>CM070430.1:5782701-5800201 GCA_036324595.1 Champsocephalus gunnari
GACAGGGGTGCTCAATGGGGTGCCCAATGGGGACAGGGGTGCTCAATGGGGTGCCCGATGGGGACAGGGGTGCCCAATGGGGTGCCCAATGGGGACAGGGGTGCCCAATGGGGTGCCCAATGGGGACAGGGGTGCTCAATGGGGTGCCCAATGGGGACAGGGGTGCCCAATGGGGTGCCCAATGGGGACAGGGGTGCCCAATGGGGTGCCCAATGGGGACAGGGGTGCTCAATGGGGTGCCCAATGGGGACAGGGGTGCTCAATGGGGTGCCCAATGGGGACAGGGGTGCCCAATGGGGTGCCCAATGGGGACAGGGGTGCTCAATGGGGTGCTCAATGGGGTGCCCAATGGGGACAGGGGTGCTCAATGGGGTGCCCAATGGGGACAGGGGTGCTCAATGGGGTGCTCAATGGGGTGCCCAATGTGGACAGGGGTACTCAATGGGGTGCCCAATGGGGACAGGGGTGCCCAATGGGGTGCCCAATGGGGACAGGGGTGCCCAATGGGGTGCCCAATGGGGACAGGGGTGCTCAATGGGGTGCTCAATGGGGACAGGGGTGCCCAATGGGGACAGGGGTGCCTAATACGTCGATCGCGAGTATTTGTGGCAGCAGGACAGGGTGTGTGGGATCTACGGTGGCCGATAGGGGTGCAACAACTAATCGACTTAATCGATTACCTAATTAGTTGCCAACTAATTCAGTCGTCCATTCGTTGGTGACGTCATCAAGTGTGTTTTACGCGCGGTTCACACACACACACTCTGCTACATGCAGCAACACACGGAGGAGATGGCGGAGAGAACGCGCTCCGAGGTGGTTAAACTTTACCCGTCCCGATGCTCGTTGCCTAAAGCGCAATAAGCGTTCAGCACGTGAGGGCGGCAACACGAGCAGTTTGTCTAAACATTTATCCAAAGTGCTCCACATGCAGACGGAGGAATGCTCCGGGTTCCACCGTCTCTCTAGCCGCTCTGCAGCCCCGTCCACGAGCAACGTTTCCCCGTCAGGTGTTCTGTATGCTCGCAGCAACACGTTTCAGCTACTCTGTTCCCAGTTCTGTCTTCACATTATTTAATACGAATTGTTAAAACGTTGTTTCTTTTGATTTATTTTATTTAAATGAAAAGCGATGTTAATTTTGTTCACAATTTGTTAAGTTAATTTAATAATATATGTATTTTTTAATCAAGTATTCGTCTGTATCGTCTTCATTGTTAGTTTCCACAAAACAGCCTCAAGCTAAATCTAAAAGTTGATAAATCAGAGCGTTTGAGAAATTGTACAAGGCGTACAGTAATAGTCCGAATAGTCGATTCATCGTTTCATTAATCGATTCTCGAATTAGTCGTTTGTTGCAGCCCTGGTGGCCGACAGGTGCCAACGCCCGAAACACTGCGAGTAGGCGCTGCCATGTCTCCTCAAGCTGCTGAGCCGCAGCGCGTTGGCACCGAACGGCCTCCGTAACAAAGTTAAGAATCTATACCGAATCTCAGAAGATAGAAATCTCCATTCCTACAGTCGTCTACCTCCCCCCCTCCCCCACGTGACCCCTCCCCCCCCCTCACAATGTGACCCCTCCCCCCCCCTCACAATGCCTCTGTCGGGTTAAACACAGTAATTAAACGTCCGTGGTTTATTCTTTTCGCAGAGGTGATGAGAGTCCATTGTGATGCTCAGACAGCAGGTGTAATTATCTCTCAGCTGTCAATCATCTCAGACAGATGGACCCCCGCCACACACACACACACACACACACAATCATCACCCCCCCATCGTAACCTCCGTCACCACCATTATCATCAGTCTCTCCGTCTTTTCACTGATGATGTGGGGTGGAAAGAGGAAGAGAAAGAGGACGCACACAAATACACACACACACACACACACACACACACACACACACACACATACACACACACACACACACACAAACAGTCGAACCTCCATGAAATTGAGCAGCTGGTAAAAACTCCTCCACTTTCTTTACCAGCGGCTCAGGAAAGGAGCAACCACCAGGTGTGTGTGTGTGTGGTGTGTGTGTGTGTGTGTGTGTGTGTGTGGTGTGTGTGTGTGTGTGTGTGTGTGTGTGTGTGTGTGTGTGCGCGCGCGCGACGGAAGAGGAGAAATGTGAAGATTGGATAAAGCCAGGTTCATAGTCTTGTTTTATGTTGTTCACATATTTGAATCAAAGGTGACTGGGAAAGTACGGTAGATGCAGAGGGGCAAAAGTACACACTTCCTGTACTCAAGTAGAAGTACAGATACTCGTGTTTAAAAATACTCTGGTGAAAGTAGAAGTACTCACTAAACTTCTTTACTCAAGTCAAAGTAAAGAGGCTTTGAAGTGTCCTTCAGTAGAAAGTACCCATAGCTAGCAGCTGCTTTAAAGAGTACCTGACCTCCCTTGTTCAACATGTGAGAAGTCAAAGTAGTGGAGTAAAGTACTGATACCAGAAACATGTACTCAAGTACAGTAACAAAGTATTTGTCTGTGTGTGAGCAGGCGTTCAGCTCACCTCCACCCTGGCGTCCCGCGCCCTGTTCTCCGGGACAGTGACCCAGTACTCGGGCTGCTCCCACAGCGGCGGCTGGTTGTGGACGTTGGTGATGATGACGGACAGATCCACGGAGCTGCTGCGCTGCCCCCCGTCCGACGCCACCACCTGCTGATTGATGCGGGACGTCTGCAACAAAGACATGTAGACAGCATGATTCCCTCCATGTCTCTTCTACATCAACATGTGTCCCCTCTTCTACATCAACATGTGTCCCCTCTTCTTCGTGTCTCTTCTACATCAACATGTGTCCCCTCTTCTCCATGTCTCTTCTACATCAACATGTGTCCCCTCTTCTTCATGTCTCTTCTACATCAACATGTGTCCCCTCTTCTCCGTGTCTCTTCTACATCAACATGTGTCCCCTCTTCTTCGTGTCTCTTCTACATCAACATGTGTCCCCTCTTCTCATGTCTCTTCTACATCAACATGTGTCCCCTCTTCTCCATGTCTCTTCTACATCAACACGTGTCCCCTCTTCTCCATGTCTCTTCTACATCAACATGTGTCCCCTCTTCTTCAAGTTTCTTCTACATCAACACGTGTCCCCTCTTCTTCATGTCTCTCCTACATCAACACGTGTCCCCTCTTCTTCATGTCTCTTCTACATCAACATGTGTCCCCTCTTCTCCGTGTCTCTTCTACATCAACATGTGTCCCCTCTTCTTCATGTCTCTTCTACATCAACATGTGTCCCCTCTTCTTCATGTCTCTTCTACATCAACATGTGTCCCCTCTTCTCCATGTCTCTTCTACATCAACATGTGTCCCCTCTTCTCCATGTCTCTTCTACATCAACATGTGTCCCCTCTTCTTCATGTCTCTTCTACATCAACATGTGTCCCCTCTTCTCCATGTCTCCTCTACATCAACATGTGTCCCCTCTTCTCCATGTCTCCTCTACATCAACATGTGTCCCCTCTTCTCCATGTCTCTTCTACATCAACATGTGTCCCCTCTTCTTCATGTCTCTTCTATATCAACATGTGTCCCCTCTTCTCCGTGTCTCTTCTTCATCAACATGTGTCCCCTCTTCTTCGTGTCTCCTCTACATCAACACGTGTCCCCTCTTCTTCATGTCTCTTCTACATCAACATGTGTCCCCTCTTCTTCATGTCTCTTCTACATCAACATGTGTCCCCTCTTCTTCATGTCTCTTCTACATCAACATGTGTCCCCTCTTCTCCATGTCTCTTCTACATCAACATGTGTCCCCTCTTCTTCATGTCTCTTCTACATCAACATGTGTCCCCTCTTCTTCATGTCTCTTCTACATCAACACGTGTCCCCTCTTCTTCGTGTCTCTTCTACATCAACATGTGTCCCCTCTTCTCCATGTCTCTTCTACATCAACATGTGTCCCCTCTTCTCCACGTCTCTTCTACATCAACATGTGTCCCCTCTTCTACATCAACACGTGTCCCCTCTTCTTCATGTCTCTTCTACATCAACATGTGTCCCCTCTTCTCCACGTCTCTTCTACATCAACATGTGTCCCCTCTTCTACTCACGTGTCCCCTTTCTTCATGTCTCTTCTACATCAACATGTGTCCCCTCTTCTCCACGTCTCTTCTACATCAACAGTGTCCCCTCTTCTACATCAACACGTGTCCCCTCTTCTCATGTCTCTTCTACATCAACACGTGTCCCCTCTTCTTTGGCGTTTCCAGCTTGATTGATTGGGATAAATAAAATAAATAATAGTTTTTGCAAACAAGCCTTTTATTTACATCTATTTAAAAAACGCGAACGATGGGATTTGATTGTTTAGTTTTGATTATTATTGTAAACACGAGCGGGAAAAAGCTGACAACACACACACACACAACACACACACACACACACACACTGTTTCTCTCAGTGGATGCATATCAAAGTGCGAGCTGTGCCTGCATGTATATTTATGTTCAGAGATTTATACCAAGGGAGCGGCAGATACAGGCGTGAATATATTATTATATGTTATTATATTATTATATAAGTTGATTTGTGTTTGGGTTTCTTCTAACTCTGAGAGGAAAACATCTGGGGTTTGAGACTTTGAGCTTTTCAGAAGTTTTACATTTCTGCAGCCGGTCATAATAATAATACGGCTCCCAACAGATAACCTGCTCAGTCAATGTACGAAAGTCTGCCTTTTTCTCGTATTATTTCAGTTTGACTATTTTAGTTGTATTCACTATTGCATCTGTGTTGTTGTGTTGCTCTGTGGGCGGAGCCTGTGCCCTCGGGGTTCCATTGACGTATCTGTAGCTATGTACACATGACCATAACAAGCTTGAGTCTTGGTGTGTGTCTGACCTGAGAGATGGGGTGGTTGACGTAGATCCAGCCGGTGCTGGGGTTGATGTGCAAGTACGCCGGCTTCTGATTGGTCAGGGAGTAGGTGATGGCCGCGTTGCTCCCCTGGTCGTCATCGTGCGCCGCCGCCCGCAGAAAACTAGTTCCTACCGGGGTGTCCTCCCGTAGGAAGTCTGAGAAGAGAGGCACAGCGTCACATGATGTAAACAGGAAGTCTGACAGGACAGGCCAAGCCTCCGGGAAGTGCGTCGGACTCTGAAGAAAAATATTCGTTGTGTCCAAACGCCGGTACTACAACCTCCGTATCAGTCCGGGACGTCACTGGGGTGCATGCTCTGTGAGCGCACATACGGGTACTTCTGCTCTGACAGCTAGGCATGATCTGTGTCTCTCAAAAGTTGGGCCATTTTGACCTCATGAGCCAATGAGCAGCTCTCAAGGAGACCCCGCCTCCCGGCTGTATCCAGTTCTTATAATAAATGGATTACATTTTTTATTAGAGCACTTTTACAGGTGCTCAAAGCGCTTAAAGACTTAAAGAGAAACTTTATTGTTATTGCACAGATTACAGGTACTGAGACAACGAAATGCAGTTGAGCTTCTAACCAGGTGCAACAAGCAGAGAAGTGGAAAGTGATGTACACAATCTACAGAATAACATATAATGAATTAAATGATGAATAAACAGTGGGGTATGAATACACTAGATATCAGCCTGAGAGCAGTATGAACAGTGTGTATGAATACACTAGATATCAGCCTGAGAGCAGTATGAACAGTGTGTATGAATACACTAGATATCAGCCTGAGAGCAGTATGAACAGTGTGTATGAATACACTAGATATCAGCCTGAGAGCAGTATGAACAGTGTGTATGAATACACTAGATATCAGCCTGAGAGCAGTATGAACAGTGTGTATTAATACACTAGATATCAGCCTGGGAGCAGTATGAACAGTGTGTATGAATACACTAGATATCAGCCTGAGAGCAGTATGAACAGTGTGTATGAATACACTAGATATCAGCCTGAGAGCAGTATGAACAGTGTGTATTAATACACTAGATATCAGCCTGTGAGCAGTATGAACAGTGTGTATGAATACACTAGATATCAGCCTGAGAGCAGTATGAACAGTGTGTATGAATACACTAGATATCAGCCTGAGAGCAGTATGAACAGTGTGTATGAATACACTAGATATCAGCCTGAGAGCAGTATGAACAGTGTGTATGAATACACTAGATATCAGCCTGAGAGCAGTATGAACAGTGTGTATTAATACACTAGATATCAGCCTGTGAGCAGTATGAACAGTGTGTATGAATATGCTAAGATATATAAAGTATGAAAACGGTAAGCAGTATAGTATAAAATATATAGATATTAATTTCATGATGATAAACATTGTGGAACAATGATGAAAAATGGGAATGGATGTGGCGACGTAAAACTGACACAAAACAACAACAAGCTTTTGCCAGCCAATGGGAGAGCTCCATCAGCAGCACGTGGTATAAAACCACCAATGAGCGCTCAGCTCGAGATACCAGCGAGCCGTTTCCCATCAAGCATTTCGCTTCCGCAGCTCGTGGAGAGCAACTGAGCCGCCTCGCTCTCAAGGCTGCGGGCGTCTTTGTCCCGCGAGATTTCAAAGTCTCATGTGGGCGAGCCTCCAGAGCAAGTCGGACAAAATGACTAACCATCATGCAACGCACTAGCAAGACGTTGATCGCAACTGCGCAGGTCTCGCTTGTCTCAAACAAGCCTCTAATACTATCAGTGCCTAAGTAACAGGACTGATACTATCAGTGCCTAAGTAACAGGACTGATACTATCAGTGCCTAAGTAACAGGACTGATACTATCAGTGCCGTAGCGGCTAACAATGGCCGTGCTATAACGGCTGCTAACGCTGCTGGTTTAAAGTTCATTTCTACACATTCGGGTTGTTATGTATGTTTGTGCGGCGCCTTATTAAAAGCAACATTTGGCACATGATCATCAGATGTGGGGCGGCTACAGTCAGACGCTCAGCGAGCAGTGTGTGTGTGTGTGTGTGTGTGTGTGTGTGTGTGTGTGTGTGTGGGGAGTCAGCAGCGTGTCACCTCCTTCTGTCATGTCCGCACTCAAATTCAACACGAAAATGAACCTTCTCGAGGTCCTTCGGCTATTTTCTGGCATGCCAAAGATTTTGCCGCCGCTCACGAAGTTGCTGCCGGAGCCTGAGAAACTCCACCGGCGGTCAGACGAAGGCTTAAGATGCCCTCACGAACGGCGCGATGTCGCTACGATCACAGCCGAATTTGAACATTTCCTTTATCGTGTGTCCATCGGGTTGTTTCATTGCACAACACAATCATGTAAACATATTATGTAAATAACCCAATTTGTGTTACTGTGAAACTGAAAAGGATATAATATATTCTTTTGAAGGCGAGTTGACAGGAAGTTGTTGTTGCTATGGAAACAATAACATGACGGAGAAAACGTAATATAATCTACATATAAAGACGGAGAAAGTAAAGAACAAAGTCTGAAAATATCAGTGCAGTATCATAGTACTGTAACATAATTGTTTTTGTTACTTTCGTTGCAGTTGTATGTCTTAAATGTAATGTAAATGTTGCCGTCGTGTGGTTCGGGGCCATCTTCGTGCGGAATTCACAATTCCATATTCGCGTGTCAACTTCGGGACAGTGTGACAGGGGCTTTACGAAGTCCTTTAGTGATGCTCTGAATACACACTGAATCATCATCGTGACACACACACACACACACACACACACACACACACACACACACACACACACACACACACACACACACACACACACACACACACACACACACCACACACACACACACACACACACACACACACACACACACACACACACACACACACACACACACACACACACACACACACACACACACACACACACACACTCAGGGGTTAACACGTCTTTGGAGGAAAAGGAAACACTTTGCAAGTTGTGTATTTATGCCGAGCAAAAGCAACATTCCTTTATTGTAGTCCAAACCAGCACAAGAAAATGTTTGGGCTATTGTAAAAAACAAAGTAACAATACCCTAATCTTATTTATTAATTGTATTATTATATATTATTTAGTAATTATATATTTGTATATAAGGTCTGCTTATGATGAATGTAATAAATAGTACGACTGGAATAAATCAAATCAAAACTAATCATATATATAATATTATAATAATGCATAAAGTAATTATTTATTTTCTATTTTGTCTAAGGATCATAGCAACAAGATAATCTAGATAAAAAAGATTCTTGTGTTTGAATTAAAACGCTCATAACTTATGATTAACACCAAGGACTCCGACTAGCATCATAGTATTAGAATTCAAGTCAAAATAAATCCATGCTGTAATTATTCCAATCATATATAATAAGTTAAGATGAAGCAACATGACACATTAAATATTTACACTGCTGAAAATACGCTCTCCCACGGTCTGAGGAATGCTTTTTATGAAAGTTGCCAAAGTTATGATGTTATAGTCCCATACATTTCCCCGGTGAGGAGTTTCCTGTTCCGCAGCTTTACCATACTTTGAATCAACATTAATATTATCCTTTATTTCTTTCTTTCTTTCTATATAAGACAATCAGAAAACTGTCACTCAAATCCAATTGAACACACACACACACACACACACACACACACACACACACACACACACACACCACACACACACACACACACACACACACACACACACACACACACACACACACACACACACACACACACACACACACACACACACACGCACGGTGGTAATTGAATGCATGTCCCAGAAACATTTCAATCTGCTGTTGAATAGTTAATGAGGCGCTGTGTGCGTCTCTCTAATCTGACGAGGAGAACTTCTGACACCACGCTTATCAAAACACACATTTGCACACATAGTAAACAAAGAGAGCCCCAGGGGGCCGGCGGAGAATATTTCATCAGGCTAAGAGCTTTCCAGGATTACCAGGAGGCAGATTGATAGAGGAGGACAAACACAAACACAAGGCTGCCACATTTCACCTGTTTACACACACACACATACGCACGCACACACACACACACACACACACACACACACACCGGAACTACAGCACGGTCACATGACTTCACGTCACCACCGCTAAGCTAAAGGTGGCTAATGTTGGGCTATAAAGGAACTACAGCACGGTCACATGACTTCACGTCACCACCGCTAAGCTAAAGGAGGCTAATGTTGGGCTATAAAGGAACTACAGCACGGTCACATGACTTCACGTCACCACCGCTAAGCTAAAGGTGGCTAATGTTGGGCTATAAAGGAACTACAGCACGGTCACATGACTTCACGTCACCACCGCTAAGCTAAAGGAGGCTAATGTTGGGCTATAAAGGAACTACAGCACGGTCACATGACTTCACGTCTCCACCGCTAAGCTAAAGGAGGCTAATGTTGGGCTATAAAGGAACTACAGCACGGTCACATGACTTCACGTCACCACCGCTAAGCTAAAGGAGGCTAATGTTGGGCTATAAAGGAACTACAGCACGGTCACATGACTTCACGTCACCACCGCTAAGCTAAAGGCGGCTAATGTTGGGCTATAAAGGAACTACAGCACGGTCACATGACTTCACGTCACCACCGCTAAGCTAAAGGTGGCTAATGTTGGGCTATAAAGGAACTACAGCACGGTCACATGACTTCACGTCACCACCGCTAAGCTAAAGGTGGCTAATGTTGGGCTATAAAGGAACTACAGCACGGTCACATGACTTCACGTCACCACCGCTAAGCTAAAGGTGGCTAATGTTGGGCTATAAAGGAACTACAGCACGGTCACATGACTTCACGTCACCACCGCTAAGCTGGTATCCAGCACCTAAAACAAAACAGGAATCTCTCATGACTAAGCAGAAACTCACACTGGTAGCGGCTGTTTTCAAACTTGGGGTCGTTGTCGTTCTCGTCTCCGATGAGCACGGTGATCTGGCAGATCCCGATGAGCGGCTCCTCGGCCTGATCGGTGGCCGTCACCGACAGCATGTGCTCCCTCTGGAGCTCCCGGTCGAAGCTGGCCGTGGTGACGATCACACCTGAAGCACACCAGGTCACAATCACAAGGCCTCTATCAGTCCCACAGGGGGGACATTTACTTTGATACAGCAGAAGTACAGAAAGAGACACAAATAAAGAAATATAAATATTATATATAAATATAAGAAAGGTTATTACAATCTACAAAGTATACATTTACAGCAGCATTTACGAAATAAATGAAGTGTATTATATGGAATTAAGTGGTAGAAGCTAGATTATAGGTCAGTGGTTCAAATTCCCAAACTAAGAAGGCAGATAATAATAATAATTAATAATAATAATAATTAATAATAATAATCAAACAAACATGTTAAACAGTGTTCATGAAGTCCTAATATTCAATCTAATATTTAATAATCCATTCCTTGCACAATTCATGTATATGTAATATCCTGCTTATATTTTGTTACCGTCAATTTGTAAATTCCACATTTTTTACTTTTTTAAAGCTATTTTATTTCTATTTGAGACGTTTACATTTTGGATTGTTTATTACTTTTCATTTCTCTAATGCACAATGCCTTGTCTTTCTATGCTGCTGCAACGCAAAGAAATCCCAAATTGTGATCAAAAAGTACTTCTTATCTTTTCAGTTCTTATCTGCGGAACTTACCGGTGTCAGGGTCGATGTCGAAGCCGGACGACACCCCGTCTCTGTTCATGATGCCGTACTTCACCTCTCCGTTGACCCCCATGTCGGCGTCGTGGGCCTGGACCCGCAGAACCAAAGTCCCCGGAGGCTGGTTCTCCAGAACCACCGCGTTCAGACTGTAGTTCGGACACTGAGGGAGCAAACGACACAATCAGAGCAAAACCACAATAAACTGCAAGGTGACGTGAAGTCATGTGACCGTGCTGTAGTTCCTTTATAGCCCAACATTAGCCACCTTTAGCTTAGCGGTGGTGACGTGAAGTCATGTGACCGTGCTGTAGTTCCTTTATAGCCCAACATTAGCCACCTTTAGCTTAGCGGTGGTGACGTGAAGTCATGTGACCGTGCTGTAGTTCCTTTATAGCCCAACATTAGCCACCTTTAGCTTAGCGGTGGTGACGTGAAGTCATGTGACCGTGCTGTAGTTCCTTTATAGCCCAACATTAGCCTCCTTTAGCTTAGCGGTGGTGACGTGAAGTCATGTGACCGTGCTGTAGTTCCTTTATAGCCCAACATTAGCCACTTTAGCTTAGCGGTGGTGACGTGAAGTCATGTGACCGTGCTGTAGTTCCTTTATAGCCCAACATTAGCCACCTTTAGCTTAGCGGTGGTGACGTGAAGTCATGTGACCGTGCTGTAGTTCCTTTATAGCCCAACATTAGCCTCCTTTAGCTTAGCGGTGGTGACGTGAAGTCATGTGACCGTGCTGTAGTTCCTTTATAGCCCAACATTAGCCTCCTTTAGCTTAGCGGTGGTGACGTGAAGTCATGTGACCGTGCTGTAGTTCCTTTATAGCCCAACATTAGCCACCTTTAGCTTAGCGGTGGTGACGTGAAGTCATGTGACCGTGCTGTAGTTCCTTTATAGCCCAACATTAGCCACCTTTAGCTTAGCGGTGGTGACGTGAAGTCATGTGACCGTGCTGTAGTTCCTTTATAGCCCAACATTAGCCTCCTTTAGCTTAGCGGTGGTGACGTGAAGTCATGTGACCGTGCTGTAGTTCCTTTATAGCCCAACATTAGCCACCTTTAGCTTAGCGGTGGTGACGTGAAGTCATGTGACCGTGCTGTAGTTCCTTTATAGCCCAACATTAGCCACCTTTAGCTTAGCGGTGGTGACGTGAAGTCATGTGACCGTGCTGTAGTTCCTTTATAGCCCAACATTAGCCACCTTTAGCTTAGCGGTGGTGACGTGAAGTCATGTGACCGTGCTGTAGTTCCTTTATAGCCCAACATTAGCCACCTTTAGCTTAGCGTGGTGACGTGAAGTCATGTGACCGTGCTGTAGTTCCTTTATAGCCCAACATTAGCCACCTTTAGCTTAGCGGTGGTGACGTGAAGTCATGTGACCGTGCTGTAGTTCCTTTATAGCCCAACATTAGCCACCTTTAGCTTAGCCCTGGTGACGTGAAGTCATGTGACCGTGCTGTAGTTCCTTTATAGCCCAACATTAGCTTAGCGGTGGTGACGTGAAGTCATGTGACCGTGCTGTAGTTCCTTTATAGCCCAACATTAGCCACCTTTAGCTTAGCGGTGGTGACGTGAAGTCATGTGACCGTGCTGTAGTTCCTTTATAGCCCAACATTAGCTTTTTACTTCAGAAATCATAAAGTGTAAATATGTGGAGATTATCCCGCTGAACTAAACGGGTAACTATCATAAATGTTTGTTTGACAAAATCCCATTGCACCAGGGAGATGCTGCCTTCAGGGTCCGACTACAGAAATACGACCTCCCTGCTCCACCCAGTGAATATTAAAATGAAGCCTTTGGATCTGACCTCACCTCCTGGAACAGCGGCTTGTTGTTGTTGATGTCGTTGATTCCTACGATGACCTGCGCCGAGCTGCTCAGAGGGAACGGCCCCCCCGACGCGTTGTCGTCCGTGGCCGTGATGTTGAGGACGTACTGCGGACCCCGGAGCCTTGGGGGGGGGCTCCTCCGCAGCTTAATGATGCCTGGACACACACACACACACACGTTTTAATAAAGTGCTTTTATTAAAATGTATTCCACTCTAAACTTTATTTCCCAACCTTGCAGCTAGTTCCGCTTTCGACGCGTTAACCACACCGGTAAATATAACAGTAAGTCTGTCGGTGTTTTACTTTCCTTTGAAATAACATTTGGTTGAAATCGCTTCTGTGTTCACGGGCATTAGAGTCTCCTGCCGCCAGAGGACAGAATCTGCTTCAGCGAATATCAAATGAAGAGGAAAGAAAGCACCTCAGAGCAGCGGGTTATAACGAATGTTAAAAACAAACAACCTGCAGAATAAATCATAAAAAGTGGAACTTGGATTTGGACATTATTTATGAAAAAGACAAATTGCTTCGATGCGTTTCCTTTAGAAAGTCTGAACTACACGTTCAATACTCGTGTTATACAATTGTTAAAGAGTTCACCGTTTAGTTTGTGTTTTGTTTAGGGCTGTCAGTCGATTTAAAATAGTTAATCGCGAATTAATCGCACATTTTTGATCTGTTCTAAATGTACCTTAGAGGAATATTTTTCAAGTTTTTAATACTCTTATGAACATATGAGTGGACAAACATGCTTTATGCTAATGTTTATTATCGTTTGAACAATGACAAATATTCGCATGAATATTAAACACAACAACCTGGAACCTCTCTCATACAATACAGTGTGTGTGTGTGTGTGTGTGTGTGTGTGTGTGTGTGTGTGTGTGTGTGTGCGTGCGTGTGTGATGGATCGTTGGAGCTATGTGCAACTCAAGGCATATGCTCGAACGGGAGCTGCCTGGACGCTGCAATCATGAGTGTGCTGACTTCTCGTACAATGTCCCGCTGTCTGCTTCCTGCATCAAGTCAAGTGCTCGGCGCAGTTGTGTGGATAGAGCGCTCCTCTGTTTTCATTTAAACAGCTCCTTATATCCGTTAGCGCAGCTAGCTAGCACCAGATGCTAACAACAACAATAGCCGCGTTCACACTGCGGTACGGTAATGCACGTAAGGTCTCACTCACGCACACTCGGGCCACACATACACACACCCTCCCGGTCCTCCCGATGGCCAGTCGGTGCCAGCCGGTGAGCGTGGAAGTGTGGTCTGCCACAAGCGGGCGGCAGGAGCGGGGCTGTCAGCAGATGGTATTTTAAACTCGATGCGCTCTGAAACTACGGGGCGGCCGAGGGAAAAAAATACACATGCGCTAATCGCGTTAAAATAATTAGTGGCGTTAATTTTATTAACGCGTTAACTTGACAGCCCTAGTTTTGTTATTTTATTCAGTCCGCACAAATACATGTGGTGTGAATGTTTAGTGCATGTAAATGGTCTGCAACGGCTGAAATTCCGTGTTCCCTCCAGAGGGGGTTTCTCTTCCTCCCACACACTCGAATAACCACACACACACACACACACACACACACACACACACACACACACACACACACACACACACACACACACACACACACACATCTTCACAGAGACTGTCTGCACACATATCAGTAAACCTCGCATTATTCCTTCTCAGTCAGGACGAAAACAAATGTCACAATTTTTCCGCGCTAACAATCTTTTCCTCATTAGCATATCAGAGAAACACACACACACACACACACACACACACACACACACACACACACACAAGCAGCTTCTGTAGCAACATGAGGAGGGACACGGCGAACACATCGACATGAAAACACTTCACAACGCTTTGAAGTGACAAAGAAGAACAGCGGAACAAGCCAAAGGCCATCTGTGTGGTGTGTGTGTGTGTGGTGTGTGTGGTGTGTGTGTGTGTGTGTGTGTGTGTGTGTGTGTGTGTGGTGTGTGTGTGTGTGTGTGTGGAGGGGAGTGTAAATATATCCTTTATGTGCAAATGTTCATGCTTATATCAGTTTGTGCATGGATGCATATTTATGTGTGTGTGTGTGTGGCAGAGCAGTGGAGCAGTGCATGCTGGGTGATAAGGTGAGAGGGAGGCTTAGAGAGGAAGAGATGCCCATCCACACACACACACACACACACACGCACACACACGCGCACGCACACACACACGCACACACACACACACACACACACACACACACACAGTGCAGTATCTCCCCTGGGTGTAATGTGCTGGTGTTGCGCTGACAGAGGTGTGTGTGCGTCCTCATATCTGAATTATTCAACCAGAAAAACAACGGGATGATCAACAGTTAGTGTGTGTGTGTGTTGGGGGGGGGTTCAGTGGCCTTGTTGAAACTACAAAGCTGTATACCTAAATACTTGTTACCACAGCAACAACCACATTATTTGTACTCTATAATCCTGAACGTCACCAAGCACTCCGTCCCCTGGTCTCCCAGCTGTGTGCGTCAGTCTTTAGTGTCCCCTGGTCTCCCAGCTGTGTGCGTCACTCTTTAGTGTGCCCTGGTCTCCCAGCTGTGTGCGTCACTCTTTAGTGTCCCCTGGTCTCCCAGCTGTGTGCGTCACTCTTTAGTGTCCCCTGGTCTCCCAGCTGTGTGCGTCACTCTTTAGTGTCCCCTGGTCTCCCAGCTGTCTGCGTCACTCTTTAGTGTCCCCTGGTCTCCCAGCTGTGTGCGTCACTCTTTAGTGTCCCCTGGTCTCCCAGCTGTGTGCGTCACTCTTTAGTGTCCCCGGTCCCCAGCTGTGTGCGTCACTCTTTAGTGTCCCCTGGTCTCCCAGCTGTGTGCGTCACTCTTTAGTGTCCCCTGGTCTCCCAGCTGTGTAGGTTGAACCGGCTTCGTAGTACAGGCCTCTGGTCTCCTTCATACATGTGGCCTCTATCCTCTTCCATACAAATCCTTATCAAATATACTTTATAAACATGAACAATGTTGATTGCAGGATTGTCTCCAAATTCAAACCCACAACATTTGTTTTTTCATCTTTTCCTTCTTTGCATCAGTTGTTTTTACCCAGCCAGATGCAGTAGTGATTTTACCGGTTGTTCATTTTGATTTGAGATGCCTGGAGTCGCTGTCATTCCAGAGCTTAGAGAGACTCGAGGCAAGTGTTGCAACACGAACCAACGTTTTGTGGATCCAAATCCCTCCTTTTTAATAAACTCAGGTTTTGGGCCGCTCGTTTGCTCCTGTCGGCCACCGTACCTGTGTACCTGGCAGTGTACCCGGCAGTGTACCCGGCAGTGTACCCGGCAGTGTACCCGGCAGTGTACCCGGCAGTGTACTTGGCAGTGTACCCGGCAGTGTACATGGCAGTGTACCCGGCAGTGTACCCGGCAGTGTACATGGCAGTGTACATGGCAGTGTACCCGGAAGTGTACCCGGCAGTGTACCCGGCAGTGTACCCGGCAGTGTACCCGGCAGTGTACCCGGCAGTGTGCATGGCAGTGTACCCGGCAGTGTACCCGGCAGTGTACCCGGCAGTGTAAGAAATGGTGTGTTTATATAAAGCATGACGGTGTCCCTCACCCTTCTGTTTGTCCAGCAGGAAGTTGCTGTCCTCGTTGCCGCCGGTGATGGCGTAAGAGACGGCATCTCCGTCGGGGTCGTTGGCGTGGACGATGGCGACGAGCGTGTCCGGCCCGGCGTCCTCGCTGAGGAACGTCTTATACCTGAGAGAGGGGGGGGGAGGGGAACAGGAGAGAGACAAAGTGAAGACGAGAAGGTGTGAGAGAGACGGGCAGGAAGAAAAGGGATGGTGGGCGTCACTACATGAAGTCAAAGAAGAACGAAGAATCGACGTGAGAACGCCGTACGGACATTAAGAGATGCATTACGAATAAAGAAAGAAATTGAATGAATTTGAGTCGAAATGCCGGGGAGAAAAGCTGCAGTAAAACCATTAAGAAAACGGCGAGACATTTACAGAGAAGATGAATAATAATGTAAGAAAAACTGCAATTTAATAATAATAATTATTAAAACAATATAATGTGAAAACAACAAAAGTCTCACGCGCTCTGGGAGAAGACGGGCGCCTCGTCGTTGCTGTTGGCGACACGGATGCGGACGGAGGCGGTGCCCGTGCGGGGGGGGCGACCCCGCGTCCACGGCAACCACAACGAACTCGTACACGTGATTGGGTCGCTCGTAGTCAAGGCGACGGGCGGGACTGACCACGCCCCCCGACGTGATGTCAAAGTCTTCTCCGTGAACGAAGTACGACAAATCAGAGTTCAACCCTGAGTCACAGTCACGAGCCAGAACTGAGGAGGAGGAGGAGGAGGAGGAGGAGGAGGAGGAGGAGGAGGAGGAGGAGGAGGAGGAGGAGGAGGAGGAGGAAGACAGAGATGAAGCGAAAACAGAGGTTTAATCAATACATTAATCTGTTGAATGTATAATTTTATATATATATGTGTGTGTGTGTGTGTGTGTGTGTGTGTGTGTGTGTGTGGTGTGTGTGTGTGTGTGTGTGTGTGTGTGTGGCTGTCTGTCAGACTAATAAGAGCAAAGCCTCGTTGAAGTCGGACTGTTTGATGTCAACCAGTCACCAGAAGCTACGACAGGGGGCTCACACACACACACACACACACACACACACACACACACACACACACACACACACACACACACACTGCAAAGTAAACCCACAGGTGCAATGTGCTGGTGTTGCTTTCACTGACACAGGGTAAAAGAGATTACCAGCTCAAGGGATCAGATTGTGTGTGTGTGTGTGTGTGTGTGTGTGTGTGTGTGTGTGTGTGTGTGTGTGTGTGTTACCTTGCAGCAGGGAGGTTCCCGGCGGTGTGCTCTCAGGAACGTTGTCCCTGGTGTAGATGGAGTGCAGGAACTCTGGCGTGCAGTCGTTTTCATCCGTGATGTGGACGACCACCTGCAGAGTAATTATTGATGTTATTTATCTGCTGTTCGATTTATATCAGAAGAATACAGTGGATGACAAATTCCTGCGTT
>CM070430.1:5805201-5820201 GCA_036324595.1 Champsocephalus gunnari
AGTTCAACATGTAAGAAGTAGAAAGTACAGGTATTTGTGTTCAACATGTAAGAAGTAGAAAGTACAGGTATTTGAGTTCAACATGTAAGAAGTAGAAAGTACAGGTATTTGAGTTCAACATGTGAGAA
The DNA here is from genome assembly GCA_036324595.1 of Champsocephalus gunnari. Lineage (NCBI taxonomy): Eukaryota > Metazoa > Chordata > Actinopteri > Perciformes > Channichthyidae > Champsocephalus > Champsocephalus gunnari. The sequence goes on from CM070430.1 coordinate 5,805,330, forward strand.
GTAGAAAGTACAGGTATTTGTGTTCAACATGTAAGAAGTAGAAAGTACAGGTATTTGAGTTCAACATGTAAGAAGTAGAAAGTACAGGTATTTGAGTTCAACATGTAAGAAGTAGAAAGTACAGGTATTTGAGTTCAACATGTAAGAAGTAGAAAGTACAGGTATTTGGGTTCAACATGTGAGAAGTAGAAAGTACAGGTATTTGGGTTCAACATGTAGAAGTAGAAAGTACAGATATTTGTGTTCAACATGTAAGAAGTAGAAAGTACAGGTATTTGGGTTCAACATGTAAGAAGTAGAAAGTACAGGTATTTGGGTTCAACATGTAAGAAGTAGAAAGTACAGGTATTTGTGTTCAACATGTAAGAAGTAGAAAGTACAGGTATTTGAGTTCAACATGTAAGAAGTAGAAAGTACAGGTATTTGAGTTCAACATGTAAGAAGTAGAAAGTACAGGTATTTGGGTTCAACATGTAAGAAGTAGAAAGTACAGGTATTTGAGTTCAACATGTAAGAAGTAGAAAGTACAGGTATTTGTGTTCAACATGTAAGAAGTAGAAAGTACAGGTATTTGAGTTCAACATGAGAGAAGTAGAAAGTACAGGTATTTGAGTTCAACATGTGAGAAGTAGAAAGTACAGGTATTTGAGTTCAACATGTGAGAAGTAGAAAGTACAGGTATTTGAGTTCAACATGTAAGAAGTAGAAAGTACAGGTATTTGAGTTCAACATGTAAGAAGTAGAAAGAACAGGTATTTGGGTTCAACATGTAAGAAGTAGAAAGTACAGGTATTTGGGTTCAACATGTAAGAAGTAGAAAGTACAGGTATTTGTGTTCAACATGTAAGAAGTAGAAAGTTCAGGTATTTGTGTTCAACATGTAAGAAGTAGAAAGTACAGGTATTTGTGTTCAACATGTAAGAAGTAGAAAGTACAGGTATTTGTGTTCAACATGTAAGAAGTCAAAGTAAAAAGTCGTCAGAAAAATAAGTAGTGGAGTAAAGTACGGATACCAGAAAAATGTACTTAAGTACAGTAACAAAGTATTTGTACCCCCAATAATCCAATAATAATATACAATGAAATAAATAATGATCCCTCTCGGTAAAATAAAGGAAGACATAAGACAAAATACAATGAAATATTAAAACCTATAAAATAAATACAACAATAATAATAAGATTTGAATAGTAAGAAGAGAGAGAAGTCCCCAGCTGTTGACCTGAGGGTTGCACCAGCTGCATCCAGCCTGTCAATCATCTCCTCTATTCACGGAGACATTTCACTGACAGGAGTTCATCTGAGTTTCACTGCAGGACGTCTGTCTGCAGGAAGGACTTCAGAACCCGCTTTATGAAGTAATGAGTCTTTAAACCCAGAAATGGATTTTAGCACCGCCAAAAACGTCCCTCATCTGGACGTTTGAATGTGTTTTTGGTTGTTAGCTTGAAATAAGGTCTTTGGTTAACACGAGCTGAAGAGATTTTTGTTCTGCGATGTAAAACACGTCAGCAAATACGCCACTGGTGGATTTAAAAACAATGGTTGCTAACAAGTGTTACTCTAAATTAAACAACTAAACGTCATCACACAGCTGTTCCTCCCTGTGAGCAGCTTGTTGCTCAACGGCAGCGGCAGCACCGACGACCGCGGGATCGTCAGCTACCACTGGCACGTTGTGAGGTAGGACCATGAACTGCATTTGTTATTATTTTAGATTTTATTCAACTATGGCCCACTACTAAAGGTCATCAAGCCCAACGTTAGCCACCTTTAGCTTAGCGGTGGTGACGTGAAGTCATGTGACCGTGCTGTAGTTCCTTCATAGCCCAACGTTAGCCACCTTTAGCTTAGCGGTGGTGACGTGAAGTCATGTGACCGTGCTGTAGTTCCTTTCTAGCCCAACATTAGCCACCTTTAGCTTAGCGGTGGTGACGTGAAGTCATGTGACCGTGCTGTAGTTCCTTTATAGCCCAACATTAGCCTCCTTTAGCTTAGCGGTGGTGACGTGAAGTCATGTGACCGTGCTGTAGTTCCTTTATAGCCCACCATTAGCCTCCTTTAGCTTAGCGGTGGTGACGTGAAGTCATGTGACCGTGCTGTAGTTCCTTTATAGCCCACCATTAGCCACCTTTAGCTTAGCGGTGGTGACGTGAAGTCATGTGACCGTGCTGTAGTTCCTTTATAGCCCAACATTAGCCGCCTTTAGCTTAGCGTGGTGACGTGAAGTCATGTGACCGTGCTGTAGTTCCTTTATAGCCCAACATTAGCCTCCTTTAGCTTAGCGGTGGTGACGTGAAGTCATGTGACCGTGCTGTAGTTACTTTATAGCCCAACATTAGCCACCTTTAGCTTAGCGGTGGTGACGGGAAGTCATGTGACCGTGCTGTAGTTGCTTTATAGCCCAACATTAGCCACCTTTAGCTTAGCGGTGGTGACGTGAAGTCATGTGACCGTGCTGTAGTTCCTTTATAGCCCAACATTAGCCGCCTTTAGCTTAGCGTGGTGACGTGAAGTCATGTGACCGTGCTGTAGTTCCTTTATAGCCCAACATTAGCCTCCTTTAGCTTAGCGGTGGTGACGTGAAGTCATGTGACCGTGCTGTAGTTCCTTTATAGCCCAACATTAGCCGCTTTAGCTTAGCGGTAATTACTTAATTGTGATGAAACTTGGAAGAAGGGTCCAGCATCGGACATGGAAGAAACATTCAAGTCCTGGGTCGTATACACAAATTAAATTTCACTTCGACAAGATAGCCCTGTCAAAAAGGTTGATAATCAACATTAAGAAGATGGAGTTCAGCTTCCTTCGAACTGTTGAGGGTTGCAGGAATAAGGAGGGCTTCCTTTAGTCTTATCGAGTGTAAAAAAGAAGGACTGTGTGTAAATTAAACTCTCTTTAAATCATTTTGTTCACCGAAGAACTAAAAAGATGCACAAACTTTTATAAAGAAGCACTTGGATTTAATATCCTCACAGTGAGTGAGAAATCACATTAAAGCTACTAATTGGCTTCACACACACTGCCTGAATATATTTCCATATTGGCGTGATATTAAAAAACATTTTGAATGTAAATTATTGGATTATTCGTCGGTACACATGTAGTCACACTTCGCCACAGGGAAGTCAGAAGCTCCTAATATGAAAGCATTGGAAATTAGCTCTCAAAATATCTCTCCCCTTTTCTCCTGGAATAATATGGAAAATAAGAAATCCACGGCCGGCGGCACCCGGCCGCCCCCTCGCTGCTCCCCAGAGACTCTCCCATTGTTCCAGGACCTGGGAGCCCCGGGGAGCGATTAGCAGCGCAGCTTCATGCCGTTTATCTGCGTTTCTCTCTGCTTCTCCCACTTGACGCTAATTGAAATTCAACAAGTCAAATTTTATTTATAAATCTCTGCTTTGAACAAAACAGGTTTGTCACAAAAGGCCTGGCGGAGCAGCAGCGGACTAAATGAAAAGATACAGCGACAGATTGGAGCAGAAATAAACTGCTTTCAGGGAAACACCACGGGAACAACGAGGACGGCTGTTGGATACATTCACTCAAGGACACTCAAGTGTTCATAAGAGGCACTTTAAATATTCATTTAATGCTGCTTTTTACTTTCACAATTTGAAAGCCAATATCATACTTTTTACTCTATCAGTATGTAGTGTCTCTACTTTAAAGAGTCCTCTCCTGCTGATGTTCAGGTGTATATCAGTATGTAGTGTCTCTACTTTAAAGAGTCCTCTCCTGCTGATGTTCAGGTGGATATCAGTATGTAGTGTCTCTACTTTAAAGAGTCCTCTCCTGCTGATGTTCAGGTGTATATCAGTATGTAGTGTCTCTACTTTAAAGAGTCCTCTCCTGCTGATGTTCAGGTGTATATCAGTATGTAGTGTCTCTACTTTAAAGAGTCCTCTCCTGCTGATGTTCAGGTGTATATCAGTATGTAGTGTCTCTACTTTAAAGAGTCCTCTCCTGCTGATGTTCAGGTGTATATCAGTATGTAGTGTCTCTACTTTAAAGAGTCCTCTCCTGCTGATGTTCAGGTGTATATCAGTATGTAGTGTCTCTACTTTAAAGAGTCCTCTCCTGCTGATGTTCAGGTGTATATCAGTATGTAGTGTCTCTACTTTAAAGAGTCCTCTCCTGCTGATGTTCAGGTGTATATCAGTATGTAGTGTCTCTACTTTAAAGAGTCCTCTCCTGCTGATGTTCAGGTGTATATCAGTATGTAGTGTCTCTACTTTAAAGAGTCCTCTCCTGCTGATGTTCAGGTGTATATCAGTATGTAGTGTCTCTACTTTAAAGAGTCCTCTCCTGCTGATGTTCAGGTGTATATCAGTATGTAGTGTCTCTACTTTAAAGAGTCCTCTCCTGCTGATGTTCAGGTGTATATCAGTATGTAGTGTCTCTACTTTAAAGAGTCCTCTCCTGCTGATGTTCAGGTGTATATCAGTATGTACTGTCAGAAAACGAAACGAGGAGAGGGAACACCCCGAAAAGCAGAACGAAAGCTCCACTCACCGTCCAGGAGGAGGAACTGCGTCTGCCCGGGCGTCTCCTCTCGGTGTCGCGCCGACAGCTGGTACACCACGGAGCCGGGGGGGGCGTCGGGCCCCACGGCCCCCAGGTAGGGAGAGGGGAACATGGCCCACTGCAGGGCCGCCTGGCTGGGGAGGCTCAGAGTCAGCCGGCACAGGTACCACTCCTCACCTGAGAGCAGAGGAGGGAGTTCATTAAGTATTCATATACTGATCAGAAGCCCTGCCATCGCCCCACAGCGAGGGAAAGCACAAACAGCAACGGTACAGTGCGGATAAAAGGCAAAATCGATGAGTAGACGAACATATTGAATTAAAAGTCAAGAAAAAGTCAAGTTTGTTTTCCGTCTTGCAGCGGTTTGTATTTGCGGCGCTTTTAGTAAACGCTGGGACATGTTTCCCCGAGTTGGTGAATTTCTAAATGCCGCGCAGATGTTTCTTCGTCTGCATGTGTGTTGGCACATTTTCGTTTTTACATTTGCATCGTTTCGGAATCTACAGCGCATTTCTCCTACTGGGAATGTGTTGGGCTGGGTCGTGTCAAGGCAACCCAGTCTCACGGCATTTCATGTTGCGAAATGTAATCCATTGATTCGTCGTCACCAACACGATTTTGTCACGATATAAAAAATACAGATTTCAGTATCCTGAGGCTCTGAGCCATTGATGAACCACAGCTTTCCAAGACGCGACCGGACACAAAGACGTGGTGCACGCACGAAGCACACTACCAATAGAAATACATTGCTTTTAAAATCGTGATGGAGAAGACGAATCAATAGATTACATTTATTCCGTGACTATAACACAAAATGCCGTGGGACTGCGTTGCACAATGCAGAGTGCACTATGAGTACCGGTTGGTGCCTTAACAACAGCAACAAGTGGAGTGTAGCCGCTGGACCCTCAACAACCGCCATCCTGGCTGTGACGAAAGTTAAGCGACCGGCCGCGATTCGTCCGCTGTCCACAGCATCGTACAATAAACGTAATACATGTGGATTTTTTCACCGTTTAACCAACACAGCGGTAGCGTTCAGAAGCCCCTGTTCATTGCATCAGGTTAGTAAGCAGTCCGTACCGATTTGATAACACAAGCGCTAATGTGGCTAGCTAGCTAACAGCGGAGATTGTCACTTCTGGCGAGGGGAAAGCTACGGCCCGGTCGAAGTGTTCACGTGTACGACACGGTACTGTACTACGTTTAGGAAACACAACAGAGGATTCTGCTCTCGGAGGGAACTCTCTTTTTCTCGTTCTCAAACACAGACATGAACCCCCTGCAGCCAAAAACATTTCTCCTATCGACCACAAAAACGATTTATTCAGAACACCGATCCGACCAGAGATCTCCAGCCCTGCGTGAAGGTGTGTGTTAATGCAGTGTTTCTCAAACTTTTTCATACCAAGGACCACTTAACCAATAAAAGAAACACTCGCGGACCACCTAACTCCACAAATATCGAAAATCCCAGTTTTTCTAGAACAGTTTACAAATCGCCTGAAAATGGTACAAACATGTGTGATGAAGGTGTTGCGCTGGGCTATGTCATGCAATTGAACGTGAAACTTAACCTCGCTCCATTGCGGAGATATTTGTGCAAAACTCAAATGTATTTATTTATTTCAAATGTGAAATTTTACCAATATACTCACGGACCACTAGGGGGTGCTCACGGACCTCCAGTGGTCCGCGGACCACACTTTGAGAAGCACTGTGTTAATGTGTGTATTTCCAGCTTGCTTTATTCCATCGGTAAATAAGTGTTGTTTTGTGTATTTCAGTTGCTGCCTCACTTCGCTGGGATTGTTGTCTGCTCAGCTTTGGAGTACCGCAGCTTGTTAGCTAGGCTAGCGCCACTCGTTCAGACTGAGGCATGAAACGGGGACGAGGTGACATTTCTGTAAAACATCCGTCGCGTTTTGATCCTCTTTCATCTGAAGAGGAGACGAGGAGTGAGGCAGCGTCGCGGAGAGGGAGGCTCCTCCACAACAAGACAACAAAACTAACAGAAGATCACATGTTGGCATCCGCAGAGCAGGGACTCCCATTCGCCCAGTCACACACACACACACACACACACACACACACACACACACACACACACACACACACACACACACACACACACACACACACACACACACACACACACACACACACACACACACACACACGCACGCACACACACACACACACACACACACACACACGCTTCTCTGTTTGTGTCGTATTTTCTGAGGAGGGATTTGTTCGGTTTGAAGGTGTTTCGGCGCTCGCTGTTGTTTCACGGCAGCGAGAGACAACATCTCGAACAAGAGAGGAAACTTCACTTCAGAGGCACAAGAGAGGAGGAGGAGGAGGAGGAGGAAACACGGCAATGTCTACATCTCGTTTTTTATCGTCTCTGAAGGTCTGTCAACAAACTGAGAGCAGGAGAGGGAACGAGGAGATGAAGAGGGGGGGGAGGGGAGAGCGGTTCCAGAGCGCTTTCGGAGCCGATGCAAACCCATTTCTGGCGGTGGAAACACCAGAAATGGGTTTGCATCGGTTTACGGCTTTGCATCTGGAACCAACAACCTGCTGGGCCGGAGCCATTACCGGCAACACGTCTGAGGGTTATGTCGGAGTGTATTGTTGTTACAGAGGAAATACCGCTGAGCAAAGAGACGAGGACGCAACATCACTTAAAGTGGGGACGCATTAAAAAGGCATACGTGTGAAAGATTCATTATTTTCACCAAACTTCTGATCCGTTCGCTGTCATTGCCCGTGAAGATCAGATATGTCCACTTTCTGGTTCAAAGAAGTATGCATTCAGCATCCTCAATAACGGCCAAACACCACTCCAAGAAATGTTTTGACTATCATCCACATAAGCTATAATGCTAATTGTGCTAATGCCCCAACATGCCGGTTAGCATCCGGAAGTTTCTGTGTGCTGGAGACCCTGCTATACATTACTAAAATAAGGGGTACTCAACATTTCTGGGTTCACAACAGAACGCCAATAGACTGTGAGGATAGGAGGAGAAGAGGGGATGGAGGAAGAGGAGAGGGGGAAGAGGAAAAGAAAGAAAGAGATCGGCCTTTATAAAGTTAAGAGGAGGGGGTGAGGTGATGAAGGCGAGGAGGGGTTTTCCGGCCCACTGCTCTCCTCTCTGTCTTCTTCTTCTGCGTCGCCGCTCTTCACTCAGCTCATAAAGTCCAGAATAATCTCATCTATTCCTGTCTGTTGTTTTACATATGCTGCGCTGTGGGCCGCGTGGAACGTGAAATGAAATCTGTCCCATTACCGTGATAAACATCAACACGTCGGGGAGAACCGCCGGAGGTCAGCACGTGTGTGTCAGCCGGGGCGAACAGAAACCAAAACGTCTGCCTCCATCCTCCATCCCGCAGGCTGAGGAAAGGTCACTGACAGCAGCACAATGACATTTAATTAATGCTGAGTTATACGGTATGCAAGTGCAGCTGCCTCTGGTTAGTGGAGGCTGGGAGCAGAGCTATGATGTCGTTCAGCAAAGACACAATTGAGTTCTGAGCATTTTAGCACTTCCTGTTCCCTCGTCTGGAGGCCATGTTTGTTTGGTTAGAAGCCTAAAAGAAGATCAACTCTGAAGATATGTCGTTTGGTTCTACGACATCAAACACGTCAGTACATTTTAAACACAGCGGTTGCTAGCAAGTGTCTGAATGAGACGACTAAACGTCATCACGACCAACATTAGCCTCCTTTAGCTTAGCGGTGGTGACGTGAAGTCATGTGACCGTGCTGTAGTTCCTTTATAGCCCAACATTAGCCTCCTTTAGCTTAGCGGTGGTGACGTGAAGTCATGTGACCGTGCTGTAGTTCCTTTATAGCCCAACATTAGCCACCATTAGCTTAGCGGTGGTGACGTGAAGTCATGTGACCGTGCTGTAGTTCCTTTATAGCCCAACATTAGCCACCTTTAGCTTAGCGGTGGTGACGTGAAGTCATGTGACCGTGCTGTAGTTCCTTTAGAGCCCAACATTAGCCACCTTTAGCTTAGCGGTGGTGACGTGAAGTCATGTGACCGTGCTGTAGTTCCTTTATAGCCCAACATTAGCCGCCTTTAGCTTAGCGGTGGTGACGTGAAGTCATGTGACCGTGCTGTAGTTCCTTTATAGCCCAACATTAGCCGCCTTTAGCTTAGCGGTGGTGACTTGAAGTCATGTGACCGTGCTGTAGTTCCTTTATAGCCCAACATTAGCCACCTTTAGCTTAGCGGTGGTGACGTGAAGTCATGTGACCGTGCTGTAGTTCCTTTATAGCCCAACATTAGCCACCTTTAGCTTAGCGGTGGTGACGTGAAGTCATGTGACCGTGCTGTAGTTCCTTTATAGCACAACATTAGCCTCCTTTAGCTTAGCGGTGGTGACGTGAAGTCATGTGACCGTGCTGTAGTTCCTTTATAGCCCAACATTAGCCTCCTTTAGCTTAGCGGTGCTGACATGAAGTCATGTGACCGCTTTCAGGGTCCAACACAGAAATACGAAATACGTGCCCTACTGTATACAGTATACTGTTAAATATTTACTGTGTGTGTGAAACTTAATTGACATTCAAAGTGCCAGTTTATTTGCATTGGCAAAGTGCATCAATTCCTATAGTATTTTATTTTATGTTTATGTTACTCTTTTCCACTGAAAACCAGTCTGGTTCTAGCTCTGTGTTCGTACTACTAGAATATCTACATCTCATTAAAGTTACTAGTATTTTGCAGCAGGGTTTTATTGTGTCCCTTTAGTGTTGTGTATCTGCTGACTTCCGGTGCCCAGGTGTGTGAACAACAGCTTCCACTCGGCCTCCTCAGCGAAAAGAAATGCGACCCGTTGCCTGAACGCTGAGCCCCTCTCTGACCCGGAGCAGAACTCAGTGAACATCAGCATGCATGCAAACAGAACTGCAGAGGAGCGGCCTGCAGCGAGGAAGAGGAGTGGAAGAGCAGACTTTTCCATACAAGGATGGACGTGTTTGTCCTCTCAGGCGTGAAATATCTTTTCTGGCTTCTTTCACATCTCAACCTGACGTCAAATGAGTGTGAAATCATGTTAGTCGTAACTTTCTGTCTATTATTTCTGTCAGTTTTTGCCGTTATGTATATTTTATATGCTGAGGTGATTCCGACACACATTTGAAGTTACTAGTTAAGAACGCATGAAGAAACACCTGAATATGAACGCCTTGTTATTCTGCTGAGCCTCCCATCAATGTGTGAATGCATCCTTGTGCTTTTACCCACAATGCAGTTTGTTTTGGTGTACTGAGATCTTCAGTACTGGACTTGTTAAACAATATTTTCATAAACCTATACACAAAGAAACGTGTCGATGAACAGTCAAGTAAAGAAGTGCTGTATACATCTTGACCTATACTTTTGGGTAAGTGAGAACTGGCTGTTGTTTTCCTGTAGGCCACCAGGGGGCAGCCACGACACCATCACACACTCTCAAAGTGACTTGGACAGCCGATGAAAGGTGAGACTAGAAGCTGGTCGGCTGTACTGTATTTGAAGGGGACTGCTTGAAAAATGAAATTGACACTTTTCCATCACTTGTATATCCGCCATTGTTGTTTAGAACAAACAGTCGGTTCTCCGTGACGCGTCGAACACGCCTAAATCACGCCACAGCTGACAAAGAGCTGTACTCGAAGCCTGACAAGATGGATTCCCGCAAAGTCCTGTCGTATCTCGAGCATCTAGATCAGGGGTGTCAAACTCAATTTCATCGCGGGCCACATTCACATAAAGGTTGCACTCCAAGGGCCGGTTGTAACTATATAAATATATTATATATATATATATATATATATAAAATAATGTATTATATTACATTATTGCCTCTGAATTGGATTATTATCGGATAGGATAATAACTTAGTAATTAACTACATCCGAAAGCAGAAGCAAATAATTGCAAGTCTCTTTAGTACCATGTCACAAAACAAGATGCATTGTGGGACATGTAGTTCATGGGCAACCTGCTTCTGTAAAGCGGCATGTAACCGGTATAATAAACGTATTATATTCTTTGCAAGCTCTTGCGGGGCCACATGAAATGAAGTCGCGGGCCGGATTTGGCCCCCGGGCCTTGAGTTTGACACCCCTGCTCTAGATTCTGAACACACTGAACTGGGTTATTTTAGCTTTGGGCCACTAGGGGCAGCAAAGACACAATCACACATTTTAAAACGAGCATGGACAGAAGCTGTGAGATTCAGATCCAGTCAACTGTCTGCATCTGTGAAGAAGCAGCTTTACTAAACTATTGCATCACTTGTGTATCAGAGGAGCCGACATTGTTGTTTAGACATATTGCCAGTTCTCTATGTCGCTTCGGACACGCCTAAACCACGCCATAGATCCTCACGCAAAGCTGGACTTGAAGCCTGACGAGTATTTGAAAATCCAGCTGCCATGTAAGGTAAACCTCGTCTTGTCCCCCACTTCATAAAACACATCCCACAATTTAGGCTGATGACAACTTGGTTATTTTACCTGTTGGCCACAAGGGGCAGCAATGACACCATCACACATTTAAAAACATGCGTTAGCCGCTTTCACACCAAGTACTTTGCCGTACTTAGTTCCCAGTACTTAGTCCCGCCGAACTCTTTAGTCCCGGAACTGTCATAGTAAATCGCGTTCACACCGGAATAAGTTCCCTGAGGGAGGATTACGCAAATGAAGCCGCTGACGTCACTTCTTCTTCTTCTTCTTCTTCTTCTTCTTCTTCTTCTTCTTCTTCTTCTTCTTCTTCTTCTTCTTCTTCTTCTTCTTCTTCTTCTGCTTTGGGTTTACTGGCAGGCCGCGAACAACTTCACGGCGATTTACTCGCCGAAGTCCCGGGTAAATCGCCAGAAGCGCCGACACCTCCTCATCATACCACCGCTCCCACGTTTTATTTTGTGCTGCCATAAGTTAGTCTCTCTCCGTTGGTGCGCTGGGCTAATGCTAATAATGCTAACGCGAGCAAATAAAATGGCAGCTTGTGACGACCCCTGCCTTGTTATCTCTGGTGTGTGTGTGTTCCTTTAAGGTTTTCCCTTTGGTCGATCAGCTGGGATTGAGGACACCTGGCGGCTGGAGTTCGCCGGATAAAGGACCGGGCCGGATCTCGCTCTCTCTCTCTCTCTCTGGACGCAACGCGAAGAGCAGCCACGACCGGCTGACCTCTTGTTTCGTCCTTACGTTTCGCCTGATTGTGTCCTTCAGCGCCCTCGTTTTCTGTCGCGCGTTTGTTGCGGCTGAGAGCCGAGCCGTGACACAGCTTTACAAAAACTTTTCAGAGTTTTAGGGGCGTGGTTTGCAATCCGCCCAGCCGATCAGAAATTGGAACCCTTTCCTCCCCAGTTCCAAGTCCCTACGTTCTAGTTCCAGATCTTTTTGGTGTGAACGCAAAATCCCAGGAACTATCGGAACTACTCCCGGGGGAAAGCGCCTATCGACAGGATAATAAGCGGTGAGATTCGGATCCAGCCAACTGTAAACCAACGCTATTGCATCACTTGTGTATGGGAGGAGCCGCCATTGTTGTTTAGACACACTGTCGCCTCTTCGAACGCGCCTAAACCACGGCAAAGATCCTCACACAAAGCTGTACTTGAAAACAGTCGAGGTGGATTCCCTCAAGAGCACGAAATATTACGAAGATAGACACCATCACACAGGTTGGACCATACTTTGAACGCCAATGAAAGCTGCAGTTTAAACAGCCTGGAGACACATTTTAAAATATGGTGAATTGTGTCTTTATGCCCCATTACATATTGAATTTATTAACTTTTGGTGTTTTGGGTTATGTGAACGGATTTGTTATTCTATTTAGTTTTGGAACGAATGTTATTTTTTCCCATTTTTCTATATTAAATGCAGAAATCTGGCTTTTTAGGGAAACCCTTGTTGGTTTAGGTATAGCCAGTTATTGGGGCTGTTGTAGATAAGATCTTTAATTATTTTACTCTTGTTTGGACTGCGATCAAAGGCACGTCTGACCGCATCCCACCTGGAGACGAGAGGAACGTTTTGTGTTTGGGCTGCAAAGCTCGTCTCCGTCTCACAACGGAACCGGCGTCAGGGAGGACGAGTAAATGGGTTGATTCGGCAAAACGCATGTCTGCTTAACTTTCACAACTCGGATGATTCCCGAAACTTTTCAACGGGAAACGAACTCCCAAAGAGGACTTTCAAAGGGTTGGGGAACACTGGGCATCGATCATCGTTCACGTGGGAAAGACTTTCAGATATTCCAAGACAGCAGATATTTCTGACCAAGTGTCTGCAGGGTTCCCGGGTTGATGTCTGTCCCCTCTGATCCTTTCCCAATGCGTCTCTTATACACCCTGGTCCCTGCTGAACTGCTGCTTTCATCTCCATCACAATCCCTCCTCCAGTCGTGCATCAACAGAGAGGAGCGATGAAACCCTAATTCCAACCGCGGTGAATATTTAACGCTTGAATGGGCATCCACGGCAACATTTCTACATTAGACCCATATTAGACTGTTATTACAACCATTTCAATGTGTATCTATTAACATGATGTAATAGCAAGCGACAGCAATATTACTTCGTTATTACACCCACGTTACGCTGTTATAACTATTATATTACACTGTTATTACACCTAACACTAGTACACCCCTATTACACCTATGTTAAGCACAATGGGAGCCAGAGCCTTTTCTTATCAAGCTCCACATTTGTGGAATCAGCTTCCAGTTTGTGTTCGGGCGGCAGACACCCTATCCGTATTTAAGAGTGCGCTTAAGACCTTCCTTTTTGATAAAGCTTGTAGTTAGGGCTGATTAGATTCAGCCCCTAGTTTTGCTGATATAGGCTTAGTTTGTCGGGGGACATCTTACTTCTTCCTTCTCGCTGTCTATACCTGTGTCCTCTCATGTTCCGATTAACCCAGCTTCCCCAAATGTCTTTCCTTTTGGTGTCTATATACGCCGGGATCCGGAGTCATGGATGATCCCGCGGTCCTGAGTCCTGGATCTTGAGTCGTGGCTGTGGTCTTGGATCATCGGTCCTGGATGGATATCCTCGTGGATTCATCTTCCTATTATACACACGTGCATCTCCAAACATCTGGACTACCTATGTTGCAAATGTATTATCTTTTCAATTTACACACGGCATCTATTGCACGTCTGTCCGTCCTGGGAGAGGGATCCCTCCTCTGTTGCTCTCCCTGAGGTTTCTCCCATGTTCCCTTAAACTGGGTTTTCTTTGGAAGTGTTTCCTTGTACGATGTGAGGGTCTAAGGACAGAGGGTCTGAGGACAGAGGGTCTGAGGACAGAGGGTCTAAGGACAGAGGGTCTGAGGACAGAGGGTCTAAGGACAGAGGGTCTGAGGACAGAGGGTCTGAGGACAGAGGGTCTGAGGACAGAGGGTCTGAGGACAGAGGGTCTAAGGACAGAGGGTATAAGGACAGAGGGTCTGAGGACAGAGGGTCTGAGGACAGAGGGTCTAAGGACAGAGGGTCTGAGGACAGAGGGTCTAAGGACAGAGGGTCTGAGGACAGAGGGTCTAAGGACAGAGGGTCTGAGGACAGAGGGTCTAAGGACAGAGGGTCTGAGGACAGAGGGTCTAAGGACAGAGGGTATAAGGACAGAGGGTCTGAGGACAGAGGGTCTAAGGACAGAGGGTCTGAGGACAGAGGGTCTAAGGACAGAGGGTCTAAGGACAGAGGGTCTAAGGACAGAGGGTCTGAGGACAGAGGGTCTGAGGACAGAGAGTCTGAGGACAGAGGTACACCCATGTAACACTGTTATTAGACGCTAATTCCCCTCTCCAAGTACCCCAGGACCCATTAGGGGGTAGCTGTTGCATCACCACGTTGTGTCATAATGGGAGAACGGCTGAGAGGTGGCGCTCTGTGTGTGTGTCCTCTCTGTGTGTGTCCTCTCTGTGTGTGTGTCCTCTGTGTGTGTCCTCTCTGTGTGTGTGTCCTCTGTGCATCTGCTGAATCTGTTTGGAAGCGGCCGTGGCCTCATTTCCGCGCTCAGATCAATAACGTTCACAAAGCTCTCCCCAGTCTGTTGTGCTGAACACGGAACGCCGCGTTGTCCCCGTCGAACAGGAAGTGGCGAGGACGACACGTCCTTTATCAGAGAGGGCAAATAGTCCCAGTGAAGTGCAGCTAAGTCCATCTTAAGCCGCCACTTACTCATTTGAATCTCAATGCCGAGTGTGTCACGGCTTGTTATGCAAAACGGGGCTAAAAAGAGAAAGGGAATCGTGCTTTGTTTACGCCCAACTCCATTCTGCTGCCTTTTCATTTCAATTCATTTGTTTGTTCGAGGA
>CM070430.1:5825201-5830201 GCA_036324595.1 Champsocephalus gunnari
AAGGATAAACAAGCTCCAAAGCGTAAAGGCGTTTTTGTATAGTTTGTGTATACAGTATACAGTATTGTAGCGAGCCCTGGGTTCAGAGGGAGGGGCTTGCATAGGGGAGGGGGGGGGGTTGGCAGGGAAACGGGGTTCAGGGGGAGTGGCTGTACCCGTAGGATAGAAAAGGGGGAAGTGATGTCTGACTCAGAGGTCGCGCGGCTGTGGAGAAGAACGTGTTGCCCACATTCTGTTACTGAGTTTAGGCTAGCTAGCAGGTTTATTGTTCTGGGTGCAGTCACTTTGGCCTCCACTTGCTGTTCAAATACATGTTGAAAGAAAAAGTAAATCTGTTTACAGTTCTGCTTCATATGGGTGTTGAGAGATGTATCCATAGATTTAGTCCCTAATGTTGCTCTCACAGTGCACCAGATTGACGCATTTAACTTCAACATTTAAAAAAAAATCGTCCCGGGGAGCATGCCCCCGGACCCCCCTAGAGGAGGTGGGGTCCACCACCTGCCCACACCCCTGTTAAATTGTCTCACCCACATTGAGGATGCTTCCTACGCCCATGTTTTATTTCATTGGGTCCACATGTTATTGTATCAATGATCTGCTAACATTAAAATCACTAAATATATGCCGTAACTATTTTGCTCTAGCAACTCAAGGGCTGCTCAGGTAATGTGATTACTATATGAAATAATGGTCCAAAATAACATTAAATGCAGGGTTTTTGTTAAGTAACATACTTTTGTCGCCGGCCGGCCGATACATGCCGCGCATTAAGTGGGCCTGTCTGTCAATTAATCCCCGGGCCACTTTTCCCCCCAGTCCGCCCCTGCTCGTGGCGTTACATTGAATCTGCTTGGTGGGGCAGTACAGACTCAGAGAATAACAAGGAGAGTTTCAGCAATCACAGGGACATATTTGATGTGTCTGAGTGTGTGTGTGTGTGTGTGTGTGTGTGTGTGTGTGTGTGTGTGTGTGTGTGAGACGGTCAGATTGGTTCTGCAAGAGTTGCACCAAAAGATGAAAAAAGATGACAAGAAAGGGAGGAAACATGAAAGGAAGGCTAAAGGACGATGAAAAGAGAAGAGAATCGAGAAGTGAAAATGGAGCGTTTCATAGTGCAAATGTTAAAATCACACAGAGGAAAAAAGGAGGGAGGAAGCAGGGAAAGAAAGTAAAGACAAAGAATGGAAAAAAGGATGATTAAAAATGTAAATATAATACAGAGCCTGAGGTGATTTTGTTACAGGAGCCATTGTTTCACAGCCATGGTGCCTACGGTTGGTTTTCCTTCTATCCCTTCAGTCGAACCTCAGCTATCACTTCTAATGGAAATGAAAGCCCAAACCTGATGATGTGTTCGAGGAGCGCTGGAGGAAAAGTTATCGGACTGGTTCGGAGAATATCGTTGCGTTGGAAAGAAGTCTGAAGCTTTAGGAGCGTGTGATCAGGGTTTTCATTTGGGACAGCGTGGAACGTTTCTTATGGTTGTGTCGTTCTTTAAGAAATGTTTTGGATGGTCTCCACAAATGTTAACGTGTTTATTTATATGACTGACAAACTAAATCTGTGTGTATTTGCATGGTTTGGGCTTTCGGAACAATTGGATTTTTTTTAAGACTGCTGGTTTCCAAATAGAGAATCAAGGGATTATTGTTTACTGCTGATCCAAAACATTGATGCAATTGAATCTCCAGTACAGTAATACCAATGCTTTCTGTTGGATTTGGAGAGGAAGTTCTACAGCAGTGGTTCCAAACCTTTTTCCACTCAGGCCCCACTTAAGAATCAACATTTTTTCCGTGGCCCACATTCAACCATAAACAATGCGGAGGCTAAATAAAGTTCTGATTGGTCGATTCAGAACATGTGACACGTTGTAAATCCAGTAGAACAGACCGCTGTCAAGGACTGTGATGACCGTTGCTAAGGACTGTAATGACCGTTGCTAAGGACTGTAATGACCGTTGCTAAGGACTGTTATGACCGTTGCTAAGGACTGTTATGAAAGTTGCTAAGGACTGTAATGACCGTTGCTAAGGACTGTAATGACCGTTGCTAAGGACTGTAATGACCGTTGCTAAGGAGGATCAAGAAAGAGAAAGGAAAAGAGGTTCAAATAAAAAAAAATCATAATGTTTTGCAAATTATTTGGCGACAAATATTGAATTTAGATTTACACCCTTTAATATTTTATTTGGGCTTTTAGATGAAGACCGCACACAGTTATATACTTCTGGCTAAATTACATATTTTCACAAGTCAATCAAGGAGTAATCTTAATTTAAGGTGTTTGAAGAGTAGATTAAAAATACAATTTATTTTGGAAAAAATGATTGCCACAAAAAATCAAAGGGTGGCTCAACACGCCATGACATGGGAAATAATGAGCTCTAAGGAAGAGTGGGATTAAAGGAACTATCCATATGCTTGCCATGTTGTTTTTGGTGGCTTTTGGTTGTCAACCTATTTTGATCCTACTGACTGGATCTTTATTTCTTCTGTTTTTGTTTTGTTTTTGTCTGAGATGGGAATGTCATCTCCTATATGTTATTGTTATGTCCATGTTTGTGTCTTTAGCCTGTACAAAATAAAAAATGTTTAGAATTATTTGGCGGCCCACTTGCAATGCCTTCCCGGACCACTAGGGGGCTGGTCTAGAGATGTGTTTGGATCTTTTGAGGGGAAATAAAGGTAATCTGGTCTCGGGGTCTTGGGAGGTTTTGGATTGTTTTGGAATTGTCCTGGAAAACATTTAAAGAGGGATAGGTACATATTTATATATATTAGAATGTTTTTTGTTGGTTTGGAGAAGAAGTTCTTGAGATGTCTTTTGAGGTTCTTTTCAGGGGGATACATGTTGATCCAGTCTCAGGGATGGTTAGTTAGTTTCTTAAGGAGCTAAACATTTGTGGAGATTACATTTAGTAGGGTATTGGTAGGGTTTCTTATGGAAAAGAGGCCATTGAGGTTTTCTGAGAGTTATGGAGAGACAATGATACCTACTTTAGAGCCAGTGGTGGAATCTATGGTACTGTTTAAAGGGGAATGTGATCCGGTCTCAGGGATGGTTGGTAGTGTTAACGCTCAGAGGAAAGGATTTTGGGGGGTTATTGGGTTTTTTTGGAGAGGCAATGATACATGTTTTGGGGGCAGTGAAAGGGATTTCCAGCACAGTTAAACTTGTGTTTTTCCTTCGGGTTGGGACAGGAAGTTCTTGGGATGTCTTTGGAGTTCTGTTGAGGAGGATCATGGCGACCCGTGGCTGAGTGAGGGCTTGTGGAGGTTCTGTGAGGAGGATTCATGGTACGGTGGTTGGAAGTGAAGGCTTGTTGGAGGTTCTGTTGAGGAGGATTCATGGCGACCCGGTGGCTGGAAGTGAGGGCTTGTTGGAGGTTCTGTGAGGAGGATTCATGGTGACCCGGTGGCTGGAAGTGAGGGCTTGTTGGAGGTTCTGTTGAGGAGGATTCATGGCGACCCGGTGGTTGGAAGTGAGGTCTTGTTGGAGGTTCTGTTGAGGAGGATTCATGGCGACCCGGTGGCTGGAAGTGAGGGCTTGTTGGAGGTTCTGTTGAGGAGAATTCATGGCGACCTGGTGGCTGGAAGTGAGGGCTTGTTGGAGGTTCTGTTGAGGAGGATTCATGGCGACCCGGTGGTTGGAAGTGAGGGCTTGTTGGAGGTTCTGTTGAGGAGGATTCATGGTGACCCGGTGGTTGGAAGTGAGGTCTTGTTGGAGGTTCTGTTGAGGAGGATTCATGGTGACCCGGTGGTTGGAAGTGAGGTCTTGTTGGAGGTTCTGTTGAGGAGGATTAATGGCGACCCGGTGGTTGGAAGTGAGGGCTTGTTGGAGGTTCTGTTGAGGAGGATTCATGGTGACCCGGTGGTTGGAAGTGAGGTCTTGTTGGAGGTTCTGTTGAGGAGGATTAATGGCGACCCGGTGGTTGGAAGTGAGGTCTTGTTGGAGGTTCTGTTGAGGAGGATTCATGGTGACACGGTGGCTGGAAGTGAGGGCTTGTTGGAGGTTCTGTTGAGGAGGATTCATGGTGACCCGGTGGCTGGAAGTGAGGGCTTGTTGGAGGTTCTGTTGAGGAGGATTCATGGTGACCCGGTGGCTGGAAGTGAGGGCTTGTTGGAGGTTCTGTTGAGGAGGATTCATGGTGACCCGGTGGCTGGAAGTGAGGGCTTGTTGGAGGTTCTGTTGAGGAGGATTCATGGTGACCCGGTGGCTGGAAGTGAGGGCTTGTTGGAGGTTCTGTTGAGGAGGATTCATGGTGACCCGGTGGTTGGAAGTGAGGTCTTGTTGGAGGTTCTGTTGAGGAGGATTCATGGTGACCCGGTGGCTGGAAGTGAGGGCTTGTTGGAGGTTCTGTTGAGGAGGATTCATGGTGACCCGGTGGTTGGAAGTGAGGGCTTGTTGGAGGTTCTGTTGAGGAGGATTAATGGCGACCCGGTGGTTGGAAGTGAGGTCTTGTTGGAGGTTCTGTTGAGGAGGATTCATGACGACCCGGTGGCTGGAAGTGAGGTCTTGTTGGAGGTTCTGTTGAGGAGGATTCATGGTGACCCGGTGGCTGGAAGTGAGGGCTTGTTGGAGGTTCTGTTGAGGAGGATTCATGGCGACCCGGTGGCTGGAAGTGAGGGCTTGTTGGAGGTTCTGTTGAGGAGGATTCATGGTGACCCGGTGGCTGGAAGTGAGGGCTTGTTGGAGGTTCTGTTGAGGAGGATTCATGGTGACCCGGTGGCTGGAAGTGAGGGCTTGTTGGAGGTTCTGTTGAGGAGGATTCATGGCGACCCGGTGGCTGGAAGTGAGGTCTTGTTGGAGGTTTTGAAAGGCTTCGGCTCGGTGGTAGTGAGGGCTCTGGAGAAAGGCGTTGGATGTGGGATGTTCTCAGAGACCTTCACTGAGGCTCCGCTGGATTTGTTTGAGGCGTCTCAGGATGTTCGTTGCGTGGAAGCGTCTCTGGTCCAGAAGACGGTGAATCCCGTGTGATGTGAGAAACAGCGGC
>CM070430.1:5835201-5855201 GCA_036324595.1 Champsocephalus gunnari
CTACACTCTGAGGGTTCTACACCTCGTATGCTTCTTGTCTCCTTGTCACCCTCTCCTCTTACTTTTCCTTTTCTTGTCTCCTTGTCCTCTTGTAATCTCTTTATCTCTTTCCTTCCTTCTTTCCTTTTATTCTTCCATGCATTCCTTGCTTCCTTCTACCTTTCTTTCTTCCACTCAGAGAGGATTACAAATATTCGAGTGTGAAGACACAAATTTAAAAAACAAACGTAGTGAAAATGCGGAAAAATGAAGTGATATTTTGAATGTTGGATGTATGGAGCCTTCCTTCATACTGTAGGTACCTGATATGAGAGCAACAGTAGAGTACACACACACACACACACACACACACACACACACCACACACACACACACACACACACCACACACACACACACACACACACACACACACACACACACACACACACACACACACACACACGTCTCTGTGATGTGAGTCCGGAGAGAGATCCATTGAGACGTAATGAGAGCGCTGTGTGTCATGTGGAAAAAAACTCACATCTCCAACTTTGGTCATTTTCAAGGTTTTCACTTCAGCTCAACATCCAGACGGATCAGTGTTTGCTGAGAGAAGGACGGGAGGAAGGAAGAAACACAGAGGAAGGAAGGAAGGATTGAAGAGGGAAGGAAGGAAGAAGAGGAGGTGACAAGGAGACAAGAGGAGGAGGATGCGAAACACTGATTGTTATTAAACCTCCTCCGATCAGAGAGGAGCGCCGTCAGGCACAGGAAGAGGCTGCAGGCTGTGAGTGTGAGTGTGAGTGTGTGCGTGTGTGTGTGTGTGTGTGTGTGTGTGTGTGTGAGTGTGAGTGTGGTGTGAGTGTGAGTGTGTGTGTGTGTGTGTGTGTGTGTGTGCGCGTGTGATGCAAGCCTGCCGGGCTCTGCTGTAATCGAGGCCGGATGGACATCGGGGCTAAAAGTTGCAGCAACCCTGCAGGGTGCACACACACACACACACACACACACACACACACACACACACACACACACACACACACACACACACACACACACACACACACACACACACACACACACACACTGATGTTTCTCTTTTCAAAGTTTTCTTCTCACTCTCATCTTCATTACTTCCCTCCTTTCACTCCTTTCTCTCATTTCCTCTCCTTTCTCCTTCCCTATCCAAATCTCTTTTATCATTTGTCTTCTTTCTCTTCCTCTCCTCCTTTCCTTCGTCTCGTTTCTTCTCTTCTCCATTCCATCATCTCTGTCCTTTGTCTCCTCTCTTTTTCTCTCCTTCCCTCTCATCTCATCTCCTTTCATTCATCTTGTTTCCTTTCCTTTCCTCCTGGTTTCCTTTTCTCTCGTATTCTCCTCTACTTTTATTTGTCTCCTTTCTTTTTGTTTCCTCTCCTTTCCTTTGTCTCCTTTATTCTTCTATCCTTTCCTCTCATCTCATCTCCCCTCCTTTCCTCCATCTCCTCTTGACACCTCTCCTTTCCCCCTCGTTTCCTCCTCTTAACGATCCCTTCCAACATATCCCTTTCCTCCAGGTGAGGGGAAAGGGCTGATGGGAAATGTAGTCTCAATCCCTCATTGGTCTTTTAGAAACCACCAAACCAATCCCTGGAAAATGTAATCAAAAGAGAGACCTCCTTTGATTACATTTTCCAGGGAGAAAAACTCCCAGAATCCTTTGTTTCTCATTAATCCATCTCCGTCTCTCCGTCTGCTAATTACGGCGCTTTGATCTTTCCGTTACACCCCCCCCCTCGTTAACTCCCCCCGTTAACGAACAATTAGTCAGCAGTCGCTCAGGTGAGGATTGATCCACGACTATAAGGCTTTTAATGGATTTAATTAAACTGCCAGGTGTGTGTGTGGTGTGTGTGTGTGGTGGTGTGTGTGTGTGTGTGTGGTGTGTGTGAGAGAATCAGAACAAAGTGAAACATTAGGGTTGTCAGGGAAACGTAATTAAAATGGGAGCCATGTGGCGCTTTGGTATATCAGAGAAATGAACTGAAGCTAATATTTCTTTCATGTTAATTGTGACACACTGAAAATAATGGAAACAGGAAGTGGAGCAGTGGATACGGGGGGGGGGTACATTTCCCCCTCAGTTACGCCGGAAGGCTCCTTGTTGTAAGAAGAGATCGGCGACAATGATGGAGGATCGCTCATTTAACGTCATCATAAACACAACTTGGGGGGAGCAGACGTTTGAAGCACGATGTGGAAACAATGCTTTTAAGAGATCGGTAATTGTTCTGTCAAACTGGAAAGCATAACAATTCAGATTATACAAAAAGGGCGTGGTCTGATGATGTGATGAGTTCTTATTTTGTGATGAATGGTAAATGGACTGTACTTATTGTGGAGGAAACGTCTGAGTAGCGATGCAGGAGGAGTCCGGACTCAAAGGAGACGCGGGGAGAGCTGGAGCTCTGACGTCAAACACCGATGGGTTGATTTGGAGCTTCGGCCGGAGAATTCACAAAACAAGTCTAACGGCCCGTCCACACTACAGCGTCGGAAGCGTCGACAACTCCAATCTGCCCATTCACTTTCAATGGGGTGACGTCACGTTGCCTCGCTTTTTCGCCGAACTGAATTGTGGGTAGCAGAGCGGTCGTCCCGCCGTCTCCGCGTCAGAAGTTGAACATGTTCAACTTCTGACGCGGAGACGCCGGAGTAGCCAGCACCAGCCAATCAAATCCCGTTTCTGAACATCTGACAGCTCAAGCCGTAGCCAATCAAACCGCGTCTAAGCTGGGAGAGATATCCCGCCGTTCATTTCTATATTTCAAAAAAAGTTGGAGGAGAAACTAACTATCGCCGTAGCAACCAGACCCTCTTCACCTACCGGGATACAAACCGGAGGAACCAGGCATGGAGGGAGGTGGCAGAGACAGTGGGGGAAACTGGTAGGTTTTCGCCTGTTTGGGGAGTTTATTTATATATATATATTGCTCCCATAAAATCCCCGGGGGTTTTTGCTTTGTATGTCGGGGGCGGGAGATTCATGTGATTGGTTGTTGGTCGTGTTGCTTGAATAAAATCCCCAAGCTCCAGACACGCCCAGCTCCAAGCTATTTTTGAAGCTGTAGTGTGGACGCTCCGTAAGAGAGGTTCTGACTTCACGGGAGAGTTGCCACGTCAAATCTGAAGAACTCTACCCCAGACCCGTGCGTTTAGCTAGTTCAGAGAGAATCATCAACATGCTGCAGAACAAGATAGAACCATAACGCCTCCATCAGCTGACGCCAACAGGCGGGAGCAGGGAGACAGAACACTGAGAGCACAGCAGCCAAGGTTACAGGTGTGTGCTCAGTCAGGACAGATCCAGCTGATAAACTGGCTCAGAGTCAATGTTCCCCCAACACTTATCAATCTCTCTATCAGGTCTTTTCGACCCCTCAAAGCTCTTCCCATACTACGAGTCATTCACCCATTCACACCTCATGCATACGGAGCAGCACCACTTGCTCTAGGGAAACACACACACACACACACACACACACACACGCACACTCACACACACCGTTGGCCATCGGGAGCACCTCAGGGTTCAGTATCTTGCCCGAGGTAACATTGCCTTTGGGGGTAATCCAAACCAGAACTCTTTTAAAGAGGCCCAATTGCTTTTTGGTGTTTTCCCCTTTCATCTAGTGAGCTCTATAGGTGTTAGTGCATGTAAATGGTCTGCAAAGGCTTAAATCCCTGTGTTTCTCCCCGTTTAGTATATTGGGAATGCTTATTCTACTTTACGGCCCCTACACACGGCGGCGTGCGTTGCCGCTTGGCGGTGGGCGTGTCTTGAGCTTGGGGAGTCAACGCGAGCAGCCCGACCAACAATCAATCACATGAATGTCCCGCCCCGGACACACAAAGCAAAGCATTCATGCTACATCCATGCTGGCTAAATATACTGTCTATGCTTGCTAGCTGTCCATTCAAACGAAGTACACTGGATTTAAACTCCCCAAACAGGCGAAAACCTACCAGTTTCCCCCACTGTCTCTGCCCCCTCCCCCCATGCCTGGCTCCTCCGGTTTGTGTCCCTGTATGTTCCCTACCGCCACGATCATTTTCTCCTCCTCTTGTTGACATATGGGAAATAACTGCGGTCTGGCTCTCCCATCATACACCCGGTTTGATTGGCTACTGCTTGTACTGTCAGATTTACATACAAGGGATTTGATTGGCTGACGCCTCCGTCGAGGCGGCAAAAGTAGAACATTGCTCTACTTTTGCAGCGAGCACCTCGAGAGAAGCTACGCTTTGCTCCCACAATGCAGTTCGGCGAATCGTGACGTCACCCCATTCAAAGTGAATGGGCAGAAGCGTTGAAGCGGCAACGCACGCCGCCGTGTGTAGGGGCCGTTAGTTAAGTAACATTTTGAAAGATCTGAGTATTCTTTCCACTACTCACTATTGTTAAATCCAAACATTTTGATTTTTAATTAAGACTTCATTTTATATAGCAAAAAGTTTTCAGATTAATTTCAGTTTGTGAACTCAGAAAACTGAGGTGACTTTAATTTAAACACAAATTATTTAGTGGATTATAATTGAAAAAAGCGTATTCCAGTTTTTGGTGCAGAATATATTGTAACCACTTCTGAGAGATTTCCGGGTAGAATTAACGCGTATAGTGCTTCATAAATAAAGTTTAAAAGTCACAAAGCTTAAAAATAACCTGAGATGACACCAAACACACAGCACTAAATAATAAATCATTCTTAAAAACAGTATCTTGAAACAAACAGATGGAAGTACAAGTTTTACATTTTTAATTGAGTTTTTTCAAACAAAGTCTGCAGAAAGTTAGAGAGAGAACCGGAGAGAAGCCTGCTGCTCTAACAGCTGTCAATCATCCTCACGGAGCGAATATACATCCACAGTCTACACTTTGACAACAAAACATGCTGATTTCCCCTGGGAGGGCCGTAATGTCCGTGGCAGAGGACCCAGTACGGAGCCCTGTGGAGTCCCACGAGAGCAAATTCAGTTTGAATACGAGGATTTAGAGATCTAACGTCCCTCTGAAAACAGATGGACGTGAACAAAGTCCAGTTACCGGCTGCTGGTGTCAAAGCTGTTGATCAAGCCGTCAGATAAACAGGATTATATCTGGCTCAACGGTTGTTAGAGCGAACAGCAGCTGTGGGTGAGCATGGGATTAGTAATAGGCATACATAATGTGATGTCTGGGAATATGATATATCGCAGTATAGTGCAGTCATTGCTTGTACATTTGAAAGGTTGCAGCACAACAAGTGAAGCAGTGATCCGTTTGTGTAAATGTGAAAGAGATATAATATCGTGTTTTTCACTTACATCAATCAATAATCGTAATTATCATGATGCCAATATCAAAATAAATGTTTATTCAGTGACTACGCACTTTTATGTAAATTGCAAGAACATATTATTTAAAAGGCCACCATTGAAAGATTTCGATATTTGAAAAGATGTGATATAATGTCTTGATATTGTAAATCGTAAATTATTTACTCCAGTTTAAGCAAATTAATGCAACAGCAAATAGACATTTTTAGTACTGAAAAAATAAAAGATTTCTAAGGTTGTTTTGGGGGTTATTAAGGATGCTGAATGCATATCGGACATTTTCAGGATCAACAATGTCAGTGTTAACCAGACAGAGGCTATATTTGTACTCCCGGTGGGCTGGTATTTATACATTTTCCGTCGTTTTTGAAGTTTTAGGGGACTCTGGATCATTTGGATCGGACAGATTGCTTATTTAACTGAAAATAAATTGTCCACAGTAGAGGTGATAATGTTCATCTTGTGCTCTCTATATCCAATGATCACAACTCTACTCATGGTAGTCCACATCAGCCCACAGAGAGAGAACAGATATGACCCTTTTTCTGGTTAAAACTGACCTTTTGGATTTTGAAAATGTCAGAAATGCCTTCAGCATCCTCAATAACCCCTAAACAACCTTAGAAAAAGAAATGTTTTCATTATAAGAAATGTCTATTTGCTGTTGCATTAATTCCCACCACTTAAACTGGCATTATTTACGACTTAAGACATTGTATCACATCTTTTCAAATATCCAAATCTTTCAATACGTTTTATTGGTGGCCTTTTAAATAATATGTTCCTACAATTTACATAAAAGCAATTTACTATAGACTATAATGTGTGCAGAGATGGGAAGTAGTGCAGTACAAATACTTCGTTACTGTACTTAAGTCCATGTTTCTGGTATCAGTACTTTACTCCACTACTTATAATTCTGACGACTTTTTACTTTGACTTCTTACATGTTGAACACAAATACCTGTACTTTCTACTTCTTACATGTTGAACACAAATACCTGTACTTTCTACTTCTTACATGTTGAACTCAAATACCTGTACTTTCTACTTCTCACATGTTGATACAAATACCTGTACTTTCTACTTCTCACATGTTGAACACAAATACCTGTACTTTCTACTTCTCACATGTTGAACTCAAATACCTGTACTTTCTACTTCTTACATGTTGAACTCAAATACCTGTACTTTCTACTTCTCTCATGTTGAACACAAATACCTGTACTTTCTACTTCTCTCATGTTGAACTCAAATACCTGTACTTTCTACTTCTTACATGTTGAACTCAAATACCTGTACTTTCTACTTCTTACATGTTGAACTCAAATACCTGTACTTTCTACTTCTCACATGTTGAACTCAAATACCTGTACTTTCTACTTCTTACATGTTGAACTCAAATACCTGTACTTTCTACTTCTTACATGTTGAACTCAAATACCTGTACTTTCTACTTCTCACATGTTGAACTCAAATACCTGTACTTTCTACTTCTTACATGTTGAACTCAAATACCTGTACTTTCTACTTCTCTCATGTTGAACACAAATACCTGTACTTTCTACTTCTTACATGTTGAACTCAAATACCTGTACTTTCTACTTCTCACATGTTGAACTCAAATACCTGTACTTTCTACTTCTTACATGTTGAACTCAAATACCTGTACTTTCTACTTCTCACATGTTGAACTCAAATACCTGTACTTTCTACTTCTTACATGTTGAACTCAAATACCTGTACTTTCTACTTCTTACATGTTGAACTCAAATACCTGTACTTTCTACTTCTTACATGTTGAACTCAAATACCTGTACTTTCTACTTCTTACATGTTGAACTCAAATACCTGTACTTTCTACTTCTCTCACGTTGAACCCAAATACCTGTACTTTCTACTTCTTACATGTTGAACCCAAATACCTGTACTTTCTACTTCTCTCATTTCCCAAACAGCTGGTTCCTGTAGTCTGAATGTGTGTTGGTGCGTGATCATTATTCTTTAGAGTCATTGCGTGCCTATTGGTTGGAACACGATCCGTGTATCCATCACTTCCTGGTCTTCTCTAGAGAAGAGGGACCAATGGAAACGTTGTCATGTTGCCGTTGTTCAGCATGGAAACATTCATTAGCTAACAATGACATTATTGTTCTATTGATATAAAGGGAGGTCAGGTACTCTTTAAAGCAGCTGCTAGCTATGGGTACTTTTTACTGAAGTACACTTCAAAGCCTCTTTACTTTGACTTGAGTGAAGAAGTTTAGTCAGTACTTCTACCCAGTACTTTTAAACACGAGTATCTGTACTTCTACTTGAGTACAGGATGTGTGTACTTGTGCCCTCTCTGTGTGTGTGCAGTAAACACGAAGCCCTCCACCTCTCGGCTGAGACAGACCTCGCTGCTGAAGAAGCCAATTAAGCCCGACTATTCGAGGGCTAAAGAGCGGACAAAGAGCCATTCAGCGGCCCGACAGGCGCCTTCCACTAAAGGCTTTTGTCTCAGGGGGGGCCGAGGTGTCGCTCAGTGTGTGTGTTCGGGTGTTTTTCGGTTGTTGTGGGTCTTCGGAGGC
Source organism: Champsocephalus gunnari (assembly GCA_036324595.1). NCBI lineage: Eukaryota > Metazoa > Chordata > Actinopteri > Perciformes > Channichthyidae > Champsocephalus > Champsocephalus gunnari. Next base: position 5,843,108 of record CM070430.1, read on the forward strand.
GAGCGGCAGCCTTTGTGTTTGTTTGCGTGTTTGGAGGGCTTGATTGACAGCAATTACGGGAGCGTTCACACGAGGGCATGAACCTGTGTGAGTGTGTGGGAAACAAATGTAAAAATATATCAAATGCACAAACAAAATATAGAAAACACACACAGATCCAGCAGGTGTGTGTGCAGACGAACAGACGTTTATTAATCCTCGAGCGGAGTGTGTTGTTGTTCTCTGATTCTCATCGAGCCTCATTTGCACATGAAGTGAAGCAGCGTCTTCTGATGAGGGAGACCTCTTTGTTTCGCCAGGGTTCACATTTTGATCCGTTAAAAACTGAGAACAAGAGTAACTGTCAGTGCAGAGGGGGAGGGGGCGTGTAACTGTGAGGTCCAAATGTATTCCAAACCGTCTCTAACGTTTGCACGCACGTTTCTGATAGATCTTAAATCTAAATCAAACTGACCATTTTTGTCTTTATTTCTATAGAGTCGTGCAGTTCTCAGCATTTCATCGCTTCCTGTCCCCTGGTCTGGCAGTCAATGGTTTTCTGAATGTGTTTTTTGTTGTTAGCTTGAAATAAGGTCTGTGGCTAACACAAGCTGAAGAGATTTTTGTGATAGGACATATAACACGTCAGTAAATACCCCACTGGGGAATTTAAAAAGGAATTTAGTTAAGGCCGCGTTACGGCAATGTTACGGCTGCGTTAGCGCGCTGCATTACGGCTGCGGTACAGCTGCGTTACGGCTGTGTTACGGCTGCGTTACAGCTGCGTTACGGCTGTGTTACGGCTGCGTTACAGCTGCGTTACGGCTGCGTTGCGGCTCAGAAGCGTCCCAGAAGCGTCTCGGCGCTGGGCTCCGCTCAAAATAGGATGCAAGTCTATTTTCGACGCGAGGCGTGCATGGCGCCGGGCAGGAAATGGACCGGTCAGAGCATCCGGCCCATCCCCAAAATAAACTAATTTTGCAGACCCTATCCCTCCGTAGTCTTTCAAGTAGGAGAAATGCCAGCGTTCTCCTCCGGTTTACAGGCACTGTGTAAATTATAAATATAGAATAATTCTGATGATTTTACCACTAAAATACAGCAACTCATCTTTGATTCATGTCGTTTATAACTGGGATATTACAATTATTATTAACTTTGTCTGCACAAAGTAGCCTGTCCAGGAAATATGCCCAAATCAACAAAAACTGCGAGCCGGCAGGCAAGACGCTCCGCTTCTGAAATGCTTCAGAAACACGCCCGGTAGGGTATGACGCCGGACCAAAACCGCACCGCAGCGCAGCCGTGACGCGACGCAGACGGACCCGGTGGAATCGAGGTGTAAAGGTCACATTAGCCACCTTTCGCTTAGCAGTGAAGTCATGTGACCGTGCTGTAGTTCCTTTATAGCCCAACATTAGCCTCCTTTAGCTTAGCGGTGGTGACGTGAAGTCATGTGACCGTGCTGTGGTTCCTTTATAGCCCAACGTTAGCCTCCTTTAGCTTAGCGGTGGTGACGTGAAGTCATGTGACCGTGCTGTAGTTTCTTTATAGCCCAACGTTAGCCTCCTTTAGCTTAGCGGTGGTGACGTGAAGTCATGTGACCGTGTTGTAGTTCCTTTATAGCCCAACATTAGCCACCTTTAGCTTAGCGGTGGTGACGTGAAGTCATGTGACCGTGCTGTAGTTCCTTTATAGCCCAACATTAGCCTCCTTTAGTTTAGCGGTGGTGACGTGAAGTCATGTGACCGTGCTCTAGTTCCTTTATAGCCCAACATTAGCCACCTTTAGCTTAGCGGTGGTGACGTGAAGTCATGTGACCGTGCTGTAGTTCCTTTATAGCCCAACATTAGCCTCCTTTAGTTTAGCGGTGGTGACGTGAAGTCATGTGACCGTGCTGTAGTTCCTTTATAGCCCAACATTAGCCACCTTTAGCTTAGCGGTGGTGACGTGAAGTCATGTGACCGTGCTGTAGTTCCTTTATAGCCCAACATTAGCCTCCTTTAGTTTAGCGGTGGTGACGTGAAGTCATGTGACCGTGCTGTAGTTCCTTTATAGCCCAACATTAGCCTCCTTTAGTTTAGCGGTGGTGACGTGAAGTCATGTGACCATGAATGAGTGGGAATCTAATGGACAAATGCAAATACGACATGGCTGCACCACTCTCTAGTTTGGCTTGCCTGTTGTTAGAAAGCCCACATGAATGTAAAGTATGTTACTTGTTTATTGCGATGTATTTTTTGTCCCGGTTCTTTCGCCATTCACCACCAGTTTATAGACGTTAGGAAGTGCATAAGGGTGAGGGTGTTAATATTTATAACACCAAACCAATTAGCAGTGCATTATCTGGATGTTTTGTTTTTACTAATATCATTCTCGTTACAGCCTAAATCAACGTAACTGGGAAAGTCAGTGTTCTTGGATGGAGGAAGGACGGATGGAGGAAGGAAGGATGGAGGAAGGACGGATGGAGGAAGGAGGGAGGAAGGACGGATGGAGGAAGGACGGATGGAGGAAGGACGGATGGAGGAAGGAGGGAGGAAGGACGGATGGAGGAAGGACGGATGGAGGAAGGAAGGATGGAGGAAGGACGGATGGAGGAAGGAGGGAGGAAGGACGGATGGAGGAAGGACGGATGGAGGAAGGAGGGATGGTGGAAGGAAGGATGGAGGAAGGAGGGATGGAGGAAGGACGGATGGAGGAAGGACGGATGGAGGAAGGAGGGAGTAATGGAGGACGAAGGGAGGAGCATAAAGAGGGAGCTTGTGGCCGTCTAATGAGCCGTGGAAATGTTATCAGTGACAGCACTCGTTATTTCCCCCGCTTCGTTAGCACGCCGCTAATCCAGTTAGCATGGAGGAAGAGGAGGGTGGAGGGATTTGAGAGAGGAGGGACATTAGGAGAAATGTGAAGATGGATGAGAGGGGGAAAGCTCTATGGAGGGAGGACGGGGTTAAAGATAACAACATGGGATGGTTGGAAGAAAGATGGAGGGATGAGGGATATGCACTAAAGAAAGATGGAGGGATGAGGGATATGCACTAAAGAAAGATGGAGGGATGAGGGATATGCACTAAAGAAAGATGGAGGGATGAGGGATAAGCACTAAAGAAAGATGGAGGGATGAGGGATATGCACTAAAGAAAGATGGAGGGATGAGGGATATGCACTAAAGAAAGATGGAGGGATGAGGGATATGCACTAAAGAAAGATGGAGGGATGAGGGATATGCACTAAAGAAAGATGGAGGGATGAACAAAGGTGGCTAAACGGGAGGGATTGAGGGAAAACAGAGCGATGGATTAAAGAGGAATGGAAGAAGGAAAGGTAGAAGGGAAAAGGACATGAAGTGGAGCAAGGGTCTGCGCTTCTCCCTCCACTCGTTTGTTTTCCAATTAGCGGAGCAGGAAGTCGTTAGTGTAGCCACGGCAACGCTTCCTGTTCTCCTGATTAGCCCCGAGTTTCTACTTCATGTTTTCTGTTAAAGCTGCGTCTCGTCCTCTGATCTTTGAGCTTCATGCCGACAAATTGGGTGTTAAGACACACACACACACACACACACACACACACACACACACGTTTTTGAGGTCAGAGAGAGCATTTGTTGTATTGAGTCTTATATGCATGCGAGAGGAGACTGGGTACACTGCAGCTGTGCGTACGGCGATGAAGCCTTTGGATCTTTTGGATCTTAAAATGTAAATCCATTCCCTCCGGCGTGCACATCTCATCGCATGTAACTCTCTGCATGTTGCTGAGATGTGCACGTGCACTCCCTGGCTTCAGGCCAAACTGACCTCGGGGCGGAGAGAGGAGAAAGGTCAACGGGCGTTATCTTCTTGGAAACAGAAAGAACGAGTTTACTGGCCGAGTGTTCGTGAGATTATGAGGGATATCTCGTGTAATAACAAACAGAAGATGACGTGTTTGCCTTCAGGGTGGCGCCGGCGAGAGCTCATCCAGAAAATAAAAGGTGGGGAGATCTCTGGGTTCCACGGGACGTTCGATTCGGATGTTCCCGTTGTCCTGATGGCAACTCAGAGAGGACATCCCATAAAACATTCGGAGGGAAACACACTTTGTGGATTTGTGTGTTGACGTATAACCAGTGTTGGGACTAACGCGTTACTGTAACGCCGTTATCGTTCGCAGTAACTAGTACTCTAACGCATTACTTTTTAAATTCAGTAACTCAGTTACCGTGACTACATGGTGCGTAGAAAGTACAGGTATTTGGGTTCAACATGTGAGAAGTAGAAAGTACAGGTATTTGAGTTCAACATGTGAGAAGTAGAAAGTACAGGTATTTGAGTTCAACATGTAAGAAGTAGAAAGTACAGGTATTTGGGTTCAACATGTAAGAAGTAGAAAGTACAGGTATTTGAGTTCAACATGTAAGAAGTAGAAAGTACAGGTATTTGAGTTCAACATGTAAGAAGTAGAAAGTACAGGTATTTGAGTTCAACATGTAAGAAGTAGAAAGTACAGGTATTTGAGTTCAACATGTAAGAAGTAGAAAGTACAGGTATTTTAGTTCAACATGTGAGAAGTAGAAAGTACAGGTATTTGAGTTCAACATGAGAGAAGTAGAAAGTACAGGTATTTGAGTTCAACATGTGAGAAGTAGAAAGTACAGGTATTTGAGTTCAACATGTGAGAAGTAGAAAGTACAGGTATTTGAGTTCAACATGTGAGAAGTAGAAAGTACAGGTATTTGAGTTCAACATGTAAGAAGTAGAAAGTACAGGTATTTGTGTTCAACATGTGAGAAGTAGAAAGTACAGGTATTTGAGTTCAACATGTAAGAAGTAGAAAGTACAGGTATTTGAGTTCAACATGTAAGAAGTAGAAAGTACAGGTATTTGAGTTCAACATGTGAGAAGTAGAAAGTACAGGTATTAGTGTTCAACATGTGAGAAGTAGAAAGTACAGGTATTTGGGTTCAACATGTAAGAAGTAGAAAGTACAGGTATTAGTGTTCAACATGTGAGAAGTAGAAAGTACAGGTATTTGGGTTCAACATGTAAGAAGTAGAAAGTACAGGTATTAGTGTTCAACATGTGAGAAGTAGAAAGTACAGGTATTAGTGTTCAACATGTGAGAAGTAGAAAGTACAGGTATTTGGGTTCAACTTGTAAGAAGTAGAAAGTACAGGTATCCCCCTGTCCAGAGGGACTTTCTCTATAGGCGCTTTCACATCGGAGTACTTTTCCCGTTTAGTTACCCCTTTGTAGTGCCCTGCTAGAGAGGTGGTACTGTCCTGGGGAGAAAAAAGTTCAAATTTCTGATTGCCTTGGCAAATTGCAAACCACGACCCGTAAAACTCTGAAACGTTTTTTGAAGCCGCCATTGTATTTGCTGGCATTAGCATTATTAGCATTAGCCCCGCGCACCAACGGAGAGAGAATAACTTATGGCAACACCAAAGAAAACATGGGAGCAGTGGAGATGAGGAGGTGTCGGCGTTCTGGCGATTTACTCAGAAGGCCTTCCCCAACTCCAGGGACTTCCGGCCGGGGACTTCGGGTGGCAGTATACGCCGTCAGCGGCTTCATTTGCGTAATCTTCCCTCAGGGAACTTATTCCGGTGTGAACGCGATCTGTACTTAGTTCCATGGGGGAAGTAAGTGCTGGGAACTAAGTATGGCAAAGTGAAAGCGGATATTGTACGTGATAGGCTAAGGGGCGGGACATCTCTAAAGCAGGTCGACCAATCACAACAGAGCCGGCCAGCTAACCAATCAGAGCAGACTGGGCTCTGGTTTCAGACAGAGGGTGAAAAGAGGTGCTGCTGCGCAGGCAGTATGAGAACAATAAAGAGCTTTGTGAACATGAAAGCATGGAGACACTACATACTGATACACACCTGAACATCAGCAGGAGAGGACTCTTTAAAGTAGAGACACTACATACTGATACACACCTGAACATCAGCAGGAGAGGACTCTTTAAAGTAGAGACTCTACATACTGATACACACCTGAACATCAGCAGGAGAGGACTCTTTAAAGTAGAGACACTACATACTGATACACACCTGAACATCAGCAGGAGAGGACTCTTTAAAGTAGAGACACTACATACTGATACACACCTGAACATCAGCAGGAGAGGACTCTTTAAAGTAGAGACTCTACATACTGATATACACCTGAACATCAGCAGGAGAGGACTCTTTAAAGTAGAGACACTACATACTGATATACACCTGAACATCAGCAGGAGAGGACTCTTTAAAGTAGAGACTCTACATACTGATATACACCTGAACATCAGCAGGAGAGGACTCTTTAAAGTAGAGACACTACATACTGATATACACCTGAACATCAGCAGGAGAGGACTCTTTAAAGTAGAGACACTACATACTGATATACACCTGAACATCAGTAGGAGAGGACTCTTTAAAGTAGAGACACTACATACTGATATATACACCTGAACATCAGCAGGAGAGGACTCTTTAAAGTAGAGACACTACATACTGATATACACCTGAACATCAGCAGGAGAGGACTCTTTAAAGTAGAGACACTACACACTGATATACACCTGAACATCAGCAGGAGAGGACTCTTTAAAGTAGAGACACTACACACTGATATGCACCTGAACATCAGCAGGAGAGGACTCTTTAAAGTAGAGACACTACACACTGATATGCACCTGAACATCAGCAGGAGAGGACTCTTTAAAGTAGAGACACTACATACTGATATACACCTGAACATCAGCAGGAGAGGACTCTTTAAAGTAGAGACACTACATACTGATATACACCTGAACATCAGCAGGAGAGGACTCTTTAAAGTAGAGACACTACACACTGATATACACCTGAACATCAGCAGGAGAGGACTCTTTAAAGTAGAGACACTACATACTGACATACACCTGAACATCAGCAGGAGAGGACTCTTTAAAGTAGAGACACTACACACTGATATACACCTGAACATCAGCAGGAGAGGACTCTTTAAAGTAGAGACACTACATACTGATATACACCTGAACATCAGCAGGAGAGGACTCTTTAAAGTAGAGTCACTACACACTGATACACACTCGCTGACTCCCCTGTGTTGTGTTACTTTTACATTTGATTGTTTTGTGATATCTTTTTATTCCTCTCTCCAGATTTCATTTCCATCACTTGAGCAAACTGCTTTTTTCCAGCCTGTTTACTGATCTGAGCTGACGTGTGTGCGAGTGTGTGTGCACTCGGGACTGTCTTTGGCAGCATCTTCTGTTTGCTTGTGTGTGTGTGTGTGTGTGTGTGTGTGTGTGTGTGTGTGTGTGTGTGTGTGTCCGGTGCCTTATCTCCCCCAGTCGCAGGCTGTGGAGCCCCGCGGAACATTCCACCAGCTCTGAACACACCGCCAGCTGGCACACACACACACACACACACACACACACACACACACACACACACACACACACACACACACACACACACACACTAGCCTCACACAACCCTGCTTTTTGGCCGTCACACATCTGAGGATACACCCGAGGCAGCCGGCAGGAGAGAATGAGGGCAGAGAAGAGGAACGGAGGCTAGAGAGGCGCAGAAGAAGAAGAAGAAGAAGAAGAAGAAGAAGAAGAAGAAGAAGAAGAAGAAGAAGAAGAAGAAGAAGAAGAAGAAGAAGAAGAAGAAGGAAAATAAAATCAAAGATGGAGAGAAGAGAGGGATGAGAGGAAGCAGGAAACATTTTAAATCTACTCCATCTTTACAAACACTCACAAGTGTGATCAAAGGAAACACACACTGCTTTAAAAGGGCGACCTCTGACCTCCAGACATCAGGAGTGTGTGTGCTTGCGTGTGTGTGTGTGTGTGTGTGTGTGTGTGTGTGTGTGTGTGTGTGTGTGTGTGTGAGAGTGTGACAGCAGTGGGTGGTGAAATCTGAGGCCGATAGTGTTTGTTGAAGCATGAGAAGAAGAAAGGAGTGATGGGGGAGAAGAAGGAGGTGAGGATAAAGAGGTAAAAGAGAAATGGGGAGGAAAGGAGAGAGGTGAGGAAGACTGATGTGAAGAAGAAAGGAAGAGAGAAAAGAAAGTGGAGGGCTCTGAGAAATGAAAGAGAGGAAGGATGGGGGTGAGGAAGAGGAGGAGGAAGCTCCTGCAGGCTGTGTGTTCAGCTTTACTGGATGAAGGTTGTTTTGGATTCAACGAGACGCCGTGCTGAGTCAGGTGTGTGTGTGTGTGTGTGTGTGTGTCCTAGTATTACTATACTTGTGGGGACCTACATCTGTTTACATAGTCACGTGTGGGGACTCGCCTCCCTTATGGGGACAAAATGGAGGTCCCCATAAGGAATCATTAATTTTAGGGTGAAGACTTGGTTAGGGTTAGGGTTAGGCATGTGTTGGTTAGGGTAAGGCATGTGTTGGTTAGGGTTAGGGTTAGGCATGTGTTGGTTAGGGTAAGGCATGTGTTGGTTAGGGTTAGGGTTAGGCATGTGTTGGTTAGGGTAAGGCATGTGTTGGTTAGGGTTAGGGTTAGGCATGTGTTGGTTAGGGTTAGGCATGTGTTGGTTAGGGTAAGGGTTAGGGTTAGGCATGTGTTGGTTAGGGTTAGGGTAAGTCTCCAGGAAATGCACGTAAGTCAATGTGATGTCCCCTGAAGTGATGTACACAGTAGGGTTGCCAGAAACTGACCATGATCACAATCGATTATTCGGCAGCCCTGGCGAATAATAATCGATTATTCGACCCCGCAGGCTTCCTCCAAGTTTACAGTAAAACAAACTGGTGGTGTGACCAATGACCATTTACAATTATTAATACTATTACTATTATTAGCATATATATATTTATATATATTTTGGTTGAAACTAAGCCAGAAAAAAATACATAAAAAAAAATATATATATAAAATCGAATTATGGAGACTGTAGCGAATAATCGAATAATCGCTGGCATCCCTAGTACACAGTTGAGGCCTAAATTATTAGCCCCCCGGGACTTATGGAACATTTTCCTAAATGTCTTCCCAATGTTTCCAGCACTGATAAAACTTGAGACAATCAAACATTCACCAGTGCCGTTTAGTAGCTTTTGGTACTTTTTGGAACATAACATAAGTTTTTAGGCTCGCTTTATATCAAATATAGTGAAAAATGGGTTGGTCAAAAATATTAGCCCCCCTTGATCGTGAATAGCGAACCCTTTCTGAGCCACGACCGACAGCAACCTCTCAGAGCAGCTCTCGGCGCAGGTCTCTTGAGGGGTTCTGGCCCATTCTTCCACATGGCTCCAGCTGGTCCAAATTGCGCGGTCTCCGAGCATGGACATTCACTCTGAGCACCCGGGCTCTGTGCGGGCCACTCCCGCACCTTGGTCTTGGTGTCCTTTAGGAACCGTTGGACCAAGTGTGCTTTGGGCCATTGTCTTGTTGGAAGACCCAGCGACGACCTAAGCGAAGAATAAGAGCAGACGTGTTCATATCATCCCTCAAAATGTCAACATAATTTGAATAGTTCATGATGCCTTGGTCTTGTTCTCGAGTGAGGGAACAATGGAGCGTGAGATGGGCCGGAGAGTCGGAGCAGCGGGAGCGGTACTGCAGTCGCTTTACCGCACCGTGTGACGAAAAGGGAGCTGAGCCGGAAGGCAAAGCTCTCCGTCTACCGGGCCATTTTCGTTCCTCCCCTCACCTACGGTCATGAAGGATGGGTCACGACCGGAAGAACGAGATCGCGGATACAAGCGGCCGAGATGGGTTTTCTCCGCCGGGTGGCTGGCGTCTCCCTTAGGGATAAGGGGAGAAGTTCGGTCATCAGGGAGGGACTCGGAGTTGAGTCGCTCCTCCTTCGCGTCGAAAGGAGCCAGTTGAGGTGGTTCGGGCACCTAGTTAGGATGCCACCTGGGCGCCTCACTAGGGAGGTGTTCCAGGCACGTCCAGCTGGGAGGAGACCGAGGGGTAGACCTAGGACCAGGTGGAGGGACTATATCTCTTCGCTGGCCTGGGAGCGCCTTGGGACCCCCCCAGTCAGAGCTGGTTGATGAGGGGAAAGGAAGTTTGGGGCTCTCTGCTGGAACTGATACCCCCGAGACCCGACCACGGATAAGGGGAGAAGATGGATGGATGACGCCTTGCACCCGAACAAGGCTCCCTGTGCCTGAGGCTGCAACACAGCCCACAGCGTGATGCTCCCACCACCATGTTTCACTGTGGGAACTGTGTTCTTAGGGTTGAAGCCCTCTCCCCTTCTGCACCAAACATAAGCAGCAGCATGTGCCCACACAGTTCCAGTCTCATCAGACCAAAGCACAGACGTACAAAACTCATCTTTACCTTTCAAATGTTCCCGGTAAACCTCAGCCTGGCTCTGACGTGCCGCTCTCTGAGTAGAGGGGTTCTTCTGGGACGACGGCCCTGAAGCCCACCACGACGAAGAGGCCTCACCGCCGTGTTCCTTCAAACATCGACCACAGAAAAGGCCAGGTCGGCAACAACCATCTTGGCAGGTGTCCGGGGATTCTTGCTGACATCTCTGACTAGTGTCCTCTCCAGAGTGCTTGACATCTTGCGCTTTCGACCACGCCCAGGTTTGGTTCTTACAGAATGTGTCTCGTTGTACTTCGCCGTGATGCAACGCACAGCAGTTCTAGACGCTCTGAAGCGCTTGGAAAAAGCAGTACAGCCTTCCCCTTATCCTGAGCCTCTTCTTTGTCTTTGGCGTGGTGAGGAGGAGGAGTATAGTCCCTCTCAACAAGGTATTCAAGTGCCTGTTTCTGGGAGTCCTTTTATGCTGATTGAATGCTCAGGTATGGCTTGAAAGCTGATTGGTTGATTAGGTGTGGCTTGAAAGCTGATTGGTTGATTAGGTGTGGCTTGAAAGCTGATTGGTTGATTAGGTGTGGCTTGAAAGCTGATTGGTTGATTAGGTGTGGCTTGAAAGCTGATTGGTTGATTAGGTGTGGCTTGAAAGCTGATTGGTTGATTAGGTGTGGCTTGAAAGCTGATTGGTTGATTAGGTGTGGCTTGAAAGCAAAAATTCACATGGGAGCTAATATTTTTGACCAACCAATTTTTCACTATATTTGATATAAAGTGTGTGTGTGTGTGTGTGTGTGTGTGTGTGTGTGTGTGTGTGTGTGTGTGTGTGTGTGTGTGTGTGTGTGTGTGTGTGTGGAGAGAGCGAGAAATAACTCTGGATTCCCCCATATGATTTAAATAAGGACGATACCTAAAACTAAATCAGCTGATTTAGACATTTCTTTCCCAATTCAAAAATGGGCGTATTAATAAATGCAGAATATTGCACATAGTAAAAAGAGAACATCCACAGAACCATCCAGAACTAACTGACGCTCTGCCCATGGGACACACGGAGACTGCTCTGACTCGACCGCATGGAATCAGCTCTGAGAGTAGCTGAACACACAATCTGTGTTCAACACCCTGTGAGTGCTGACTTTGACCTCCCGGTTGTGTGTGTGTGTGTGTGTGTGTGTGTGTGAGTATGTGTGTGTGTGTGTGTGTGTGTGTGTGTGTGTCATCACATCCCGGTGTCTGTCACCACGTCTTAAACTCCCGGACACTTACTGCGTTATCGGAGCAGTCACGTCTGAGCAGTGCTTGCTGGGAGTCAGCGGCGTGTTGACGTGTGTCACCTCGGAGGGAACCTGACCCGGTTCGAACACGGTCTAGCGCTCAGGGAACAATAGCAGGTTCAGGAGATGAACGGGCGGCTGAAGGTGCAGGCGCCGCTCGCGTCCACATTCAGGAGTTCATCTCAATGACTGTCTGTAGACTTCTTTCATTCATCAGAAGGTCGCATCAGCCTCTGTGGAGCTGAGCGCTGAGCGGCCCGACCCAGCAGGGAGACAGAAGCCGAGGATGCAAATATAACCCGGTGCACCCAATCAGCAACAGACAGGGGGAAGGGAACACTTCAAAATAAAACGTGCAATAGTACAAGGCCCGAAGCCGTCTTCGTCACAGCCTCGTTTGCATGTTTAAACATAAGACAAAATGTTAGCTGACAATGGTGTTTATCTTTATTTATTTATTTCATCTGTGAATTATGCTGTATTGCTGTTCTAATAACTTTTAAATTCTATGTTATCATGTTTTATCACCACTGTAAAGCGTCTTTGAGCACCTGG
>CM070430.1:5860201-5862701 GCA_036324595.1 Champsocephalus gunnari
GGAATCAGCTCATTCTAAAAGTACGACACCGTCGACTTTTAGCTCACGGTATCAATGGCGGTAATATTTGCTGTTAGCCTAGCTTAGCACAAAGACTGGACGCGGTAGGAGACTGCTAGCCTAGCTCAATCAAAAGGGACGTTTTAGTTCCAGTGTTTAATTCCCCATAAAAACACAAAGCTGTCCTTTCTGTTAGTCTATCGCTCAGACGCTACATACTGATATACACCTGAACATCAGCAGGAGAGGACTCTTTAAAGTAGAGACACTACACACTGATATACACCTGAACATCAGCAGGAGAGGACTCTTTAAAGTAGAGACACTACACACTGATATACACCTGAACATCAGCAGGAGAGGACTCTTTAAAGTAGAGACACTACATACTGATATACACCTGGACATCAGAGGAGAGGACTCTTTAAAGTAGAGACACTACACACTGATATACACCTGAACATCAGCAGGAGAGGACTCTTTAAAGTAGAGACACTACATACTGATATACACCTGGACATCAGAGGAGAGGACTCTTTAAAGTAGAGACACTACACACTGATATACACCTGAACATCAGCAGGAGAGGACTCTTTAAAGTAGAGACACTACATACTGATATACACCTGAACATCAGCAGGAGAGGACTCTTTAAAGTAGAGACACTACACACTGATATACACCTGGACATCAGAGGAGAGGACTCTTTAAAGTAGAGACACTACACACTGATATACACCTGAACATCAGCAGGAGAGGACTCTTTAAAGTAGAGACACTACACACTGATATACACCTGAACATCAGCAGGAGAGGACTCTTTAAAGTAGAGACACTACACACTGATATACACCTGAACATCAGCAGGAGAGGACTCTTTAAAGTAGAGACACTACATACTGATATACACCTGGACATCAGAGGAGAGGACTCTTTAAAGTAGAGACACTACACACTGATATACACCTGAACATCAGCAGGAGAGGACTCTTTAAAGTAGAGACACTACATACTGATATACACCTGGACATCAGAGGAGAGGACTCTTTAAAGTAGAGACACTACACACTGATATACACCTGAACATCAGCAGGAGAGGACTCTTTAAAGTAGAGACACTACATACTGATATACACCTGAACATCAGCAGGAGAGGACTCTTTAAAGTAGAGACACTACACACTGATATACACCTGGACATCAGAGGAGAGGACTCTTTAAAGTAGAGACACTACACACTGATATACACCTGAACATCAGCAGGAGAGGACTCTTTAAAGTAGAGACACTACATACTGATATACACCTGAACATCAGAGGAGAGGACTCTTTAAAGTAGAGACACTACACACTGATATACACCTGAACATCAGCAGGAGAGGACTCTTTAAAGTAGAGACACTACATACTGATATACACCTGAACATCAGAGGAGAGGACTCTTTAAAGTAGAGACACTACATACTGATATACACCTGAACATCAGAGGAGAGGACTCTTTAAAGTAGAGACACTACACACTGATATACACCTGAACATCAGCAGGAGAGGACTCTTTAAAGTAGAGACACTACATACTGATATACACCTGAACATCAGCAGGAGAGGACTCTTTAAAGTAGAGACGCTACATACTGACATACACCTGAACATCAGCAGGAGAGGACTCTTTAAAGTAGAGACGCTACATACTGATATACACCTGGACAACAGCAGGAGAGGACTCTTTAAAGTAGAGACACTACATACTGATATACACCTGAACATCAGAGGAGAGGACTCTTTAAAGTAGAGACACTACATACTGATACACACCTGGACATCAGCAGGAGAGGACTCTTTAAAGTAGAGTCACTACATACTGATATACACCTGGACATCAGCAGGAGAGGACTCTTTAAAGTAGAGACACTACATACTGATATATACCTGAACATCAGCAGGAGAGGACTCTTTAAAGTAGAGACACTACATACTGATATACACCTGAACATCAGCAGGAGAGGACTCTTTAAAGTAGAGACACTACATACTGATAGACACCTGAACATCAGCAGGAGAGGACTCTTTAAAGTAGAGACACTACATACTGATAGACACCTGAACATCAGCAGGAGAGGACTCTTTAAAGTAGAGACACTACATACTGATATATACCTGAACATCAGCAGGAGAGGACTCTTTAAAGTAGAGACACTACATACTGATACACACCTGGACATCAGCAGGAGAGGACTCTTTAAAGTAGAGTCACTACATACTGATACACACCTGGACATCAGCAGGAGAGGACTCTTTAAAGTAGAGTCACTACATACTGATATACACCTGAACATCAGCAGGAGAGGACTCTTTAAAGTAGAGACACTACATACTGATACACACCTGGACATCAGCAGGAGAGGACTCTTTAAAGTAGAGTCACTACATACTGATACACACCTGGACATCAGCAGGAGAGGACTCTTTAAAGTAGAGTCACTACATACTGATATACACC
>CM070430.1:5867701-5870201 GCA_036324595.1 Champsocephalus gunnari
TGGGGGAACTGGTAGGGTTTCGCCTGTTTGGGGAGTTTATATATATATATATATTTTATATATATATATATATTGCTCCCATAAAATCCCCGGGGTTTTTGCTTTGTATGTCGGGGGCGGGAGATTCATGTGATTGGTTGTTGGTCGTGTTGCTTGAATAAAATCCCCAAGCTCCAGACACGCCCAGCTCCAAGCTGTTTTTGAAGCTGTAGTGTGGACGCTCCGTAAGTGTTTAGATCTTAAACTGTTTCTTTAACGTCCTGATTCTTCAGCTGATTAATTGTTTTTTTTAAATATTCCAATTTGTTTTATTCAAAGCTGTTGATGCTAACTTTGATGAATATGGACCATAATTTATGTGCTGCTGCTTTGCTGCCTCTTAAAAAGGTCATTCTGGGCAGCTTCAGTGAGTGGTCACAATCATTTACCCTGGAGCTATTCACACACACACACACACACACACACACACACACACACACACACACACACACACACACACACACACACACACACACACACACACACACACACACACACACACACACACACACACACACACACACACACACACACACACACACACACACGCAGAGAGAAATACCAACAAATAAACATGCACACTGTCACTGCTGTGATCAATGCATGTGACACTGACAAACGCACAATCGCTGTGAAGCTCAGCAGCCCCGAGGACACGCAGTCCTATAGTGTTTGGTGTCACAAACACACATTCACACACACACACTCTCTCTCACACACACACACACACACACACACACTCACATGTGGTGCGATGGCAGGTTGCTTCAGGCCTCGGGCTAAATCCAGAAATAAAGACAATAGAATAAATAGGAGAGAAAAAACTGTGAGTGTGTTTTTGTTTCTGTGTGGTCTAGCATTACCTTGTGGGGACCTGTTTACACAGTCACTTGTGGGGACCTGTTTACACAGTCACTTGTGAGGACCTGTTTACACAGTCACTTGTGGGGACCTGTTTACACAGTCACTTGTGGGGACCTGTTTACACAGTCACTTGTGAGGACCTGTTTACACAGTCACTTGTGGGGACCTGTTTACACAGTCACTTGTGGGGACCTGTTTACACAGTCACTTGTGGGGACCTGTTTACACAGTCACTTGTGAGGACCTGTTTACACAGTCACTTGTGGGGACCTGTTTACACAGTCACTTGTGAGGACCTGTTTACACAGTCACTTGTGAGGACCTGTTTACACAGTCACTTGTGGGGACCTGTTTACACAGTCACTTGTGGGGACCTGTTTACACAGTCACTTGTGAGGACCTGTTTACACAGTCACGTGTGGGGACTCGCCTCCTTTATGGGGACAAATTTGAGGTCCCCATAAGGGGAATCATTAATTTTAGGGTGAAGACTTGGTTAGGTTTAGGTTTTGTGTGGGTGTGTGTGTGGGTGTGTGTGTGTGTGTGTGTGTGTGTGTGTGTGTGTGTGTGTGTGTGTGTGTGTGTTTGTCACCTCAGGATATCTGCAAGAAAGCTTGACAAGAGCCATGTTTGTCTGTTTGTGTGTTTGAGCAGTAATGTGTGTGTGTGTGTGTGTGTGTGTGTGTGTGTGTGTGTGTGTGTGTGTGTGTGTGTGTGTGTGTGTGTGTGTGTGTGTGTGTGCAAAAACAATAAATAATAGGTAGCAGTGACGCTGCGGTGTAATGAGGGGATGTTGTGCAGCCCCACAGACACAGTTTTATCATTGAAATAGAACACACACACACACACACACACGCACGCGCACACACACACACACACACACACACACACACACACAGTTGAGCTGATGGGAGTCACAGTCAGGACTTCATCAGTTATTTAAAGATTGTGCAACAATTTTCAGCTTCATATTATTCTGAAATGGACCAATCTGCACAACGACTACTTTCACTGTCTTTCACTCTGGTACTTCTACTTTTACTCAAGTACAAGATCTGAGTACTTCTACTTTTACTCAAGTACAAGATCTGAGTACTTCTACTTTTACTCAAGTACAAGATCCGAGTACTTCTACTTTTACTCAAGTACAAGATCTGAGTACTTCTACTCAGTACAAGATCTGAGTACTTCTACTTTTACTCAAGTACAAGATCTGAGTACTTCTACTTTTACTCAAGTACAAGATCTGAGTACTTCTACTTTTACTCAAGTACAAGATCTGAGTACTTCTACTTTTACTCAAGTACAAGATCCGAGTACTTCTACTTTTACTCAAGTACAAGATCCGAGTACTTCTACTTTTACTCAAGTACAAGATCTGAGTACTTCTACTTTTACTCAAGTACAAAACCCGAGTACTTCTACTTTTACTCAAGTACAAGATCCGAGTACTTCTACTTTTACTCAAGTACAAGATCCGAGTACTTCTACTTTTATTCAAGTACAAGATCCGAGTACTTCTACTTTTACTCAAGTACAAGATCCGAGTACTTCTACTTTTATTCAAGTACAAGATCTGAGTACTTCTACTTTTACT
>CM070430.1:5875201-5885201 GCA_036324595.1 Champsocephalus gunnari
TCTGAGTACTTCTACTTTTATTCAAGAACAAGATCTGAGTACTTCTACTTTTACTCAAGAACACGATCTGAGTACTTCTACTTTTACTCAAGTACAAGATCTGAGTACTTCTACTTTTACTCAAGTACAAGACCTGAGTACTTCTACTTTTACTCAAGTACAAGATCTGAGTACTTCTACTTTTACTCAAGTACAAGATCTGAGTACTTCTACTTTTACTCAAGTACAAGATCTGAGTACTTCTACTTTTAGAATTTCTGAAACAGTATGGAGCTCAAAGGCTCCTGTACAGAAAGTCAGTTCCTTTCTACTTCCTGCTTCTTCACACACATGCTCTCTCCAGCACAGGTTAGCTCTGAGTGTTAGCGATGCTAATGTAAACACAGACCATATTACGTCCAAAACATGTCTCATTGTTTCTGATAGCAACTTTCTGATTGGTCCGTGGGTGTAAAGCCCGCCCACATTTCAGATATGACGTCATATCGGACGTAAATCAGGATCAGCTCCGTTGTTCCCCGTTTAGAGATGTGGGTACGGAGGAAAGAGAGAGGGGTTCGGGGACACGTGTTGATATAAAGACATCAAAGAGTGCCTTTAGCACGATAGGTCCCCTTTAAGGCGTTTAAAGAGAGCCACGTTTCTTACCCCGCGAGTTGTGGATCTTCACCAGCACCTCTGCGGGCTCCAGCAGACCTCGGGTCAGGTACACCCGCCCCGAGTCCCGCTCGATCTGCACCGGAGAGTCGGCCTCGGAGAGCATCTGGAACCAGCGCTGCTGGAACCTCTGGTCCGGCACGGTGAGCAGCAGGTCCCCGCGCGCCGCCTGCTGCGGGACCGACACGCTGAGCGCCACGTCCTCCCTGACAGCCCGGGGCTTCCGGGGGCTTCCGGAGCGGTGCACGTTGAGGTGAAGAAACACCGGATCCCCGATCAGCGCCACGGATCCTCCGTCACGGACGCACAGACGCAGGGTCGCCTGCAAAGCAGAGGAGAGGAGGACTCTGAAGCGGTTCCATCAAGCTCGATACGATACGAGGACCCTTCAATGGTCAGATCGAGACTGACATGTGACTTGAGTCAGCAGCTCCATGTGACGTCAACAAACATCAACACACATGAAAACAAACAACAAACATGAAAACAAACAACAAACATGGAACACAACATCAGGATCAGTGATGCTTTGGGTCCAGAGCATGCTTTGGGTCCAGAGCATGCTTTGGGTCCAGAGGATGCTTTGGGTCCAGACTCCAGAGGATGCTTTGGGTCCAGAGGATGCTCTGGGTCCAGAGCATGCTTTGGGTCCAGAGCATGCTTTGGGTCCAGAGGATGCTTTGGGTCCAGAGCATGCTTTGGGTCCAGAGGATGCTTTGGGTCCAGAGCATGCTTTGGGTCCAGAGGATGCTTTGGGTCCAGAGCATGCTTTGGGTCCAGAGGATGCTTTGGGTCCAGAGGATGCTTTGGGTCCAGAGCATGCTTTGGGTCCAGAGGATGCTTTGGGTCCAGACTCCAGAGCATGCTTTGGGTCCAGAGGATGCTTTGGGTCCAGAGGATGCTTTGGGTCCAGAGGATGCTTTGGGTCCAGACTCCAGAGCATGCTTTGGGCCCAGAGGATGCTTTGGGTCCAGAGCATGCTTTGGGTCCAGAGGATGCTTTGGGTCCAGACTCCAGAGGATGCTTTGGGTCCAGAGGATGCTTTGGGTCCAGACTCCAGAGGATGCTTTGGGTCCAGAGCATGCTTTGGGCCCAGAGGATGCTTTGGGTCCAGACTCCAGAGGCAACACATCCTCACTCCCAGGTCGGCCTATGTTGACGTTATGTCAAGTCCCCTGCCGGCTTTTTCCAACGCAAGGGGGGGGGGCCTTAGCGTCCATTTTCAACGCCAGGGGGGGGGCCTTAGCGTCCATTTTCAACGCCAGGGGGGGGGCCTTAGCGTCCATTTTCAACGCCAGGGGGGGGGGCCTTAGCGTCCATATTCAGCTTTCCGGGATGTCCATGTGCTTCTATGGACGCTCATGTAAGCACGGCATTCGTTTGTGTCAACTGCCCTTAAAGGCAATGAAGACACTACACTACCCAGAATCCCCAGCTATCGTTTGGACTACACCATGTGCTCTGTTTGGCAAACCCCGTGATCGTCCTCAAGCTCTGTGATTGGAGAGTGTGCTCCGAGGGTTACCGAGCCTCGAACAGCACTTGAAATGGGATGGAACCACGGCAGACTGTTCAAAACTGGATTTGAACGGGTCCACCGCGTCCCCCCCCCTCCCCCACCCCGTCCCCAGAACTACACATGCTGGCTATTCTGTTTCGCAACATGTTCTCTATGGCACGTCTCTACTGGGAGTTGTAGTTTTAAAAGACGTGTTCGTATTTCCCATAATAAGAAGTTGCCAGTATTAAACTGTGTACATCCCTGGAGGTTTAGGGGACAGGAAACACTCACATTTAAAACATATAATTAATAAATGGGTGAAAATTGCTTGTGCCCATAATGGGCAGCATTAATATATATACACACATGCCAGCTAAGGTCAGAAGAGCTTTATTTAACAGCTGGACTTATGTTTGTGACCCCTCCTGTTGTTAATTGATAACATTACATTACATTAATTGATAAGCCTGAAACATGCACTTGTCAAGGTTCAGAGGCACATTTTGCAAATATGGCAGTAGCCATCGATCAGCTTAAGATAAGATATACTTTATTGATCCCAAATTGGAACATTTGCGTTACATCATAGTATACATACAACATAGTTAACATTGCTGGAGGTATGCACACATATTGATAGATGTCTTGTAATGCACTATTGAGGAACCTGCGACCCAAGTTTTTCATTCAGTGCAGAACTACACCACAGTTGTGTAGGCCTATATGATATGTCAATAAACCTTAGAACATCTTGAAATCTTGAACGGGATGTGCAAAATAGTCATTATATACAGTCTTTAATTAACTATTAGTAGAGAATAACGAGTAATGAATATACTTTATAGGGATTCTATTAATATCTAATAATAAAAATAATGAAATTCAATAACATGCCTTAACCACCAGGTGTCTCTTTATATCAGGTGTGCACCTTTATGGTGTAAATGCAGCCTATCTACCAATTGGATCAAATATAAAAGTGAGCCGAATTAGTGTTGATACTGCAAGGAGACGTAAAGTGTGAAAAGAAATGTAAGATGTTGTTTAATGGCTGATATATTTATGATCCACGTCACGTTTTCAGTTCCTCATCTTTGTCTTCTCATCAGGGCTATAAATACAGAACTGCGGCAGATATGTAATATTTAATGCAGCCGAACCGTGTATTACAATGCCGTTATGTGATGACTTTCAAAGAGAAAAGCAAGAGCACTCGGAATAAGGTATTATTTTATTTTTTAAAAATATTTTCGGTCTGTTTCCGGTATTTGTTAATGACGATGTGCTGTGAGATGTGAGACTGGAATTGCACAGGGGAAAATAACGTATCTTTAGATGCGGATTTTGTTAAACTAATATGTTTAGGCTGTGGACCAACACTATACATTGACGGGGAAGGGGGTAGCAATAAAGATAACACCATTAAACAGTTGCACAACATAACAGAAATAATATCGATAGCAGCGTCCCTAGCAACCACCTTGGTAACAATGAAAACGTTGGACGCAATTTCCTGAAGTAATCTTCGTAATAACTAGCAAACTAAAGATCATGTACATCCACTGCACACATAATCTGAAATAACAACTCATATTTCTCGCATCAAATGACATCAAAACGCATTTTAATGGCCAAACTAACTTTAAAATAGGCATTTTACACCCAGAATAAAACGAAGTTCGGCCATGTTTTCTTTTTCTGCAGGGAGAAATCACGTGACGTCAAACAGAGCACATGGTGTAGGCCAAACGATAGCTGGGGATTCTGGGTAGTGTAGTGTCTTCATTGCCTTTAAGGGCAGTTGACACAAACGAATGCCGTGCTTACATGAGCGTCCATAGAAGCACATGGACATCCCGGAAAGCTGAATATGGACGCTAAGGCCCCCCCCCTGGCGTTGAAAATGGACGCTAAGGCCCCCCCCCTGGCGTTGAAAATGGACGCTAAGGCCCCCCCCCTGGCGTTGAAAATGGACGCTAAGGCCCCCCCCCTTGCGTTGGAAAAAGCCGGCAGGGGACTTGACATAACGTCAACATAGGCCGACCTGGGAGTGAGGATGTGTTGCCAGAGGATGCTTTGGGTCCAGACTCCAGAGGATGCTTTGCGTCCAGACTCCAGAGGATGCTTTGGGTCCAGAGGATGCTTTGGGTCCAGAGGATGCTTTGGGTCCAGAGGATGCTTTGGGTCCAGAGCATGCTTTGGGCCCAGAGGATGCTTTGGGTCCAGACTCCAGAGGATGCTTTGGGTCCTCTGTATCAGGTTAGTTGAAAGCAATCATATTAAGTTACCGAATAACCTTTTTATTCAGACTTGATGTTATCGCGTCCAGATGACCCGACTCTGATGTGAAATGTTTGATGCAATACATTTCATTAAAGTCCGTCTTCAGAGCATGCTCTTTCCTTCACTTGCTTCTATATTGTCCCAAACCTTATTTTGTGAATTTAAATCTATTACAAACTGTGAGTTAAATGATGAAGCAAATATATATATTATAGTGAGAGGAGGACGTGATCTCTTTGTTTTATGTTTAGGCTTCTTTAAATCCTCTTTATTTAAATACATGTATTCTTCCACGCAGAGGACACGTGGTTTATTAAACATTATTAATGTTAAGCAGCATTTTAACTACATTTTTATATGAAATATCTTCTTCTGTTCTGAGGTCTCTAAGCTTAATTTAAAACACCTTATTGGTATTTATTTATTGTTGCATTTGATTTTGAGGTAATCCCTCAGAAATGAAAGTAATCAGGTTTCCATTTGGACACTCCGCTGAGGTTCTGATGCCATCAGTTAAAGGGTCTCCTCTCACCTGTCGGACCCCCAGCAGGGACCGGACCAGCCTCACCTGGCCGGTCTGCGGAGCCACGTGCAGCAGGTGAGACTCCGGTGACGCGTAAAAAATGACGCGTCCGTTACTCTCCGCGTCTCCGTCCTTCGCGTCAAAGCGCGCCAGTTCGGTTCCGAGCGGCGTGAGCGCGTGCACCTCCACCGTCCGGTTCCCGCCGATGAACCGGGGGATGTTGTCGTTCCTGTCCGACACCTCCACCTGCACGGCGGCGGCCCCGCGCGGCAGCTGCACCGTCAGCTCGTACATGGCGATGAACTCCCGGTCCAGCGCTTTGGCGGAGACCAAACCCAGACGGTGGTCCCGGTGATGCACGAGCCTGAAATCCGACGCGTAATCCCCCGTCAGAGTGGCGTTCAGGTGGGATCCCCCGGGCAGCAGAGCCCCGGACACCGGCGTCCCAACCGGGGAGTTCTCGGCGATGTGTCCGAAGTAGCGCGCGGACACCGGGAGCAGCAGCAGCAGCAGGTGGAGCAGAACCGGTCCGGTGAGGGTCATGTTTCCATCAAACCCGGTTCCGGTGGAGAAGACAGCAACGTGTCCGCCACAGCCTCAGGAGCGGAGTCTTATAAAGGTCCAACAGCGTGTTGAAAACAAAGTTCCCTGGTCCACGGAGCGTCTCAGTCCATCAGTGCGCACACATCAGCAACATAATACATATCCCTCTCCAGGTCATCAATGGCTCAATCAGAAAGACTTTTACGCACGAGAAAATCCGTCCGTTCTCCTCCGCGAGGCCGCGGGCAGAGACACAGAACGCGGAAGAGGTGAAATATAAGAAATGAAAATATGTCCCCACTCTGATGGTGCTGCTCCGGAGAGACGGATCAGACTGAAGGGCTCTCAGACTCCAGCAACTCCATGTGGCTCTGCAGGCCCCGCCCACCCCGGAGGAAGGGCCAATCACGTAGCAAGGGATGGGTTTGAGTGGCAGGCCCCCGCGCAGGTCCCGCCCCCTGACATGCGGAGTCAGACAGCGTGTATGTATCTGAATCGATCACACAGAGATGCAGCTCGTCAGGAATGTGAGATGATTTTCTGCAGAACCTTCCAAAAGGATATATATATATATATATATAATATATATATATATATATCTCAGATCAAGACGAGATGAGTCCTAAATATATATATATATATATATATATATATATATTTAGGACTCATTCCTCTGCAGCTAACTTGAGGAATGATGCCGATTCGTTTTAAAGCCCTAACAAAATTAAAGCACTCCAAAATTATTAATGTACTTATTTATTTTTCCTTTTTCTCACATTTACATTTTAAATAAACGTATTGTTCTTTTAGATATTTCTCTTTTCTTTATCAGGATTTAATTCTTTCGTTCTTTAAAGGCACTCCTTGGACTCCAGACCTCTGCTCTTTCGAGACTAAACTTGTATTTAATGAAAGTGTTGTTGATTCTGATCTGGAGGTTGTGACGGCTTTTTTCCAGCTGCTGATGTTCCCTGGTGGAGGACTGTGAGCAGCGTGACCGATTGATTGGACGCTGCAGCCAAACCGACCTGCAGAGGATTAATTTCAAAAGCAGGACAAATATCAAGTTGATTTCTGGAACCACGGTCACAAACATCTCGACTGATTGGGAACAAACTCTGCGTGAAATGGATCTGCTTCCTGTCAACGAGCACACTCTGGGTCAGCAAGAGGAAAGGGGTGCAGGAATGAGTCCTAAAACCTGACATGCCTTAGCATTTCAACACTTCCTGTCCCCTGGTCTGGAAGTACATTTTTTTATGTTGGCATGAAATATGGTCCGTGGTTTACACAAGCTGAAGAGATTTTAATTCTATCACATAAAATATGTCAATTAATCCCTCACTGGTGAATTTAAAAACAAAGGTTGCTAACAAGTGTCTAAATGAGACGACTAAACGTCACCACGCCCAACGTTAGCCGCCTTTAGCTTAGCGGTGGTGACGTGAAGTCATGTGACCGTGCTGTAGTTCCTTTATAGCCCAACATTAGCCTCCTTTAGCTTAGCGGTGGTGACGTGAAGTCATGTGACCGTGCTGTAGTTCCTTTATAGCCCAACATTAGCCTCCTTTAGCTTAGCGGTGGTGACGTGAAGTCATGTGACCGTGCTGTAGTTCCTTTATAGCCCAACATTAGCCTCCTTTAGCTTAGCGGTGGTGACGTGAAGTCATGTGACCGTGCTGTAGTTCCTTTATAGCCCAACATTAGCCTCCTTTAGCTTAGCGGTGGTGACGTGAAGTCATGTGACCGTGCTGTAGTTCCTTTATAGCCCAACATTAGCTCCTTTAGCTTAGCGGTGGTGACGTGAAGTCATGTGACCGTGCTGTAGTTCCTTTATAGCCCAACATTAGCCACCTTTAGCTTAGCGGTGGTGACGTGAAGTCATGTGACCGTGCTGTAGTTCCTTTATAGCCCAACATTAACTTTTTACTTCAGAAATCATAAAGTGGTGTTAACATGTGGAGATTATCCTGCTAAACATGTAAGTATCATAAACGTGTGTTTGACACAGAGATACTTTTCCGACATAATCTCCCCAAAAATGTAGAAGTTCCATTGGACCAGGGAGATTCATTAAGGGAGATAGGACATTCCTGTCCCTATACGGCAATGGAAAATGTACCAACCTGCTGTCACGATTTGAATGGAAATGTCTTTGTTAATTCCTAAACAGAACATTTAACTGACTTTTCTGAGTGTGACTTTCTGAACTCGAGGTGGTCTGATGTGTGCAGGGCCGTCCCTCCCTACAGGCCGATCATGCAGACTGCGTGGGGCCACCTCACCTTGCTGAGGGTGTGTCACCCAGTGGCGTTTTTATATGTACAAAAACTCAGATGTCTATATATAAGCTTCTGCAGTGAGGTTCATGGCTGCTGAGGCTCTGGCTCTGCCTCTTCAGGTTTACAAATATATAATATTATATTTTGACCTAAATCAAAATATAATATTATTTTCAAAAGCTTTTTTTGTCTGATGCTTCGATTAATTTGAAACAGACAGTTCAACAGAAGGATACCCAAAAATGTAATTTTATCATTTAAACATTGAATTGTTCTCTCTTAGTAAGATCCCATTTTCAATAAAATTGCGGTCTTAACTTGACATGAAGATGAAGTCCATTTGCCTATCCTTCTGGACAAACATCTCTATTACTGTTTTGTAAAGGTCCTCCTTATCTTCTTGTAGTTTCAAAAGTCTATCATAAATCTAAATGATGGATTTATGATTCGAAAATGATAAAAGTAGGGTAGACATGTGGATATTATCCGGCTGAACAAAACGTGCATTTATCTAACAGCTACGTTTCCCACAGATTTTATTTTGAGCTATTTTCTAAAATCCTATGGAGAAATCTCGTTGCTTTTAGGTCGAGGGAAGCCATGCGCAGCTTACTTCCTGGTTTTAGGACGCCTCGCTGCAGCTCTCTCGTCTCCTCTTCACACACCACACTTTTCGCGGCACACGTACTTACAGCCAATCAGCTCTGAATGATGTGAGATGACGTATGGTGGGGATGGCAGCTCTATGCCCCTATGGTCATTATTTTTTGCCACACACATTAAATAGGACAATACTCTGAGCATGCGCAGTGTAGTTTTTACAGTCACCGTTCACTTAGACAGAGAGAGGGAGGGGCAGGATCGGGTTGTGTCCCACATGGCTCTAAACAGCTCAATAGGCACACACTGCAGACACTCATTAGAAGAACACAGGCTAAAACAACAATGAGACGAATCAGACGATTAAACATGATCTTAAAATATATTTTAATTTATTTTTTGCATTTTGTTGTAATTATTATTTTAAATACTTTCTGCTGACACTAGGTGGGGCTGTGCCTTCCCCTAATGACCGGTCGCCACTGGTGTCACCTATGCGCTTATGCGGCGCAATTAGTTTGGCACGCGAGACTCCACTAGCACCAACTCTGCGTGGGGCCTCATGGTGGCCAGGGACGGCCCTGGATGTGTGCCTGGTCTTTATCTCAGATCCTCTCTCTGACTTCACTGTAAGCTTGGCCTCGGCTCTGTTACACACACCGATGCTGTGTGTTGCCACCCAGAGGCAGCCTGGCTAAATATACCCGTTGTCGCACACACACCTTGACAACCTGCGATCACACCGCGCTCATTTCATTATGCCGCATGATGGGACTTCACCACATGCACACGAGTTTAATTAGGCCGAAACGCATTAGTCAGTGGAGTGTGAGTGAGTGGATTTGTAAATGTGCGTCGGGGCGGAGGAAAATCAGATGATAATAGGACGGGAGATAAAGAGGTGTAATAGCACGGCGGCGAGTCATTACCCGCTGAATAAACGACGCCATGTAAACACGATTACCCTGAGAAGACCGCGTCTGGACGGAGACATGAGATCAAACCCCAGGGATGGAACTACATGACAGGTCAAATATATCTTTTAAGTGTCTCCTCCTCATGTCCTCAATTAGATAGTTTACTTCAGTTAAAGAAGCAAAACTACAGATTGTAAAACTGCTCTGTTACGAGTTGAAGTCCTGCATTCAAAATGTCTCTTGAGTGCAAAGTACTAGCTTCGACATCTACTTGAAGTTCCAGAAGTAAAAGTACTCGTCATGAGTAATGGCGCTCGTCAGAATCACATACATTAAAGTACTACCATTTATTTCAGTATCAAATGTATACTGCAGAACTACAACACAATATAGTTTGAGGTGATACTGTGGCGCTGCTGTTGTTAAAGGTGGGGAAGGTACGTTTGAGAAACCGGCTCGAGATACGCTTGTTGTTATATTCCATGGAATGCTCTGAACATCCCGAGAGCAATGAATATCTGAAGTGCTTTGACAAGAAATCCATACAAACATTTCATCTGTAGAAGCCGTGATACTGTAAAAAGTACAACATGGCCTACCTGCCTGTCAGTCTTCCATCGGGGCACACACTTACCTCGTGCCCTCATTGGTCATGTGCGCGTTCGTGTTCCTCTATAAGGAAGTGGCAGATTTC
>CM070430.1:5890201-5906474 GCA_036324595.1 Champsocephalus gunnari
AAGAGTGACGCACACAGCTGGGACACCAGGGGACACTAAAGAGTGACGCACACAGCTGGGAGACCAGGGGACACTAAAGAGTGACGCACACAGCTGGGAGACCAGGGGACACTAAAGAGTGACGCACACAGCTGGGAGACCAGGGGACACTAAAGAGTGACGCACACATCATTTCAGATATACTGACAAATACTTACAGTTATGAGACGACTAACTCTGAGACAGTCGAGCAAAACGCAAATACATTCAATTCAAAACCTTTATTGATCAGGTGAAATCCCTTTGAGATCAATGATCTCTTGTTCAGGGAGACCTGCAGCAGTAGGTTCCACAAGAAGACATGCAAACATAAACAGAACAACAAAAGGACATCATAGAGCAACATGTACAGGGATTACAATTTACATCTCCAACCACATGTCCAGGTTCCAACAGCATCTGAGTGAGTAGCATCCAACCGAGTTTAAACACATGTAGTGGTGCTAGCTTGGTAATGTTCCATTCTTTGTGCAGACGGTTCCAAGTTAGAGGAGCTGCTCGTCTGAAAGCTTTCTTCCCTGAGACAGTCCTAGCACTTGGCCCATTTAATAAAACCACAGCATGCGATCTCCGGCAATAAGTACCTTCAATTCTCCGAGAGATCAGGGAGCAGATATAAGATGGTAGTTTCTCCAACATGGCTTTGTGAATGAAAAAGTACCAGTGACTGAGCCTCCGTACAGGAAGTGATGGCAACACCGCCTTGGTATACAGGGTACAGTGCGCTGTGATACGCAGCATCTAGCTTGCTCAGGTAATGGGCAGGTGCATTCATATAGACCAGATCCCCAGAGTCCAGCACAGGTCAAAGGTCACAGAGCCTTTTCCTGGCCTCAAGGAGAAGCAGGACTTGTTCCTGTAGAAGAAACCGAGCCTAACCCTCAGCTTTTTTAAGCAGGTTATTGACATGAAGTTTAAAAGAGAGACGCTCATCAAGCCAGATACCCAGGTATTTATGACAGGCAACCACTTCAAGTTGTATTCCTTCCTTGCGTAGTTACAATATCCAAAGCCGTCTCCGCTGTATTTTTAGCTTTAGAAAAGAGCATTACCTTGGTTTTATCCACATTTAAAAGAAGCTTTAGTTCAGAGAGCTGAGTCTGAATAGTGTTAAAAACAGCCTGTAATTTAACAACAGCCTCCTTAATTACTATTAATATATATGGAGAATAAAAGTGGTCCTAAAACAGAGCCTTGAGGAACACCATTAGTGATGGTTTAACCACTCAGAAGACAGTCCCATCAAAGTGAACACATTGGGACCTTTCAGAGAGGCAGTTCACAAACCACCCACTGCAAGGCTGGATATGCCAATACTGAGTAGCCTCTGCTTTAAGATGAGATGATCGACGGTGACAAACAGAGCTGCACAACTCTGCTTATTATCTAAAATACTCGTAATGTCATTCACCACTTTCATCGTGGCAGTGATGGTGCTGCGCTGCTTTCTGAAGCCTGACTGATGTTTAGACAGGATGTCATTTGTACATAAAAACTCCATTACCTGTTCACTCACTAGGCGTTCAAGAACCTTAGCCAGAACTGACAACTTAGAGATGGGTCTATAGTTTGTTTAATAAGGTGGCCTCCCCTCCTTTTTTAGTAGTGGCAGGACATACGCTGACTTCCATACTTTTGGGATTGTGTTCGTGCTGAGGGAGAGGTTAAAAAGAGAAGTGAGAGGTGGAGCAATACATCTGCAGCCATCTTTAAAAAGAAAGGTTCTACGTTGTCCGGGCCGGCCGGCTTCCTAGGATCTAGCTTAGATAAGGCTTCATGAACAACATCAACAGTAAAAGGAGTAAAACTGAAAGGGTTTTCCAGACCACATTGTTCTGAGTCACCGACACAAAATGCTCATTAAAACAATTGAGCATAGTAGCCCTGTCCGATATAGAGCCAGATGCTGTGGTGAGGCACGGAGGTAGCTCATTACGGATATCACCGGTGGATATCGATTTTATGGCTTTCCAGAATTGTCTAGGGTTGTTCAGGTTCTTTGTGGTGACTGACAGATAATACTTCGACTTTAGCACTTTTGATATGTGAAGTGAAGCAATTTCTTAGCCGCAGCCATTCTACCTCTGAGCCTGATCCCCTAGCCTTTGCCCTGGCCTTGTTTCTCTCATGCAGGAGACTGGACAGTTCAGCAGAAAACCAAGGATTGTCTCGTCCCTTCACTCTAAATGTACGCAGGGGTGCATGCAGGGCCGGCTCTAGACAATTTGCAGCCCTAGGTGAGATTTTAGCTGCCCCCCCTGCCCCATAGAATATATAAAGAATACGGCATAACACCGGCCCTGGGTGCATGTCTATCTATAATTTCCATAAAACCAAGATAAAAATAAGACGTTTCCACATCAGCACACAGATCGATTTTTCCCCAATCAAAATCAACCAGATCATGCACAAAACCCTGCTCCACAAAATGTTTTATGTCTCTCTTGATGATAATACGAGGTTTAACCTTTTGGACTTTTGTGTCCCTAATTGTGGCTACAACACAGTGGTCACTCAGATCATTCGCAAATACTCCCACAGCTGAGTATTTATAGGGAATATTAGTTAGAATGAGATCAATTAGGGAGGATTTATTAGGGGACTTAATGTTAGGGCGAGTAGGACTGTCCACAATCTGAGTAACATTCAATGAGATACAAAGGTTTTTAAAATCCTCTGACACTGCAGTTAACCAGTCCCAGTTAAAATCTCCAAGCAGCACTATGTCCTTGTAGTCTAGTTGCGATAAAAGATTTGCTAGCGAAGACAAGGAGTCGTTGACAGCTGAGGGGGGTCTGTAGCAGCCCACCACCATGACCTGTTGCCCCTTTGCCACTTCTATATTTAAGGCTAAAAATTCAAATTGCTTACTGATTGATTTGGAAACTAATGCGGTTACACTGAACTTATTCTTAACGTAAATGGCAACGCCGCCACCTTTATTAGGCCGGTCGGTACGATACACATTATAACCATTTAATGTCAGAGGCCAAAATAGATTTATTTAGCCATGTTTCTGATAAAACAATGACGTCAGCGTCAGTCGAGCTCGCCCAGATGCGGACAAAATCTAGTTTACCTAACAGACTGCGCACATTCAAGTGGATGAAACCCAACCCAGACCTAGCTTTAAAATCAAAACAAACAAAAAAGACAAACATATTTTGTCGAGCAGATTGACTGTGACAAGGCAACCGATAATTGTTTGTGTAACACATCCGAACCTTTGCAGGGGATGCCCACTGCGGGTGGCAGAACAGACCTGAGTCCAGTAGACTCCTCAGAATGACTAGAGATCTTCTCATAGTCCAAAACAGTTAACAGGCACAGCAGAATCCCGATATGGGCCTTTTTCCCTGACCAGCACACAGAATCCGCGATGTTCCTGGAGCAAAATCAGCACAGCAGCAAAGGACAGACGAAAGCAGCAGCGTGGTATCCCCGGGGTGAAAGCAGGCCAGGTGGAAAGCAGGCCCCAGCCGTGGTGAATCCTCCTCCGCACAGCAGCACACGCCCGGTGGAAGCAGGCCAAGCCCGAAGCGTGGATCCACTCCGTCTCTCCGCGACGACTCCGGGGTAAAAACCTCTCCAGTGCAGCCGTACTCCACAGGCGGGAGCAGGCCTCCGCAGATCGCAGACGACTAAAACTACTACTTGTATAAGCAGGGATGGCTAAATGTTTGTGAGCAGGAGAGCTAGATGCTAACAGATGCCAGATGCTAACAGGCAGTGGGAGCCTGTAAAAATTGCGACTGTTCTCTCTGATGATACGGCTGTAAAGAAACACCTAAAAATAAATCTGAAACTGTCAATTAATTTTGAAAGAAGTGCACGAGACAAATAACGTGAATGTACCCACACATTGTAGGGTATGTACAGCACTTGAGTAAAGCAACAGTTTGAAGGTTTAAAACCCTACTTTAACTTGCTTTATTCATTAGTGCATTATCCCCCACAGCTGAACATCAGTGCACAGCGTGTATCAGCTGAGTAGCAGGAAGTGCTCCTCTAATGAACAGTCAAGCAGAAATCAGCGCCGCCAGCTCTCGCTCTGTTTTGGGGGTAAAAGTGTCAGAGTCAGTAGTTTCTATATTAAGATCTGCTCCTCTGACACTCCTCTGCAGGCCGTCCTGCTGCCGTCTGATATCAGTCTGTGGCGCATACGCTCTCTTTAAAGAGTCCTCTCCTGCTGATGGTCAGGTGTATATCAGTATGTAGTGTCTCTACTTTAAAGAGTCCTCTCCTGCTGATGTTCAGGTGTATATCAGTATGTAGTGTCTCTACTTTAAAGAGTCCTCTCCTGCTGATGTTCAGGTGTATATCAGTATGTAGTGTCTCTACTTTAAAGAGTCCTCTCCTGCTGATGTTCAGGTGCATATCAGTATGTAGTGTCTCTACTTTAAAGAGTCCTCTCCTGCTGATGTTCAGGTGTATATCAGTATGTAGTGTCTCTACTTTAAAGAGTCCTCTCCTGCTGATGTTCAGGTGTATGTCAGTATGTAGTGTCTCTACTTTAAAGAGTCCTCTCCTGCTGATGTTCAGGTGTATATCAGTATGTAGTGTCTCTACTTTAAAGAGTCCTCTCCTGCTGATGTTCAGGTGTATATCAGTATGTAGTGTCTCTACTTTAAAGAGTCCTCTCCTCTGATGTTCAGGTGTATATCAGTATGTAGTGTCTCTACTTTAAAGAGTCCTCTCCTGCTGATGTTCAGGTGTATATCAGTATGTAGTGTCTCTACTTTAAAGAGTCCTCTCCTGCTGATATGGGAGAGAACACAGACCATTTACATGCACTATAACCGCGCACGCACACACACACACACACACACACACACACACACACACACACACACACAGCGGTGGGTTTTTATCGTCCTCATATAGTGAGCCCGTCACTCAGTCTCGTTAAAAGGCAGAACAATCAAACAGACTGGGATCATCGATGTCTCCCAACAAACCGGCGAAGGCTGAATGTCCCTGTTTGCTCTCCGCAGCGCGGGTCCGTCTCACAGCGCCGGAGCGATCACACGTCAGGGCTGTGATTTGGAGGAAATTGGTCGTTGTTAGTTTTATTATAAATGGGTTTGATGGCCTCAATGTGTGTGTGTGTGTGTGTGTGTGTGTGTGTGTGTGTGTGGTGTGTGTGTGTGTGTGTGTGTGTGTGTGTGTGTGTGTGTGTGTGTGTGTGAACAGACTACAGGAGAGGGAAACTGTGTGTGTGTGTGTGTGTGTATAGAACACTACAGGAGAGGGAAAGTGTGTGTGTGTGTGTGTGTGTGTGTGTGTGTGTGTGGGATCACTAACACATGTGTGAACGGACTGCCTGCCTGTCACCTCCTCCTCTTCCTCCTCTATACTCACCCTCACCTCCTCTTTCTGTCACCTCCTCCTCTTCCTCCCCTGCACAAAAAGGGCAGCAAATTGGACCCAGGCAACTACCGCCCTGTTTCTATACTTACCTCCATCTCGAAAGTCATGGGAAAAATAGTACATGAACAGGTCGAAAAGTACCTCGCGGGAAAGAAACTAATCTATGAATTCCAATCTGGCTTTGGAACATCCCACTCCACTGACACATGGCTTCTCTATTTGAGCGACCACATCAAACAAGAGGTGGACGAGGGCAGGTAC
Source organism: Champsocephalus gunnari (assembly GCA_036324595.1). Lineage (NCBI taxonomy): Eukaryota > Metazoa > Chordata > Actinopteri > Perciformes > Channichthyidae > Champsocephalus > Champsocephalus gunnari. Next base: position 5,895,872 of record CM070430.1, read on the forward strand.
TGCGGCATGGTGATGCTGGACGCAATCCTACCTGGAGGGGAGAGAACAGATGGTGGAGGTAAACGGTACTCTGTCCCCCCCCCTCCCAGTGAGCTGTGGTGTTCCACAAGGAAGCATATTAGGTCCCTTACTGTTCCTAATTTATGCAAATGACATGTCATCAGCATGTGACTGCAACTTGTTCCTGTTCGCGGACGACTCAGCCCTGCTGGCCTCTGACAGGAGCAGATTGCAGGTTGAAAAACCCCCTCGGCTCCGAGCTCGGCAGAATCTGCACCTGGTTCATTACACCTGGGTAAAACAGAGTCCATTCTCTTCGGTTCGAAACATAATCTCAGCAAATCCGACGACTTCTCAGTTGCCGTGGGTGACATTATTGTCACAAGGAAGAAGGAAATTACATACCTAGGATCTATTCTTGAGGCAAACCTCTCCTGTGACAAAATGGCATCCAATGTAATAAAAAAAGTCAATCAAAGAACTAGATTCTTCTCCCGGATCTCCTCTCTGGTAAACAAAAACTCATTCAAGGGTACTATGACTATGCTTGCACGTCATGGTACCATAGCACCTCCAAGGCGCTACAAATAAAACTTCAAACATCGCAAAATAAACTGGTCAGACTACTGCTTGACCTTTCATCTAGAACCCACCTCACCTCTGCCCACTTTGACAGCCTAGGATGGCTTCGAGTAGACAGAGTACAGCTACTTGCAATGGGCCTGGTCTACAAGATCCACTACACCTCTCTGGCACCCAGGTCAAAGTTCTTCCCAAAGGTCAAGGAATACCAGGTGGGCGGTGGTGGCGAAGTCGATAGGGACTTGGCTTGGGAACTGGAAGGTCACCAGTTCAAGTCCCGGCAAGACCAGTGCTACCGAGGTGTCCCTGAGCAAGGCACCGTTCCCCACGCTGCTCCCCGGGCGCCGTTCAAAATGGCAGCACACTGCTCCTAACACTAGGATGGGTCAAACGCAGAGAAACAATTTCCCCACGAGGGATTAATAAAAGTCCATCTTATCTTATGATCATAACACCAGAGGGAGCTCCACAAATCACGTGAAACCCAGATGTGGCACAGCAAAAGGGGGAATACACGTTTCGCAATTATGCCACATCAAGGTGGAACGCTCTTCCCACAGCTGTAAAGGAAAGTCAAACTATACTTACCTTCAAACCCTCTCTTAAAGAGCACCTTCGGGGGAGAGCATTGCAAAACTGGCCCCGGTAACGGTACAAATCTCAACCGGTCGTCCAATGGACAGCTTCCCCTCCATCTATGTATATACACTCGCATTTTAGACTCTGTTACTAACTGTATATCTGTAGACTTGGTATGTCGTAAATGTCCGGTTAGGATGTATTAGAACGAAATCTAAAATGTAAATTGTAAATAAGCCATCTGTATGTCAAATATGTCTTAAATGATGAATTGGAAATGGAGGACCCTGATGTAAACAAGAGGAGAGTCTTTCTCTGGTCTGCATCCCCTTAACAGTTGTATGTTTTGAGCTGTACCGTACCGTACCCAATATACAAGCTGTTAATAAAGTTTTCAATCAATCAATAAAAGTCATATTTTAGAGACTGAATATTACTGGCAATAAACTCGATTCTGATTCCTTCTTCCTCTCCTTCCTCTCCTCCTTGTTTCCTACCCTCTCCTCCTCCTCTCAGGGTGGATGTAGTTTAAATGATTAGCATGTTTCTCAGATGTGTAACACGCACCAGAGGGACAGGAAGTGAAGCGTTAAATCTGAAGAAAAAAATAATGTTTGTGCTCAGATCAAAACACCAGAAATTATTTACACACACCATGAATTTAAAATCACAGCGTGTGATCCTCGTCAGAAGCTTACAGCCATGCACTAATACGCCGTAAGATGTTGAACACGATGCGGCCTTGTTGAACGCAGCTTTGAAGATGATGCAACATGGCGGACAGCCGGCTGGAGCGCAAGAAGGAAAGAGAGAGGAGAGTTTTAAATGACATTAATGAGGAGAAGACTTCATCAGAGGAGCTTTATTTTCTAGACATATCAATTGTGTATGGAATATCTCTGCATTGGGTTTTATCAGAAGGATTACGTATCATGATGTTTCCTGCAGCAGGGAAACAGAAATTCATCTGCAAAACACTGGAGTTTGATTTTGATCAGTGTACTTTTCAGACTGCGCAGAACGGATTCAAATAATAATATTATTATGAAGTATCTTTGGTAAAGAGCAGTGGACCCTGAAAGCAGCATCTAATGTTGGGCTATATAGGAACTACAGCACGGTCACATGACTTCACGTCACCACCGCTAAGCTAAAGGAGGCTAACGTTGGGCTATAAAGGAACTACAGCACGGTCACATGACTTCACGTCACCACCGCTAAGCTAAAGGAGGCTAATGTTGGGCTATAAAGGAACTACAGCACGGTCACATGACTTCACGTTACCACCGCTAAGCTAAAGGAGGCTAATGTTGGGCTATAAAGGAACTACAGCACGGTCACATGACTTCACGTCACCACCGCTAAGCTAAAGGTGGCTAATTTTGGGCTATAAAGGAACTACAGCACGGTCACATGACTTCACGTCACCACCGCTAAGCTAAAGGTGGCTAATGTTGGGCTATAAAGGAACTACAGCACGGTCACATGACTTCACGTCACCACCGCTAAGCTAAAAGAGGCTAACATTGGGCTATAAAGGAACTACAGCACGGTCACATGACTTCACGTCACCACCGCTAAGCTAAAGGAGGCTAATGTTGGGCTATAAAGGAACTGCAGCACGGTCACATGACTTCACGTCACCACCGCTAAGCTAAAGGAGGCTAATGTTGGGCTATAAAGGAACTAGAGCACGGTCACATGACTTCACGTCACCACCGCTAAGCTAAAGGTGGCTAATGTTGGGCTATAAAGGAACTACAGGACGGTCACATGACTTCACGTCACCACCGCTAAGCTAAAGGTGGCTAATGTTGGGCTATAAAGGAACTACAGCACGGTCACATGACTTCACGTCACCACCGCTAAGCTAAAGGCGGCTAATGTTGGGCTATAAAGGAACTACAGCACGGTCACATGACTTCACGTCACCACCGCTAAGCTAAAGGCGGCTAATGTTGGGCTATAAAGGAACTACAGCACGGTCACATGACTTCATGTCTCCACCGCTAAGCTAAAGGAGGCTAATGTTGGGTTATAAAGGAACTACAGCACAGTCACATAACTTCACGTCACCACCGCTAAGCTAAAGGCGGCTAATGTTGGGCTATAAAGGAACTACAGCACGGTCACATGACTTCACGTCACCACCGCTAAGCTAAAGGTGGCTAATGTTGGGCTATAAAGGAACTACAGCACGGTCACATGACTTCACGTCACCACCGCTAAGCTAAAGGCGGCTAATGTTGGGCTATAAAGGAACTACAGCACGGTCACATGACTTCACGTCACCACCGCTAAGCTAAAGGTGGCTAATGTTGGGCTATAAAGGAACGACAGCACGGTCACATGACTTCACGTCACCACCGCTAAGCTAAAGGTGGCTAATGTTGGGCTATAAAGGAACTACAGCACGGTCACATGACTTCACGTTACCATCGCTAAGCTAAAGGTGGCTAATTTTGGGCTATAAAGGAACTACAGCACGGTCACATGACTTCACGTCACCACCGCTAAGCTAAAGGTGGCTAATGTTGGGCTATAAAGGAACTACAGCACGGTCACATGACTTCACGTCACCACCGCTAAGCTAAAGGAGGCTAACATTGGGCTATAAAGGAACTACAGCACGGTCACGTGACTTCACGTCACCACCGCTAAGCTAAAGGAGGCTAATGTTGGGCTATAAAGGAACTACAGCACGGTCACGTGACTTCACGTCACCACCGCTAAGCTAAAGGAGGCTAATGTTGGGCTATAAAGGAACAAGAGCACGGTCACATGACTTCACGTCACCACCGCTAAGCTAAAGGTGGCTAATGTTGGGCTATAAAGGAACTACAGCACGGTCACATGACTTCACGTCACCACCGCTAAGCTAAAGGCGGCTAATGTTGGGCTATAAAGGAACTACAGCACGGTCACATGACTTCACGTCACCACCGCTAAGCTAAAGGCGGCTAATGTTGGGCTATAAAGGAACTACCGCACGGTCACATGACTTCACGTCACCACCGCTAAGCTAAAGGTGGCTAACGTTGGGCTATAAAGTCTTTCATTAAGCAGGCCTTGAAGTCCCTCAACACTAGAAGGAGGTGAAAATGTGAATCGTGTTAAAATGGAGTTTGTGTGACGCTAAATCCATGGCTTTGTTTTTTGGTAATTGTGGAATAGACCAGCACTGAGAGAGGGGGAGGGGTGGTAAATATAAACATAGATATAGCGACAGCATCCGGCGTCCTGAGCTGCTGCTTCTACTCCACTTGATCACGTTGATTCCTCTCCGTATTTAATCCTGGTTCATCTTAAATCTGCTCCATTTATTTTATTAAATCTACACATGTACTTGGAGAATTAAACTACTTTGCAGATTGTTTTGTCTGCCGCTCTTCTCTTTCATACGATAAAGTAAACGCACTCGGACATTCTTCATGCGGATTATAGCGACTTTACTGCTTCAGCACCATCGTACGAGCGTAATCGCATCAGAGCTCGCCCTCTCTGCTGCTGCCATGATGCGCACAGGCTCCAATGTGCCCTGTTGTTCTCGGGCAGCCAGGTGGAAGTGTGGCGGAGTTTCTTCCACGTGATGAAGACGCTGGAGGTGTCGGAGGTGACGGACCCACCAGGCTGACGAGAAGGGAGAGACGGCAGAGCCCAGCTCCGGGCCTCGTTACTCCAGCTCCATTACCCCTCCTGCTCAAAGTATACCCTCTAATACCTGTTGTCACCGCCACGCACCGCTGCGAGCGTTTAACTGGGCCACGGGGGTTAAAACACACACACACACACACACACACACACACACACACACACACACACACACACACACACACACACACACACACCAAGAACACACACACACACACCAAGAACACACACACACACACCAAGAACACACACACACACACACACCAAGAACACACACACACACACCAAGAACACACACACACACACCAAGAACACTCACACACAAACACACACCAAGAACACACACAAACACACAAACACACACGCACGCACACACACACACACACACACACACACACACACCAAGAACACACACACACACACACACACCAATAACACACACCAAAAACACACACAAACACGCACACACACACCAAGAACACACACACACACACACACACACACACACACACACACACACACACACACACACACACACACACACACACACACACACACACACACACACACACACACACACACACAGCTGCTTAATGCAACCAGCATCAGTGTTACACCCCTGCAGCCCTTCTTTTTATATATAGACAAATTCATTTGTTAAGCATTTGGACTAATGAATGCAGAGGAGGGAGAAGTACTCGTGTCTTGTACTTTAGTAAAAGTAGAAGTACTCATGTCTTGTACTTTAGTAAAAGTAGAAGTACTCATGTCTTGTACTTTAGTAAAAGTAGAAGTACTCATGTCTTGTACTTTAGTAAAAGTAGAAGTACTCATGTCTTGTACTTTAGTAAAAGTAGAAGTACTCAGATCTTGTACTGGAGTCAAAGTAGAAGTACTCAGATCGTGTACTTGAGTAAAAGTAGAAGTACTCAGATCGTGTACTGGAGTCAAAGTAGAAGTACTCAGATCGTGTACTTGAGTAAAAGTAGAAGTACTCAGATCGTGTACTTGAGTAAAAGTAGAAGTACTCAGATCGTGTACTGGAGTCAAAGTAGAAGTACTCAGATCGTGTACTGGAGTCAAAGTAGAAGTACTCAGATCGTGTACTTGAGTAAAAGTAGAAGTACTCAGATCTTGTACTGGAGTCAAAGTAGAAGTACTCAGATCGTGTTCTGGAGTAAAAGTAGAAGTACCAGAGTGTAGGAATACTCTGTTACAGTAAAAGTATTCAAAATGTTCCTCAAGTGAAAGTAGAAAGTATTCTCATCTAAATATAGTGAAAGACAGTAAAAGTAGTCGTTGTGCAGATTGGTCCATTTCAGAATAATATATATATATGTTTTATAATGATTGATCATGAAAGTGTTCTCAGAGCTGGTGAAGGTGCAGCTACTCTGAAGTACTTTGTAGACTGCAGGGTAGCTGGTGAAGGTGCAGCTAGTCTGAAGTACTTTGTAGACTGCAGGGTAGCTGGTGGAGGTGCAGCTAGTCTGAAGTACTTTGTAGACTGCAGGGTAGCTGGTGGAGGTGCAGCTAGTCTGAAGTACTTTGTAGACTGCAGGGTAGCTGGTGGAGGAGCAGCTAGTCTGAAGTACTTTGTAGACTGCAGGGTAGCTGGTGGAGGTGCAGCTAGTCTGAAGTACTTTGTAGACTGCAGGGTAGCTGGTGGAGGTGCAGCTAGTCTGAAGTACTTTGTAGACTGCAGGGTAGCTGGTGAAGGTGCAGCTAGTCTGAAGTACTTTGTAGACTGCAGGGTAGCTGGTGGAGGTGCAGCTAGTCTGAAGTACTTTGTAGACTGCAGGGTAGCTGGTGGAGGTGCAGCTAGTCTGAAGTACTTTGTAGACTGCAGGGGTAGCTGGTGAAGGTGCAGCTAGTCTGAAGTACTTTGTAGACTGCAGGGTAGCTGGTGGAGGTGCAGCTAGTCTGAAGTACTTTGTAGACTGCAGGGTAGCTGGTGGAGGTGCAGCTAGTCTGAAGTACTTTGTAGACTGCAGGGTAGCTGGTGGAGGTGCAGCTAGTCTGAAGTACTTTGTAGACTGCAGGGTAGCTGGTGGAGGTGCAGCTAGTCTGAAGTACTTTGTAGACTGCAGGGTAGCTGGTGAAGGTGCAGCTAGTCTGAAGTACTTTGTAGACTGCAGGGTAGCTGGTGGAGGTGCAGCTAGTCTGAAGTACTTTGTAGACTGCAGGGTAGCTGGTGGAGGAGCAGCTAGTCTGAAGTACTTTGTAGACTGCAGGGTAGCTGGTGAAGGTGCAGCTAGTCTGAAGTACTTTGTAGACTGCAGGGTAGCTGGTGGAGGTGCAGCTGGTCTGAAGTACTTTGTAGACTGCAGGGTAGCTGGTGGAGGTGCAGCTGGTCTGAAGTACTTTGTAGACTGCAGGGTAGCTGGTGGAGGTGCAGCTGGTCTGAAGTACTTTGTAGACTGCAGGGTAGCTGGTGGAGGTGCAGCTGGTCTGAAGTACTTTGTAGACTGCAGGGTAGCTGGTGGATTTCACTCCAGGTGGAACTAAAGTCTGATTCAACACTTGGTTATATTTCACATCCTTCATCCACATCTGAGAAGTAACTAAAGGTATTAAATACATGCAGTGGAGGAAAAGTACACAGTAGCATAACATTGCAATACTCAAGTAAAGTACAAGTACCTCAACATGTGTACTTAATTAAAGAACTTAAATTGATTCCGATGTGAACTGAACTCATATGTTCTGTATATATTTTAGACCTGTAATATGTTGGAAGAGAGTAGGGAGGGCCTTTAAGTACAGTTAGCTAATACATGTATACTGTTACTTGAGGAACATTTTGAATGCAAGACTTTTACTGTAACAAAGTATTCCTAGACTCTGGTACTTCTACTTTTACTAAAGTACAAGACCTGAGTACTTCTACTTTTACTCAAGTACAAGACCTGAGTACTTCCCCCCCCTCTGGACACCATGGATGTATAATAAGAACGGTGGACACCCTTCATGCGTCCCTCTCTTTGAAGCGAAGCCAAATGGCTCGGCTCCTCGGCGCTGATCCCACCCACTTTCCAAACTCTGAATATTAAAACACATAATGCCTGCAGTTTGCCCTCTCTTCCATTTCTCTGTCGCGTGCCGGTGCTTAGCGTTCTGATTTAGATGCGGGGTGTCAGCCAGGCTGCCCTCGGGGGTTTCCGCCCTCTGCGACCCACTTCACGGACTCTCTCCTGCCCCCCCGCTGTCACCGCGGAGCAGGCAGGTGGCTTCATGTTGCCGGACTGAAAACGCAAATGACTCCCCGACAAAGTGCTCTTCTGCTGCGTTCAGGGGAGCGGCGCGTGCTGACCGGGCTTCATTATTGATTTCTGTCGGAGCACACAGCTGCGGGGCAAACAGGCGGCGAGCGACACAACGGTGCAAAACATAAATCCAGTTATTGTTGGGAGAGCTCACGAAGTTACACACGGAAGTACTATACTTACAGAAGTGCTCAGATGGGTTTCATGGCTTTACAAAATACTCCATGACAAGCTACAGTCCTGCATTCAACGTGTTCCTGCAGTACCAGTCAGATATTGTGGGTAATAACAAGGTGACAGTAAAGATGCTCGTTTGGTCTATTTGGTCTTTTGAGTTTTATGATTTATATTATTTCAGCATGTAGTTTATCAAGAAAGTACTAAAAAGCCACAAAAATCGTATTGATATTGCTCATTAAAGGTGGGGAAGGTACGTTTCAGAAACCGGCTCGAGATACACTTTTTGTTAAATTCCATGGAATGCTCTTAACATCCCGATAGCAATGAATATCTGAAGTGCTTTGACAACAAATCCATACAAACATTTCATCTGTAGAAGCCGTGATACTGTAAAGGCCGACCTGCCTGTCAGCCTTCCATCGGGGCACACACTTACCTCGTGCCCTCATTGGTCATGTGCGCGTTCGTGTGTGTTGGGGGAGGGGCTCTGTGAGGAAGTGGCAGATTTTCTCCGGTTGTGTATTTTCAAATTCTAGCGATCTCGAGCCGGTTTCTCAAACCTACCTACCCCACCTTTAACTTCTGGAAGTAAAAGACTAACTCCTATTAAAGTAAGTTAAAAAAATCACGCACAGAAATCCAAACAGTTGATATTATCGGGAAAATATAAATGGTCATAATTGTCATTCTTAAAAAGACTGAAAATGGAATTCAGTTTAACATCCCTTTTTTTGGATATGATCTGCTGATGAGAGGATGTGGCGTCATTTCTCATCTTTAGAGTGTGTGTGTGTGTGTGTGCGTGCGTGCGTGTGTGTGGAGGACGGGTGGTGATGTGTTCAGGGACTCTGCTCTGTCTGCTGTGGAGATGAAAGCTGAGCTGTGATGAAACAGACTGACTGATAGTTTAGGTTGTACTCATGCAGCAGCCTCTCGTCACAATGAACCTCCTCACTGTTGTTCGTTGAGGGTAAAGAGTCCTCTTACGCTCGTTTGTAGTGACTCTTCAGAGAAACAAAAACAATGAGAGAAGTTTAGTGTTTTGCTCACAGACACACTACACACACTCATCACAGGATTAATGTAATTGTAAACTATTTCGCCACTAAAAAGTTTCTTTAACACCTCAGGAGGGAGCCAGTTTCAATGTCCTATTGAGGCCAGGGCCGGACTGGGACAATAATTCAGGCCAGGAATTATACACCCAGCCAGGCCACTACCAGTTTTTTGTGCCATTTTGCTGGATCTATTTGTCAATTTTTACAGCGTTGCTGCCCGTAGTGATAGCGCTCTAAATCTACTTTCCCAAAATAAACATATGGACATGGGTTACTATTTAAAAAAAATTGCAAATCTATTTAGGAACCTATGTGAACATATTTTAAGCGGGGGTGGACCTCAAATCCTCTAGGGGGGTCCGGGGGCATGCTCCCCGGTAAGATTAAATGCATCAATCTGGTGCACTTTGAGGGGGAAATAAAGAGACTACACCCATATGAAACAGAACTGTATACATTTAAATAATCATAAAATCATAAAAACATGGCCATAACCAATAACATACCCATATCCAATATGAAAACATTGAAACTTGTTTATTTATTTGTTTTTGGTTCATTTATAGTTGTGAGTGTGTCTGTGCTCCTGAACCAGCCTCTCCTGTCTCCCTCCTCTCCCCCCTCTCCCTCCTCTCCTCCCTGCTCCTCTTTGAGGCAGCAGCAACGACTAGTTTTAGCTCTCAACAAGTTGTAATAGTTTATCTTACCTTTTTTCACCTAGTTAACGTTTTTTAAAATTATTATTCATGCGACATTTTACTAATCACTCCCCCCTCAAATGGAAATATGTGTTTACATAAATGGTGACCAAACCGTTTGAGACCCACTGAGAACTTAGACTAAGTAACTATCTAAGCGCTCAGAGAGTACTTTGCCTCACCTGAGCTGAGGTTATCAGCCTCTCAGTCTGACTGGAGAGGACTCTCCTCCACCTTGTTGTTGAAAAAGCTCCTTATATCCGTTAGCGCAGCTAGCTAGCACCAGATGCTAACAACAATAACAATACACGTAAGCAGTGCGCACGGTTTATCTCGCTCGCTCGCGCCACACATAACACACACCCTCCCGAGCTTGAATGACACACAGAGACCAATCGAGGGCATTAGTATGGTCTGTATGAAAGTGGGCATGTCGGCAGGCCACATCATGGAGACAGCCAGTCACCCTCTGGAGGCAGAGTCAGACCCACATTTGCGCAGCGTTGCGTTCACAATACATACGTATAAAAAAAAATCCTTATGCAGCAGGCCACTTAGCAGGCCAGGCCATCGGGAAAGCTCCCGGTCC
>CM070430.1:5906974-5921974 GCA_036324595.1 Champsocephalus gunnari
CCTCCTTTAGCTTAGCGGTGGTGACGTGAAGTCATGTGACCGTGCTGTAGTTCCTTTATAGCCCAACATTAGCCTCCTTTAGCTTAGCCGTGGTGACGTGAAGTCATGTGACCGTGCTGTAGTTCCTTTATAGCCCAACATTAGCCTCCTTTAGCTTAGCGGTGGTGACGTGAAGTCATGTGACCGTGCTGTAGTTCCTTTATAGCCCAACATTAGCCTCCTTTAGCTTAGCCGTGGTGACGTGAAGTCATGTGACCGTGCTGTAGTTCCTTTATAGCCCAACATTAGCCTCCTTTAGCTTAGCGGTGGTGACGTGAAGTCATGTGACCGTGCTGTAGTTCCTTTATAGCCCAACATTAGCCACCTTTAGCTTAGCCGTGGTGACGTGAAGTCATGTGACCGTGCTGTAGTTCCTTTATAGCCCAACATTAGCCACCTTTAGCTTAGCGGTGGTGACGTGAAGTCATGTGACCGTGCTGTAGTTCCTTTATAGCCCAACATTAGCCACCTTTAGCTTAGCGTGGTGACGTGAAGTCATGTGACCGTGCTGTAGTTCCTTTATAGCCCAACATTAGCCTCCTTTAGCTTAGCGTGGTGACGTGAAGTCATGTGACCGTGCTGTAGTTCCTTTATAGCCCAACATTAGCCACCTTTAGCTTAGCGGTGGTGACGTGAAGTCATGTGACCGTACTGTAGTTCCTTTATAGCCCAACATTAGCCTCCTTTAGCTTAGCGGTGGTGACGTGAAGTCATGTGACCGTGCTGTAGTTCCTTTATAGCCCAACATTAGCCTCCTTTAGCTTAGCGGTGGTGACGTGAAGTCATGTGACCGTGCTGTAGTTCCTTTATAGCCCAACATTAGCCACCTTTAGCTTAGCGGTGGTGACGTGAAGTCATGTGACCGTGCTGTAGTTCCTTTATAGCCCAACATTAGCCTCCTTTAGCTTAGCGGTGGTGATGTGAAGTCATGTGACCGTGCTGTAGTTCCTTTATAGCCCAACATTAGCCTCCTTTAGCTTAGTGGTGGTGACGTGAAGTCATGTGACCGTGCTAGTTCCTTTAGCCTAAAGTTAGCTTTTTACTTCAGAAACATAAAGTGTGTAATGTGGGAGATTATTATTTTTGATATTTCCAATCCCATGGACAGGGAGATGCTGCCTTCAGGGACCACTTTCTTTCCAATAAATATGGACTCCTGTGGAAACAAACAGTTTAATTGTTTCAATCAGACTTCCTACATCACTCAAATCACCAACCTTCCCTCTTCCTCCTGTCCTCCCTCTTCCTCCTCCTCTTCTTCCTGATCTGATTCTTCTTCTCCTCGGTGTGTCTGCTGCTTCTCCTCAACATAAACCTGTAATTCCGTGTCGGAGCGTTGGGATTTCTGTGAGACGAGGGACGTGTTTACCAACTCCACACACACACACACACACACACACACACACACACACCACACACACACACACACACACACACACACACACACACACACACACACACCACACACACACACACAGTGCTTTTAATAAATGGCAATATATTCACACATATCAGGGTTAATGCATGTGACACTAGGGATCTCCTTAAAAGTGCGCCTGTATGAGATTTTCAAACTTCTTGCTAACACACACACACACTCAACACACATGCACACATCATACAGTACAAGAGTGGATTATTATTATTATCACACACACATATGCAGGAAGCTTAAAAATGTTTTAAAATTCACATTCATGTACACACAAACACACACAGTCACACACCAAGGCTTATAAGTGACTTCCTCTCTCACACACACACACACACACACGACACGTATCCCCTGTGTCGTTTAATCTGAGGGAAAGGGGAGCCAGCTGAGACGCTAAAGCAGCAGACGAGGATCACACACACCACACCACCACACACACACACACCAAAGCTTGATCAGCAGTGAGAAAAAACCTGATCTTTTGCTGCACGTGCATGAAATATGCGCGGCTCCTGATCACATTTATAAAATTCTCCTCACAGCAAGAAACTGTTTTGATTCAGATCAGTTTCAACTGTGTGTGAACATCTAGGGAGGAAACATCAGCTTCTTTAAAGAGTCCTCTCCTGCTGATGTTCAGGGGTATATCAGTATGTAGCGTCTCTACTTTAAAGAGTCCTCTCCTGCTGATGTTCAGGTGTATATCAGTATGTAGCGTCTCTACTTTAAAGAGTCCTCTCCTGCTGATGTTCAGGTGTATATCAGTATGTAGCGTCTCTACTTTAAAGAGTCCTCTCCTGCTGATGTTCAGGTGTATATCAGTATGTAGTGTCTCTACTTTAAAGAGTCCTCTCCTGCTGATGTTCAGGTGTATATCAGTATGTAGTGTCTCTACTTTAAAGAGTCCTCTCCTGCTGATGTTCAGGTGTATTTCAGTATGTAGTGTCTCTACTTTAAAGAGTCCTCTCCTGCTGATGTTCAGGTGTATATCAGTATGTAGTGTCTCTACTTTAAAGAGTCCTCTCCTGCTGATGTTCAGGTGTATATCAGTATGTAGTGTCTCTACTTTAAAGAGTCCTCTCCTGCTGATGTTCAGGTGTATATCAGTATGTAGTGTCTCTACTTTAAAGAGTCCTCTCCTGCTGATGTTCAGGTGTATATCAGTATGTAGTGTCTCTACTTTAAAGAGTCCTCTCCTGCTGATGTTCAGGTGTATATCAGTATGTAGTGTCTCTACTTTAAAGAGTCCTCTCCTGCTGATGTTCAGGTGTATATCAGTATGTAGTGTCTCTACTTTAAAGAGTCCTCTCCTGCTGATGTTCAGGTGTATATCAGTATGTAGTGTCTCTACTTTAAAGAGTCCTCTCCTGCTGATGTTCAGGGTGTATATCAGTATGTAGTGTCTCTACTTTAAAGAGTCCTCTCCTGCTGATGTTCAGGTGTATATCAGTATGTAGTGTCTCTACTTTAAAGAGTCCTCTCCTGCTGATGTTCAGGTGTATATCAGTATGTAGTGTCTCTACTTTAAAGAGTCCTCTCCTGCTGATGTTCAGGTGTATATCAGTATGTAGTGTCTCTACTTTAAAGAGTCCTCTCCTGCTGATGTTCAGGTGTATATCAGTATGTAGTGTCTCTACTTTAAAGAGTCCTCTCCTGCTGATGTTCAGGTGTATATCAGTATGTAGTGTCTCTACTTTAAAGAGTCCTCTCCTGCTGATGTTCAGGTGTATATCAGTATGTAGTGTCTCTACTTTAAAGAGTCCTCTCCTGCTGATGTTCAGGTGTATATCAGTATGTAGTGTCTCTACTTTAAAGAGTCCTCTCCTGCTGATGTTCAGGTGTATATCAGTATGTAGTGTCTCTACTTTAAAGAGTCCTCTCCTGCTGATGTTCAGGTGTATATCAGTATGTAGTGTCTCTACTTTAAAGAGTCCTCTCCTGCTGATGTTCAGGTGTATATCAGTATGTAGCGTCTCTACTTTAAAGAGTCCTCTCCTGCTGATGTTCAGGTGTATATCAGTATGTAGTGTCTCTACTTTAAAGAGTCCTCTCCTGCTGATGTTCAGGTGTATATCAGTATGTAGTGTCTCTACTTTAAAGAGTCCTCTCCTGCTGATGTTCAGGTGTATATCAGTATGTAGTGTCTCTACTTTAAAGAGTCCTCTCCTGCTGATGTTCAGGTGTATATCAGTATGTAGTCTCTCTACTTTAAAGAGTCCTCTCCTGCTGATGTTCAGGTGTATATCAGTATGTAGTGTCTCTACTTTAAAGAGTCCTCTCCTGCTGATGTTCAGGTGTATATCAGTATGTAGAGTCTCTACTTTAAAGAGTCCTCTCCTGCTGATGTTCAGGTGTATATCAGTATGTAGTGTCTCTACTTTAAAGAGTCCTCTCCTGCTGATGTTCAGGTGTATATCAGTATGTAGTGTCTCTACTTTAAAGAGTCCTCTCCTGCTGATGTTCAGGTGTATATCAGTATGTAGTGTCTCTACTTTAAAGAGTCCTCTCCTGCTGATGTTCAGGTGTATATCAGTATGTAGTGTCTCTACTTTAAAGAGTCCTCTCCTGCTGATGTTCAGGTGTATATCAGTATGTAGTGTCTCTACTTTAAAGAGTCCTCTCCTGCTGATGTTCAGGTGTATATCAGTATGTAGTGTCTCTACTTTAAAGAGTCCTCTCCTGCTGATGTTCAGGTGTATATCAGTATGTAGTGTCTCTACTTTAAAGAGTCCTCTCCTGCTGATGTTCAGGTGTATATCAGTATGTAGTGTCTCTACTTTAAAGAGTCCTCTCCTGCTGATGTTCAGGTGTATATCAGTATGTAGTGTCTCTACTTTAAAGAGTCCTCTCCTGCTGATGTTCAGGTGTATATCAGTATGTAGTGTCTCTACTTTAAAGAGTCCTCTCCTGCTGATGTTCAGGTGTATATCAGTATGTAGAGTCTCTACTTTAAAGAGTCCTCTCCTGCTGATGTTCAGGTGTATATCAGTATGTAGTGTCTCTACTTTAAAGAGTCCTCTCCTGCTGATGTTCAGGTGTATATCAGTGTGTAGTCTCTCTACTTTAAAGAGTCCTCTCCTGCTGATGTTCAGGTGTATATCAGTATGTAGTGTCTCTACTTTAAAGAGTCCTCTCCTGCTGATGTTCAGGTGTATATCAGTATGTAGCGTCTCTACTTTAAAGAGTCCTCTCCTGCTGATGTTCAGGTGTATATCAGTATGTAGTGCTCTCTACTTTAAAGAGTCCTCTCCTGCTGATGTTCAGGTGTATATCAGTATGTAGTGTCTCTACTTTAAAGAGTCCTCTCCTGCTGATGTTCAGGTGTATATCAGTATGTAGTGTCTCTACTTTAAAGAGTCCTCTCCTGCTGATGTTCAGGTGTATATCAGTATGTAGAGTCTCTACTTTAAAGAGTCCTCTCCTGCTGATGTTCAGGTGTATATCAGTATGTAGCGTCTCTACTTTAAAGAGTCCTCTCCTGCTGATGTTCAGGTGTATATCAGTATGTAGTGTCTCTACTTTAAAGAGTCCTCTCCTGCTGATGTTCAGGTGTATATCAGTATGTAGCGTCTCTACTTTAAAGAGTCCTCTCCTGCTGATGTTCAGGTGTATATCAGTATGTAGCCTCTCTACTTTAAAGAGTCCTCTCCTGCTGATGTTCAGGTGTATATCAGTATGTAGTGTCTCTACTTTAAAGAGTCCTCTCCTGCTGATGTTCAGGTGTATATCAGTATGTAGCCTCTCTACTTTAAAGAGTCCTCTCCTGCTGATGTTCAGGTGTATATCAGTATGTAGTCTCTCTACTTTAAAGAGTCCTCTCCTGCTGATGTTCAGGTGTATTTCCGTATGTACCGTCAATTACATTTGATATAAGGCCGTCTAATTGGCTGCATTTATACCTTTCTGTGGTTTGAATATGTGGTAAATTAAAATGAACCTTTTGATGAACGTATTCTATAAACTATTTACACATTTTCTCCCAAATTTCAAAACACACATTTTGGCATTAAAAGAATGCATTTGCGGAGTGGTCGAAATAACTATAAATAATCATAGGTTTGAGACTTGAGTGCAATTACACAATAGTAATGCTTTCACTTTCTGTCACTTCCCTCTGTGTGTCTGTAGGGGGAGCTGTCTATCTGCTGTCACACACACACACACACACCACACACACACACATACACCATGCATACATCACTTCAGGGGACATTACATTGACTTACATGCATTTCCTAGAAACTTACCCTAACCTTAACCAACACATGCCTAACCCTAACACCAAGTCTTCACCCTAAAATTAATGATCCCTTATGGGGACCTCCATTTTGTCCCCATAAGGGAGGCGAGTCCCCACACGTGACTATGTAAACAGATTTAGGTCCCCACAAGTATAGTAATACTAGTCCACACACACACACACCCACACCCACCCCCCCACACACACACACACACCACACACACACACCCACACACACACACACACACACACAGACACACACACACACCACACACACACACACACACACCCACACACACCCACACACACACACACACACACACACACAGAGACACACACACACACACACACCCACACACACACACACACACACACACACACACACACACACACACACACACACACACACAGTTAGAAGCAACATCATTCTGATAGCAGAAACATCACATCTGTGCGAAGAGACAGAACTTGGCCAGTGAGACACTCACAGACACACACTGTTTTGACACACACACACATCAGGCATCTGAACTGCAGCCATGGTAGCTTACCCAAAGTGTGTGTGTGTGTGTGTGTGTGTGTGTGTGTGTGTGTGTGTGTGTGTGTGTGTGTGTGTGTGTGTGTGTGTGTGTGTGTGTGTGTGTCCACTGTCCACTGAGACAAATTGGAGGTCCCCATGAGGGGGATCATTCATTTTAGGATGAAGACTTGGTTAGGGTTAGGTAAGGGTTAGGGTTAGGGTAAGGGTTAGGGTTAGGCATGTGTTGGTGTCACAATCTTAAGGAGAACCCAAAGGCAGCACTCGAGAAACCAAGGAGAATTGGTGATAGACTTTATTGGAGATTCCACTGGATCGGAGGAATACCGACCGGGCAGTTTAACGCCCCGGAGGACAGCGGGCAGAAGGTGAGTCAGGGCCAGGCAGAGGGTCAGGGAGTGAGCGAGGCGGTCAGCGTGGATACAGGCAGGTCGGACAACAGGCCAGACAGGATAGTCGAGGGACAGGCAGAGCAGGCAGAGCAGGCAGGTCGAGGACAGGCAGGGTCGGAACCGGGTAGGCAATCTGGTATCGAAAGACAAGCATGAGGCAAAGTACAATCTGGCAAAGAGTGTGTGTGTAAGGTTTAAATACTGGCAGCTAATGGGTGCAGAAGAGAGAGAGAGTACGAGTGGGTGTGGAAAACAGGTGAGAGACAGGTGAGTGATGGAGCAGACGATGACAGTTGGTTCTGGTTAAGGGTTAGGATAAGTCTCCAGGAAATGCATGTAAGTCAATGTAATGTCCCCTGAAGTGATGTGTACATGGCGTGTGTGTGTGTGTGTGTGTGTGTGTGTGTGTGTGTGTGTGTGTGTGTGTGTGTGTGTGTGTGTGTGTGTGTGAGATGAGAACGACGGCAGGATCTTTTACTTTATTATTAGCCTTACTTTGTTTGTTTTGTTGTCTGTCCTTAACTCAGAGCAGCCTTTGGTTCCGTGAAAGGCGCTATATAAATTAAATACATTATTATTATTATTATAATTGACTGTACACTATTATTTGTACTTCTTGTTTATATGTAAATACTTTTATTTTATTTATTTATTTTGCTACAGCAGAGCAGTTGATTCCAGCTGCAGCACTTTATATTACAAACACGCGTGCTGCCCTCCTGCGGCGGCAGACGGTACTGCTGAGTCCAAACCGAAAGCCGCTCTCTCATTACTTAGAAGTAAGAAATACATCTAGATTTAATTTATTTAGAAATGATTAGTATTCAATTATTAATGCATTATTATTTTGTCATGTATTTATTATTATTTCCTTATTTATTGTATTATTTGTATTTATATTTATGTTATGAATTATTATCACATTATTAATGTCATTTTTAATTATGATTTATTTATTTATTATTATTATAAAATTATTATTTACTATTTTAATTATTTATTAGGATTTCTTAGTCCCCTTAATTGACACTCTTTTATTGTATGATGGAAACCAAAGACTTTGTGTGTGTGTGTGTGTGTATGTGTATGTGTATGTGTATGTGTGTGTGTGTGTGTGTGTGTGTGTGTGTGTGTGTGTGTGTGTGTGTGTGTGTGTGTGTGTGTGTGTGAATCTCACTGTGATGGCAGCAGGTTTACTGACATACCAAACACAATGTACATTTCTGCATTCCTACGCACTCACACACACTCGTCTTATACTTACGTCACATTACGTAACACTACCGTTACATGTTACTGTTCACGTACGAGAACGTCTTCAGCTTTGAATGACCCCATGACCTGAAACCTTTACATGTCTAGGCAGGGCCGTCCCTCCAGGAAGATCGCGCAGACCGCGGGGCCTCATCTTGCGCAGGGATCCTCAACTGAGCCGAAAATGGGGCGCACCCAGTGGCGGCTGGTGGAACATATTTTTGGTGTGGCTTTTGATAGAGTGAGTAAAACGATTTTTTTGGGAGAAATGACCCCTTAAATTAGGGCTTCTGGTGATGTAATGGCGCGTTTCCAGTGCAGCGCGGAGCTCGCTTTAATGCTGCGTTCAGACCGGACGCGATGCGAATATTCGCTTCGCTCTAAACGCTCCAATCGCTTCGCTCTAGTCGCTCGAGTTTCACCGCGGCTGTCAGCTGTGTTTACTCGCATCATTCAAACAAGACGCGCTGGCTCGGGAGCTACAGCTACAACAAGATGAACATATTTGACCGTGATTAATTGTAATACACGTTTCTAAATGATGCCGACGTAACAACACACTGATACCGGTTAGTAAAAACCGTGAATTAATGCTTTGAGTCTGCAGACAGACGGCAGAGAAAACACCTTTTAGAATGCTTGTTCCCTGAATGGAGCTTGGCTAAGCTAACGCTAACGTCCACACTCACAACGGCCTACAGACATAAATAAACCAGCGACTGTATTCTCCATGACACAGGCAGTCTGTGGTTTGTACTTGTTTAACTTTCTGTCTAGTTTCTGAACAGATCGTATCTGTCCCCGGCTGTTTGAAGAGCAAGCATGTGAAACAAAAGATAGCATGTACCTGTTTGCATCCAGCTAGCCATGTGAGAAGCCTTGTTGATACGTTTTGTCTTTTTCACGAGCCTGCTGTGATATATACAAATCGGGTTGGTCCGGTCCAAGGTCTTTAAGTATCAATTTATCTCCCAAACTTCTCCTTTCAAAAGGATTGGAGAGTAGCTCTTGGGCGGACCGAGGCTCCGGCGACTCCACCTGCACACCATTCTCATCCAAATACTGCGTCACCTTGGTTACTCAGGAGTCTAAAAAACAACTCCTCACGTCAACGCACGTAAGCAACATGGGCGCCAACGTGAGCGCCCACGTGACCAAAATATTTGACGGCGCTGATTGGCTGAAATTACGTTTCGGCGGCACAGTTTACTATTGAGACTTTTGCAACCTGCTGGTTGCTGCTGTTTCGCTCGGGGGCTCCGCCCCGTAATGATAAACTAATGCCATGGGCAAGGCCAGGCAGGAAACAGGTGACTTATCAGTAACTTTAGACATCGTAACACCATTTTAAACGAGATTGTATTGTAGATTATACATTTTTGTGATACTAATTGTATGATATTTACCTTGTTCATTAAAAATTAAATATAAAATATATATTTTTTTTAAAGTTATTTTTTTTAATTTAATATTATTTTTTTATTTTGTATCTGGCAAGAGGTGGGGCGGCGCCCCTAGCGCCCCTATGGGCCGGCCGCCACTGGGCGCACCTATGCTTTTAGGCGTCGCAATTAGTGCGGCGCGGCTCCACCACTCACTTGGAATACACACACACAAATCCCATGTCTTGTATGTAATTATTAACTGCTGAGCATATTTGTATAATAACAAAGTCATGTTTCAGTTCATGTGTATGACATCATCAGAATGTGCCTGAAACGTGGTGATGCTAATGAGCATGTGCAGATGCAATAAACGGCCCGTAGTCCAGGCCAAACTCTGAGCGATGTGGTCGTGTGTTTTCTTCTGTCCGTTAGCATACTTACAAGCTACTTTGGCTGACTGCAAACGTGGAGACTTCTGCTGAAGATAGTGTCTCACGCAACAGGTTATGGGCCGAGGCAAGGAGGCCAAAGGAGGTTTATGAATCTCTTCTAACTCTGCACCTGTCCGCCGTAACCTTCGTTCCCTCTCCCCCTCTACCTTTGCCTCACCGGTGCTCTCAGCCCTCCCTTCCTCTGACTCGTTCCAACTCCTGCCTCCAAACTGATGATGCATCTATGACGCGCCGCAGCGATAGACTAGAGCAGAAAAGACATCACAAAATGTTAGCGTGGCTTAATAATAGTGCGAAAAGACAGCGGTTGTCTCCGGACAAGGATTCCCTCTCTCCTTCCCTGCTGGAAGATGGTGAGTGTACTCAGGGACGAGGAGTCATTTAACCAGCCGCCAGTAGGAGTCAGGCTTTACTTTCTTTTGTATCCATGAAGAAAAAGTAAATCTGTTTACAGTTGTTTCAAATGGATGTTGAGAGGTATCCATATATCTCTTCATGCTGCTCTCAAAGTGCACCAGATTGATGCATCTAACTTCAATATTCAAAAAAAAAGTCCCAAAAAAAGTCTGGACGAGCACTGGAATATATTTTATTTAAATCATTAAAGGTGGGGTAGGTACGTTTGAGAAACCGGCTCGAGATCGCTAGAATTTGAAAATACACAACCGGAGAAAATCTGCCACTTCCTCACAGAGCCCCGCCCCCAACACACACGAACGCGCACATGACCAATGAGGGCACGAGATAAGTGTGTGCCCCGATGGAAGGCTGACAGGCAGGTAGGCCATCCAATCCGTTTGATTGGTCGTGCTTTTTACAGTATTACGGCTTCTACAGATGACATTTTTGTATGGATTTTTTGTCAAAGCACTTCAGATATTCATTGCTATCGGGATGTTAAGAGCATTCCATGGAACAACAGTGTATCTCGAGGCGGTTTCTGAAACTTACCTACCCCGCCTTTAAGGACTAAACGTTTTAAAATGTGCTGAAATACGGATTTAGTTTAGTTCGGAGTAATTTTTTCTCCATTAATTTCACTGAGCTTGGACGGTCCAAGCTCAGTGAAATTAATGGAGATATTTTGGCTTAATTTTCCACTGAGCAACTTTCATACAGTAGGAATAATGGGGTCCCGCCTCCAGCGCTGCATCCAGCTCTCTTTGTACATCCATGCAGCGGAAGGATCGGTTTTAAGAAGCTTTGGCAGCGATCCAGAGGTTTGGAAACCAGATAAAGAACTGATCAAACAGCTCGATGGACTTTGCAGCATCACGTAGTACATCAGCTTCTATATTCAGAGTCCAAACAGTCAGCAGTGTAGAGTGTCAGGGTTCCTAGAATCCTCCGGTTCGAGGGACAGAAATAGCCTCACAAGCTGCGGGGAGACGAGACGGGTCGATGCCGCTCAGTCACTGTTTGCAGAGGAGGGTTTCGATGTGGGAACATTTCTGATATAGCCTACAATACCCCAAGGCCACTCAGCCTGACTGATGCTGCATTCAATGTCTCCATCTTTGTTGTCGTGAAATATCTTACCAGTGCAATCAATCAATCCAATTTTATAATAATATAATAATAATAATATCGAACATTTGTCTTGGGGAGGGCTCTACATTCTGCACACCTTGCAGTGGACAATTAAAAACGTACAAAGAAAAACCAAAATAAACACGGGAAACCATATGATACTTTATAGCCCAACATTAGCCACCTTTAGCTTAGCGGTGGTGACGTGAAGTCATGTGACCGTGCTGTAGTTCCTTTATAGCCCAACGTTAGCCACCTTTAGCTTAGCGGTGGTGACGTGAAGTCATGTGACCGTGCTGTAGTTCCTTTATAGCCCAACATTAGCCTCCTTTAGCTTAGCGGTGGTGACGTGAAGTCATGTGACCGTGCTGTAGTTCCTTTATAGCCCAACATTAGCCACCTTTAGCTTAGCGGTGGTGACGTGAAGTCATGTGACCGTGCTGTAGTTCCTTTATAGCCCAACATTAGCCTCCTTTAGCTTAGCGGTGGTGACGTGAAGTCATGTGACCGTGCTGTAGTTCCTTTATAGCCCAACATTAGCCTCCTTTAGCTTAGCGGTGGTGACGTGAAGTCATGTGACCGTGCTGTAGTTCCTTTATAGCCCAACATTAGCCACCTTTAGCTTAGCGGTGGTGACGTGAAGTCATGTGACCGTGCTGTAGTTTCTTTATAGCCCAACATTAGCCTCCTTTAGCTTAGCGGTGGTGACGTGAAGTCATGTGACCGTGCTGTAGTTCCTTTATAGCCCAACATTAGCCTCCTTTAGCTTAGCGGTGGTGACGTGAAGTCATGTGACCGTGCTGTAGTTCCTTTATAGCCCAACATTAGCCACCTTTAGCTTAGCGGTGGTGACGTGAAGTCATGTGACCGTGCTGTAGTTCCTTTATAGCCCAACATTAGCCACCTTCTAATTCTAACTAAATTACCCACAAATGTCTAAAATATGTTTTCATCCTCTGCAAACTTTGTTTCTCTTACTTACTCTCGGAAAAAGTGCACTAAATTGTCTCAGAGAGAAAACAGTTCGTGGAAACTCAAAGATAGAAGTTTGTACTAAAGATACCCACATACTCTATATATTTTAAATCCAGAAGCCTCACATTACCGTACTGGATTCTCAAAGGCACTTTTTAATAGGTTGTGGATTTGGTGCCACCAGCGTGTGGGTTTCTGGAGCGATACTCGATCAAATAACAGAGGGCAGCGGGTCCATCTGTGTGTGTGTGTGTGTGTGTGTTGTGTGTGTGTGTGTGTGTGCGCGTGTGTGTGTGTGTGTGTGTGTGTGTGTGTGTGTGTGTGTGTGTATTTGGCTAATTCATTCTTTTTTTATAGAAGTCAACCCAGGACACGGTTAAATAAGTACGCATCTGAAATTAAAGAGAACATGTATATATATATAAAGATAAATATATATATATATATTTGGATTTATGATGTATATATATTTTCACTGCAACTCTGAATATGATAAATATTATATTCACAGAAAACACTGCATCTCCCTGGTTCCCTCAACAAAAATCTAAAGGATTTTTTCCATTAGCTTTTAGTTTTAGCCGCCTTTAGCTTAGCGGTGGTGACGTGAAGTCATGTGACCGTGCTGTAGTTCCTTTATAGCCCAACATTAGCCACCTTTAGCTTAGCGGTGGTGACGTGAAGTCATGTGACCGTGCTGTAGTTCCTTTATAGCCCAACATTAGCCACCTTTAGCTTAGCGGTGGTGACGTGAAGTCATGTGACCGTGCTGTAGTTCCTTTATAGCCCAACATTAGCCACCTTTAGCTTAGCGGTGGTGACGTGAAGTCATGTGACCGTGCTGTAGTTCCTTTATAGCCCAACATTAGCCACCTTTAGCTTAGCGGTGGTGACGTGAAGTCATGTGACCGTGCTGTAGTTCCTTTATAGCCCAACATTAGCCACCTTTAGCTTAGCGGTGGTGACGTGAAGTCATGTGACCGTGCTGTAGTTCCTTTATAGCCCAACATTAGCCTCCTTTAGCTTAGCGGTGGTGACGTGAAGTCATGTGACCGTGCTGTAGTTCCTTTATAGCCCAACATTAGCCACCTTTAGCTTAGCGGTGGTGACGTGAAGTCATGTGACCGTGCTGTAGTTCCTTTATAGCCCAACATTAGCCACCTTTAGCTTAGCGGTGGTGACGTGAAGTCATGTGACCGTGCTGTAGTTCCTTTATAGCCCAACATTAGCCACCTTTAGCTTAGCGGTGGTGACGTGAAGTCATGTGACCGTGCTGTAGTTCCTTTATAGCCCAACATTAGCCACCTTTAGCTTAGCGGTGGTGACGTGAAGTCATGTGACCGTGCTGTAGTTCCTTTATAGCCCAACATTAGCCACCTTTAGCTTAGCGGTGGTGACGTGAAGTCATGTGACCGTGCTGTAGTTCCTTTATAGCCCAACATTAGCCACCTTTAGCTTAGCGGTGGTGACGTGAAGTCATGTGACCGTGCTGTAGTTCCTTTATAGCCCAACATTAGCCACCTTTAGCTTAGCGGTGGTGACGTGAAGTCATGTGACCGTGCTGTAGTTCCTTTATAGCCCAACATTAGCCGCCTTTAGCTTAGCGGTGGTGACGTGAAGTCATGTGACCGTGCTGTAGTTCCTTTATAGCCCAACATTAGCCTCCTTTAGCTTAGCGGTGGTGACGTGAAGTCATGTGACCGTGCTGTAGTTCCTTTATAGCCCAACATTAGCCTCCTTTAGCTTAGCGGTGGTGACGTGAAGTCATGTGACCGTGCTGTAGTTCCTTTATAGCCCAACATTAGCCGCCTTTAGCTTAGCGGTGGTGACGTGAAGTCATGTGACCGTGCTGTAGTTCCTTTATAGCCCAACATTAGCCGCCTTTAGCTTAGCGGTGGTGACGTGAAGTCATGTGACCGTGCTGTAGTTCCTTTATAGCCCAACATTAGCCACCTTTAGCTTAGCGGTGGTGACGTGAAGTCATGTGACCGTGCTGTAGTTCCTTTATAGCCCAACATTAGCCACCTTTAGCTTAGCGGTGGTGACGTGAAGTCATGTGACCGTGCTGTAGTTCCTTTATAGCCCAACATTAGCTTTTTAATTCATAAATCATAAAGTGGTGTTAACATGTGGAGATTATTCTGCTGAACCAAACGCGTCAGTATCAGAAACGTTTGTTTGACAATCGTTTATTTTCTGCAATAACACAAAATCACATGGAGGACTCCCATTGGACCAGGGAGATGCTGCCTTCAGGATCCACTAAAGAATTACATAAT
This sequence comes from Champsocephalus gunnari, assembly GCA_036324595.1. Lineage (NCBI taxonomy): Eukaryota > Metazoa > Chordata > Actinopteri > Perciformes > Channichthyidae > Champsocephalus > Champsocephalus gunnari. The sequence goes on from CM070430.1 coordinate 5,921,494, forward strand.
GTAACTTTTTTATAAAAGCCAAAAATGGTTGCAGTAATTTGGTCTCTCTCTCTCTCTCTCTCTCTCTCTCTCTCTCTCTCTCTCTCTCTCCTCTCTCACTCTCTCTCTCTCTCTCTCTCTCTCTCTCTCTCTCTCTCTCTCTCTCTCTCTCTCTCTCCTCTCTCTCTCTCTCTCTCTCTCTCTCTCCTCTCTCTCCTCTCTCTCTCTCTCTCTCTCTCTCTCTCTCTCTCTCTCTCCTCTCTCTCTCTCTCTCTCTCTCTCTCTCTCTCTCTCTCTCTCTCTCTCTCTCTCTCTCTCTCTCTCTCTCCTCTCTCTCTCTCTCTCTCTCTCTCTCTCTCTCTCCTCTCTCTCTCTCTCTCTCTCTCTCTCTCCTCTCTCTCTCTCTCTCTCTCTCTCTCTCTCTCTGCAGTCCTTCAAACTGAACAACAACATTAAGCTCTTGGGCTTCATTACCATGAGAGAGGGACGACGACAGAGGGGG
>CM070430.1:5926974-6031974 GCA_036324595.1 Champsocephalus gunnari
GCTGAACCCCAGCTGCTGGCCGCCCTCCAACTGCTATCAAAGTTGATCCTCGGGCTGAAAGGCTTGTTTTCTTTTCCGCTCGCGCTCCATTCAGCTCCCCGGCCTCCGCGGCCGCAGCCTGTCGGAGTAGAGCATGGACGGACCGACACAATCACGAAGTTTAAAGACTGCGTGGTTCAAAGATACAGATCAGTCACGGCCCAGAATAGCTGCCCAAACTTTATGGAGTCGAGAACAAACTTAAGAAAGTACTGAAGCTGTAGATATCCAATGTCTCCTCCTAATGCCGTCCTCTTCCTTCATCCCATGTGTTCCTATAGTTCCGGGATAAACAGCTGATGACTGTTGTTTTTATCAGACACACAGAATGTTTCGGGGATCTACTTTCAGCGGCGGATTAATCCACATTAGGTGCTCAAGTCAGTATTTGTGGCAGCAGGGGATTGAACGAAATGTAGACAATTTATAAAATGAAGAAACTTTCAAAACCCTTCTGCCAGTCGAGGAGCAAACATGCGCGATGAGCACTTCCATCAATAAACAATCATTCAGATCTAAGCGTACACATCTAAGTGATCTGAACATGTGAAGGGAGCGAGTTCAAAGTGTAATTGACAGTAGAATAAAGGATATGTTTTAATAATATATGTTCACTGTGGACTGCAGATAAACAGACTGTAAGCGAGGACACTTCACGGAATTCGTTTTTGTCTCACACACACAAACAAGGGAGGAGGTGAGGTCACAGACACACCACACACACTCACACAGCCTTCCCGTTGTTGTGGTGCGTTCAGGGACCATGAGCGCGAGAGCAGCTGCTGTGGCACACAAACAGGAATTGTATCAGTGTTTGTTTACCATCGGCGCTGACTCACAGACAAGGACACATGAAAGAGAGGAGGAAGTGTGTGACCCACTTTTCTGCCAGCTCACTTCCTCGAGTTGGGGAGCGACCGCGAGAGAGTGTGGTTTATTAGCTAAAGGACATCCTTTGACTGGGAAGCAGCCTTAAGAACAGTCTCTACGTGCAATGACTGGCCTGTAATACAACACGCAGTACACCTGTATACAATGTATGCATGTTAATACTTCAATACTTTTACAGTTCATTTACTTTTTATAATGCTGCTACTTATTTTCTACACGTATCTGGGTTCATCTTATCGAAGTGTGCTTGCATCTTTATTCACCAGAGCAGGAATGAGTCAGCACTTCCGGTCCCCTGTTCAACGCTTTTCTGAATGTGTTGTTGGCTGTTAAACTGAAATAAGGTCTGTGGTTACCACGAGCTGGAGAGAGTTTTACTTTACGACATGAAATATGTAAAATATGTCAGTAAATCCCCCACATTTAGATTATCATTACTATTTGTAATCTTCCTTTATAGCCCAACATCCCTTTGCTTTCGCAACATTTCCCTCGATGGGACGAATAAAGCGTGTCTGATTCCGATTTACAATCAAAAAGAAAATATACTTATGCCAAATAAATATGTATAAAATATTATACTATATATAATAAATATGCCATCAACTGCTTATTGTGGCCTTTCGGTGGAGGTGTTGTTTGTTTTCTGATTCAGGAAGTGGTGACAGTTTATCTTTTTCTCACATGTTGGTATCTCTCCCAACCGCCACAACCTCCCTGCCATTGAGACACAGCGCAGCCTGCCCTCTGATTGGCTGTGGCACCACGTGGTGAGTGATAGTAGCTCCCTATATGGGCACGTGGGCTCCCTCTGACTGGAGCATCAGGTTTAGGCCGCTGCTTCTCAGAAAGAGAAACGTACACCGTGTTCTCCCGCAGACACACACACCACACACACACACACACACACACACACACACACACACACACACACACACACACATACCCTCTCTCCTATTGTTGGTGTGTGAACGCTGCCTTCTGAATCACACTCCGATCACCGCCAAGTGTTCTCACTGCGCCCATTCAGCTGGTTATGAACAATGCCTCTGGTGTTCAGCCACAGACAGTAGTAAGTTCACAAGCTACAGTACACAAAGTCATTCAAACTATTTCTATATACACGGGCTTAAATCAGTTTCTTGACACTCATCATAATGTGTGACTCTATCTTAATGCAATGTAGACATAATGTGTGTATCAGTAGTGAACATATTATGGCTGAATTAAGGGTAGCATCATTTCATAACACTGGCTTTGAGTCGATCATTAATTCATTAATTAATTTCGACATGAGCTGGTTCATAAAGCACCATGTTTGGATGCGTATGAAATAAAAATATGGTGTTATGATTGTGATTTAATGTGGGTGTATAAAGAATGAGTCCTTTGTTTGTTTTGCCTGGACAGACAGCAGCAGTTATCACTTATGTAATGTCCGTCTGAAGGGCCGGTCCAACGCTGCGGGGATTCCGTGTTGAAGCGGGAAATTAAATCAACGCTTATATCGTAAAGCAAGAATTGTAATGTACTCGTTGCGTTGCGTAGTTGTGAATAATGTTGTGGAATTATAAAATGGTATGAAGTAGTTCATTACGTGATAGCAATGTACTTTATTTTGGTTCAAAAAACGCCCCTCCCCGCTAAAGGGAACTTGGTACAGTCCAGGACGCGTCACCCATTGTTTACAAATCAAATCGGGTTGTCGGTTCCTGCCGAGCGGCTTGGTGAGAGCAAGTAGCGGCTCTCAGGCGACGAAACTCGAGAAAACACCCCCGAAAACACAGCGAAAAGCCGCCACAATGCCGTGTCGGAAGGAGGACTACATATTCCTGGAGCAGTCCGTCACCGTGGACTCCAAGGAGGTGGACGCGCTGGTGATTAAAATCGGCGAGGCGCTGCAGTTGCACAGCACCAGCAGCCAGAAACAGAGCGCGTCCTGCGGGGGCAAAGCGAGCAGCAGCGGGGGGGCTCCGGCGCAGAAACACGGCTGCTGCATGCGGATCCGGAGGGCCAGCAGCCGGGCAAATCCCTACAACATCCCCAACCAGGACTGGGACCAAATGAAGCCGTGGAGCCGGAAGAGGCTGGCCGCGGAGCAGGACGACCCGCACCGGCTGCTGCAGGAGCTGCTGCTGTCCGGGAACCTGATCAAAGAGGCCGTGAAGCGGCTGCAGGACTGCGGGGACACCGTGTCGTCCTGATGAAGACCCGCCGACCACACAGATGTTAATGTCACAGGACTGGTAGCTACGTGTTCTAACTCCCCAGGCTGCCCTTTGTTACGGCGGCTGGACAGTTGTTGTGTTTGAATCCCCCCGGTGCTGCTCTGGACCCCAGGAACACTTTGAGGACTTTTCATTAGCAGGACATTTATTTCCGCCGCCATCCTCCCCGAGATGTCGGGTGGAAATACACATGTTGTGTGTTTTCTGAACAATGGGTTGATTTTCTATGAGAGGAATGGTCGAGGCACAGGAACTCAAACCCGGTTCACTTCTTAGTGTGGTTTGGAAAGGGGGGTTGGGAGGTAGCCCTGCTGTGGCAGACTGTTGTGATGGGGGTTGGGCGGTTAGAAGTCCCATTTTGTTTACAATCTAATGCTGGGTGTTAATCGCTGCTGTGCAGAGAGGAAGTGCTCCTCATTTCATTTCAAACCGTTCAGGGGTCTTTGCTGTTGGCATTCAACGCAGGACCCCGAACCTCTGTCAACAGCAGCTCCATTTCATCAGACACGTGGGGGGCTTTCAGTGATGTAGCCGTGTCCGTGAGAGCTCGGCCGTCACCTGTGGGGCTTTCACCTGTGGGCTCTCACCCGTGGGGCTCTCACCCGCGGGGCTGTCACCTCGTGGGGGTTCCTCCCGAGTTAGTGTTTTGTATCTGTTCCGTCTCGGCGCGAGGGAAACCGCTTCGTACCGAAGTATCTGACCATGTTCCTGAGTTATTCAGGGCCTTTTTTTGTTGTCTTAATAAAACTCTTTTTGTTATTCCAAACCTCCGCAGAGTTTTATTTGGGAACTTCTCTCACTTGTTGTTTCAGGTCCTGGGTGTGAACACGTGCGCCCATGATGCACCGCGAAGGACACACGCCGCTATCAGCCTATAAATACCAGCAGGAAAACATGTTTTGCTCCCTGTGTGTGTGTGTGTGTGTTGCTAACGGTGTGTGAGTGTGTCTGTTACTGAGCGTGTGTGAGTGTGTGTCTGTTGGTGAGTGCGTGTGTCTATTTCTGAGTGTGTTACAGTGTGTGTGTGTCTGTTACTGAGTGTGAGTGTGTCTGTTGCTTGGTTGTGTGTGTGTCTGTTGCTTGGTTGTGTGTGTGTGTGTGTGTTACTGAGCGTGAGTGTGTGTGTGTGTGTGTCTGTTACGGAGTGTGTGTGTGTGTGTGTCTGTTGCTGAGTGTGTTACAGTGTGAGTGTGTGTTTGGTTGTGTGTGTCTGTTACTGAGTGTGTGTGTCTGTTGTTTGGTTGTGTGTGTGGCTGTTGCTGAGTGTGTTACAGTGTGAGTGTGTGTCGGTTGCTTGGTTGTGTGTGTGTGTTTTGCTGAGTGTGTTACAGTGTGTGTGTCTGTTGCTGAGTGTGTTACAGTGTGTGTGTGTGTGTTTCTGAGTGTGTTACAGTGTGTGTGTCTGTTGCTGAGTGTGTTACAGTGTGTGTGTGTGTGTCTGTTTCTGAGTGTGTTACAGTGTGTGTGTGTGTCTGTTGCTTGGTTGTGTGTGTCTGTTGCTGAGTGTGTTACAGTGTGAGTGTCTGTTGCTTGGTTGTGTGTGTCTGTTTCTGAGTGTGTTACAGTGTGTGTGTCTGTTGCTTGGTTGTGTGTGTCTGTTGCTGAGTGAGTTACAGATGGAGCTGACATCAGGGCGAGGGTCTCCAGATGATCAGGGCACAAACAAATCCTCAGACTGAACACTGCTGGCACACACGCGCACACACACACACACACACACACACACACACACACACACACACACACACACACAGTTAGGTCTACACTCAGCTCTGGGAAAATTAAGAGCTGCTGCAAAAAACTCACTGTTGATTTCACCTTTCTCCCACAGTCCGTAGAAACACAGAGCACGTCCACCCGGCATCGACCCGTCGCCTCCACGCTACGCCCGTAACCATGGAGATTAGCCTGAAGGCTGCGTGTATAAACGCCTCTTATCGGGCTTATTAACGTCAAATGTTTTTAAATTAGGCTTTTGTTTAGTAAAGAAAAATCTCCATTCATAAAAAATAATATGAATGGTTTAAATAAAATAAAAAGATTCAGCGGTTTCAGATCTTAAGAAATGTAGACGGCTTGAATGTGGACTTCGTTTTAATAATACAAAAAATACTAATGTTTCAACTTTGGACGAGTTTAGAACATCTATATTTGGTTGAATAGCCCAATCACAGCTTCAATCATCAACGTGAAGAAGGGTGTCGTGTCATTTCAAATCTGCTCTGCTGTGATTGGTCAACCGCTTCGAGATGTCCCGCCCCTTAGCCTATCGGGTACAATGTGTTGGAGCGCAAGCCAAAAGTAGCCGGAGTGTTCCACAGTGATGTCACCGTGTTCAGGGAGTAAACAAAGAAGTCCAATGGAGGCGTTTCAGACGGATTTGAGCGTCTGCAGACCATTTACATGCACCCAAACCGACAGCACACACTGCGGGAGAGGGGACACCCCGACAAGCAGAACAGGGCCTCTTTAATTAAAGCCAAGTGCACGAGTTTCAGATTCAGAGAAGAAATTCTGCAGTACTGTACAGTTCCACTAGAGGGCAGCACACGCACACACACACACACACACACCAGAGGTTTCTGCTTAACCGTTTTATTATTGCTCACGTTCCTTTCATCATTAACAACGATCATATTAATAATGGCGTTAGCATTACATAAAGCCATATTCACATAAATAAACATAACATTTCAGAATACTTTGAATACATAACACAAGGTCTTCACAGACAGCGGAGGACACGGTGCAAGTGTGCGAATCATAAAAACAAGAACACAGCTTTGGGACAGTTCTATAGGACGCCATGAAAGTGTGTGATTTGTTAAATGTAGAATAAAAGGTGCGTTGTATCAGTCCAGGTGAGATGCTGAGGGCCTTTCTCATTTCTCTAACTGCCCTCCTCGACTCCTATCCTCGTGTCTTAGTCCCGCCCACAGGAGATGTGAGCGGGAGGAGAGAGGAGGGGAGCCGAGGAGAGAGGAGGGGAGCCGAGGAGAGGGGAGCCGAGGAGAGAGGAGGGGAACCGAGGAGAGAGGAGGGGAACCGAGGACAGAGGATGGGAACTGAGGGGAACCGAGGAGTGAGGAGGGGAACTGAGGGGAGCCGAGGAGAGAGGAGGGGAACTGAGGGGAGCCGAGGAGAGAGGAGGGGAGCCGAGGAGAGAGGAGGGGAACCGAGGAGAGAGGAGGGGAGCTGAGGAGAGAGGAGGGGAACCGAGGAGAGAGGAGGGGAACTGAGGGGAACCAAGGAGAGAGGAGGGGAGCCGAGGAGGGAGGAGGGGAACCGAGGAGAGAGGAGGGGAACTGAGGGGAGCCGAGGAGAGAGGAGGGGAGCTGAGGGAAACCGAGGAGAGAGGAGGGGAACTGAGGGGAGCCGAGGAGAGAGGAGGGGAACTGAGGAGAGAGGAGAGAGGAGGGGAACTGAGGGGAGCCGAGGAGAGAGGAGGGGAACTGAGGGGAGCCGAGGAGAGAGGAGGGGAGCCGAGGAGAGAGGAGGGGAACTGAGGGGAACCGAGGAGAGAGGATGGGAACTGAGGGGAGCCGAGGAGAGAGGAGGGGAGCCGAGGAGAGAGGAGGGCAGCCCAGGAGAGAGGAGGGGAGCCGAGGAGAGAGGAGAGCAGCCGAGGAGAGAGGAGGGGAGCCGAGGAGAGAGGAGGGGAGCCGAGGAAAGAGGAGGGCAGCCCAGGAGAGAGGAGGGCAGCCCAGGAGAGAGGAGAGAGGAGGGCAGCCGAGGAGAGAGGAGGGCAGCCCAGGAGAGAGGAGAGAGGAGGGCAGCCGAGGAGAGAGGAGGGCAGCCCAGAAGAGAGGAGAGAGGAGGGCAGCCGAGGAGAGAGGAGAGAGGAGGGCAGCCCAGGAGAGAGGAGGGGAGCCGAGGAGAGAGGAGGGCAGCCCAGGAGAGAGGAGGGCAGCCCAGGAGAGAGGAGGGCAGCCCAGGAGAGAGGAGGGCAGCCCAGGAGAGAGGAGGGCAGCCCAGGAGAGAGGAGAGAGGAGGGCAGCCCAGGAGAGAGGAGGGCAGCCCAGGAGAGAGGAGAGAGGAGGGCAGCCCAGGAGAGAGGAGGGCAGCCCAGGAGAGAGGAGAGAGGAGGGCAGCCCAGGAGAGAGGAGGGGAAGCAGCAGGCGGTCAGAGAAATGAAATCCATTTCCGGGTCACTACCGGAGGGTCGAGGAGTCGAGGAGTCGAGGAGGGGGAATCAGTGAGACGAGAAAGGCCCTGAGAGTGGGGAAGCTGACCCACTTAGCACTGAGCAGCATGTCTGTAAACATGCAAAGCATTCTGGGAAATCAGGAACGATGCGTCCAGATCCCGTCTAGTGTGTGAGCGTTCCATCAAACGACATACATTATGATATCTGTATGCTTCGTCTTCTAAACGACACAGCTGCAACTAATCACTATTACTTTATGTAAACATGACAAACCTATTTGAGTATCTATCTTTAATCAATCCATCAATCAACCAATCAACCAATCAATCAACCAATCAATCAACCAACCAATCAACCAATCCATCAATCCATCAATCAACCAATCAACCAACAATCAACCAATCAACCAACAATCAACCAACCAATCAACCAATCAATCAACCAATCAACCAACCAATCAACCAATCAATCAACCAACCAATCAACCAATCAATCAACCAATCAATCAATCAACCAACCAACCAATCAACCAATCAACCAATCAATCAATCAACCAATCAACCAATCAATCAATCATCAATCAATCAATCAATCAATCAATCAATCAATCAACCAATCAATCAACCAATCAACCAATCAATGTTTATTTATATCACAGATGTTACATTTGTCTCAGTGGACATCAGTATGACAATACGACACCCTCTGTCCTCAGACCCTCTGTCCTCAGACCCTCTGTCCTTAGACCCTCTGTCCTCAGACCCTCTGTCCTTAGACCCTCTGTCCTTAGACCCTCTGTCTTTAGACTGAGTACAAATGTCTCTGTCCTGAAGTGTCTCTGTCCTGAAGTGTCTCTGTCCTGAAGCGTCTCTGTTCTGAAGTGTCTCTGTCCTGAAGTGTCTCTGTCCTAAAGTGTCTCTGTTCTGAAGCGTCTCTGTTCTGAAGTGTCTCTGTCCTGAAGTGTCTCTGTCCTAAAGTGTCTCTGTCCTGAAGTGTCTCTGTTCTGAAGTGTCTCTGTCCGGAAGTGTCTCTGTCTCTGTTCTGAAGTGTCTCTGTCCTGAAGTGTCTCTGTCCGGAAGTGTCTCTGTCTCTGTCTCTGTTCTGAAGTGTCTCTGTCCGGAAGTGTCTCTGTCCTGAAGTGTCTCTGTCCGGAAGTGTCTCTGTCCGGAAGTGTCTCTGTCCGGAAGTGTCTCTGTCCTGAAGTGTCTCTGTCCTGAAGTGTCTCTGTTCTGAAGTGTCTCTGTCCTGAAGTGTCTCTGTCCTGAAGTGTCTCTGTTCTGAAGTGTCTCTGTCCTGAAGTGTCTCTGTTCTGAAGTGTCTCTGTCCTGAAGTGTCTCTGTCCTGAAGTGTCTCTGTCCTGAAGTGTCTCTGTCCTGAAGTGTCTCTGTCCTGACGCACCGTTACGTGGACAGTGGCTCCGAGACGTCCCGCCTGACTGCCTCCGCTCCTGACCTGGATTCAGAGCGCAGCGAGGAGAAACTGGAACATCACATTTTAGTTATTTAGGGAGAAAGAAAAAAAACAGTCGTCCTCCAGAGAGTCCTTCGGAGGAACCCAGATGCCCCCCGTCACACAGGCACTGCGAAGACAAATCAAGTCCCCTGAGATACTCCCCGGGAGGATCGCTCGGTCGTTCAGACCCGACGTACGGACAGATTTCCCCCGAGGTCCAAGCGCGGGGACAGCTGCTCAGTGAGCGAGGTGCGGCGTTGATGACGACGCAACTCTGAGGGGAAAAACATTCGACTGTCAGCTACCCCCCAGTCTCCTGGTTCTACCCCCCAGTCTCCTGGTTCTACCCCCCAGTCTCCTGGTTCTACCCCCCAGTCTCCTGGTTCTACCCCCCAGTCTCCTGGTTCTACCCCCCAGCTGTGAGTCTCCTGGTTCTACCCCCCATGTGTGAGTCTCCTGGTTCTACCCCTGAGGTCTCCTAGTTCTACCCCCCATGTGTGAGTCTCCTGGTTCTACCCCTGAGGTCTCCTGGTTCTACCCCTGAGGTCTCCTGGATCTACCCCTGAGGTCTCCTGGATCTACCCCTGAGGTCTCCTGGTTCTACCCCTGAGGTCTCCTGGATCTACCCCTGAGGTCTCCTGGTTCTACCCCTGAGGTCTCCTGGATCTACCCCTGAGGTCTCCTGGATCTACCCCTGAGGTCTCCTGGTTCTACTACCACAGGTCGTCCTCCACGCTGCTCCGGCTGCTCGCCCTCTCCTCCCCGTGCAGCCTCATCATCTCCAGGACGCTGCGGGCGTAGGCGTCCCTCAGGTTCACGCCCACCCCCCCCACGGAGCCCCGCTCCAGCATCCTCAGCATCTCGGCGTGCTGCGCGGCCGTCTCCTTCACCTGCAAGCCGAAGTATCGGGTGGAGAAGCGCTCGTTGATGACGGCGATGGGCAGCGCCAGGATCAGGATCCCGGACAGGATGCAGAGGAAGGCCAGCAGCTTCCCCACGGCCGTGTCCGGGCGCACGTCTCCGTATCCCACCGTTGTCATGGAGGTGGTCGCCCACCACCAGGCGGCCGGCACGCTGGTGAAGGTGGTGGCGGGAACGTCGTGCTCCAGAGCGAAGATCACCGCGGAGAAGATGGAGATGCCCACAGCGAGGAAGAGGAGCAGGATGCCCACCTCCTCGTAGCACTGAGCGATGGTCAGACCCAGAGACTTCAGGCCTGGGCAGAGAGGAGGAACATTTGATGAACATATCTCGAGTACTTATTCGTCAAGGAGATGCAACCGTCAGTAGACTGATGCACTTCTGGACGTGGTTCTTAACAAAGCTGCTGTGCCTTAAAATCAGAATCAGGATCCTTTATTAATCCCACGAGGGGACGTTTGCATTCCTACAGCAAAGTAATAAAGTACACAAGCTATATCATTTACAGAAGTACCGATCCAGGTGGACGAGGACATCAAAAACAAAGGAACGTTCTAGGTGCTATATACTAATATATGTTGTCTCGGCCCCTTGCGGTGGTTGATGAATCTTTTCCAGACCTCAATATTCCTTCAAGTGAAAAAGCATAATAACCCAAATGTATTTCTGTCAGACTGGTCTCTATTTCACGATAACTGTATTTCATCCAAGATTACGTCTCAGCCGGTTTGCTTTCCCCCCCCAAGGCCAAACTCCGGAGCTTCGGGGACAGAGCCTTCTCCGTGGCAGCCCCGAAGCTCTGGACCTCCCCCCCCCAAGACCTCCGTGAGTCTGAGTCCCTCACCCTGTTCCAGTCCCTCACCCTGTCCAGACCCTCACCCTGTTCCAGTCCCTCACCCTGTTCCAGCCCCTCACCCTGTTCCAGTCCCTCACCCTGTTCCAGCCCCTCACCCTGTTCCAGTCCCTCACCCTGTTCCAGCCCCTCACCCTGTTCCAGTCCCCTCACCCTGTTCCAGTCCCTCACCCTGTTCCAGCCCCTCACCCTGTTCCAGTCCCTCACCCTGTTCCAGCCCCTCACCCTGTTCCAGCCCCTCACCCTGTTCCAGTCCCTCACCCTGTTCCAGCCCCTCACCCTGTTCCAGCCCCTCACCCTGTTCCAGTCCCGCCTCAAAACCCACCTCTTCCACTCTGTATCCATAAGCCCCGCCCCCTCAATCAACTTCCTCCTGACTGCTTTTCTGTTGTGTTTTGTTTCTTTTTGGTTCTGTCTTTGTGTTGTTTGTCTCCCCTCCCTCCCAAATGTAAAGCGTCTTTGGGTTCAGAAAAGCGCTATATAAAATTAATATATTATTATTATTATTACATCTGTTTTTGGCGTATCACAAATACGTTTCTAATCAGTCCACCGGTGGATGGGTTGATAAAAACAGATGTTGAACCTGCAGCCAACGTTCAGTGAGCAAATGTCGCATCTGTATTTATCCAACAACAGATTCATTTGAAGCCAAACCACACTCTTTACTCCTTTCTCACTAACTGCAACCGTTACCCAGGAGACAACATGTCAATCAAAGCTGCAGTTCAGCTGTTTGGCATCAGTGTTGGAGACGGCTGCATCTTATTACCTGTGGAGTGCCGTCCCAGCTTCAACATCCGGAGCGACCTGAAGAGTCGGAGGACCTGCACCACGCGGCCCACGCTCACCAGCTCCGCAGACTCTCCGTGAAGCCGCTCCACCGCCAGCATCACGTAGAACGGCAGGACGGCCAGCAGGTCGATGACGTTGGGAACACTTCGACTGAAGCCGGCTTTATCCCTCGCGCAGAGAAAGCGCAGTGCCAGCTCCACCGTGAACCAAACCATGCACACGTGCTCCAGGACGACGGAGAGCAGCGGGGCATCGAAGCCAGCGTCGCTCTCCTCGAAGCCCTCCTCGAAGTCCACCGAGATGAGCACCATGTTGACGACTGACAGCACCACGAAGGAGAATGAGAGCAGCCCAAAGGTTCCGGCCGCGCGGGAAGACTTGGGTTTCTCCAGCAGGTCCCACAGGCGGCGCCGCAGAGCCGGGAACGCTGCACCCACGAAGTCCTCATCGTGGTCCTCGGGCTCAAACTCTCTCTGGATGTCGAGGGTCTCCTTCTGCTCCTTGCGGCGATGGTAGCGCTCGCGGCAACACGCGTCGATGCGATGCTCGTCGATGCCCCAGTACTGGATCTCCTGCAGGAAGGAGATCTCACACAGCTCCTCCCTCACGTGCAGGCGACCCGTCCGGTAGAAGTTCATCACATACCTGTCGGCAGAGGCATCACAATCACGAGGTTTACAGCCTGTACGTTTTTAATGTTCTCCTACAGGAACTACGAGGTTCCTTCAGCCCAACGTCGTCTGCATTTCCACCCAAAGACTACATGCCGTTACATTGCAACAGCTTTCCAAACAGGCCTTATTTCGATGAATTGTCCACATATTCGACATTGGGATACACGCAGGATATCGGAATAAAACTTCTGGTCTGATTTACATTTAACTCGGTGGAAGCAGCGGCGAAGGAACCCGTTAAATCTGGGAAGGATCCAAAACCCGAATAATCGATTATTATTCGCCAGGGCTGCCGAATAATCGATTTTGATCATGGTCAGTTTCTGGCAACCCTACTCGGTACATTAGCGTGCGTCTAGTCGGAACAAGTTCTCTGAGCAATAAATACTACTCATCTTCTTTCTAGCGTCCACGATGTTTCCATCTTACGACTGAAAGCTCATGAACAAACAGAAATGGAAGAACGATCCCAACTTGGGAATTGGGACTAGACGCCCATGAATGCACCACTGCCTCTCTACCAGTGCCTTTCTAGTATAGGGTGGACATTAGTCACGGTTAGTGCTGCGTACCTGGACTCACATTCAGGTTCAGGTCCGGACTTATAAGTCCGGACCTGAACCCATGGCTTGTGTCAAGTTGTGCGAGTAACTAAAGTGAACTTATTGTGAGCTAATTATCAATTGAGAATTAACTCATAATCAACTCAAATTCAAACTCGTCAGGTTTATTGGGCTCCCTTCTAACTTGTGTCTACATTTCTCTACAAAGTACAAATGTAAAAAAAACACCTTTTGCCACTTTTCTACAACTCTACATGTGTACATTATACAGTACATACTACATACATAGTGATGTACATACATACTGTTAGAAATTAAAATCAATGTTGATATGGCGTAATTTTGAATTAAATACACTATTTAATTTAAATCAGTTTTATTCTGAAAAAACCGGAAGTTCACTAACTATTAACTTAATGCTTTTATTCTGAAAATTCTTCACTTCCGGTTAGCATTAGCATGTGGCGAAATGCTACCTTTTCAAACCGTGAATCGAAGGTGAAATGGCATGTGATGTTGTACACTGAGCACACTGGGGTTAGCACTCATTTATTGACGCTGAATAACGTTTATCAGGGAATGTTTAAATAACCACAGACACCAGAATAGACGTAAGTGCTAGTTTTTTTGCGAGTCCAAGTACCGGTTCCCGACGTTCCGGTTTTAACCGGACTTGAACCGAAACGTTTTACAAGTCCAGTACCGGTTCGGCGTACCGGTACGCAGCACTAGTCACGGTCATATCCACCCTATACAAATATTATGCAATATATACATGCGAAATATACGGACAATATGTTGTTCTTTTTAATACTGATCACCCTGCACGATTCTGATTCTTTATAGTGGGAATATTCTTCACATAGAAGGTAGCCGTGTTGTCATGACCACAGGCCTCAGGTGAGAGACCGCGGCGCGCCACCTACTGGAAGGTCTGTGAGTTCCGATCGAAGAAGAACTCGTTTTCCAGGAAGTCTGCGTCGTCGCAGAGCTCCAGCGCCGACTCTCGGCTGCATCGGGCCAGTTTCCCCAGCCGGGTCTCCGGGTGCGACGCCAGCAGATCCGGCGACAGCACGTGGCGACTTCCCCCGACGTTTACGACGAAGAACTCCAGAAAGTCTGCGGTGGAGTACGACGGCGTCTCGGTGAAGAAGACACTGGAGTCCAGAGACACCGAGGAGGAGCTGGTGCTGTACACCTCGTCCCCCGACACACAGCTGGAGGGGAGGATCATGGTGGAGGAGGGGCAGCTGGAGGACAGGGGGAGAACCAAAGTATCTTTCAAACTACGTATCATGCAAGCAACTTCAAAAAGTCCAGGGGACCTTAAAGCTGTACACCGGAAAAACTGGGACTTTAATTAAATGTATGAAGTCAACAGATTTCAGATAACTGTATTAGGTTAGTTTAAAGCAGTGTTTCTCAAACTTTTTCATACCAAGGACCACCTAACTCCACAAATATCCAAAAACACATCATTTTTCTAGAACAGATTACAAATCGCCTGAAAATGGTACAAACAGGTGGCAACATGTGTGACGAAGGTGTTGCGCTGGGCTATATCATGCAATCGAAAGTGAAACTTAACCTCGCTCCATTGCGGAGATATTCCCGCGAGAGAGCGGAAAACTTAAATTAACTTATTTATTTAAAATGTGAAATGTTACCAATATACTCACGGACCACTAGGGGGCGCTCACGGACCTCAAAAGTGAAACTTAACCTCGCTCCATTACGGAGATATTCCCGCGAGAGTGCGGAAAACTTAAATTAACTTATTTATTTAAAATGTGAAATGTTACCAATATACTCACGGACCACTAGGGGGCGCACCACACTTTGAGAAGCACTGGTTTAAAGCAATAATATTAGGTTTAAATAAAAGCTTGAACTTAATATCATTGCTTTAAACTAACTAAACTAATACAGTTATGTGAAATCTGTTGACATAATACATTATAGTCCAGCAGATATGTGAAAGAATCGTGCTTTTGATGATAAAAACATGAACTTTGGCACCCTGTTATGCATGCCCTGTGGACGATGCTTGGCTGTAGGGCCGTCGCATGTTTGTCCAATGGCGCCAATGCCAACGTTCATGTTTTTATCATCAAAAGCAGAATTCTTTCAGATATTTCACATATCTGCGGGACTATTATTAAAGTCAACGTTTTGACCACAGGGGGGTTTCATCCAGAGTGGTTCCGTGGATATGTTATTTTAATGAAGGTTCCCTCATGGTCTCCTGTAATGGCGTCGTATCCCCTTTGAGCATGTGTCAGCGTTGTCGAAGCTGACATCCTTCCAGTTTTAAGCCACATTTGTACCGTATATTCCTAACATCTTTTTAACTCTATGTTTTACCTGGATTACTGATTTCAGGGACGGGACGTCTGGATCTGAAGTTATCAGAGAAACGAGCTGAGCTAACGTTAGCGTCAGCCCAACGGCGTCCAGAGAGAAACCTGAACATCAAACGGCTATTTACTGAGTAGAGGAAGAGACCTCGTGGTAAAAAATGAAGTTTGAGAGTTGAGAGCCCCGAGTGACAGAAAGTGAAGTTTGGAGTTTGGCTCCACAGAAAGGATGAATGGTGGGCATACCCCTCCAGATGTTTTCATGCCGATACTAAAGTGTCCCACCAGACCCTGCTAACCCCCCACTCATTATCACCATGACCTCTCTCCCTTCAACACATGGCAGGCTTTCATATAGTTTACCTTTAATATATATTCACAGATGTTGGTTATCTCAGCTACGAGTTTTCCAATGTCCTTCTTTCTATTCCCTTTTGTAAACATGTTCAAGTCACATCCAGACGAGTGTTAGTGAGTAGTAGTGACAGGATATTACACATTGTGAAGGAGTGAAGTGAGTGTCCTCAAGGTGAAGTGAGTGTCCTCACTTCACCTTGAATCCGTCAATGAAGGACAACAAGAGACACATCCCCGTCACGAGAAGCAGCCTCTGCAGTGTCCTACTTCCAGCAGATCTCTGCCGGTTTTAAATATGCAGCTGCTTTCATTATAAATATCTCTAAAGCTCGTATTCCTGTGATCAGTATTCCCTTTAGCACAGAGGCCGGCTTTCACTCGTTTGAGGTAATACTGCACACGTGGAAAGTATAGTGTGCGTTGAAGCAGTAACAGTCGAAGTACTCAGATCTTGTGCTTGAGTAACAGTAGAAGTACTCAGATCTTGTACTTGAGTAACAGTAGAAGTACTCAGATCTTGTACTTGAGTAAAAATAGAAGTACTCAGATCTTGTACTTAATAAAAATAGAAGTACTCAGATCTTGTACTTGAGTAAAAGTAGAAGTACTCAGCTCTTGTTCTTGAGTAAAAGTAGAAGTACTCAGATCTTGTGCTTGAGTAAAAGTAGAAGTACTCAGATCTTGTACTTAGTAAAAATAGAAGTACTCAGATCTTGTGCTTGAGTAAAAGTAGAAGTACTCAGATCTTGTACTTGAGTAAAAGTAGAAGTACTCAGATCTTGTGCTTGAGTAAAAGTAGAAGTACTCAGATCTTGTACTTGAGTAAAAGTAGAAGTACTCAGATCTTGTACCTTAGTAAAAGTAGAAGTACCAGAGTGTAGGAATACTCTGTTACAGTAAAAGCATTCAAAATGTTCCTCAAGTGAAAGTAGAAAGTATTCTCATCTAAATATAGTGAAAGACAGTGAAAGTAGTCGTTGTGCAGATTGGTCCATTTCAGAATAATATATATGATGTGTTTTATAATGATTGATCATGAAAGTGTTCTCAGAGCTGGTGAAGGAGCAGCTAGTCTGAAGTACTTTGTAGACTGCAGGGTAGCTGGTGAAGGTGCAGCTAGTCTGAAGTACTTTGTAGACTGCAGGGTAGCTGGTGAAGGTGCAGCTAGTCTGAAGTACTTTGTAGACTGCAGGGTAGCTGGTGGAGGTGCAGCTAGTCTGAAGTACTTTGTAGACTGCAGGGTAGCTGGTGGAGGTGCAGCTAGTCTGAAGTACTTTGTAGACTGCAGGGTAGCTGGTGAAGGTGCAGCTAGTCTGAAGTACTTTGTAGACTGCAGGGTAGCTGGTGAAGGAGCAGCTAGTCTGAAGTACTTTGTAGACTGCAGGGTAGCTGGTGGAGGTGCAGCTAGTCTGAAGTACTTTGTAGACTGCAGGGTAGCTGGTGAGGGTGCAGCTAGTCTGAAGTACTTTGTAGACTGCAGGGTAGCTGGTGGAGGTGCAGCTAGTCTGAAGTACTTTGTAGACTGCAGGGTAGCTGGTGGAGGTGCAGCTAGTCTGAAGTACTTTGTAGACTGCAGGATAGCTGGTGAAGGTGCAGCTAGTCTGAAGTACTTTGTAGACTGCAGGGTAGCTGGTGAAGGTGCAGCTAGTCTGAAGTACTTTGTAGGCTGCAGGGTAGCTGGTGAAGGTGCAGCTAGTCTGAAGTACTTTGCAGACTGCAGGGTAGCTTGTGGATTTACTCCAGGTGGAACTACAGTCTGATTCAACACCAGATCTGAGAAGCAACTAAAGGTATTAAATACATGTAGTGGAGTAGAAGTACACCATGTACCTCTGAACTAGTGGAGTAGAAGTACACAGAAGCATAACATTGAAATACTGCAACATTTACATTACATTTAAAGCACAAGCACCTCAGAATTGTTCTTAATTACTTGAGTAAAGGTACTCCGTTACTCTCCAGCTCTGCATTGTAATATTGCCCGTGAGTTTAACGGTAACTGAGGGGTCTTCGTTGACGGGGAGATGATGTGAAACAGCTGTGAGCCTGCAGGAGCATCTTACCGTGGTCGGGCCGGAGAGGATCTCTGTCTCAGCTTTACTCCACGTTCTCACGCGGGGAAACCCACGATACACTCCGGGTACGATCAGAGGACGATCACTGACAGACGGACGGAGGAGGAGGAGGAGGAAGCAGCTCCCTCAGCCTCCCTCTGCTCTATGAGGCTCTCTCAATGTGGAGCGGGTTTCAAACAGAGAGGGAGGAGGAAGAGGAGGAGGAGGAGGAGGAGGAAGAGGGTAAAACAGAAGGGTAGGATGATGAGATGTAGGAGTTAGTAGAGAAGGATTAGGAAAAGGAAGTAGTGGAGGAGGAGGAGAAGGAGGAAGAGAAGGAGAGGAAAAGGAGGTATGTGTGTTTCCTTGTCACACCAGAAGGGGGAGCCAGGCATCCTTTGTGTACTGCAGCCTGAAGAGCCATGCATCCTTCGTGGACTGCAGCCTGAAGAGCCAGACATCCTTCGTCAACACGTTCTCACTCCCAACCCGTCACATATTGACGGACGGTCAGGGCCCCTCCCCGTCACCCTATTACGCACAGGGTACCCCTTGGAAGTCAGTTTTCAACGGGCGTCCCATAGACCTTCATAGACCTCCCATAGCGTTGATAATAGACGCCATGAGAACGCTCCCCGACGGTCGGTTGTTATTGTCAATATTAATATAATAATTATTTATTTTTTAATAGTCACTCTCGATTTCGCCGATGTTCTTGTTGCCCCAGCTGGTCGACACCTCTTTGAGCAGAAACAAAGGCTACATTAATGTATTAAATCGATGTTAATCCGTGTGGTTGTGGTTGCCATGCAACGCAATAATGTACAAACTCTTCAACTACAACCCTATTATATTTAAAAACATTTTAGAAGACCTCACGAAATACTTTATTGTAAATTCAAATGTAAATGTGAAGGGATGTGTGTAATGTGGTGATTGACATTATTTACCCACGGATCTATGGGTTGAGGTATTGTTCCGCACGGACATTTTAGTTAACCGGACTTCCTGTTGATGTGAAATCCGAAAACAGTTGTTAAAAATAAAATAATACTTTATTCCGAGTGTGCTTGCTTTTCTCTTTGGAAGTCATCCCATAACGGCATTGTAATACACGGTTTGGCTGCATTACATATTACATATCTGCCGTAGTTCTCTATTTATAGAGCCCTGCTGAGAAGACTTCAAAACTGAATACGTGACGTGGATCATAAATATATCAACAATTAAACTAAATCTTCAATTTCTCTTCACAAAATACGTCTCCGGCTGATGTTCAGGTGTATATCAGTACGTAGTGTCTCTACTTTAAAGAGTCCTCTCCTGCTGATGTTCAGGTGTATATCAGCATGTAGTGTCTCTACTTTAAAGAGTCCTCTCCTGCTGATGTTCAGGTGTATATCAGTATGTAGTGTCTCTACTTTAAAGAGTCCTCTCCTGCTGATGTTCAGGTGTATATCAGTATGTAGTGTCTCTACTTTAAAGAGTCCTCTCCTGCTGATGTTCAGGTGTATATCAGTATGTAGTGTCTCTACTTTAAAGAGTCCTCTCCTGCTGATGTTCAGGTGTATATCAGTATGTAGTGTCTCTACTTTAAAGAGTCCTCTCCTGCTGATGTTCAGGTGTATATCAGCATGTAGTGTCTCTACTTTAAAGAGTCCTCTCCTGCTGATGTTCAGGTGTATATCAGTATGTAGTGTCTCTACTTTAAAGAGTCCTCTCCTGCTGATGTTCAGGTGTATATCAGCATGTAGTGTCTCTACTTTAAAGAGTCCTCTCCTGCTGATGTTCAGGTGTATATCAGTATGTAGTGTCTCTACTTTAAAGAGTCCTCTCCTGCTGATGTCAGGTGTATATCAGTATGTAGTGTCTCTACTTTAAAGAGTCCTCTCCTGCTGATGTTCAGGTGTATATCAGTATGTAGTGTCTCTACTTTAAAGAGTCCTCTCCTGCTGATGTTCAGGTGTATATCAGTATGTAGTGTCTCTACTTTAAAGAGTCCTCTCCTGCTGATGTTCAGGTGTATATCAGTATGTAGTGTCTCTACTTTAAAGAGTCCTCTCCTGCTGATGTTCAGGTGTATATCAGCATGTAGTGTCTCTACTTTAAAGAGTCCTCTCCTGCTGATGTTCAGGTGTATATCAGTATGTAGTGTCTCTACTTTAAAGAGTCCTCTCCTGCTGATGTTCAGGTGTATATCAGCATGTAGTGTCTCTACTTTAAAGAGTCCTCTCCTGCTGATGTTCAGGTGTATATCAGTATGTAGTGTCTCTACTTTAAAGAGTCCTCTCCTGCTGATGTCAGGTGTATATCAGTATGTAGTGTCTCTACTTTAAAGAGTCCTCTCCTGCTGATGTTCAGGTGTATATCAGTATGTAGTGTCTCTACTTTAAAGAGTCCTCTCCTGCTGATGTTCAGGTGTATATCAGTATGTAGTGTCTCTACTTTAAAGAGTCCTCTCCTGCTGATGTTCGGGTGTATATCAGTATGTAGTGTCTCTACTTTAAAGAGTCCTCTCCTGCTGATGTTCAGGTGTATATCAGCATGTAGTGTCTCTACTTTAAAGAGTCCTCTCCTGCTGATGTTCAGGTGTATATCAGTATGTAGTGTCTCTACTTTAAAGAGTCCTCTCCTGCTGATGTTCAGGTGTATATCAGTATGTAGTGTCTCTACTTTAAAGAGTCCTCTCCTGCTGATGTTCAGGTGTATATCAGTATGTAGTGTCTCTACTTTAAAGAGTCCTCTCCTGCTGATGTTCAGGTGTATATCAGTATGTAGTGTCTCTACTTTAAAGAGTCCTCTCCTGCTGATGTTCAGGTGTATATCAGTATGTAGTGTCTCTACTTTAAAGAGTCCTCTCCAGCTGATGTTCAGGTGTATATCAGTATGTAGTGTCTCTACTTTAAAGAGTCCTCTCCTGCTGATGCTCAGGTGTATATCAGTATGTAGTGTCTCTACTTTAAAGAGTCCTCTCCTGCTGATGTTCAGGTGTATATCAGTATGTAGTGTCTCTACTTTAAAGAGTCCTCTCCTGCTGATGTTCAGGTGTATATCAGTATGTAGTGTCTCTACTTTAAAGAGTCCTCTCCTGCTGATGTTCAGGTGTATATCAGTATGTAGTGTCTCTACTTTAAAGAGTCCTCTCCAGCTGATGTTCAGGTGTATATCAGTATGTAGTGTCTCTACTTTAAAGAGTCCTCTCCTGCTGATGTTCAGGTGTATATCAGTATGTAGTGTCTCTACTTTAAAGAGTCCTCTCCTGCTGATGTTCAGGTGTATATCAGTATGTAGTGTCTCTACTTTAAAGAGTCCTCTCCTGCTGATGTTCAGGTGTATATCAGTATGTAGTGTCTCTACTTTAAAGAGTCCTCTCCTGCTGATGTTCAGGTGTATATCAGTATGTAGTGTCTCTACTTTAAAGAGTCCTCTCCTGCTGATGTTCAGGTGTATATCAGTATGTAGTGTCTCTACTAATTACACATTTTGTAATTATATTGTATTATATTTCTTCTTGATATTTAGGTTTCTTGCTTTTTAAATTATTATTTTACTGAATTTTGTTTCCAAGGTTTTTGTTTCCTGTAAGTGTATTTTTCTTGAAATGTTTTTTATTAAATGTAGGTCAGTGAATATTTCTCAGTAAGTATTCTTTCTACATTTGACTGATATTCTTTTATCCCATATGACAACATTTATACTTTATTTTAATGAGTGAGGCACAATCTCTGTTATTCTCTTACAGATTTGTAATAATACAAATCTGTATTTTGTCACAGCAGCCACAACAACATGTAACCCACCCTATAACTAGGAGCAGTGGGCATGTGTCGTACAGCTAGCAGGGAGCGCTGGTGTCTTCGATGCCTTGCTCAAAGGCACCTCGGCAGTGTCCAGGAGGTGAGCGGGACGTGAACCGGCAACCCTTCGGTTCACAGACGCAGTTCCTTCAGACTGCCTGCCTTTACAATGTCTTCTTCCATCCTGTATGAGTGTACAGGATTCTCATGTATTTATATACAGATCTTGTGAACATGACGTCCTCCTAAAGAGAGAGCAGACGGACTGACTGAGAGTCAGAGGAAACTCAGGTCAGACATCTGCGGAAACTTTAAAGCCCCTGTCACACTGTCCCGAAGTTGACACCAGATGGACACACGAATATGGAATTGTGAATTTTGCACGAAGATGGCCCCGAACCACACGAAGGCAACATTTACATTTAAGACGTACAACTGCAACGAAAGTAACAAAAACAGTTATGTTACAGTACTATGATACTGTACTGATATCTTCAGACTTTGTTCTTTACTTTATCCGTCTTTATATGTAGAAGATATTAAGTTTTCCCGTAATGTTGTTTCCATAGCAACAACAGCTTCCTGTCAACTCGCCTTCAAAATAAAAGCATCTAAATAAACCAGGAAGTTACATTTAAGACATACAACTGCAACGAAAGTAGCAAAAACAATGTAATATCCTTTTCAGTTTCACAGAACACAAATTGGAGTATTTACATAATATGTTTACATGAACGCTCCGATGGAACCGATGATCAGACGAAGATGACACGATTTGCAAGATGCCCTCACGAATGGCCCGATGTTGTTACGATCAGAGCCGAACTTGAACATTTCCTTTATCGTGTGTCCATCGGGTGTCAACTTCGGGACAGTGTGACAGGGGCTTAACGGAGCGCAGAGTGATGAGAGCGAGGCAACAAATGAGCAAACACAATGTTAGTCTGTAACTCCCTTACACATCTTTAATGGCTTTCCTACCCTACTATATGAACATATAGCATTTATATACAGATCTTTACTGTGAACATGGCGTCCTCCTAAGGAGAGAGCACCCGCAGGGAGTCGCCTTATGAAGGAGAACAGAGAAACCATGAAACTCTTTCCTGTACGAGGCGTCTCCACATCAGCAGGACTTCTGAAGCACGTCCACTGCAGAGCCTCTGCTGACCCAGGGTCAGTTCTTCCTCTGCACACAGACCCCGTCAGCGACCTGAGTCCAGCCTCTGAAGCACAACACATCTCAAAGGTCTCAACAATATCTGATCACATCTCATAAAGACTACATGCACATAAACCTTATTACCACAGTTTCACTGACACCAAGTATTTAGAAATCAAAGGAAACGTTTGATTGGACATGAATCAACCCGGTGTGATAAACGCAAAGAAGTCCAAGAGTGGAAAAATATTTCATGATCTTCTATGTGGCCTTTTTCTGACTTTGTCGTGAAAGACTTTGAGAGTTTTCCCAAGGGAACCCGGTGCTCTGATTACAGGGAGGACGGGTGATGGGCTGCCTGCGGACTCTTGTTGAGACGGACCGGGCTCAACAGTTAACCCTCTCAGACCGGAACGAGAAACGGGGAAAATACTTTTGTTATAACCAACAGAATGTGTAGACCAGGGGGGTCAAACTCAATTTCATCGCGGGCCACATTCGCATAAAGCTTGCACTCAAAGGGCCGGTTGTAACTATATAAATATACAATATCTATATATAAAAAAATGTAGTATATTACATTATTGCCTTTGCATTGGATTATTATCGGATAGGATAATAACTTAGTAATTAACTACGTCTGAAAGCAGAAGTCCAGGGCAAATAATTGCAAGTCTCTTCAGTGCGCATGTCACAAAACGAGATGCATTGTGGGACATGTAGTTTATGGGCAACCTGCTTCTGTAAAGTAGCATGTAACCGTATAATAAACATATTAGATTCTTTGCAAGCTCTTGCAGGGCCACATAAAATGAAGTCGCGGGCCGGATTTGGCCCCCGGGCCTTGAGTTTGAGACCCCTGGTGTAGACAGTTGATGAAGGCGAGCATTTTCAACTGATGGATGGATGTAAATGTTTCCACTGATTTTAATTTGTTTCATTGCTTGATGTCTCATGTATATATGTATATATATATTTTATTTGCTTTTAAATGAGTGTTTTTAGATTTCGTTTTATAATATGTTTCTTAATGTCTTTCATTTTTGTAAAGCACCTTGAATTGCCTTGTGTTGAAAGGTGCTATATAAATAAACTTGCCTTTAAATATTTTAATCAGTATTTAGAGAAGTATCACTGGTCGTAAATATACACTGTTTCCACAACCCATGTTAACTTGTCACTTTAACTTATTCCGCACTTTATAGCTTAGATCAGGGGGGTCAAACTCAAGGCCCGGGGGCCACATCCGGCCCGCGACTTCATTTCATGTGGCCCCGCAAGAGCTTGCAAAGAATATAATATGTTTATTATACCGGTTACATGCCGATTTACAGAAGCTCGTTGCCCATAAACTACATGTCCCACAATGCATCTCGTTGTGTGACATGCGCACTGAAGAGACTTGCAATTATTTGCTTTCAGACGTAGTTAATTACTAAGTCATTATCCTATCCGATAATAATCCAATTCAGAGGCAATAATGTAATATAACATATTATTTTATATATATTATATATTTATATATATGTATATTTATAAAGTTACAACCGGCCCTTTTAGTGCAACCATAATGCTGATGTGGCCCGCGATGAAATTGAGTTTGACCCCCCTGACTTAGCTGATGACCAAATATGTATATATGCTGACAGTTATTTTACTCTTATTTTTATTTATCTCCTACTTTCATAGTCTTTTATTATTATTATCATTATTTCCTTGATTTTATGTTATTTATTATTTATTTTAGATTTTATTGATCTGTGTGAATCTTTTCACGCTTACCGTGTTGCTGCTTTGAACAACTGAATTTCCCCTCGGGGATTAATAAAGGTTCATCTTATCTTATTACCTCTACCAGGTAGCATTTATATCCATTAATTTATCGTGTACACTTCTTCACAACATTCAGGAGCCACTCGTTTTCTATATAATATATGTTCAGGAAATATATAATATATTTCTTTTTAGCACTGATCCTTCTATATTTGAGAGGAAAGTTAAATAAGACTGCTATGTCCACAGTAGCACCAGCAGGGGGCGGTAATGCAACGTTAACGTGTTGGATCCACCCTTAATAAAACGAAGAACTATGACGCAGTGGACCTTTAGACCAATCAGTGGAGCGGCTGCCGCGCTAGCGCCCGCCCCCTCTGGAGAAACCGCCTTCATGAAATTGAAATGCAGAGGCAGAAGAGACGCTAGCGCAATATGAAGGTAAACTTTTTAAAGATTCTCTCAGATTTACCGACCGACTCACATTTCGGATACTGGCTGGCAGTCACGCGGGGTGTGCTGCATCGCTTCCTCTGCTCCTTAATGTGGAGATTAACACGAGGGCAGCTAACGTTAGCAGGATGTGGCTAGCTGTTGGAGACGTTGTTTTGTGTTTTGCCGCTAAACGGTTAACAACAGACAACAGACGCGCCTGTATGTGTGTTGTGTATGTGTGTGTATGTGTGTGTGTGTGTGTGTGTGTGTGTATTCTTCCCGTGCGCTAATTTAACACACATTAGCTAACAAGTTTTATTTTGTATTAATCATTTACAATTCCCCACATTTAAGGCACTTATTGTTGGTCAATAACATTGAATAGCGCAAATACATCAACAATAAACAGTTTACATTTGACACAACAATCATAAACAACAGAGAAGGGATCTATTTAAGTAACACACATCATGAGAAAAGGGTCTGGGTGTAATATTTAGCATCCAGTCCGACATGTGGAGTCCCCGCGCGCCAATCCTCAGCAGCAGCAGCAGTCTGACCGTCAGGGGACGAGAGGGACACGTAAATACTAACCGATCGTTCACTGAGAAACCCAAACACCGTGGGGAATTAATATCCCCTACCTGGTAAACACGAGTTAACAATGCTTTTTATTACGCTTTATGAATAATAAGAAGTCTAATAACTGTTCGGCATACGCAGTGCTTAAAGTGGGCGTATACGTAAATATGATTTACAAGCATGTGTGCTAGTAAATCATTATTACAAGCAGTCTGCTCCAGGTTTGATTACACTGCCCTTTATTTGAAATGGAAAATACAATATCTGTGAGTGGAGATGAAGCCGTGCGCAACGGAAACTAAAGAGTGTCGTGTGCACAGCAGAGAGTAAAGAGTAGATCTAGAGTATGTACTAGTACAAGTACGGGTTAGTGTACTTTTACCCAGGCAGAAGATAAATTACTTGTTAATAAATCTACATGAGCACAAGTAAAGACATATATAAAATGCTACGGGTTGTGAATAGGTGCTGACCTGGGAAGTAGAATATCTGCTTATATATTTTATTTAGATGTGTTAATTTGAGAAGGGCCCACAGCTGATGTTAAATCAAAATATGTATCCCTGAGTAGAGTAACTTAGCCACAGTACACTAAGCATTAGGATATGTGAATACAAATACCGTAAACAGCAGAATAAAAGCAGGGCAGCGCGAGTTTATTTCATTTCATCAAAGCGGCTGTTAATCCCTATCCGGGTACAGGCCTGTTTAAAGCCGAGTACGTGGAGCGGCGTACCCTCCAGAGCAGCAGCGGGAGATAAACGCGTGTTTCTGTCCTCGGTCAGGAACCATCTGACGGAGCCAGGCGTGCAGATATGAGTGTGGCTGCGGACGAATCGCTGTCGGAGGAGGAGGAGGAGGAGGAGGACCAGCAGGAGGCGGCACAGGAAGACAAGTCGAGTCCAGACAAAAGCAGCTCCAAAATATCCGGTAAAGAATCAAATTCACGGTTCGAGGCTTCTATCTGTCACGTGTTCGTAGCTACACGTATTCTAACGGGCACAGTCGTTTCAAGTAGAGTCATGCCGATGTATTTGTCTCACTGTGCTTGCAGCTGCAGGTGAAATCATCGAAGGCAAGCGGGCAAAGAAGACGGTGGAGAGGCTCGACTTCCAGGCCCCGAAGCAGAAGGAGAAGCTCAAGATAGGAGATGGTAAATAATAAAGTGCGAGCAGAGACGTCGGCGGGACCGAGCGATGCCAGCGCTCTGAACCAGGGTACCACCGGTGTATTACGTATGAAAGGAGAAGCGCATTTAGAGTTTTGATCCTGCTAATTGGGTTTAAAGCGCGTGTCTGGCACAACACAAACCAGCTGGAGGGCTAGTTAGCGATAGCTGAAACAGGTTTTTACCGGAGCTGATACTCCAACAGAAAATCCATACTAGCAAAATGCGACTTGGACGAGACCACGCATGATTGATTTCCAATTAAAGTACAGTTATTTAAAAAAAACTCTAGACGTTAAATTGCGCTCCAAGTCTGTGTGTGTGACAGCTGTCCGCTTGTTTGTTCCCCATGTCTCCAGGGAGCGGAGATAAGTTAGGGAGACATTCCACGCACGTGTTTACAGATCACCAAGATGAAGCCGGCGGACCTGAAGCCTCTGCACACCATCCTGTTCGACCGGCCGGGGAAGGTACAGACATCGGCCATTTGAGCTAACTCGGAGACGGGTTCGGTCTGTGGGGGGAGGGGCACTATTTCTCACTTTAACCTCAGCTGGTGTGATGCGAACGGTGTCAGTGGAGCCTGGTCCTTTTCTGCCACTGAACAAACACCAGCTTTCAACCCAATAATTAAAGAATAATAAAATGGACAAAAGAAAGTAGACTTTTAATTTGAATCACATATATTACAGAGTTTGCTTTTGTTCCATATTTAGTTCAGATTGACTGACTGATTATTAATCTTGATTTTAATATTTTATTTTAGTGTTAATTTCGTCAACGAACCTTTTTTACACGACTAAGACGAGACGATGACCAGCTAAAAATAGATTCTGGATAATAAAAACGATGACGAAATCTATTTTTCGTTGACGAGACGGGACTACGGTGTTCATGGAGGACTGTCGGACATTCAAAATGCAGGGTATTTCCCCCCAGGTGTCCGTCTTGTCCGTCAAAATGCATCTTTACGTTTCTAACATGCAATATCATTATTTCCGCTCTCTTCACTCCAGAAGAGCGATCTCCCTGTCTGTGTCTCATCTGTGCGGGGGGGGCGGGGCCTCTCACTCTCTCTGTGTGCGGGGGCGGGGTCTCTCACGCTCTCTGTGTGCGGGGGCGGGGCCTCTCACTCTCTCTCTGTGTGCGGGGGCGGGGCCTCTCACTCTCTCTCTGTGTGCGGGGGCCTCTCACTCTCTCTCTGTGTGCGGGGGCGGGGCCTCTCACTCTCTCTGTGTGCGGGGGCAGGGCCTCTCACTCTCTCTGTGTGCGGGGGCGGGGCCTCTCACTCTCTCTCTGTGTGCAGGGGCGGGGCCTCTCACTCTCTCTGTGTGCGGGGGCCTCTCACTCTCTCTCTGTGTGCGGGGGCGGGGCCTCTCACTCTCTCTCTGTGTGCGGGGGCGGGGGCCTCTCACTCTCTCTGTGTGCGGGGGCGGGGCCTCTCACTCTCTCTCTGTGTGCGGGGGCCTCTCACTCTCTCTCTGTGTGCGGGGGCGGGGCCTCTCACTCTCTCTGTGTGCGGGGACGGGGCCTCTCACTCTCTCTCTGTGTGCGGGGGCGGGGCCTCTCACTCTCTCTCTGTGTGCGGGGGCGGGGCCTCTCACTCTCTCTCTGTGTGCGGGGGCGGGGCCTCTCACTCTCTCTGTGTGCGGGGGCGGGGCCTCTCACTCTCTCTCTGTGTGCGGGGGCGGGGCCTCTCACTCTCTCTCTGTGTGCGGGGGCGGGGCCTCTCACTCTCTCTCTGTGTGCGGGGGCGGGGCCTAACAGACACCCGGCAGCCTGCACACAGATTTTTAAGAGTAGTAGTACCGTTAAAACTAGGGATGCACGATATTGGTTTTTTGAAACCGATAACTTCCTGCTTCTCAAGACCGATAATAATATAATATATATAAATGTACCTGTAGTTTTTGACTTTTCAAAGTGACATCAAGTTCTTGCCTTTTTCAAAAGCCTCGTGGATAGGTGAAAGCCCCGGTGCCTTTGCAGCTGGCTTTGGATTCACCTCTAGTTTAGCAGCGCAGGCGTCTCCGTACGCTTTGAACACACCATCGTAGCCATGGCGATGTGTCAGGCGACTGATCAGGTTGGAAGTATCATAGCTCGTTGCCTTCTCCCCTCCTCGTGGAACTTCTGCATTTGTTAATACAAATAGCAAGCGAACTATCTCACTCTGAAACTTTGAAGTAGTCCCATACTACCGACGACATGTTTGTTTACTGTCCTGGCTTCACGGCCGCACAGCGTTTACGTCACAGCCAGGCGCGAGTTAGGGAGCGCTGGATTTGTGAAGAACTCCCCTCTTCCTAAACCACTAACACCACAGTACTGGCAACACGGGAGGAGCCGAGTGAAAAACAAGCGCCCCTCATCCCAACCCCCCCACACCGCAGGATCTCTCTCTTTTTACCCAAAAGATATATTGTATATTATCGGGGCTATTAATACTGTTATCGGGATGACGTCATAATTCCTAATATCGGGCCGATAATTATCGTGCACCACTAGTTAAAAGTAAAGTGTTAAGAGAGTGAAATGTTGCTATACGAATTTCAACACTTGATGCTGTCACCCTGATTCCAATTTCAGATTCCTGTATTCGCCGAACGGAATTAGTTTAAAGAGAGAAAACATTTTGACGAAAACTGGATTTTTCATCGACTAAAACCATGAAGGATAAAAGGACTTTTCGACTAAAGACTAAATCAAAAATAGCTGCCAAAATGAACACGGTTATGAGTTACCATCCGATGTGAAGTAAAGCAGATTGAAATATGTTTAACTACGTGTTTTCTTTGTTCGTCAGACGGCGATTTTAAAGAAGAACCTGCGTCTGTTTAACGGCTTTCCCTTTGCCGCGGACAGCGACGAGTTCGCAAAGAAACGAGAGAAACTCCTGAAGTAAGTGTCTGTGGCGGAGGCTCGGCTCAGTCGTGGTGAGGGATCGGGGTTTGCGATAATAACACTGCGCTTTGTTTCTGAATGAAGGAATTCCAACTTCACCAACACCAAGCTGAAGGTTGTCTGCGGGGTTCTGGACCTGGAGAAGAAAGGAACCCACTCGGACCTCGTCGACAGGATCCTGACGTTCCTCACCGAACCCAAAAACAGCGGGAAGGTGAGGCGAGCTCAGAGGCTTCGGTTCATATTCCTTGTACACTTTATTTTCAATCTTTCAGTTTGTGTGTGGAGAGCAGGGGTGTCAAACTCAAGGCCCGGGGGCCAAATCTGGCCCGCGACTTCATTTCATGTGGCCCGCAAGAGCTTGCAAAGAATATAATATGTTTATTATACGGTTACATGCCACTTTACAGAAGCAGGTTGCCCATGAACTACATGTCCCACAATGCATCTCGTTTTGTGACATGCACTGAAGAGACTCACAATTATTTGCCCTGGACTTCTGCTTTCAGACGTAGTTAAGTACTAAGTTATTATCCTATCCGATAATAATCAATCAGGATCAGTGCATGCGCTGCACCGTCCAATCAGTGAGCGATACACAGTAAGGGGGGCGGGGCTAGTGTCTGAGGATTTCACCGGAGGATGGTCTGGTGGTTATCGGTCACAGGGACGCTACTCAAGATGGCGCAGACAAATCAAGTTGCGGTGAGACCGAGGAGCGAGGAAATGAAAAATAAGAGATGTGAGACGCACTCATAGTCCAGTGGGGGGAGGGGGGAGGGAGGGGGGGGGAGAGTTCAGCCTTCTGACAGCCTGGTGGAAAAGACAGTTCTTTAGTCGTCAGTCGTTCCAGTGGTCTTTCAGGTCATCCTGCTGTGTAGGCCTGCCCTCCACCAACTGCTCTAATTATAAACGTTCCACCTCGAAGTTTCCTTTAAAGCCTTTTTGTCTTTTGTTCCTCAGCGTCTGCCGGTAAAGAAGAAGAGGAAGTCGAAGAAGAGACTGTCAGGCGACGACTCGAAGGCCAGCGCCAAGAAGAGCAAACCCAAAATCCGGAGCTCCTCGTCCAGTCCCAAGAAGACCAAAGCGGGAAGCAAGTCCAAAGCCATCGTCATGGACTCCAGCAGCGACGAGGACGACGAGGAGGAAGAGGAGAAGGCGGCGACGACTTCGGCCGACGACGAGGAAGAGGAGAAGGCGGCGAAGGAGTCGGAGACCGAGGAGAAACCTTCAGAGGAGAGGGAGGACCAGTCCGACAAGTCAGAGGAGTCTGAGGAGGAGGAGGAGGTGAGGACGTGGATCTCACATTATCACACAACAGAAACACAGACGGGATTACGGTTCCAGGGGCGTCCGCGGGGTCTGACAAAGTATTAAAAGTTGATAAATCAATTTAGCGAAAATTAAGGCTATTAAAAAGTATTAAACGGCATTTCCCAAGGTGTACATTACACCTGATAGGGTGGGAATTTTAAAATTGGGTAAAGAAAATGTGTTATTTTTTTTTAACATTTTTTTAAAAATCATACATGTCAATTAGTGTAGAAACCAAGTCGAATTTGTCAAATGTATTGACTGTGATCACAGTTTGACAGCTATAGGCTACAGCTTTCATGTGTGGAGGCGATCACATCGGCCAGCTGTAGAGAAGACCCTCTCAGTGGACGGAGGTTGCGGGTATAGCAAGGTATAGCATGTGTATATAGTTTAATTTGGCATAGGTTGACCTCTACACGCACTCACTAACCTGGTCGAAGTATTTCCACACATCCCTTTTCCCCATGTGTGTAGACTTTCTGAGTGTAAATAATTACCGGACTATGACTGGTAAAATATGTTGAATACGGCAAAACTAAATCTCTCCAGTCAAAATGTCCATGCACTTTGCCGCCACACA
Source organism: Champsocephalus gunnari (assembly GCA_036324595.1). Taxonomy (NCBI): domain Eukaryota; kingdom Metazoa; phylum Chordata; class Actinopteri; order Perciformes; family Channichthyidae; genus Champsocephalus; species Champsocephalus gunnari. Next base: position 5,958,024 of record CM070430.1, read on the forward strand.
CGGTTGCCAAGCAGCACTTATTGTTGTTTAGGCTGGCCACTCATGTGTCGCGAGTGGTGACAGGGGGCGGGGGAGCACGCTCATGAACTGTTAGCGCCGGAGCCTCGCAACGGCTGCGGAGCGCATTTACGCCACATTTGGGCCTAAGATGAGGTTTGAGTCTGCGTGATCTGCGTGTAGGGGAGGGGCAGCAGCCGTATCATTGGCTAGAACTAGCTAGATCTGATGGATTTGGGTCTAAGATGAGGTTTGAGTCTGCGTGTAGGGAGGGGCAGCAGCCGTATCATTGGCTAGAACTAGCTAGATCTGATGGATTTGGGCCTAAGATGAGGTTTGAGTCTGCGTGTAGGGAGAGGCAGCAGCCGTATCATTGGCTAGAACTAGCTAGATCTGATGGATTTGGGCCTAAGATGAGGTTTGAGTCTGCGTGATCTGCGTGTGGGGAGGGGCAGCAGCCGTATCATTGGCTAGAACTAGCTAGATCTGATGGATTTGGGCCTAAGATGAGGTTTGAGTCTGCGTGATCTGCGTGTGGGGAGGGGCAGCAGCCGTATCATTGGCTAGAACTAGCTAGATCTGATGGATTTGGACATAAACGCGAGTGAAGTATAACCGGACGCGAGAGAGAGAGAGACCAGCACCTGCAGCTCTGCCCGCTGTGAGGGACCGGTGAGCGGAGCAAAACACACCTTTAGACGTCACCTAACACATTTAGCTATGGGCACTGTCGTATACATTGAATTATTCAATTTGATAATATGTAATCAACTTAGGCATCCCTCCCAAAAAAAAATTAATAAAAATATTCATAACTCATATTCGAATACATCAATCATTTCGAATATTCGATTAATCGTTCCCATCCCTAATCTGAACAGGACGTCGCACGCTCACTGCTTGATAATAATAATAATATATTTAATTTATATAGCGCTTCTCATCTGCCAAGACAAATCTCGAAGCTCCGTTTACGCCGGTTGCTAAGCAACATCGTTATGGGGAAATCCAAGTCTGCGTCCAAATGGTTGGAAGATAAGGAGGAAGGACACTAAATACTGTGTATAGTCAATGTGAGGTAAAGTGTGTCGCCAAGGTAACCGGTTACAACTCCAAGTGGCGATGAGGTCTTAAAGTGTATGGAAAGGGTCTTGCATGTGACTCCAGGGTTCCTGCGTAGACCCTGGTTAACGGTTATTTGTAAGCAACAACTTATTCTGAGATAAGCGTGAAAAACGTCACGTCATCCTTCCTGTTAACGTTTTGACCCATTTCCAAACGGGCTTATTTTATGTATTTGCCTCAAAGGTGTCACGGATGTTTCTCAGACTAACAAACGGTGCAACGGTCGCCCTAACTAGTCTCCTCTTCAAACCAACGTAACTCTAGACGCCGTGATGCTATTCTTTTTATAGCCTTCCTGTCACAGGGTAACGAAAACTGATATTGTCCAGAATCTCTCCACTATTTGAATTCGGGTCGGAAGGGAAATGATCACGAAGAGCTGCTTTTCATTCAGTCTGTAACCCCTCTCTCTCAGTCTCCCAAATCAAAGCCGGCCAGAGGGAAGTCGACCCCCAAAAAGTCAGCCCCCGTGAAAAGGCAGCGGACGCCGGCGAAGAAGACGTCTCCTCCTAAAAAGAGAGCGAAGAAGGACGTGTCAGACGAGTCCGACGCTGACAGTGAAGCTGACGAGAAGGTAACACTCACCATGCGGTCAAAGACGAATTATTACATATTAAATTACATATATATTACAATTAATACATTATACAGACTATTGAAATAGGAGGAGCTTAGCTTGACCCTGGTGGTGGTGAATGGATAGTGGGGGTCGGTCTGAAGGGAGGGGCTTAGCTTGACCCTGGTGGTGGTGAATGGATAGTGGGGGTCGGTCTGAAGGGGTAGGGGCTTAGCTTGACCCTGGTGGTGGTGAATGGATAGTTGGGGTCGGTCTGAAGGGGAGGGGCTTAGCTTGACCCTGGTGGTGGTGAATGGATAGTGGGGGTCGGTCTGAAGGGTAGGGGCTTAGCTTGACCCTGGTGGTGGTGAATGGATAGTTGGGGTCGGTCTGAAGGGGAGGGGCTTAGCTTGACCCTGGTGGTGGTGAATGGATAGTTGGGGTTGGTCTGAAGGGGAGGGGCTTAGCTTGACCCTGGTGGTGGTGAATGGATAGTTGGGGTCGGTCTGAAGGGGAGGGGCTTAGCTTGACCCTGGTGGTGGTGAATGGATAGTTGGGGTCGGTCTGAAGGGGAGGGGCTTAGCTTGACCCTGGTGGTGGTGAATGGATAGTTGGGGTTGGTCTGAAGGGGAGGGGCTTAGCTTGACCCTGGTGGTGGTGAATGGATAGTTGGGGTCGGTCTGAAGGGGAGGGGCTTAGCTTGACCCTGGTGGTGGTGAATAGATAGTTGGGGTCGGTCTGAAGGGGAGGGGCTTAGCTTGACCCTGGTGGTGGTGAATGGATGGTTGGGTTCGGTCTGAAGGGGAGGGGCTTAGCTTGACCCTGGTGGTGGTGAAGGGATAGTTGGGGTTCGGTCTGAAGGGGAGGGGCTTAGCTTGACCCTGGTGGTGGTGAATGGATAGTTGGGGTCGGTCTGAAGGGGAGGGGCTTAGCTTGACCCTGGTGGTGGTGAATGGATAGTTGGGGTCGGTCTGAAGGGGAGGGGCTTAGCTTGACCCTGGTGGTGGTGAATGGATAGTTGGGGTCGGTCTGAAGGGGAGGGGAGGAAATGAATGAGTAAAGACGGTCTTCCTGGTTGAACTTGCGCTGAGCTTCAATTGTCTGGTTTCATTGTCTCGTGCTTTTACATTAGTTTTTTTGTCCGATCGGTTTTGTCCAAATGTATTTATGCTGATATTTATATATTTATTGATGGACAGCACTTTGGTCAACCTTGTGGTTTTGAAATGTGCTATATAAATAAAGTTGGATTGGATCCCGAACCCCGGTAGTACACGGACTCGAAGGGACGTTTTTGTATAGTCAAAGGCGCGGGTAGACAATGACGTTGGTAAGCCTTATCCGCTATAGTTACATTTCCTTTGCCGTTTTTCCCTTAAAAAATAACCGATAAGAATACCATTAAAGTACGTGATGAGCGGTATCGGCGAGAGTAGTAGCAGTACCGTTAATCAACCGATGCCCATCCCTACTCGTACGTCTCGAGGAGTCGTTGAGCCGATGTTTGTCTTTTGTTTCCAGCCCAAGAAGAAGGCAGCCAAGCCTGCCGCCAAAACCAAGAAGGCCGACAGCAGCAGCAACATCAAAACCAACACAAACACAGGTGAGGACACGCACACACACACACACACACACACACACACACACACACACACACACACGCACACACACACACACCTGATAGGCTGAGGGGCGGGACATCTCGTATGAGAAAAATAAAGAGCTTTTGGGACATAAAGGCATTGAGTTGGAGAAGTGGTAGAGCTGTGGAGTCCTGTGCCTTCAGGTGGACCAATCAGGCATTAGGAGGCAGCCAGCCAATCAGTGAACAGACAGCACCTGCTCACTCACCACTCACACTCTCACACATACACACACTAGGGCTGTCCCGAATACCGTTTTTCGGGCTCCGGATATTCGGTAGTAATCAGCAGCGAATATTCGTTCCGCGGGGCGTAGTACTCAGCAGCGAACCGCTTCGACGCGTGTATTTCGATTTATTCACGTTATTCTTTTTGTTATTCTACAGTATTGTTGTTTTATAGTTATTTGTTAATGTATGTAACTCAATTTGTGTTCTTTGAAATTGGAAAGGATATCGCATCGTGTTTGTTACTTTCGTTGCAGTTGTATAAATGTCTTAAGTGTAATTTGGCTTGGCTTTCTATTTTGTATGGACATGCTTTTATTTTGAAGGAGAGTTCGCGCAGTTGACAGGAAGTTGTTGTTGCTATGGAAACAACGTGACTGAGATTAACGGAGAAAAACTAATATCTACATATAAAGACGGAGAAAGTAAACGTTTATGGTTAAGTGTTAGCACCCCCCGAAGAGGCACAAGCTCTCACACACACACACACACACACACACCACACACACACACACACACACACACACCACACACAGGAGGAGAGATATATATCAAAAACACACATAACATAACAGGGGGTGCGGGGTCTTAAAAAGTAATACAAAGTTAAATCGATTTAGCGAAAATTAAGGCTATTAAAACAGCATTAAACAGCATTTTAATAATAATAATATAATATATTTAATTTATATAGCGCAGGGTATTAAGAAGGTCCACAGCAACGACAACACGAAACGCCCTTTAATTTACTGAAACGACATGTCGGGAATCCCCCTCAAGGTCACAGCATCGATGTTTTCCCTTCCTTTCGGTGATCGGCGACGTCTGAGGAGTTTCAGGGAGCCGTCTGGATGCTTCCGTCCCTCATTTTTCTCCCCGTGCTCGCTGTGTTTGTCCCCGCTGCAGGGAACAGCTCCGATGACGACGAGCCGCTCATCAAGATGATCAAGAAGGCTCCGAGCGACGAGCAGCTGAAGGAGACGGTGCAGCGTCTGCTGAAGGAGGCCGACCTGGAGCAGATGACCATGAAACAGATCTGCCAGAGGGTGAGGGGCGTCTAGGGTTCTCATCGAGACGAAGACATTCAGATTCCACGTGAGAGGGACGCACGGCGTTTCACATTCTGAATATATTCTGAATTTAGTTTTGTGTGTGCGTTAGGTGTTCGACACCTACCCAGAACACAACCTGGGCAACAAGAAGGATTACATCAAACAGACCGTCAAATCTGTGAGTACACACCAACACACACCTTTTGAAGGTCGTGTGAGTTCCTCTCTACATCAGTGCGTGTGCTCTTCGTCATGATGTTTCACTAACTGCTGTTTCGTGAAGTCCATACATCAGTCTGTTGGCCGCTCAGAGTCCTGCTGTGAACCCTGAAGGTGTTGTGATGGAAACGTAGAGCAGGGTCTCAAGCACATGGAAACTGCCGGATAATAATACATTTTATTTTAGGCGCCTTTCACGAAACCCAAGGACACCGCTAGGGACGGGCCCCGGGGCTGAATTAGTAAAGTCCGTGCTGCCGTTAAGCTCCGACGTTAGCGGTCTTTTTATCGGTACTGGAGACATGCTACTGCTACACGAACATTATATTGCAGTTTTAGTTTCGCCAACTCCGTTTCTCAAAACGCAAAGATACTGCAAAATGCGTCTTATTTTTAGTATTTTCGATCTCTCTCCCCGCCTGCGTGCGAGGGGGCCGGGCCGTTTACACACACGCAGCTGCTACATGCAGCAACACACGGAGGAGATGGCGGAGAGAACGCGCTCCGAGATGGTTAAACTTTACCCGTCTCGATGCTCGTTGCCTAAAGTGCAATAAGCGTTCAGCATGTGAGGGCGGCAACACGAGCAGTGTGTCTAAACCAGGGGGTGTCAAACTCAATTTCATCGCGGGCCACATTAGCATTATGTTGCACTCAAAGGGTTGTAACTATATAAATATACATATATAAATACATAATATATATGAAATAATGTATTATATTATATTATTGCCTCTGCATTGGATTTTTATTGGATAGGGTAATAACTTTGTAATTATGTCTGAAAGCAGAAGTCTAGGGCAAATAATTGCAAGTCTCTTCGTGCGCATGTCACAACATGTGATGCATTGTGGGACATGTAGTTTATGGGCAACATGCTTCTGTAAAATAAGATGGAGCTTTATTAATCCCCGTGGGGAAATTCAGTAGTTTAACAGCAACAGGGTAAGATTGAAAAACAGGACAGCACAGATTGACACAGATTAATACAATTAAGGATAAATAAAAATAAGAAATTAATTAAAATGAACATATATAGATATACTGTAAAGTAGCAGGTAACCGTATAATAAACGTATTGTATTCTTTGCAAGCTCTTGCGGGGCCGCATAAAATGAAGTCGCGGGCCGGATTTGGCCCCCGGGCCTTAAGTTTGACACCCCTGGTCTAAACGTTTCCACGTCAGGTGTTCTGTGTGCTAGCAGCAACACACGGAGCTAACTCCATGATACACACATGGGTTATGATTAGAGGAAACTGAGTTATTTACTTTGTTAAAGTTTCAGCTATTCTGTTTCCAGTTCTGTCATCACATTATTTAATACGATTTGTTAAAACGTTATTACAAACATATTATTTATTTAATTTAAATAAAAAGCAATGTTAGTTTTGTTCACACTTTGTTTAGTTAGTTTACCTTTTTCTTCTCCGCAAAAGAACCGTTAAAAGACCGGACCGATAAGCGGTATCGATAAAAGTAGCAGTCCCGTTAAAACCTCAACGATACCCATCCCTACACATGGAGGAGACAATCAAGTGGACACAAATGAGTGAGTAGGCAGATGGGTTTTAATTGGGATTTGAATATGGTGGGTGTGTCGGGTGTGCGGAGCTCCAGAGTCTGGGAGCAGTGCAGCTGAAAGCCCGAGCACCCGTGGCGACGAGGCGGGGGGTGGGGACCTGCTAACCTGCATCTGTTTGGCCATTTGTACAAGTTGTGTTAATTAAAATAAAAGGCATTCTCGCCTATAAGGACATTAGTTAAGAAAGGCTCGGCTGATTTGCACATTATCGGACTGGTTCGGGGGTCTGAGGATATGAGGTGATCGTGTTCGTCTTGTGCTCTCTATATCCAATAGCCCTACTCATGGTCGTCACATCAGCCCACAGAGTCCACTTCCTGCCATTATTGATGGTGTCAGCGTCCTCAATCTCCGAGTCAGCCACGATATTTTTAAACTATTGTTTATATTATAATAGTAATTAATTATGCTAATTGTGCAAATTGCCACATGCAGGTCAGCGTCCGGTAGTTTCTCTGAGCTGCAGACCCTGCTCTACATTTCTATCATTACACTTTGGGGTACTCGACATTTCTGGGTTCACACTGCTGGCAACTCGACGACTAACGTATCAGGGTTGTGTTTGTGGAGCATGATACGATATGGTAGAGTAGGGCTGCTCAATTAATCGGATTTTAATCGCGATTACGAATATGGCTTACAACGAACAACGTAATCGAATCATAATTTTTTTTTATTCTAATTTTATTTATTTTTTTTGGTTTTCCAGTTGAATTAATCTTAACGTTCAGGGTAATCAACTGTTAAAAACATACTGTTCAAATAGTTTTTCTCCAATAAATGGATGTCCTCAAAGCCAATGAATAATCGCAATTACAATTATTGACCCAAATAATCGAGATTATGATTTTTGCCATAATCGCTCTATTTCTGACTTCATGTTTCGTTCAATGTTTCCTCACAGCTCATCACATGAAGATCTGAAGAAGGGCGAGCGCTGCAGAACATCACGGGGTTCCATCAGTTTGTTTCATAACGGTGCGACTTGATTTTAGATTTCCAGAACAGCTGTCCGTGGGTTAGGCTTAGGTCCGTGGCTTAGGCTTAGGTCCGTGGCTTAGGTCCGTGGCTTAGGCTTAGGTCCGTGGCTTAGGCTTAGGTCCGTGGCTTAGGCTTAGGGGTTAGGCTTAGGTCCCTGGGTTAAGCTTAGGTCCCTGGGTTAGGCTTAGGTCCGTGGGTTAGGCTTAGGTCCGTGGCTTAGGCTTAGGTCCCTGGGTTAGGCTTAGGTCCGTGGGTTAGGCCCGTGGCTTAGGCTTAGGTCCGTGGGTTAGGCTTAGGTCCGTGGCTTAGGCTTAGGTCCGTGGGTTAAACTTAGGTCCGTGGGTTAGGCTTAGGTCCGTGGGTTAGGCTTAGGTCCGTGGGTTAGGCTTAGGTCCGTGGGTTAGGCTTAGGTCCGTGGGTTAGGCTTAGGTCCGTGGGTTAGGCTTAGGTCCGTGGCTTATTCGTAGGTCCGTGGCTTAGGCGTAGGTCCGTGGCTTAGGCGTAGGTCCGTGGGTTAGGCTTAGGTCCGTGGGTTAGGCTTAGGTCCGTGGTTTAGGCTTAGGTCCGTGGCTTAGGTCCGTGGGTTAGGTCCGTGGCTTAGGCGTAGGTCCGTGGGTTAGGCTTAGGTCCGTGGGTTAGGCTTAGGTCCGTGGCTTAGGCTTAGGTCCGTGGGTTAGGCTTAGGTCCGTGGGTTAGGCTTAGGTCCGTGGCTTAGGTCCGTGGGTCAGGCTTAGGTCCGTGGGTCAGGCTTAGGTCCGTGGGTCAGGCTTAGGTCCGTGGGTTAGGCTTAGGTCCGTGGGTTAGGCTTAGGTCCGTGGGTTAGGCTTAGGTCCGTGGGTTAGGCTTAGGTCCGTGGCTTAGGTCCGTGGGTTAGGCGTAGGTCCGTGGCTTAGGTCGTGGCTTAGGCGTAGGTCCGTGGGTTAGGCTTAGGTCCGTGGCTTAGGCTTAGGTCCGTGGGTTAGGCTTAGGTCCGTGGCTTAGGTCCGTGGGTCAGGCTTAGGTCCGTGGGTTAGGCTTAGGTCCGTGGCTTAGGTCCGTGGGTCAGGCTTAGGTCCGTGGGTCAGGCTTAGGTCCGTGGGTTAGGCTTAGGTCCGTGGGTCAGGCTTAGGTCCGTGGGTTAGGCTTAGGTCCGTGGGTTAGGCTTAGGTCCGTGGGTTAGGCTTAGCTCCGTGGGTCAGGCTTAGGTCCGTGGGTTAGGCTTAGGTCCGTGGGTTAGGCTTAGCTCCGTGGGTCAGGCTTAGGTCCGTGGGTTAGGCTTAGGTCCGTGGGTCAGGCTTAGCTCCGTGGGTCAGGCTTAGGTCCGTGGGTTAGGCTTAGCTCCGTGGGTTAGGCTTAGCTCCGTGGCTTAGGCTTAGGTCCGTGGCTTAGGCTTAGGTCATGATTTGCTAGATTTATTTTTCTACCTTGATTTCCCTCCGAGTAAAGTGCGAGAGTTGTGTTATGTGACGCCAAATCAGACCTTTGCCTCGCAAGGACGCCCCGTTGTTATTTCTGGATGAAGATTTGTACATATGTGTTTCTAATAAACTGCTTTTCATGAAGTCATTCGTTCATCTATGAAAGCTGTTTGTGTACGCTTGGTTCCTTTCCTCAAACATTACGTCAGTTTAAAATCCTTAAACTAATCATCTGTACTTACTAATGATTAAAATTGTACTTTTTGACTAAATGTGCTTTGATTTTTTTGTGCACGTCAACGTGTGAGCTGCAACACACGATCGCTTTCCGTTCACTCGTTGGCATTCAGTTGACCTTTGACCTGCGTGAGAAAGAGCACGACTCAATGTTCATATTTAATCGATGATGTTACTAAGATCATGTGTTCCACAAGCCCGTGCAGTCACCATGACGATGCGTCCTTGGGCAAGATACTGAACCCTGAGTCGCTCCCCACGGCCACATTTCTATTATTTGTGTTCCCTGGTCCTTTTCGTACGGTTACAATAAACCTTTTTCCCTGACGACTGATAGTGAGAATTATATAATAAAAGCAATTACTTGCAGTAAAGATTATCCTGTGATATTTCTAACACATGGATAGCACTGTGGACATGTATCAACAATGCTTTCATACTTCATCTTATTAATAACAGTGGTTGTAAGAATAATTATGATATATATTTAATTGCATATTTCCTCTGAATGATGATGTGCTGTAGTTCCTCACTTTCACCACTGAGAGGCAGTGTTTCATCAAAGTGCAACAGCATGTGACTTGTCACATACTCAACACTGAGGACGATCCCCAGGAACGGGCACAGAGGGCAGACGCAAGGCACTGCATGCGTGACTCAAGATGGACGATGGGCGAGGCTAACCGCAGAGCGCTCTCTTGTGTGCAGGAAGCTCCCTCCGGGTCTCCTGCTGTGACGGACAGAAGTCATACAGCCGGAGAGGATGCTGGACAGGACCTTTGGAGACTCCACACCTTGTTTGTGAAGACCTGATTCCCAAAGAGAACAGCCAAGCGTCAGTCGGCTCATCAGGTCTGACAGGACGTATGTAGCAATCTGTTATATTGCCCCCGACGTAACACTCACCTTTCTCCCGTTGAACCCACTCTCCTTTGGTTTTCATTCCACATGTCCTGGTCCCCATCCTCTGAATCTCCATAGCACGTCATCTTCTCTGAAGCGATCAGCTGAGATGACGAAGAAGAAGAAGAAGAAGTCGAGTCTTTCAAAGCCAACATCCTCCAGGAAAGATGGTGGTGCCAAAACCAGGAAGATCCCGCAGTGTAACATTCGGAAAGGTTGGATGGGGGTGTGAGTGAGCCTCCATGGCGGTTTCTATCCGCCATGCGCTGCAGCGCTCTTATCCTTCCTGTGGCTCTGAAGGCGTTGGCAAGGTGGATTTACCACCGTGCCGCTCCACTGACTTGCAGCTCTTCTTTGTTCTTTATCAAATGGATCCTCTCCAGATGTCCTCGCACCGTTTTCATTTGGTGACCTGAGCATTTCTAAAAGTATCCTGTTTAATCAAACGTACAGAAACAATGACTTTGATAATAATTCAAGTAGAATATCCAAACTAATCGAAGGGGAAAAATACAAAAGCATTGCACACAATTTAAACCAATCAGTGTTGTGTAATCAACAAGGATGATCTGGTGTTAGTCGATGAGTAGTGCAGATATCACTGTGACATCAATCGACAGTAAGAGGAGTACTTACTTCCGGGTGTACAGTTCTCCGTTATCCAATGAGAATGGACGCTCACATTGCCTTTAAGGGCAGCCGACACAAACGAATGCCGTGCTTCCATGAGCGTCACATAGAAGCACATGGACATCCCGGAAAGCTGAAAATGGACGCTAAGGGCCCCCCCCCTTGCGTTGGAACATCAGCAGGAGAGGACTCTTTAAAGTAGAGACACTACATACTGATATACACCTGAACATCAGCAGGAGAGGACTCTTTAAAGTAGAGACACTACATACTGATATACACCTGAACATCAGCAGGAGAGGACTCTTTAAAGTAGAGACACTACATACTGATATACACCTGAACATCAGCAGGAGAGGACTCTTTAAAGTAGAGACACTACATACTGATATACACCTGAACATCAGCAGGAGAGGACTCTTTAAAGTAGAGACACTACATACTGATATACACCTGAACATCAGCAGGAGAGGACTCTTTAAAGTAGAGACACTACATACTGATATACACCTGAACATCAGCAGGAGAGGACTCTTTAAAGTAGAGACACTACATACTGATATACACCTGAACATCAGCAGGAGAGGACTCTTTAAAGTAGAGACACTACATACTGATATCACCTGAACATCAGCAGGAGAGGACTCTTTAAAGTAGAGACACTACATACTGATATACACCTGAACATCAGCAGGAGAGGACTCTTTAAAGTAGAGACACTACATACTGATATACACCTGAACATCAGCAGGAGAGGACTCTTTAAAGTAGAGACACTACATACTGATATACACCTGAACATCAGCAGGAGAGGACTCTTTAAAGTAGAGACACTACATACTGATATACACCTGAACATCAGCAGGAGAGGACTCTTTAAAGTAGAGACACTACATACTGATATACACCTGAACATCAGCAGGAGAGGACTCTTTAAAGTAGAGACACTACATACTGATATACACCTGAACATCAGCAGGAGAGGACTCTTTAAAGTAGAGACACTACATACTGATATACACCTGAGCATCAGCAGGAGAGGACTCTTTAAAGTAGAGACACTACATACTGATATACACCTGAACATCAGCAGGAGAGGACTCTTTAAAGTAGAGCATTTTAGGATAATTCTGTGCTGATCCTCTCCATTCCAGTAGGTGGCGACAGAAGCACCTACGAGCTGTGAACCAGCCCGCATTAAACCGCAGAGGAAGGATCGCGGAGGAGCAGGGAGCAGGAAGTGTTGTGCCAGCTGGACTTTTTATTTCTAATGAAACTTCGAACAGCAACAGTGTGTTTCCGTCCTGAACACACCACCACAGCACGGTGAGTGTCATGAGAACATATCCAATGTACACACTCACTGCCTGTCTACAGTACACGCAATACTGTACTTTACTGAGTATTTCAATGTTATGCTACTTTGTACTTTACTTGAGTATTTCAATGATATCCTACTTTGTACTTTACTTGAGTATTTCAATGTTATGGTACTTTGTACTTTACTTGAGTATTTCAATGATATCCTACTTTGTACTTTACTTGAGTATTTCAATGTTATGCTACTTTGTGCTTTACTTGAGTATTTATATGACATGCTATTGTGTACTTCTACTCCACTACATGCATTGTATACCTTTAGTTACTTCACAGATGTGGATGAATGATGTGAAATATAATCAAGTTAAATCAGACTTTAGTTCCACCTGGAGTGAATCCACCAGCTACCCTGCAGTCTACAAAGTACTTCAGACTAGCTGCACCTCCACCAGCTACCCTGCAGTCTACAAAGTACTTCAGACTAGCTGCACCTCCACCAGCTACCCTGCAGTCTACAAAGTACTTCAGACTAGCTGCACCTCCACCAGCTACCCTGCAGTCTACAAAGTACTTCAGACTAGCTGCACCTCCACCAGCTACCCTGCAGTCTACAAAGTACTTCAGACTAGCTGCACCTTCACCAGCTACCCTGCAGTCTACAAAGCACTTCAGACTAGCTGCACCTCCACCAGCTACCCTGCAGTCTACAAAGTACTTCAGACTAGCTGCTCCTCCACCAGCTACCCTGCAGTCTACAAAGTACTTCAGACTAGCTGCACCTCCACCAGCTACCCTGCAGTCTACACAGTACTTCAGACTAGCTGCACCTCCACCAGCTACCCTGCAGTCTACAAAGTACTTCAGACTAGCTGCTCCTCCACCAGCTACCCTGCAGTCTACAAAGTACTTCAGACTAGCTGCACCTCCACCAGCTACCCTGCAGTCTACAAAGTACTTCAGACTAGCTGCACCTTCACCAGCTACCCTGCAGTCTACAAAGTACTTCAGACTAGCTGCACCTCCACCAGCTACCCTGCAGTCTACTTTTACTCTAGTACAAGATCTGATTACTTCTACTTTTACTCAAGTACAAGATCTGAGTACTTCTACTTTTACTCAAGTACAACATCTGAGTACTTCTACTTTTACTCAAGTACAAGACCTGAGTACTTCTACTTTTACTCAAGTACAAGATCTGAGTACTTCTACTTTTACTCAAGTACAAGAACTGAGTACTTCTACTTTTACTCAAGTACAAGAACTGAGTACTTCTACTTTTACTCAAGTACAAGAACTGAGTACTTCTACTTTTACTCAAGTACAAGAACTGAGTACTTCTACTTTTACTCAAGTACAAGAACTGAGTACTTCTACTTTTACTCAAGTACAAGAACTGAGTACTTCTACTTTTACTCAAGTACAAGAACTGAGTACTTCTACTTTTACTCAAGTACAAGACCTGAGTACTTCTACTTTTACTCAAGTACAAGATCTGAGTACTTCTACTTTTACTCAAGTACAAGATCTGAGTACTTCTACTTTTACTCAAGTACAAGATCTGAGTACTTCTACTTTTACTCAAGTACAAGATCTGAGTACTTCTACTTTTACTCAAGAACAAGATCTGAGTACTTCTACTTTTACTCAAGTACAAGATCTGAGTACTTCTACTTTTACTCAAGTACAAGAACTGAGTACTTCTACTTTTACTCAAGTACAAGATCTGAGTACTTCTACTTTTCCTCAAGTACAAGATCTGAGTACTTCTACTTTTCCTCAAGTACAAGATCTGAGTACTTCTACTTTTACTCAAGTACAAGATCTGAGTACTTCTACTTTTACTCAAGTACAAGATCTGAGTACTTCTACTTTTACTCAAGTACAAGAACTGAGTACTTCTACTTTTACTCAAGTACAAGATCTGAGTACTTCTACTTTTACTCAAGTACAAGAACTGAGTACTTCTACTTTTACTCAAGTACAAGATCTGAGTACTTCTACTTTTACTCAAGTACAAGATCTGAGTACTTCTACTTTTACTCAAGTACAAGACCTGAGTACTTCTACTTTTACTCAAGTACAAGAACTGAGTACTTCTACTTTTACTCAAGTACAAGAACTGAGTACTTCTACTTTTACTCAAGTACAAGATCTGAGTACTTCTACTTTTCCTCAAGAACAAGATCTGAGTACTTCTACTTTTACTCAAGTACAAGACCTGAGTACTTCTACTTTTACTCAAGTACAAGATCTGAGTACTTCTACTTTTACTCAAGTACAAGATCTGAGTACTTCTACTTTTACTCAAGTACAAGAACTGAGTACTTCTACTTTTACTCAAGTACAAGAACTGAGTACTTCTACTTTTACTCAAGTACAAGAACTGAGTACTTCTACTTTTACTCAAGTACAAGATCTGAGTACTTCTACTTTTCCTCAAGTACAAGATCTGAGTACTTCTACTTTTACTCAAGTACAAGATCTGAGTACTTCTACTTTTACTCAAGTACAAGAACTGAGTACTTCTACTTTTTCTCAAGTACAAGAACTGAGTACTTCTACTTTTACTCAAGTACAAGAACTGAGTACTTCTACTTTTACTCAAGTACAAGAACTGAGTACTTCTACTTTTTCTCAAGTACAAGATCTGAGTACTTCTACTTTTACTCAAGTACAAGATCTGAGTACTTACAGCATTTAAAGTTGTAATAACAAGTTAATACTAACTCAACAAACTCAAGTAAACAACTGTAATCAGATTACTCCTGATATGTAACCAGTCAGTGTGTATCTGTACACACCTCCCTTATAATAACAATACTACATGTTATTTATATAGCTATATAGTGTGTGTGTGTGTGTGTGTGTGTGTGTGTGTGTGTGTGTGTGTGTGTGTGTGTGTGTGTGTGTGTGTGTGTGTGTGTGTGTGTGTGTGTGTGTGTGTGTGTGTGTGTGTGTGTGTGTGTGTGTGTGTGTGTGTGTGTGTGTGTGTGTGTGTGTGTGTGTGTGTGTGTGTGTGTGTGTGTGTGTGTGTGTGTGTGTGTGTGTGTTCAGTGGGGTGGATGGTTTAGTAAATGCAGAGTCTGGTGACTTGCCTCAGCACACCTGGGGGATGTGTGTGTGCAAATGGCTTGGTCTGTCTGTACTAAACTTATGGTGAGTGGCCTGAATGAGAGTGAGGTAGTATTCCTGGTGGCTGAGTCTAATGGTGTGTGAGGTGTGTGTGTGTGTCTGGGATACGAGTCGGTGTGTGTGTGCTGTGCATCTCCACATCCACTCATCCGCACGCTCTGAGCTCTGGGCTCTGAGCTGTGGGCTGCAGTGGGCTCTCAGCTGGAGGGCTGCAGTGGGCTCTCAGCTGGAGGGCTGCAGTGGGCTCTCAGCTGGAGGGCTGCAGTGGGCTCTCAGCTGGAGGGCTGCAGTGGGCTCTCACCTGGAGGGCTGCAGTGGGCTCTCAGCTGGAGGGCTGCAGTGGGCTCTCAGCTGGAGGGCTGCAGTGGGCTCTCACCTGAAGGGCTGCAGTGGGCTCTCACCTGAAGGGCTGCAGTGGGCTCTCAGCTGGAGGGCTGCAGTGGGCTCTCAGCTGAAGGGCTGCAGTGGGCTCTCAGCTGGAGGGCTGCAGTGGGCTCTCAGCTGGAGGGCTGCAGTGGGCTCTCAGCTGGAGGGCTGCAGTGGGCTCTCAGCTGGAGGGCTGCAGTGGGCTCTCAGCTGGAGGGCTGCTCTGGGCTCTCAGCTGGAGGGCTGCAGTGGGCTCTCAGCTGGAGGGCTGCAGTGGGCTCTCAGCTGAAGGGCTGCAGTGGGCTCTCAGCTGGAGGGCTGCAGTGGGCTCTCAGCTGGAGGGCTGCAGTGGGCTCTCACCTGGAGGGCTGCAGTGGGCTCTCAGCTGGAGGGCTGCAGTGGGCTCTCAGCTGGAGGGCTGCAGTGGGCTCTCACCTGAAGGGCTGCAGTGGGCTCTCACCTGGAGGGCTGCAGTGGGCTCTCACCTGAAGGGCTGCAGTGGGCTCTCAGCTGGAGGGCTGCAGTGGGCTCTCAGCTGGAGGGCTGCAGTGGGCTCTCAGCTGGAGGGCTGCAGTGGGCTCTCACCTGAAGGGCTGCAGTGGGCTCTCAGCTGGAGGGCTGCAGTGGGCTCTCAGCTGGAGGGCTGCAGTGGGCTCTCACCTGAAGGGCTGCAGTGGGCTCTCAGCTGGAGGGCTGCAGTGGGCTCTCAGCTGGAGGGCTGCAGTGGGCTCTCAGCTGGAGGGCTGCTCTGGGCTCTCAGCTGGAGGGCTGCAGTGGGCTCTCAGCTGGAGGGCTGCAGTGGGCTCTCAGCTGGAGGGCTGCCGTGGGCTCTCAGCTGGAGGGCTGCCGTGGGCTCTCAGCTGGAGGGCTGCAGTGAGCTCTCAGCTGGAGGGCTGCTCTGGGCTCTCAGCTGGAGGGCTGCAGTGGGCTCTCAGCTGGAGGGCTGCAGTGGGCTCTCAGCTGAAGGGCTGCAGTGGGCTCTCAGCTGGAGGGCTGCAGTGGGCTCTCAGCTGGAGGGCTGCAGTGGGCTCTCACCTGAAGGGCTGCAGTGGGCTCTCACCTGGAGGGCTGCAGTGGGCTCTCAGCTGGAGGGCTGCAGTGGGCTCTCAGCTGGAGGGCTGCAGTGGGCTCTCACCTGAAGGGCTGCAGTGGGCTCTCACCTGAAGGGCTGCAGTGGGCTCTCAGCTGGAGGGCTGCAGTGGGCTCTCAGCTGGAGGGCTGCCGTGGGCTCTCAGCTGAAGGGCTGCAGTGGGCTCTCAGCTGGAGGGCTGCAGTGGGCTCTCACCTGAAGGGCTGCAGTGGGCTCTCAGCTGGAGGGCTGCAGTGGGCTCTCAGCTGGAGGGCTGCAGTGGGCTCTCAGCTGGAGGGCTGCAGTGGGCTCTCACCTGAAGGGCTGCAGTGGGCTCTCAGCTGGAGGGCTGCAGTGGGCTCTCAGCTGGAGGGCTGCAGTGGGCTCTCAGCTGGAGGGCTGCAGTGGGCTCTCAGCTGGAGGGCTGCAGTGGGCTCTCAGCTGGAGGGCTGCAGTGGGCTCTCAGCTGGAGGGCTGCTCTGGGCTCTCAGCTGAAGGGCTGCAGTGGGCTCTCACCTGAAGGGCTGCAGTGGGCTCTCAGCTGGAGGGCTGCAGTGGGCTCTCAGCTGGAGGGCTGCAGTGGGCTCTCAGCTGGAGGGCTGCTCTGGGCTCTCAGCTGAAGGGCTGCAGTGGGCTCTCACCTGAAGGGCTGCAGTGGGCTCTCAGCTGGAGGGCTGCAGTGGGCTCTCAGCTGGAGGGCTGCAGTGGGCTCTCAGCTGGAGGGCTGCTCTGGGCTCTCAGCTGAAGGGCTGCAGTGGGCTCTCACCTGGAGGGCTGCAGTGGGCTCTCAGCTGGAGGGCTGCAGTGGGCTCTCACCTGGAGGGCTGCAGTGGGCTCTCACCTGGAGGGCTGCAGTGGGCTCTCACCTGGAGGGCTGCAGTGGGCTCTCAGCTGAAGGGCTGCAGTGGGCTCTCAGCTGGAGGGCTGCAGTGGGCTCTCACCTGAAGGGCTGCAGTGGGCTCTCAGCTGGAGGGCTGCAGTGGGCTCTCAGCTGGAGAGCTGCAGTGGGCTCTCACCTGGAGGGCTGCAGTGGGCTCTCACCTGGAGGGCTGCAGTGGGCTCTCACCTGGAGGGCTGCAGTGGGCTCTCACCTGGAGGGCTGCTCTGGGCTCTCAGCTGGAGGGCTGCAGTGGGCTCTCACCTGGAGGGCTGCTCTGGGCTCTCACCTGGAGGGCTGCTCTGGGCTCTCAGCTGGAGGGCTGCAGTGGGCTCTCAGCTGGAGGGCTGCAGTGGGCTCTCAGCTGGAGGGCTGCAGTGGGCTCTCACCTGAAGGGCTGCAGTGGGCTCTCACCTGAAGGGCTGCAGTGGGCTCTCAGCTGAAGGGCTGCAGTGGGCTCTCAGCTGAAGGGCTGCAGTGGGCTCTCAGCTGGAGGGCTGCAGTGGGCTCTCACCTGGAGGGCTGCTCTGGGCTCTCAGCTGGAGGGCTGCAGTGGGCCCTCAGCTGGAGGGCTGCTCTGGGCTCTCAGCTGGAGGGCTGCAGTGGGCCCTCAGCTGGAGGGCTGCAGTGGGCTCTCAGCTGGAGGGCTGCAGTGGGCTCTCAGCTGGAGGGCTGCAGTGGGCTCTCAGCTGGAGGGCTGCAGTGGGCTCTCACCTGGAGGGCTGCTCTGGGCTCTCAGCTGGAGGGCTGCAGTGGGCCTGCTGCAGAAGTCTGTGGAGCTTCTCTTGTGTGCGGGTCCGAGTGGGATGGTGGTAGATCTCTCCTCTCGGCTCCAGGTGGCGGAGAGTTTACAAGTTCAAACTTTATTTAATGCAAATTAGGAAGGTTTTAAAAAAGCTTGCATTTAAAAACAGAGTACGGGCGGTAGTGAGTGGAGAGGCTCCTCGACGGACCTTCTTCAGGAGGAAAGGGAAAACACTCGCCTCCCTCATGGGGACAAGATGGAGGTCCCCATGAGGGATCATACATTTTAGGGTGAAGACTTGGTTAGGGTTAAGGTTAGGTTAAGTCTCCAGGAAATGCATGTAAGTCAATGTAATGTCGCCTGAAGTGATGTATACATGGTATGTGTGTGTGTGTGTGTGTGTGTGTGTGTGTGTGTGGGTGTGTGTGTAGGTGTGTGTGGGCGTGTGTGTGTGTGTGTGGGTGTGTGTGTGTGTGTTATTTTATGACAGTATATGATAGTTGGCAGCACCGTGATGATTACACACACACACACACACACACACACACACACTCAGCTCCCGATGGCCTTAGTTTCTATGCAGGAAGTCGAGCACACACAACTTTATTAAACGGTGTGTGTGTGTGTGTGTGTGTGTGTGTGTGTGTGTGTGTGTGCGTGTGCGTGTGTGTGCGTGTGTACACCAGGATATCCTCCTCCTTTGTTTCCTCACCTGGGTTGGTTTGTGATTATCTTCACTCCCTCTCCTCTCTCTCTCTGTGTCTCTCGCTCTCGCTCTCGCTCTCTCTCTCTCTCTCTCTCTCGCTCCCTCTCTCTCTCTCTCTCTCGCTCCTCCCTCCTCTCTCTCTCTCTCTCTCTCGCTCTCTCTCCTCTCTCCTCTCTCTCTCTCTCTCCTCTCGCTCTCCTCTCCCTCTCTCTCCCTCTCTCTCTCTCTCTCGCTCTCTCTCTCGCTCTCTCTCTCTCTCTCCTCTCCTCTCCTCCTCTCTCTCTCGCTCTCCTCTCTCTCTCTCTCTCTCTCTCTCTCTCCTCTCTCGCTCTCTCTCGTCACTGCAGGTGAGTGTCAGATAATTAGAGAACAATATATAAAAAGTAATTTATTTATAGAAAATAGAGAGATAGATTTGTTGTCCTTTTTTTATTTATACAGATCAATATTTAACTGAAGCTCTCGTATAAATGTTGTGGAGTAAAACGTATAGAACATAAAACCTCGTGCACTTCACAGCAGCAGCGTCCTCTTTAACTCCATTTGGTCACTTCAATGCAAAAGACTGATCCTCAGCTCTTTTACCGTGTCTGTTATTTGTTTTTTATAATTAATAATAATAACACATTTTATTCAACTTTCACCGGTGTGGTGAAAGTTCCAAGGTCACGTACGATATAGTAAATACTCTAGAGATAACCGAACATGAAAGAAACACAAACGGGTGATCATGAAGGAGACGAGTAAAATAATAAGAACAGGTTGTTCAGGTGTGTGAGGGGAGGGAGGTGGTCCTCTTTGTATCACGTTGTGTCTATTCGAAATCACGTTGTCTATTCGAAATCACGTTGACTATTCGAAATCACGTTGTGTCTATTTAAAGTCACGTTGTGTCTCTTTGAAGTCACGTTGTGTCTTTGATGTCACATTGTGTGTCTTTGAAGTCATGTTGTGTGTCTTTGAAGTCATGTTGTGTGTCTTTGAAGTCACATTGTGTGTCTTTGAAGTCATGTTGTGTGTCTTTGAAGTCACATTGTGTGTCTTTGAAGTCACGTTGTGTCTCTTTGAAGTCACGTTGTGTGTTTTTGAAGTCACGTTGTGTCTCTTTGAAGTCATGTTGTGTCTTTAAGTCATGTTGTGTCTTTGAAGTCACGTTGTGTCTCTTTGAAGTCATGTTGTGTCTCTTTGAAGTCATGTTGTGTCTCTTTGAAGTCACATTGTGTGTCTTTGAAGTCATGTTGTGTCTCTTTGAAGTCACGTTGTGTCTCTTTGAAGTCTTGTTGTGTGTTTTTGAAGTCACGTTGTGTCTCTTTGAAGTCACGTTGTGTGTCTTTGAAGTAACGTTGTGTCTTTGATGTCACAGTGTGTCTTTAAGTCATGTTGTGTGTCTTTGAAGTCACGTTGTGTGTCTTTGAAGTCACGTTGTGTCTCTTTGAAGTCATGTTGTGTGTTTTTGAAGTCACGTTGTGTCTCTTTGAAGTCACGTTTGTGTGTCTTTGAAGTAACGTTGTGTCTTTGATGTCACAATGTGTGTCTTTAAGTCATGTTGTGTGTTTTTGAAGTCACGTTGTGTCTCTTTGAAGTCATGTTGTGTCTCTTTGAAGTCATGTTGTGTCTCTTTGAAGTCACGTTGTGTGTCTTTGAAGTCACGTTGTGTGTCTTTGAAGTCATGTTGTGTGTCTTTGAAGTCACGTTGTGTGTGTTTGAAGTCACGTTGTGTCTCTTTGAAGTCACGTTGTGTGTCTTTGAAGTCACGGTGTGTCTTTGAAGTCACGTTGTGTCTCTTTGAAGTGACGTTGTGTGTCTTTGAAGTCACGTTGTGTGTCTTTGAAGTCACATTGTGTGTCTTTGAAGTCACGTTGTGTGTGTTTGAAGTCACGTTGTGTCTCTTTGAAGTCACGTTGTGTGTCTTTGAAGTCACGTTGTGTGTCTTTGAAGTCACGTTGTGTGTCTTTGAAGTCACGTTGTGTGTGTTTGAAGTCACGTTGTGTGTCTTTGAAGTCACGTTGTGTGTCTTTGAAGTCACGTTGTGTGTCTTTGAAGTCACGTTGTGTGTCTTTGAAGTCACGTGTTGTGTTTTTGAAGTCACGTTGTGTGTCTTTGAAGTCACGTTGTGTGTCTTTGAAGTCACGTTGTGTGTCTTTGAAGTCACGTTTTGTCTCTTTGAAGTCATTTGTCCCTTTGAAGTTACATTTTGTCTCGTTGTATCATGTTGTGTGTCTTTGTATCATGTTGTGTGTCTTTGTATCATGTTGTGTGTCTTTGTATCATGTTGTGTGTCTTTGTATCATGTTACTGTAGTGCAGTACTTGAGTGAAAAGTTCTCTGTTGTACCCTCCTGTGTGCAGGTGATGGACTCGGACAGCGGGGAGATGTTCCTGAGCGGCGAGGAGTCCGACAATTGGCACACAGCCTTCTCCCAGAAGCCCCTGCAGGACTGGACGGTGGACCCCGACTGTGTGAGTCTGCAGCGCTGTGGCATTGTGGGTAGTACAGGTGGAGTCACCTGGGTAAAAACTGTCACTAACAGATATCAGAGACGGCAAAAGTACACACTGAGAATGTTGGCCGAAGCTGTCCACGACACGATAAACGAATAAACGAAATATCTCGATCCTCACCTCAGGTTCTGAACGAGAGCGAGTCGGAGGACGTCCTTCGGGCCGTGGACCCGAACGAGGTGTTTCCCAGCGGGCCGCTCCCCTCCTCCTCCTCGTCTGAGAGCGACAGCAGCGTCTTAGAGGACCCCCCCCCGGGCAGCTCCGCCCCCCCACCCAACGTCTACCAGCTGGTGTACGAGGTCAACAGCCTGCAGACCAAACCTAGACCTGATAACATGATCTCCATAGAGCTGGGTGAGGGGGGGTCCTGCTGGGAACGGGAGATGTTGAGAGTGATACCCCTAAGGTTTATGAAATGTAGAGCAGGGTCTCCAGAACATGGAGACTGCCGGATGCTAACTTTCATATGTCGGGCAATTTGCGAAAAATAGGATAAGTTGTGTTGACTAGCATCAATGGAGACAGTAGGTAAACATGGCGTGGCTGAGCAGCTCTGGAGTGGGTCGGGGGTTATTGAGGACGCTGAATCCATTTCGGACATTTTCAGGATCATAAACAGGAAGTGGCCACATCTGTGCCCTCTGTGGGCTGACTCCGATGAATCGTGGGTCGTAATTTTAGGGGACTCAAAACTGCCACGTATGATCCTGAAAACGTGGATTGTCTGTATTTATTTCTTTGTCTGTCTTCTTCCCAAACAAAGTAACGTTGATCGCATCCCTTTTCTTATCCGTGATGTCACTTCCTGTCCCGTGCAGGTGAATGGAGCTCGCAGCTGCTGTTCTCAGACTCGTGCATCATCAACGAGCTTCCTGTCCCTGACCAGGTGAGAGACGGCAGATCCCCCTCCTCCTCCTCCTCCTCCTCTCCCCTCCTCCTCCTCTCCCCTCCTCTCCTCCTCCTCCTCCTCTCTCCTCCTCTCCCCTCCTCTCCTCCTCCTCTCCCCTCCTCTCCTCCTCCTCCTCCTCCTCTCTCCTCCTCCTCCTCCTCCTCTCCTCCTCCTCTCCTCCTCTCCTCCTCCTCCTCTCCTCCTCCTCTCCTCCTCTCCCCTCCTCTCCTCCTCCTCCTCCTCCTCCTCCTCTCCCCTCCTCTCCTCCTCCTCCTCCTCCTCCTGACTCTTCTCCTTCTTCTTTCAGCTGTACCAGGAGCTGTGTCTGACGGAGGAGGAGCAGAAGCTTCTGACTCAGGAAGGAGTTTCTCTGCCAAACAGCCTCCCTCTCACCAAGGTCTCTCTTTTATGTACTGTTGGTTTCTGAGTGTCCTCCTCCAATGAGAGTAGCATGCTACAAAGGTATCAGCTGGAGCTGTGAGCATGACAGGATGCTTGATGACCTGGAAGAGCATCAGGACTGCTCAAGCCGGGGACCAGGGAGATTATTAACATTTTGAGATTATGAGAAAAAGACAGAATTGTTAGATTTTGAGAGAAAGTCTGAGTTTTGTGATTTTGTAGAAAATGTCCGCATTTTTTTAACTTTGAGAAACAGTCGGGATATTAAACTTTTCTACATGAGATTATGAAAGCTTTCAGACATTTCTCAGACATGTTTCACATCTGTGATCGTAAAGTAACTGAAGCGGGGGAGACGCCTGGACACGTCCACGAGCGGCAAACTCTTTTGGCGTGTGGTGCAGTGGGTTGTGCGTTGGTGTTGTGTTCAGGGGGTCACAGGTTCAAACCCCACTGCAGTCAGCATGTCGTTGTGTCCCTGAGATTACATATTTGAATCGACTGACAGCCCTACTAAAAACACATAGTGGGAATATCAAGATGAGATACAGATGAGTGTTGCTCCACAGTAGTTTGTGTTTCATTGCTCTCACATATTGTGTTTTCTGAATGCGTCCTCAGGCTGAGGAGAGGGTCCTGAAGAGAGTCCGGAGAAAGATCCGGAACAAGCAGTCGGCTCAGGACAGCCGGCGGAGGAGGAAGGATTACATCGACGGGCTGGAGAGCAGGTACCCAGACATCCATTTATTCATACATCTCCGTTCTGATACAGCGGGGACGGGACCGGGGACAGGACCGGGGACAGGACCGGGGACAGGACCGGGGGGCCAACAGCGTCAGGGGCCCCGCGAGGTGTCGCTCCACTGGGACCGGGGTAAAGGAAAACAAAGAGACGCAATGAGGACACAATCACCTCCTAAAATCTGCACAGCGCTCCACTTTCAAGGTTCAAGGCTTTTATTGTCATGTGTCAGAGCTACAGTGTAGCTATGGCAATGATGAGGTCACAGGCTCCTCCCACAGAGCAACCACAGGCTCCTCCCACAGAGCAACCACAGGCTCCTCCCACAGAGCAACCACAGGCTCCTCCCACAGAGCAACACAATCACACAGTGCAAGTGAATACAAATAAAATAGAAATAATATGAAAAAAAGGCAGAGTTCTTCTCCATGTCTCTTCTACGTCAACATGTGTCCCCTCTTCTTCATGTCTCTTCTACGTCAACATGTGTCCCCTCTTCTTCATGTCTCTTCTACGTCAACATGTGTCCCCTTTTCTTCATGTCTCTTCTACATCAACATGTGTCCCCTCTTCTTCATGTCTCTTCTACGTCAACATGTGTCCCCTTTTCTTCATGTCTCTTCTACATCAACATGTGTCCCCTCTTCTCCGTGTCTCTTCTACATCAACATGTGTCCCCTTTTCTTCATGTCTCTTCTACATCAACATGTGTCCCCTCTTCTTCATGTCTCTTCTACATCACCATGTGTCCCCTCTTCTCCATGTCTCTTCTACATCAACACGTGTCCCCTCTTCTCCATGTCTCTTCTACATCAACACGTGTCCCCTCTTCTCCATGTCTCTTCTACATCAACATGTGTCCCCTCTTCTTCATGTCTCTTCTACATCAACATGTGTCCCCTCTTCTCCATGTCTCTTCTACATCAACATGTGTCCCCTCTTCTTCATGTCTCTTCTACATCAACATGTGTCCCCTCTTCTCCATGTCTCTTCTACATCAACACGTGTCCCCTCTTCTTCATGTCTCTTCTACATCAACATGTGTCCCCTCTTCTCCATCAACACGTGTCCCCTCTTCTTCATGTCTCTTCTACATCAACATGTGTCCCCTCTTCTCCATGTCTCTTCTACATCAACATGTGTCCCCTCTTCTCCATGTCTCTTCTACATCAACATGTGTCCCCTCTTCTTCATGTCTCTTCTACATCAACATGTGTCCCCTCTTCTTCATGTCTCTTCTACATCAACATGTGTCCCCTCTTCTCCATGTCTCTTCTACATCAACATGTGTCCCCTCTTCTTCATGTCTCTTCTACATCAACATGTGTCCCCTCTTCTACATCAACATGTGTCCCCTCTTCTTCAGTCTCTTCTACATCAACATGTGTCCCCTCTTCTTCATGTCTCTTCTACATCAACATGTGTCCCGCTCTTCTTCATGTCTCTTCTACATCAACATGTGTCCCCTCTTCTCCATGTCTCTTCTACATCAACATGTGTCCCCTCTTCTCCATGTCTCTTCTACATCAACATGTGTCCCCTCTTCTTCATGTCTCTTCTACATCAACATGTGTCCCCTCTTCTTCATGTCTCTTCTACATCAACATGTGTCCCCTCTTCTCCATGTCTCTTCTACATCAACATGTGTCCCCTCTTCTTCATGTCTCTTCTACATCAACATGTGTCCCCTCTTCTCCATGTCTCTTCTACATCAACATGTGTCCCCTCTTCTTCATGTCTCTTCTACATCAACATGTGTCCCCTCTTCTCCATGTCTCTTCTACATCAACATGTGTCCCCTCTTCTTCATGTCTCTTCTACATCAACATGTGTCCCCTCTTCTTCATGTCTCTTCTACATCAACATGTGTCCCCTCTTCTTCATGTCTCTTCTACATCAACATGTGTCCCCTCTTCTTCATGTCTCTTCTACATCAACATGTGTCCCCTCTTCTTCATGTCTCTTCTACATCAACATGTGTCCCCTCTTCTTCATGTCTCTTCTACATCAACATGTGTCCCCTCTTCTTCATGTCTCTTCTACATCAACATGTGTCCCCTCTTCTCCATGTCTCTTCTACATCAACATGTGTCCCCTCTTCTTCATGTCTCTTCTACATCAACATGTGTCCCCTCTTCTTCATGTCTCTTCTACATCAACATGTGTCCCCTCTTCTTCATGTCTCTTCTACATCAACATGTGTCCCCTCTTCTTCATGTCTCTTCTACATCAACATGTGTCCCCTCTTCTTCATGTCTCTTCTACATCAACATGTGTCCCCTCTTCTTCATGTCTCTTCTACATCAACATGTGTCCCCTCTTCTTCATGTCTCTTCTACATCAACATGTGTCCCCTCTTCTTCATGTCTCTTCTACATCAACATGTGTCCCCTCTTCTCCATGTCTCTTCTACATCAACATGTGTCCCCTCTTCTTCATGTCTCTTCTACATCAACATGTGTCCCCTCTTCTTCATGTCTCTTCTACATCAACATGTGTCCCCTCTTCTTCATGTCTCTTCTACATCAACATGTGTCCCCTCTTCTCCATGTCTCTTCTACATCAACATGTGTCCCCTCTTCTCCATGTCTCTTCTACATCAACACGTGACAGAGAATCAGCACTTTGGTAACGGGGCTGAAACAGAGGGGATTGTGGGTAATGCTGCCATGGTCTGTTAGCTGAAAGGAGCTCCACAGATAAAGTAACACGGTGTGTGTCCTCTGTGTGTTGTGAAGGGCGGCAGCGTGCTCGGCGCAGAACAAGGAGCTGCAGCGCACCGTGGGGCAGCTGGAGAAACACAACATGTACGTCCGCTCCTCTTCTTCTTCTCTTTTATCACCGCCTACTTTATTTCTTCTTCTCTTGTATCACCGTCCACCTCATTACACCTTGTCTCTGATGGAGCTGCTTCTCTGCTCAGGTCTCTGCTGGCGCACCTGCAGCAGCTCCAGTCCCTCATCAAGCACACCGTGAGCCGGGGAGCCCAGACCAGCACCTGCCTGCTGGTGAGGGGGGGGGTGTGTGTGTGTGTGTGTGTGTGTGTGTGTGTGTGTGTGTGTGTGTGTGTGTGTGTGTGTGTGTGTGTGTGTGTGTGGTGTGTGTGTGTGTGTGTGTGTGTGTGTGTGTGTGTGTGTGTGTGTGTGTGTGTGTGTGTGTGTGTGTGTGTGTGTGTGTGTGTGTGTGTGTGTGGTGTGTGTGTGTGTGTGTGTGTGTGTGTGTGTGTGTGTGTGTGTGTGTGTGTGTGTGTGTGTGTGTGTGTGTGTGTGTGTGTGTGTGTGTGTGTGTGTGTGTGTGTGTGTGTGTGTGTGTGTGGGGGGGTGGCCTGGTATTACTATACTTGTGGGGACCTAAATCTGTTTACATAGTCACGTGTGGTCAATGTAATGTCCCCTGAAGTGATGTATACATAGTGTGTGTGTGTGTCCGTGTGTGTGTCCGTGTGTGTGTGTGTGTGTCCGTGTGTGTGTGTGTGTCCGTGTCCATCTGTGTGTGTCCGTGTGTCTGTGTCTGTGTGTGTGTGTGTGTGTGTGTGTGTGTGTGTGTGTGTGTGTCCGTGTGTGCTGCCACTGATATCCATAGATCCTGGATACTAATCCTGTGTGTGTGTGTGTGTGTGTGTGTGTGTGTGTGTGTGTGTGTGTGTGTGTGTGTGTGTGTGTGTGTGTGTGTGTGTGTGTGTGTGTGTGTGTGTGTGTGTGTGTGTGTGTGTTGTCTGAATGATGGAAATTAAGTGGTGAACAGTTTTTGTGTGTGCTTTCAAACAGTAGAACACATGAACAGTGTGTGTGTGTGTCCGTCAGTGTCAGTAGAACAAGTGAACACATGAACAGTGTGTGTTGCACGGCGTGCAGCTGACTCTGATGCATTATGGGTATTAATAAAAAAAAGTATTTTCTCCATGACTTCCTTTTGTCGTAGAAGGCTTACCTGGCTCACACCGGACACTAAAGACATTTAAAGTGTATTTCTCTACAGCCCAATACCACACATGTGAGATCAAGTGTGTGTGTGTGTGTGTGTGTGGTGTGTGGTGTGTGTGGTGTGTGTCCACAGATCATCCTGGTGTCTCTGGGTCTGATCATCCTGCCGAGCTTCAGTCCGTTCAGCCGAAGCTCTTCTTCAGACGACGACTACAGGCCGACTGGAGGTCAGTGAGCTGTCTCACACACACACACACACACACACACACACACACACACACACACACACACACACACACACACACACACACGTGCACACAGACGAACTCTCACACACGTGCACACAGACGAACTCACACACACGTGCACACAGAAGGACTCACACACGTGCACACAGAAGGACTCACACACGTGCACACAGAAGGACTCACACACACGTGCACACAGAAGGACTCACACACACGTGCACACAGACGGACTCACACACACGTGCACACACAGACGGACTCACACACACACACAGAAGGACTCACACACAGGTGCAGGCCTGATAAGGAAGTGTGTGTAATGTGAGACGGCAGCGAGGTTTCAGCTCCGGTTATTAGATCAAAGAGGCGTAATGTTTTCTATTATTTCCCTGTGGCGACGTGGACGGTGTCCAACGAGGACCAACGTCAGCAATAGCGGGTGTAACTAAAATTAGGCAAGCCGGGTAACTCAAACATGTCCAGGGTCTGTTGAACTGGATTCGTAGTACAGGCCACTCATCGATTAGTAGCTGCTCCCCCCACCCTCACAACAACTCCAGACAGACGTAAATACAGCAGCTGGACTCGCCACACAGGAAACACAAGCTTTCATCAGTGGTTCGGAAGTGGCGCTGTACTGGGAGCGGAGGTGACCTGAGATCAGCTCCCTGGACCTGACAGCGCAACATGCGTACATGAAGCGCTACGTCATGAACGCAATAAATCATACCCTCGTGGGGGCGCGCTGTGATTGGCTTAGAATGGAGGACGAATCGGCTGAGCGTCAGGGGAGTCTCCAAAAACGCACACAGGAATGCTCAGCGATCCGTGCACAGAGAGCGTTTGCAGGTGCAGAGGTTTTAAACAGAAAACAAATATGTGGATCAAAAATACATACAGCCGCTTTCACACCAAGTACTTTGCCGTACTTAGTGCCGGCACTTAGTACCCCCAGGGCACTAAGTACCCCCAGGGCACTAAGTACCCCCAGGGCACTAAGTACCCCCAGGGCACTTAGTACCCCCAGGGCACTAAGTACCCCCAGGGCACTTAGTACCCCCAGGGCACTAAGTACCCCCAGGGCACTAAGTACCCCCAGGGCACTTAGTACCCCCAGGGCACTAAGTACCCCCAGGGCACTAAGTACCAACCGCGCTCACACCGGAGTACTTTGTCGTACTTAGTGCCGGCACATAGTACCCCCAGGGCACTTAGTACCCCCAGGGCACTAAGTACCCCCAGGGCACTTAGTACCCCCAGGGCACTAAGTACCAACCGCGCTCACACCGGAGTACTTTCCCCTGAGGGAGGATTAGGCAAATGAAGCCGCTGACGTCACTTCGTCTTCTTCTGCTTTGGGTTTACTGGCAGGCCGCAACCCACTTCACGGCGTATACTGCCGCCGGCCGGAAGTCCCCCGGAGTTGGGGAAGGCTTCCAGAACGCCGACACCTCCTCATCTCCACCGCTCCCATGTTTTCTTTTGTGTTGCCATAAGTTAGTCTCTCTGCGTTTGTGCTCTGGGCTAATGCTAATAATGCTAATGCTAATGCTAATAATGCTAATAATGCTAATGCTAATAATGCTAATGCTAATAATGCTAATGCGAGGATAATAAAATGGCGGCTTCACAAAACTTTTTTGGAGTTTTACGGGGCGTGGTTTGCAATCCGCTCAGCCAATCAGAAACTGGTACTTTTTTGGTCCCACCTCTCCGGCAGGCACTAAACATGGGGGTACAAGTTCCCGCCACTAAGTACTCTTTTTGGTGTGAACGCGACATAGCGGAACTAAACGGGAAAAATACGGGGATAAGTACTCCGGTGTGAACGCGCCTTATGTAAAACTTTTTTCTGTATTTGTATTTTATTGACATGAATATGAAACGGGAAGACATTTGTGTGTGCACTGAAAAACACGAGTGTGAATGCTTCTGTGTGCACGTGTGTATTATGAGAGTGTTCTGAGCCCATATTTGTATCATGCTGAACTTTCTGCCACTAGAGGGCACTGTGGGAAAACAACAGTATGTTTAGTGTGGTGGTGGAGCAGTGTGGCATCATGGGAGTTGTAGTCTTCAGCTTCAGGGTCGTAGGTTCAGGAGGTTTTCACCGTCTCCTCCTCTCCTCTGATAAAAAGCGGAGTCTTGTGGCCAAACGGCGGTACTACACTTCCGTTGTGGTCTCTAACTCGTTGGATAATTTTTTTTAAACTAAATAAACTACCCAGTATGACCGTTCCCGGGTAGCAGTTCTCTTCCCTCCCTTCAATCTAACCCTCCCCTTCCCCCCACCCTAACCCTAACCACTCCCTACCTAATCCTAATCTTCCTTCCTCCCTCCTAAACCCCAAAACCTCTCCTACTGTAAGAAATTAAAATCAATGTTTATACTACATGGGCTGTATGATGTAAATCTCGTCAATTCGCTTTTAACGGTGGCGCCTCTCAGCCACCGTAGTGTCGTGTCAGGTGGGCGTGTCGTGTACTGGCCGCGGCCGCAGCTTCTTCTTCAGAGTACGCAGTACGCAGTCTACTGTCCCGCAGCTGCTGCCTCTCTGTTGGACTCCGGTACTGCACCTTACTCAGGAGACGCAACAACATAAATGAGTGGGGGGCGAACGCACTACCCACTCAGCCACAGTCACCCCCAGGCCGCCAGTTGATGGTCACTGGCCTAGCGTCTGAATTGCGCTGCAGAAATAAAACAACTTTAAAAGGTTAAAATAAAGATATTTAAATAAACATAAGAAGTTAAACTGTCTAATTGTTGAAATAGAATAAATAACAATACAAATTAAAGTAAACATTTATACAGTGGGGTATGTTAACGAAGAGTTGATGCTTATGAGCAGCAGATTACACTCCTCCGGCGCTGTGAAGTAAAACCATCTTCTGCTCTCTAGTGATTTCCAGGAACATCCTGACGGAGCACCCAGCGGAGTCCGACCCCCCGTCAGCGACCTCTGACCCCGGGGAGTCAGCCGGACCGGAGGGCCCCGCCGTCCTCCAACAGCCAATAGAAAGCCTCGGAAACCCAGGCTCCGATGCGGCGGCTGCAGAGGGGAACCGCTCGGCGCCCGCCACCCCAGACCCTGCAAAACCTGCTCACGCTGACGAGATGTAACACGAGGCGAGAGCACGGACTGGACAGTTCAGGAGGCGAATCCACCAATCAGGGGGTCGGAGGGTTGGTTCGATTCCCAAAACCCTGCAGTCACCGAGCCCCGAGGAGGAGTGCCTTAAGAGGGCGATTAACAACATTTTCTTAGTGGCCAAACGGCGGTACTGCAACTCGCGTGACGTCATTTTGGCCCAAAGAGACATTTCCCCATTGACTCACATTAGGAGAGAGACGTCTGCAAATCAGTGGCGATATCTTCTTTTACCAAATCAACTTCACAACACAAACACTTTCAGATCCCTTATTTAAATCAGAGTCTCGCTGTCAGCTTGGTGAACCAGGAAATGTTGAGGACCCCAACGTTTTATGATAGAAACGTAGAGCAGGGTCTCCAGCACATAGAAACTGCCGGATGCTAACCTGTGTAGCGGTTGGGACATGTGAATAATTAGCATAAGTTGTGCAATTAGCATTAATTTGGACATGTAGGAGTGGTGTTGGGGGTTGTTGGAGATGCTGAATCCATTTCTGATATTTTCAGGTTTGAACCAGAACGTGGTCATATCTGTTCTCTCTGTGGACTGATTCTGACGACCACGAGTAGAGTTGGACCATCGGATATAGAGAGCGCAAGATGAACATTATGTCCTCTGTGGACACTTTCTTATCAAAGCAATCTGAGTCCCTTAATCTTCCAAATGGATCAAAATCAGTCCAGAGAGAGAATTACATGCTTTGCGATATTAGTCTGTTAACCCAATCAGAGCAGACGTTGATTTAGGTTGAAGCTGAAAGTACATTTTGTGTAATTTGATGGATGCATTTTTAGTTTTATCAGAAGACGTTGTCGTCACATTAATATAATATGTTTTAAAGCTCTTAAAGTAATTTGGATATTTTAAAAATGGCTTTTTCTTTGCGAGAGGGATTTACTGAGTCGTATTCTGGCTTTTTAATTTAATTTGAACCAAAAGTCCTCGTGGATTAACGTTTGAATGTTGTTGCGTCACTAAGTGTTAAATTAATATATTTGAGTCCATTGGAATTACAGAAACATGACAGACCTGAGAAACGCTCAGATAAAACCATGCAAAGCGGGTTTAGTGTTATTATTAGTATTATTAATAGTATTCTAACTCCTCTCTCACGGCTTTGTGTTTCATGAATCGGCTCACGGGGTTAACGATTCATTCATTCTTTATTAAAAGGGAACAACGAGTCTGTCTCTGATTCTTTCTTTTGTTTCTGCAACCAAACTGATTTATTATAATTCTGTCTCTTCGAGTGCCTCGGAGAGAAGTACTCAGATCATGAGTTAAAGTAGAAATACTCTGATCATGAGTTAAAGTAGAAGTACTCAGATCATGAGTTAAAGTAGAAGTACTCTGATCATGAGTTAAAGTAGAAGTACTCTGATCATGAGTTAAAGTAGAAGTACTCAGATCATGAGTTAAAGTAGAAGTACTCAGATCATGAGTTAAACTAGAAGTACTCAGATCATGAGTTAAACTAGAAGTACTCTGATCATGAGTTAAAGTAGAAGTACTCTGATCGTGAGTTAAAGTAGAAGTACTCAGATCATGAGTTAAAGTAGAAGTACTCAGATCATGAGTTAAACTAGAAGTACTCTGATCATGAGTTAAAGTAGAAGTACTCTGATCATGAGTTAAAGTAGAAGTACTCTGATCATGAGTTAAAGTAGAAGTACTCTGATCAAGAGTTAAAGTAGAAGTACTCTGATCAAGAGTTAAAGTAGAAGTACTCTGATCATGAGTTAAAGTAGAAGTACTCAGATCATGTACTTCAGTAAAAGTAGAAGTACTCTGATCATGAGTTAAAGTAGAAGTACTCAGATCATGAGTTAAAGTAGAAGTACTCTGATCATGAGTTAAAGTAGAAGTACTCAGATCATGTACTTCAGTAAAAGTAGAAGTACTCTGATCATGAGTTAAAGTAGAAGTACTCTGATCATGAGTTAAAGTAGAAGTACTCTGATCATGAGTTAAAGTAGAAGTACTCTGATCATGAGTTAAAGTAGAAGTACTCTGATCATGAGTTAAAGTAGAAGTACTCTGATCATGAGTTAAAGTAGAAGTACTCAGATCATGTACTTCAGTAAAAGTAGAAGTACTCTGATCATGAGTTAAAGTAGAAGTACTCAGATCATGAGATAAAGTAGAAGTACTCAGATCATGAGTTAAAGTAGAAGTACTCAGATCATGAGTTAAAGTAGAAGTACTCTGATCATGAGTTAAAGTAGAAGTACTCTGTCTCTGATCATGAGTTAAAGTAGAAGTACTCTGATCAAGAGTTAAAGTAGAAGTACTCAGATCATGAGTTAAAGTAGAAGTACTCTGATCATGGGTTAAAGTAGAAGTACTCAGATCATGAGTTAAAGTAGAAGTACTCTGATCATGAGTTAAAGTAGAAGTACTCAGATCATGAGTTAAAGTAGAAGTACTCTGATCATGAGTTAAAGTAGAAGTACTCTGATCATGAGTTAAAGTAGAAGTACTCTGATCATGAGTTAAAGTAGAAGTACTCAGATCATGTACTTCAGTAAAAGTGGAAGTACTCAGATCATGAGTTAAAGTAGAAGTACTCTGAAAATGAGTTAAAGTAGAAGTACTCTGATCATGAGTTAAAGTAGAAGTACTCAGATCATGAGTTAAAGTAGAAGTACTCAGATCATGAGTCAAAGTAGAAGTACTCTGATCATGAGTCAAAGTAGAAGTACTCTGATCATGAGTTAAAGTAGAAGTACTCTGATCATGAGTTAAAGTAGAAGTACTCAGATCATGAGTTAAAGTAGAAGTACTCTGATCATGAGTTAAAGTAGAAGTACTCTGATCATGAGTTAAAGTAGAAGTACTCTGATCATGAGTTAAAGTAGAAGTACTCTGATCATGAGTTAAAGTAGAAGTACTCAGATCATGAGTTAAAGTAGAAGTACTCTGATCATGAGTTAAAGTAGAAGTACTCAGATCATGAGTTAAAGTAGAAGTACTCAGATCGTGAGTTAAAGTAGAAGTACTCTGATCGTGAGTTAAAGTAGAAGTACTCTGATCATGAGTTAAAGTAGAAGTACTCTGATCATGAGTTAAAGTAGAAGTACTCAGATCATGTACTTCAGTAAAAGTACTCAGATCATGAGTTAAAGTAGAAGTACTCTGATCATGAGTTAAAGTAGAAGTACTCAGATCATGTACTTCAGTCAAAGTACTCAGATCTTGTTCTAGAGTAAAAGTAGAAGTACTCCAGATCTTGTACTTAGTAAAAGTAGAAGTACTCAAATCTTGTCCTTGAGTAAAAGTAGAAGTACTCAGATCTTGTACTTGAGTAAAAGTAGAAGTACTCAGATCTTGTCCTTGAGTAAAAGTAGAAGTACTCAGATCTTGTACTTGAGTAAAAGTAGAAGTACTCTAGATCTTGTACTTGAGTAAAAGTAGAAGTACTCAGATCTTGTCCTTGAGTAAAAGTAGAAGTACTCAGATCTTGTCCTTGAGTAAAAGTAGAAGTACTCAGATCTAGTCCTTGAGTAAAAGTAGAAGTACTCAGGTGTTACGGCTGCTGTTTCTGCCTGCTCGGTAACCTGTCTGGGATTGTCTGCAGCCGTGTGTGTGATTATGTAAATGAGCTGTGTGGTTGCCCCAACGTCATTGGCTGTCATCTCCTGGTCCACTTCCGAGGACACTGATTGGAGCACGCCGGGTCCGACGTTCTCCAATCCCTGTGCAAGCCCAGCGCACACCTGCTGGAGAGGACTACAAAGCCTGGTCAGTGACGATGTATGCTCAGTGTCGAGTGACAACTCATGTGCTTACTAGTGACGAGCGGATATGTGTTTAGCGGATATGTGTTTAGCGTAGGGTGCTTAGTTTCCCTCCTTCAGCTGTGTTTTCGTACAGCTTCCTTTCTTTAGACTGTACCACTTTGACGGTGAGGGTTATTAGCTATATTTCTTTGTATTTAAGTAGGCTCCTTTTTTAGAGTCCTCCTTTTTTAGAGTCCTCCTGTGCCCTTTTTGCCTTGTTGTTGTTTCAGGCTGCCATTTTGTTTCACCTTGCTTTATAATAAAACCATTCATAATTATTACCGATTCCAATCTGGTGTGTGTTGCTTTCCTCTTCCCCTAGTCGGGACGTAACAAGTACAACGAAGCATAACATGGAAATACTCAAGTAAAGCACAAGTACCTCAGAATTATACTTCAGAAGAGTATGTGAGTACATAGTTACTCCACAGAGCTCAGGGATTGATGGGAGCTTTCCGAATAGTTCAGATCCTTTTCTGTTGAAACAGCTTCCTGTGAACATCAGCGCTGCACCGGAGACACTGCTGATTAAATACACAATTAAAATACCTCTTTAAGAAACAAAAGAATGTTCCATATTTTATTTGGTCATTTTACTTGATTATTTTATTTATTTATTTATATCTCCATCTTTTTAATCCTGAACGTCACCAAGCGCTCCGTTCCAGCTGTGTGCGTCACTCTTTAGTGTCCCCTGGTCTCCAGCTGTGTGCGTCACTCTTTAGTGTCCCCTGCTCTCCCAGCTGTGTGCGTCACTCTTTAGTGTCCCCTGGTCTCCCAGCTGTGTGCGTCACTCTTTAGTGTCCCTCTGGTCTCCCATCTGTGTGCGTCACTCTTTAGTGTCCCCTGGTCTCCCAGCTGTGTGCGTCACTCTTTAGTGTCCCCTGGTCTCCCAGCTGTGTGCGTCACTCTTTAGTGTCCCCTGATCTCCCAGCTGTGTGCGTCACTCTTTAGTGTCCCCTGGTCTCTAGCTGTGTGCGTCACTCTTTAGTGTCCCCTGCTCTCCCAGCTGTGTGCGTCACTCTTTAGTGTCCCCTGGTCTCCAGCTGTGTGTGGTCACTCTTTAGTGTCCCCTGGTCTCCCAGCTGTGTGCGTCACTCTTTAGTGTCCCCTGGTCTCCCATCTGTGTGCGTCACTCTTTAGTGTCCCCTGGTCTCCCAGCTGTGTGCGTCACTCTTTAGTGTCCCCTGGTCTCCCAGCTGTGTGCGTCACTCTTTAGTGTCCCCTGCTCTCCCAGCTGTGTGCGTCACTCTTTAGTGTCCCCTGGTCTCCCAGCTGTGTGCGTCACTCTTTAGTGTCCCCTGGTCTCCCAGCTGTGTGCGTCACTCTTTAGTCTCCCCTGGTCTCCCAGCTGTGTGCGTCACTCTTTAGTGTCCCCTGGTCTCCCAGCTGTGTGCGTCACTCTTTAGTGTCCCCTGGTCTCCCAGCTGTGTGCGTCACTCTTTAGTGTCCCCTGGTCTCCCAGCTGTGTGCGTCACTCTTTAGTGTCCCCTGGTCTCCCAGCTGTGTGCGTCACTCTTTAGTCTCCCCTGGTCTCCCAGCTGTGTGCGTCACTCTTTAGTGTCCCCTGGTCTCCCAGCTGTGTGCGTCACTCTTTAGTGTCCCCTGGTCTCCCAGCTGTGTGCCTCACTTTTTAGTGTCCCCTGGTCTCTAGCTGTGTGCGTCACTCTTTAGTGTCCCCTGGTCTCTCCCAGCCGTGTGCGTCACTCTTTAGTGTCCCCTGGTCTCCCAGCTGTGTGCGTCACTCTTTAGTGTCCCCTGGTCTCCCAGCTGTGTGCGTCACTCTTTAATATCCCCTGGTCTCCCAGCTGTGTGCGTCACTCTTTAGTGTCCCCTGGTCTCCAGCTGTGTGCGTCACTCTTTAGTGTCCCCTGGTCTCCCAGCTGTGTGCGTCACTCTTTAGTGTCCCCTGGTCTCCCAGCTGTGTGCATCACTCTTTAGTGTCCCCTGGTCTCCCAGCTGTGTGCGTCACTCTTTAGTGTCCCCTGGTCTCCCAGCATGTCTCCTCAAGTTGCTGAATGTCCTCTAAACGCTGCATGTGTTGTCAAGTTGCTGAAGATGTGTCTTCATGTGGAACCTTTGTGTTTGTATGAAGCCCCACTTTGTCTGTGAATAAACCTCCTGTCCCTAACCCTTGCACACGTTCATGTCTGGGAAAACACATTCTACAGTATATTCCTGATGTGGAGCAATATATAATATATATATTAAGCGTGCAGCAGCTGTGAGAAGGCCTCTTCCCCCAGAGCCCAGCAGGGGGCAGGAGAGATGCTGAATCACTGACTGATGCATTTGATACTTCACTTTAGATTCAATGCATAACAGATACACTGAGAGGGAAACACTCAGAGAACTCAACAACTTAGGATGTGTGTGAAATGATGACACCACGGTACACATTAAGATTGAGTAACAGTGGTGTCAAGTAACTAAGTACATTTACTCAAGTACTGTATTTAAGAAATGTTGAGGTACTCTCCCACCAAATTAGAGACACTACATACTGATATACACCCTGAACATCAGCAGGAGAGGACTCTTTAAAGTAGAGACACTACATACTGATATACACGTGAACATCAACAGGAGAGGACTCTTTAAAGTAGAGACACTACATACTGATATACACCTGAACATCAGCAGGAGAGGACTCTTTAAAGTAGAGACACTACATACTGATATACACCTGAACATCAGCAGGAGAGGACTCTTTAAAGTAGAGACACTACATACTGATATACACCTGAACATCAGCAGGAGAGGACTCTTTAAAGTAGAGACACTACATACTGATATACACCTGAACACCAGCAGGAGAGGACTCTTTAAAGTAGAGACACTACATACTGATATACACCTGAACATCAGCAGGAGAGGACTCTTTAAAGTAGAGACTATACATACTGATATACACCTGAACATCAGCAGGAGAGGACTCTTTAAAGTAGAGACACTACATACTGATATACACCTGAACATCAGCAGGAGAGGGACTCTTTAAAGTAGAGACACTACATACTGATATACACCTGAACATCAGCAGGAGAGGACTCTTTAAAGTAGAGACACTACATACTGATATACACCTGAACATCAGCAGGAGAGGACTCTTTAAAGTAGAGACACTACATACTGATATACACCTGAACATCAGCAGGAGAGGGACTCTTTAAAGTAGAGACACTACATACTGATATACACCTGAACATCAGCAGGAGAGGACTCTTTAAAGTAGAGACACTACATACTGATATACACCTGAACATCAGCAGGAGAGGACTCTTTAAAGTAGAGACAGGGCCCCCTTTAATGTTGTTGTTTTGTTGATCTGAGGGATTGAGAGCTGCACTGATTAAAGATTGGACGGCTGTATATATATGTCAGCCGTCATAATGAGGGAAAAAGGGACGGACACACAGAGGCGGTTGTACTTTATGTACTCTGTACTCTCAATGTTACTGAAGTCATATCAATGATCTACTTTACAGTAGTTTACCCTTCAGACATTGCCGCTCAAAGTGATTTACAAAAAGGGAAAATAAAGACAAGGACAATTTGCCACATGAATGTAATTAATGGATGATAATTATTAAAAGTAAGATACAAATCTAGATTTGACAAAAACATTACGAGAAATAGAAAACATAGAATTATTCATAAAATAGAACAGATTTTTATGAAGTTTTGGGTCGATGTTGACGATGTAGGGACTCTGGATCATTTGGATTGGATTGAAGTGGAAATAAAGTGTCCACAGTAGATCTCGTGCTCTCTATATCCAACTCTACTCGTGGTAGTCAATGAGTAGCACGGAGACAACACATATGGCCACCTTCGAGTTAAAACTGTCTTTATTTAGAAAATGTCAGAAATGGATTCGGCATCCTCAATAACACTCAAACTGTCCAAATCAACCGAGCCATTTGTATCTATTGTGTGCATAGGCTGTAATGCCATTGATGCTAATTAACGCAACTTATGCTAATTGTTGAAATGTCCCAGCATATGCAGGTTAGCATCCAGCAGTGTGGGGTCCTGAACTCCGGGCTCTCAGTGCTGGTAAACTGCATCTCCGTCAATTGTTTCCACCTTTCCTGGGCTCACTTTCCTTCCTTCCTCCCCCCTCCCCGGTCTGCCAGCTCTCCGCCCATGCACACAGTCTTTCAGTCACACGCACACTCAAACACACTCAAACACGTACACAACACACTCTCACACACACTTCAGATCACCTGCGGATGGATTTTTAAAACGCGAATCAAGCGGAGGCAGACGGACATGGATCAGCTGTTTGAGGGACTTTTTTTAACCAGTGTCCGTGGAACATGTGGATTACTCCCGTTTGAACCGCGAACGTGAAGAGGACACGGAGATTTTCGCAGGTGAAGCCGTTTAACTGTCCGATAATCAAAGTAACGGAGTACTGAAGTGCAATTTTGAAGGACTTATACTTTACATTTTCTCGTTCTACTCCTCTACAGTTCAGAGGTAAATGTTGTACTTTCCCTCCACTACATGTATTTAATGCCTTTAGTTACTTTACAGATGTGGATGAATGATGTGAAATCTAACCAAGTGTTAAATCAGACTTAGTTCCACTGGAGTAAATCCACAAGCTACCCTGCAGTCTACAAAGTACTTCAGACTAGCTGCACCTCCACCAGCTACCCTGCAGTCTACAAAGTACTTCAGACTAGCTGCACCTCCACCAGCTACCCTGCAGTCTACAAAGTACTTCAGACTAGCTGCACCTCCACCAGCTACCCTGCAGTCTACAAAGTACTTCAGACTAGCTGCACCTTCACCAGCTACCCTGCAGTCTACAAAGTACTTCAGACTAGCTGCTCCTCCACCAGCTACCCTGCAGTCTACAAAGTACTTCAGACTAGCTGCACCTTCACCAGCTTTGAGAACACTTTCATGATCAATCATTATAAAACATATCATATATATTATTCTGAAATGGACCAATCTGCACAACGAATACTTTCACTGTCTTTCACTATATTTAGATGAGAATACTTTCTACTTTCACTTGAGGAACATTTTGAATGCAGGACTTTTACTGAAACAGAGTATTCCTACACTCTGGTACTTCTACTTTTACTCAAGTACAAGATCTGAGTACTTCTACTTTTACTCAAGTACAAGATCTGAGTACTTCTACTTTTACTCAAGTACAAGATCTGAGTACTTCTACTTCTCTCTCCTCAAAGCGGTAATGGACACTAGTGATAATGTAGTTCTCTCACAGGGACTCTAACTCGTCTCCTGAAGTTCATCCTCTTTAAGGCCAGCGTTAAAACAAAGAAACAGATTGCATCTCGCGACAGCAGCATCCGTCAGCGTTTCCCGCTCAGCTGTCAGCGGGTGTGAAATGAACGTGTAGATGTGGCGATGAAAACATAAAGCCTTGTGTGTGGAATATAAAAGCCCTCGCCAAAGAGAAGCTCTACGCAGAAACAGAGGAGCGATATTTAAAAAAAAAGTGAATGAATGAAATCTGTCTGTTTGAATGAAGAGAAGAACGGTCACTGTGACTATAGAATCATCCGGATGGAGGTCGGACAGCTAATGCTACGCTAACTGAGTGCTAACAAAACGTCTTATCACGCATAATTAATCTCCCAGTATATGTTCGCATAGCCATTTCTCCCGCTTCAACCCGTCTTCCCAGTGTGTGAGTTCCTGTACTTCAACACACTCGGCGTCTCTTGCTGATGTCTCCACGTCTCTGTTAGTTTAAGATGTAATCCCACGGTCCTTCTCGTTGTGTTGTCTCAGTGACCTACAGTCACACATCCTCACAACCACGCTTTCAGGGTTAAAGTGGAAATATACGGCTCCTCCTCTACAGGTTAAGTCAATAGTTTGCGGTCGCTCGTATTCTCCAGAGATGGCCGAGTTGCAGTTGATGACGTCGCATCCTAATTCGGCTATATCAATATTGTGATATGGCGTTAGGTGTGATGGCCTTCGTGTTGTTTTGTCCTGGTTTAAAGTCTTCATTACAGGAACGTGGTGTACTTGATTACTTTTCCCTACCCTCTCTCAGTGATGTCTTCGGGGAGTTTTTCTCCCACGACTTGGCGCGGCCCTGAACTCACAAAGGCCACTCGAGACATTATTACAGTCACTGGACCGCGACCAACCAAAGCAGGTCTGACTACTCGATGTGATTACAGGAGAAAGGACACATCAATGCTGAAGCAAGACATCTCTCAGACCGAACGGCGACGTCGTAGAGCTGCAACGATAAATCCACAACCTGAAACCAATGAAGTTCTTAGTTTTTAAAGAAATGTAAGGAATCTGTCGACTCATGATGTAACGCGTTGTTATTTGGAGCACTATCAAGCAGTCAAACCCCAAATATGTTCAGATTATTAAAATACAAGGCTAAGGAAAGCTGTGTGAGAAGCTTAACCCAACAAGTGGAACAAATGATGAATCAGCGGGTTTGTTGCAGCTTGAATCTCAAACGCAGAACGAGCAGAAGTGAAGAGAAGATTCCTAACTCCATCATGCTTTTTTGTTTACTTGTATTTATAGCAAATACATCCGTTGACAGTCCACATATTTATATATTATTACAATACACAGTATTTTATTATTCCACCGTGCCGCATGTCCTTCTGTGTGACTGGAGGAGCCACACACATTCGACATACTTATCTTATTCTCCTTCTTCCGCCGCAAATGTTGTCATGCTACTCGTCCGGCAGCGTTGACACGAAACACACAAAAAACATCAAAACATGCGGCGTGACCGGGATCGGGTTGCTCGGTCTTTTATAAGAGATTCGCCTTTTCACATTTGCCCCATAGGAACGAATGGGAAATCCATTTGAACAGAGCTCAAAAACGCATACTTTAACGTAGAACAGAAATGACAAGTTTAAACGGTTCTCGAGACTATGGACTTTATTAGACTAATTGGACATTTTTTGATAGCTAGTACGGTTCTCACGTAGTCGCAGCTTACATTACATTGAACATGTCACTCTGTTTCACATGTTATAATGGGTGTGGATGGGAGAGGTAAGACTTGGTGGGGAGAGGAGCTGGAAAAGCTATTGCTCGGCTGGCCACAATTTTCACTCATAATTTGGTGATCATAATGTAGGGAAATGCGTCACGGCCTCACCGCTTTGCTCATTTAATCAAACGGACTTCCACATGGCAAACACGAGAGTCATCAGGTGTTCATCTGGTATCCTGAATACTCTGCTAGGATACTTAGCTGATTTGAGTTACACTTTTTTACTTAGAAGGAATAATGCAGCACAATACATTCCCTACAGGCTGTCTCTCGTTCACTGGCAGGTCGTTGCCTTGGAAACGCTTTGATCTTTGGACACACCCGTCGGACATTATTATTATATATACATCATTCTGTTTTAATTTCACCATTGTGTCATTGCTCTATTTTACCTCCTTGTTTCTTTTAATGTCTTCATCGTCCGTTGCTCTGTTGGAGGAGCCTGGGAAGTCAGATACTCATTGCTACGCTTTAGCTGTTTAGCATTTTAAAATGAACGCCTTGGAACTAAAATAACATTTCATCCCAACTCGAATAACTGGGCTTCATTTATGTTGCATGGGTTGTTAATGTCTCCCCTGTGTGTCTCCACAGTTAACCGGGATACATAATTCAGCTGTGGTGGAAGTGGACTCCCTGCTGGTTCTGGAGGATGGCGGGCTGGAATCAGGGCGCCGCTCTCCCACTGGTTCTGATGGTTCTTCTGGTTCTGCTTGACCTTCAGCGGGTCGCCGGACGATCG
The DNA here is from genome assembly GCA_036324595.1 of Champsocephalus gunnari. Taxonomy (NCBI): domain Eukaryota; kingdom Metazoa; phylum Chordata; class Actinopteri; order Perciformes; family Channichthyidae; genus Champsocephalus; species Champsocephalus gunnari. Next base: position 6,000,213 of record CM070430.1, read on the forward strand.
CCCCACGAAATGCAGAAGAACATCACGCTGGCCGTCATCTTACCCCAGAACAACACGAACTACCCGTGGGCGTGGCCTCGCGTCGGGCCCGCCCTGGAGCGAGCCGTCAGAACCGTGAACGCCGACGCCTCGCTGCTCCCGGACCACGTCCTCATCTACCGCTTCAACAGCAGCGAGGACAAGGCCGGCGTCTGCTCCGAGTCGCTCGCGGCGCTCATGGCTGTTGACCTGAAGCTAATGTACAACCCGTGGGCTTTCATCGGGCCGGGCTGCTCCTACACCTCGTCGCCCGTCGGCCTCTTCACCACCCACTGGGACATTCCCATGGTTACAGCGGGTGCCTCGGCGGTCGCCTTTGACGGCGGCATCTACCCGTCCATCACCAACACGGGCCCGACGCACAAGAAGCTCGGGAAGTTCGCCCTGCGGATCTGCGAGCACTTCGGGTGGCGGGAACACGTGATGCTCATTTTCAGCGACAAAAAGGACGACGACCGGCCGTGCTACTTTGCGTCCGAGGGTTTGCAATCGGAGCTGGAGAGCATCAACATCACGGTGGAGGAGCGAGTGTTCGAGGAGCACATACTACCGGTCAACTACTCAAACATTATCCTCTCAATCCAGAACGGTGGCCGAGGTGAGTCTCCGTCCACGCAAACTTAACACGAAGAGTAAGGACCTGTGAGTTTGGTAGATTAAGACAAGACTTTATTTATCCCGAAGGAAATAGTTGTGCCAGAGTTACAATAAAGCAGCACAATAATACACGAACAGAGCAATTAAATATCTACAGGAAACAAAGACGGTCACGTAATTAATGTCAAATACTTGACAGTGACGAGCAGTATTTAGTAGTGTAAAAGAACGTCGTGGCAGATACGTAGTTTCCCATTCTCATAGAACATTATTAATAATAATATTGCACATGTTGTATCGCAGAGAGTTAGTTATATTTATCTTGCACACAGTGGTGGAAGTCCTTACTGAAGGGGGAGGAGTCACAGAGCTTGACGGCCACATCTGTACCGTTTTCTTACCTTTCAAATGGTGCCACATCTTGTGGGCCGAGCAGCTGAGCTGGGTATGCAGGTTGCCCATGAACAACGTGACAAATCTGCTCAACAGCTTTTTGTTATGCTGTTGACTTGTTCGGTGTTTTCAGGACATATCGGCAACACATGCACGTTCCATTAAAACTCACCAGAGCATAAAGGAGGTGAACTGCACTCGTACGATTGTGATTGGATGTTACTGGCTCGCATCAATGAGCCAAGGATCAGCTGACTTGAATGCGAATACAATCTGGCGTCCTCTTTGTGGTCCTCTTTGTGGTCCTCTTTGTGGTCCTCTTTGAGGTCCTCTTTGTGGTCCTCTTTGTGGTCCTCTTTGTGGTCCTCTTTGTGGTCCTCTTTGAGGTCCTCTTTGTGGTCCTCTTTGTGGTCCTCTTTGTGGTCCTCTTTGTGGTCCTCTTTGTGGTCCTCTTTCAGTCTTCCTGCTGGAACTCGCGCTGAGCTTCTTTCAGATTTACTTTATTGGCCCCAAATTGGGAACTCGTTTAGCAGAGAAGACTTCAATCGGTTCCTTGATGTCTGCAGTTCTACACCAAGTGTACTTATTGAGCCAAACGATCAGTGTTTGTTGAGCGATGCTCTGCCTGCCACTGATGTGTTCAGCTTTGACCTGCTGTAAATGGGCGATACGTCCCTTTCTTCTCCCGTAATCCCACCCTGAAAAGATTCAAAGTGAACGCTGCGTCCTCTCACTGCCTTCTTTCCATCCTGCGTTGTTCAAACATCTAATCGTGGGCTTATTATGCATCGTCAACATGCAGTGTCAGGCTGCAGGAGTGAGCTCAGGGTGGATGCAGATGTGAAATAATGACAGAGGAAGCAAACCTGCAGAGCGACAGTGAGAACACAGCGGGGGGCGAGAGTGTGGCAGAGTCTAATCAACACTTCCTTTGAAACACCTGCACACAATCACAGCTGTGACGCTCGTCCAGGACGCATGCGTGAAGGGTTCAGTCTACTTCTGAAGTCATTAAAACATGAAGGGTTCAGTCTACTTCTGAAGTCATTAAAAACATGAAGGGTTCAGTCTACTTCTGAAGTCATTAAAAATATGAAGGGTTCAGTCTACTTCTGAAGTCATTAAAAATATGAAGGGTTCAGTCTACTTCTGAAGTCATTAAAAACATGAAGGGTTCAGTCTACTTCTGAAGTCATTAAAACATGAAGGGTTCAGTCTACTTCTGAAGTCATTACAAATATGAAGGGTTCAGTCTACTTCTGAAGTCATTAAAAACATGAAGGGTTCAGTCTACTTCTGAAGTCAAAAAACATGAAGGGTCAGTCTACTCTGAAGCATAAAAACTGAGGGTCGTCACTGGACGCATGACATGAAGGGTTCAGTCTACTTCTGCAGTAATTAAAAACATGAAGGGTTCAGTCTACTTCTGAACAATCACAGCTGTGACGCTCGTCCAGGACGCATGCGTGAAGGGTTCAGTCTACTTCTGAACAATCACAGCTGTAACGCTCGTCCAGGACGCATGCGTGAAGGGTTCAGTCTACTTCTGAAGTCATTAAAAGCACTACCTTCAACAACATCCATGTTACACTTCCCAACTCGGCGAACCAGAGGCTGATGCTTAATCTTCTTCTGTGTGTTCACCCTGTGCTAATGGCTATTACTCTGCATGGTGTTGCCGGCTTTTCCTGCCGAAGACACAGAGTGTACGCTTTTTATTTAATGTTACTCCTCTTTCAGACGTTCAGGGGGACATTATCAGACGTTCAGGGGGACATTATCGGACGTTCAGGGGGACATTATCGGACGTTCAGGGGGACATTATCGGACGTTCAGGGGGACATTATCGGACGTTCAGGGGGACATTATCGGACGTTCAGAGGGGACATTATCGGACGGTCAGGGGGACATTATCGGACGTTCAGGGGGACATTATCAGACATTCAGGGGGACATTATCGGACGTTCAGAGGGACATTATCGGACGTTCAGGGGGACATTATCGGACATTCAGGGGGACATTATCGGACGTTCAGGGGGACATTATCGGACGTTCAGAGGGACATTATCGGACGTTCAGGGGGACATTATCGGACGTTCAGAGGGGACATTATCGGACGTTCAGGGGGACATTATCGGACGTTCAGGGGAGACATTATCGGACGTTCAGGGGGACATTATCGGACGTTCAGGGGGACATTATCGGACGTTCAGGGGGACATTATCGGACGTTCAGGGGGACATTATCGGACATTCAGGGGGACATTATCGGACGTTCAGGGGGACATTATCGGACGTTCAGAGGGACATTATTGGACGGTCAGGGGGACATTATCGAACGTTCAGGGGGACATTATCGGACGTTCAGGGGGACATTATCGGACGTTCAGAGGGACGTTATCGGACGTTCAGGGGGACATTATCAGACATTCAGGGGGACATTATCGGACGTTCAGGGGGACATTATCGGACGTTCAGAGGGACATTATCGGACGTTCAGGGGGACATTATCGGACGTTCAGAGGGACGTTATCTGCCTGAGGCTCCATCACTGCAGCACAGGCTGAACTGCGATCCGATCGAGGCCCCGGGGCCACAGTGGAAAGTCTGCAGCACTCTCTGCTCCAGATTTTCTTGGTATTCAATCTAGTATTTAATATTCCATGCCTCACATACTTATGTATATCAACGTGCTTTATATTTTGTTACGGTACATTGGTAACTCAACATGTATATTTTCTACTTTCTTGTTTATTTCTAGTCTTTACATTTTTACTGTACGATGCCTTTTTCTGCAACACAAACAGTACTTCTTATCTTACCCAGATCTCTAAACAGTTTTTTAATAAACGTGTATAGCTCTTACAGAGACTTATAATATATGCCTACAAATCGTATAATAGGAGAGCTTTTAAGGCGAGACGCTGCCGGGAACAACATGTCTTCTTCACCTATAGTGCGAAGAAAACCACATCCAGGAGTTCCTCTCACGAACGGTGTCTGGTCGTCTGCTAAACTCACTACAGCATCACATAACGCCTCATTTGCATATTTAAACACAACATGTCAGAAACTGTGATATAAAAAAGATTGGCTGTTTAACATAAAAGTAATTACTACGTGCAGCTCCTCGTGTCTCAACTGCGTCTCGATGAATATTAAACGGATGTATTTAAAATAAGATGGAAACATATTCGATTAATTCAGATTTTATTCAGCGCAGGATTTTTGTTAGACAACTGAAGGCAAGATAAAACACACCTGTGAAGTAAAGGTTACAATCTGACCCACGAACACGACCTCGCTTCGTGGAGTACATTTTGAACCGGGAGCAGATCTGAATCTGACCGTGAGAGAAAACGCCTCTCTGTCGCCGGGCGGACGTTCAGGGAGTCGTAAATCACCGCGCGCGGCTTCCTCTCTCTGGAGGTATAACTCTGCGCGGCACACACACCCAGCGGTTCCCACACCGCCTCCCGACAGGACATTTATTAACAGAGGTCAGCGCCGGCTGCCTTATATGGAAACCAGTCGTCCTATCGGATCTGTAGGTATTTCCTGAAAAACACACTCGGGCTAATTTTACCTCTGCCTTCTGTCCCCTCAATCAAGCATACTCCGAAGGACTCTGGAAACCCCCACACACCAGCCGCAGTGACTTCTCCTGTCTCGTGCTCTGTGTCCTTAAAGCTCACCTTTTGTACTTTATAATATATAACCTATTATAGGGAGCGGAAACTCAGCTAAATGCTGTCGTGATTAAACGCCATCATGTTCCAAACCACATCAAGGATCCTCTCTGAAACAGGATGGAGCTCCAATCTCTCTCTCAGGTTCACCAGCAGGTGACTTCCTTTTGACTTCCTGCTTCTTCACACGCTCTCTCTCCAGCACAGGTTAGCTCTGAGTGTTAGCATGCTAATGTAAACACAGACCATATTACTTCTTACGTCTTTCATTGTTTCTGACAGCAATGCTTCTGATTGGCCCGTGGGGGTAAAGCCCGCCCACATTTCAGATATATCGTCATGACGCAGCAAATCTGGATCAGCTCCGTTGTTCCCCCGTTTAGAGATGTGGGTACGGAGGAGAAGAGAGAGGGCTTTATTTTCTCACACTTTGAGAGTCTCCTGACACACCGGGGACACACCGGGGACACGGCGGGGACACACTGGAACACACCGGGGACACACCGGGACACAGCGGGGACACACCGGGACACAGCGGGGACACACTGGAACACAGCGGGGACACACGGGAACACACCGGGACACAGCGGGGGGACACAGGGACACACGAGGACACAGCGGGGACACACGGGGACACACAGGGACACGCGGGGACACACAGGGACACGCCGGGGAACACACAGGGGGACACAGCGGGGACACACGGGGACACACGGGAACACAGCGGGGACACCGGGGACACACCACACGGGACACACGGGGGGACGGGGACACCGGGACACAGCGGGGGGACACACGGGGGGACACACCCGGGGACACACGGGGGGGACCGGGGGACACACACGGGGGACCGGGGAGACACAGCGGGGACACCGTATATTTTTTAAGTCTATTTTAATGTCTTTTGCTTTATGACTGCCATTTTCCAATGTGTTTCCACTGCACTATTTCTTAATGCTCTTAATTTCTGTCACTTCGTAAAGCACTTTGAACGTCGGGTTGAAAGGTGCTGCATCTCAGAGTCACAATCCCTTTGCTCGTCCCTACGTGAGAAAGTGCTCGTCAGGGTTTTGTCTAAACGTTTTAAAACCCTCGGACTCTAATCTACTGATGCGAATAGTCATCACCGCACTGTACATGATTTCATTGTACTTTCTGTTCTTGTACATATCATATTCTATTGACATGTATATAGACTTCGTGCACGTTATCGTACATGTTGCATTGTTGGAGGAGCTCGGGTCAGAAGGATTTCATTGCCATTTCCACTCTGTCTCCGATGAGCTTATGACCTTTGACCCTTTGAATAAACGGCTCTTCACGAGGGGCCGTGGGGACAGCAGATGTTCGGAACAAGGTGTTGTATTTCAGAGCTTCAGGGTAACGCTGATACTGGACACGGGCTTTACAGCACAGCAGCAGCGATGGCTTTTAGCGCAGCAATTATCGTGGGGGTTACTTTCTATTGATCTGCATCGGTGCCGGAGTGAGTCCTGAAACCCGGAGGTGAGACAGCACTATAGCGCTGGGGGGGACATTCACTTTGCTACAGCAGGAGAGAGCCACAGACGGCATTAACATATGTGTAATGTGTATATGCAAAGCGCTTTGAGCATCTGGAAAAGCGCTATAATAAATATAAGGAATTATTATTATTATTATATTATCATGTTCACATACACACATATTTAAGATAACTAAATTACACAATTTACAAACAGAATGTAAGTTTAGTAGAGTATGAAAACCAAAGCAGGAAGTAGTCGTTGGAAGAAATGATGTCCTGAAACGGGGACAATAGGTTTCTCTGATGGTATGACACCGGAGCTTATTTCAATGCTTGAAAATGGACGTGCAAAAACAAATGAACAAACGATGCAACGTGTCCCTCAAGCGACTCAGAATGAACCGTCGCAGAACGCCTGAACGCGGCTGCGGTTATTGTGAATCCGAGTGCACGTCTTCAGTATTTCCGCAGCGCATTTCTGCATCGAACTGGTGGGACATGGCTTTAAATATACAGTCATATCTGCCGAGACGGGGTTTAGATTGAAGAGAAGTTCAGTACATGCGTTGAGTTGGTGATGCGGGTACTTCTAACGGACTGAAGTGGCTCTTTGCGAGGGTCGGTGGTTCCCCTGCAGGAGCACAGGGCCAGATGTTGGTGATTTGCGCTGTGTTGCCGTCCTGTCCGCTCGTGATAAGCACGGGGAGCATTTCCTGTCAATTACAGCCGACTGATGAGGGCACTTAAATCTGACCTGACCTTCCTCCTTCCCACAGCGCTGCTCCGTGATATCCCAGCCAACACTGAGCACACAAACATCATGTTACCCATAATTCGTTTTTTTAAGGTTCATTCTTGAATAAATAATAGCGTTATACATCTTTAGTTAAGAATAGGAGCAAGACGCTACAGAAAAATATGTAACACTGTCTGAAGATGTGGACATTTTTCTTTTATTCTAGAATGTTTAGAGGATCAGGAAATGAATAAGTACCCTGTATCAAGATTGATGCAAAACAAGTGACATTTGACCTTTTTTAGAGGGTTAGCAACAAAAAGCCACCTTTGGGGTCATTGGGGTGCAGTGTGAGAAAACGTTTTTAGAGAGTACTCGTCCATGGACAAGTGAGTTTGGTAATGTACTTGTCCGAATACATCTTCACTGTCCAGAATGGACAAAAATTGGGGCCACTGGAATCTTCTTCTTCGTCATCGTATTTTACATTTTCCCACGGTTTTTACGACACCGCTAACGTAAGTGAGCGGTAAGATTTTACTGCATCGCACATAGGGTTGGGTATCGTTTGGATTTTAACGATTCCGGTTCTGCTTTTCGATTCCGGTTATTTTTGGTTCTCGATTCCGGTTCTTTGAGAGGGTAAATAAGTCAAACTGGGAGAAAAATATATTTTTGAAAACATTAAGTGAAATCTGTATTCCCATTTACAAATCACTTCATACTGTTCATTTCTTACGGTTATTGAATACAATTATATACAAATAATCTCTGCATTGTTTAGTAGTTCTAAGTGGTGCAGTTTGAGAATGTACAACTGGCCCAGTGTCCTCTGATGTTACACTGCAACCTGCCTGTGAGACAGAGTCCAACCACACATGTCCAACACATAGGACATAACCTAATAATAATAATGACACATTATATTTATAGCCTATAGGCCTAGCGCTTTTCTACAACTCAAAGACGCTTGCATGCTTACACACGTCCTGCAGTGCACACGCTGCAGCTGCCCAGCTGCTCACTGTTTGTAAAAGTAAATAAATAGTATTTTCATTTCAATAATGTACTTTCTATACCCTGCTTCATAAACAATACTGACATCCCTGTGGTCCTCCGAGTCTGGGGGTCCGGGGATGTGAGGACAGCGCGAGGACACAGACAGGGAGGCTACTTCATAAAGGAAATGGCGGTTATAAAACACTTAATAACCTTCATTATGTGTTAGAGAAAGAACATACGAACGTTTGACAAAGATGAGGCCGTTAAACAGGCAGCGGGTGCGCTGTGTGGAGAGAGAGAGAGAGAGAGAGAGAGAGAGAGAGAGAGAGAGAGAGAGAGAGAGAGAGAGAGAGAGAGAGAGAGAGAGAGAGAGAGAGGAGAGAGAGAGAGAGAGAGAGAGAGAGAGGAGAGAGAGAGAGAGAGAGAGAGAGAGAGAGAGAGAGAGAGAGAGAGAGAGAGAGAGAGAGAGAGAGAGAGAGAGAGAGAGAGGAGAGAGAGAGAGAGAGAGGAGAGAGAGAGAGAGAGAGAGAGAGGAGAGAGAGAGAGAGAGAGAGAGAGAGAGAGAGAGAGAGAGAGAGAGAGAGAGAGAGAGAGAGAGAGAGAGGAGAGAGAGAGAGAGAGAGAGAGAGAGAGAGAGAGAGAGAGAGAGAGAGAGAGAGAGAGGAGAGAGAGAGAGAGAGAGAGAGAGAGAGAGAGAGAGAGAGAGAGAGAGAGAGAGAGAGAGAGAGAGAGGAGAGAGAGAGAGAGAGAGAGAGAGAGAGAGAGAGAGAGAGAGAGAGAGAGAGAGAGAGAGAGACGAGAGACGAGAGAGAGAGACGAGAGAGAGACGAGAGAGAGACGAGACGTGCATTGATCAGCTGATACGGAGCATAGAGAGAGCTGCGGTCCGCGGGGCTCGTCGGCCTCGCCTCCTGTCCTCACAACTCTTATTAATCCCGGGACCGGACAATTGTTATTTGTTCCTACTCGGAACCGAGTTTTGCTTCCCAACCCGGCCACTGTGCTGCACTTCCCGCCCCGCCCCGCCCCCGTCTAACTGCACAGAAAGCGGCGAGATGCATTTCCTTAGGAATCGACAAGCAGAACCGAAACTAACATTTCTCAACGAACAATGGCGGACACGTACAATTTGCGAATGAGTTCTGCCTTTTGTAAACTGAATGTATCAATCATCTGTCAATAAATCATTTGTCAATAAATCGGGGCGAAAAACGTCACTTGTCCGCCGGACGAGTCAATTGAAAGATCTACTTGTCCGATATTGTAAATAACACGTCCCGGGCGGTGGGACGTGTACTTTTTCGCACACTGGGGTGGATTTTCCATATCTCTGGAATAGGGCTGAACGATATATCGTGTCATGGCGATAACCGCGATATGCGCATGCGCGATATTCACATCGCAGGGACGTGCGATTTTATAAAAAGAATTATAATTTTTTTAGTTTTTTCTTAGGACGTGCGATATTAAGTAGCTACATGACCTCAAACACGTCATGTTACAATTATTTTGCTGCTTGCTACAAAAGGAAAACGTGCGCGGCTCATGTCAGGGGTACTTGAGTGAGTGACATGCAGGCTCTGTCTGCCTGCACAGCAAACCACCAATCACAATCCTTCTTGATCAGATCCCAGCAGGCCCCGCCCCCTAGTCTGCAGACCATCAAAACACCAGTAAAAAATGAGCGAGGCACAGGAGGACCATACCGGAGAGAATGAAGATTTACTTCCAAAAAGAAAAGCAACATCTGGAACTATGTTGGATCCAAAAAGGTTCGTCTCTTCTTCACAGATGAACCCCCTTATTTGAGGGTAAGCAACATGCATTATGACGACATGTTGGGTCATGACTTAAGGTATGATGAGTCAACCAGTTAAGATCCAGACGTCTGTGACTCAAATCCTTCATCCGGTTAAATATAGTTAAAAAAAACGCAATAAATATCGCAGGGGAAAAAAATATCGCAATGTCAGTTTTTTTCAATATCGTGCGGCCCCTACTCTGGAACCCATCGGTCGATTTTGACGATTGCCATCTGATTGAACCGTTAGAGCCAATAGAATCGAAGGGAGAGTTCCACCAACGTTACCATTGAGAAGTGAAAAAATTCTGCTGTACCGAAAATGTACCGAACCGAACCGTGACCAAAAAACCGAGGTACGTACCGAACCGAAATATTTGTGAACCGTTACACCCCTAGCAGATACGATGAGTAATAAGGGTATTTTAACGTGAGTTCTGTGCTAAGTGTGTGCATTTTTTCGCGCAGGGCTCATTTAGACGCTTCTTGTGAGACTTGTGTTTTGTTTCGGTAAAAAATGGTTCGTATCGTCAGTTAGCTGAGTTTCTTCCCGTTAAGTGGGTATGACACATTCATAGGTTTTTAAATGTTAAGATGCCCTGAGACACAGTTTCGTGAAAGAAAAACCTGCAGCCCCCTCCACCGGGGGCTCTTGGGCTTAACAGGTTAATGACTGTTGATTAACCAAAAGTTAATCCAAGGGAAGACAGAGTTTCTGGTTCCAGCTTTGAAGAGGATTTGCTGATCTGAGCTCTGACTCTGATGGGTACCTTTTTTTAGTCATGTTTTAATATTTGAGAGCCTTTATCTTTGGCCACTGGGACGTAAACGTCCAAAACAAGCTGAGAGACACACAGATTAAAGATATCCATGTGTTGTTGCCGGTAATACTGACAACCTAGTACGTTTCAATAATGCTTTCCAGTGGATCTGGGGTTCATTGATTAATGGAAAGACAGAGTCAAGACAGAGTTTCGGTTCCAGCCCTGAGCTCCGATACTTGTCTTGGATGGTTATTTTTGATGTTTTAGAGACTATCTTTGGCCACTAGGGGATAAAAAACCTCCCAAAGATCTTCAGTCTTATCTATATCTATCTTAAAGACAGATTATCGAACTCCATTTGTTGCTGTCAGTTTCAATAATGCTTTCCAGTGGATCTGGGGTCGCGCTGACAGGGTTAGTGCACACGGTAATACTTGCACTCAGCCTCAGTACTCGTGTCATTGCACAGTTCACAGCTGCTGAAGGTTGACACAAGTCCACCGTACACACTCTGCACATTATGTCCGTCTACACACGTCCGTTTCCATATCACACACACACACACTTCTCCGGTGTATCTGCTGCTGAGTCGCTGGATAGTGTGTCGGCCTGTGGAGCAGAAACCCACCCGTCTCTGTCTGCTCTCTGTCCTTAAAGAGCGCTTTGGTTCGGATCCAGACAGGAACATCCGACGCAGCTCTAATAATGCAGATGAGTGTTTTCCACTGCATTCTCCTGGCGTCCTGTGTGTGTGTGTGTGTGTGTGTGTGTGTGTGGTAGGGAACCGATTTGAATTGATCACAAACGGTAGCTCAGAAAACGTTTTTTATCTTCCAATCTTTGTCCAGCAAGAAGGTCAGGTGCTGTTGTTTAAAGCACTTCTGTGTAGAAATGGAGCCTAAAGGCCTGTGTCCACAAAGCAGGGGCAGGACACTGGGGAGGGCGTTTCATTCGACTAGCAACTAGACTAAGACTTTATTATCTGTTTGTGCTACTTATCCTGAGTGTCCTCTTCCAACATGAGAGTAGCATGCTAACAAAGGTATCAACTGGAGCTGTGAACATGGCAGGATGTGTGATGACCTAGCAGAGCATCAGGACTGCTTGAGGCAGATGATAGCTATGTGGTTAGCATGATGATTCAGCCTCGATGGAGAGAGACATCAAGCATGCTCATTTCTGACGTGGAGCTGATCTGAAGTAAACATTGATACTGCTTTCTGTTCCCTCCATCTTGTGACTGTGTGACTCCCTCTCTGGATATCAGCATGTGAAGGACGCTGCTCAGGAACTAGTCTCTGTATGTGAGGATACTTCCCTTCTGGAGAGGATCACAGACACATGGATCCTGAGGCTGAAGCTCAAGACGGGGACCAGGGAGATTTAACATTTTGAAGTATTTCGAAAAAGTCATAATTTTGATATTTTTGAGAAAAAGTCCGAATTTGGATATTTATGTCCTGAGGTTCAAGATCGAGCCGGGGACCAGGGAGAGTTTTCTAACAAAAGTATGTTTTTAACTCATTTCTACTTCTTCAAGTGAGAATTTTGAGAGGAAGTCTCAAGTTCAAGCTCAAGCTGGTGACGAGGGATTATTAACATTTTGAGATTTTGAGAAAAAAGTCCGTGTTTTTTTGCAAAAGACAGAATTTTGAGATTTTCAGAAAAATTCAGAATGTTTTGACTTTAAGAAAAAGGCCAGCATCTTGTTCGTGACAGGATGATTCTACAATGACGTCTTGTGCTTTTTCAGCGGCAGCACAGCCGCTCTGTGCTCGGCCGTGTAGAGCTGTGTGCCCAGTGCGTTTTTAGAAAAATGCGGCTGTGATGGAAACTTCTGGAGCAACGGAGTGGAAACAGTGAGACACGGGGACAGCTGGAGCTCGATGGCAAACACTGATGGATTATTATGAAGTTAATGGCCGGAGAATTGACATGTGCTGCAGACACGGGGTGACACAGCCCGACCCGTTCTGAAGATCTCTTCTGCGGTCGGAGGTTTGAACTAACTCCGCGTGTAATAAACAACTTCCTTCATTAACGAGACTAGACAAACAGACATGTGACTGATGTACGCCAGTGGGACCGACGATAAGAAGGACTCCCAGACGTCCACAAACATTAAATCAAATTTAAGTCTCAGTTCAACTTCTGCTTGTTTTGGAAATTCCACACTTAATCACCTTCTGGTAGGAACAGAACAAATACGCAAGCTTAAACCAGAGTCGTGTTGTTTAATAAAGAGTTATAGCGTTTAACAGAATCTTATTTCCAGCTGGAGAGGCCAGAGGTCCCTGCACGAGCACAGAGCACCAAGATCTCACAGAGTTACACAGAAAAGCAATGACTTCATACAGGAAGGAGACACCGGACGAGGACTCAGTCAACGAGGACACTTACATTACAGTGTGAAGAAAGGTGGGGGGGCTTTAAAGTAGAGACACTACATACTGATATACACCTGGACATCAGCAGGAGAGGACTCTTTAAAGTAGAGACACTGCATACTGATATACACCTGAACATCAGCAGGAGAGGACTCTTTAAAGTAGAGACACTACATACTGATATACACCTGAACATCAGCAGGAGAGGACTCTTTAAAGTAGAGACACTACACACTGATATACACCTGAACATCAGCAGGAGAGGACTCTTTAAAGTAGAGACACTACATACTGATATACACCTGAACATCAGCAGGAGAGGACTCTTTAAAGTAGAGACACTACATACTGATATACACCTGAACATCAGCAGGAGAGGACTCTTTAAAGTAGAGACGCTACATACTGATATACACCTGAACATCAGCAGGAGAGGACTCTTTAAAGTAGAGACACTACATACTGATATACACCTGAACATCAGCAGGAGAGGACTCTTTAAAGTAGAGACACTACACACTGATATACACCTGAACATCAGCAGGAGAGGACTCTTTAAAGTAGAGACACTACATACTGATATACACCTGAACATCAGCAGGAGAGGACTCTTTAAAGTAGAGACACTACACACTGATATACACCTGAACATCAGCAGGAGAGGACTCTTTAAAGTAGAGACACTACATACTGATATACACCTGAACATCAGCAGGAGAGGACTCTTTAAAGTAGAGACACTACATACTGATAGACACCTGGACATCAGCAGGAGAGGACTCTTTAAAGTAGAGACACTACACACTGATATACACCTGAACATCAGCAGGAGAGGACTCTTTAAAGTAGAGACACTACATACTGATATACGCCTGAACATCAGCAGGAGAGGACTCTTTAAAGTAGAGACACTACATACTGATATACACCTGAACATCAGCAGGAGAGGACTCTTTAAAGTAGAGACACTACATACTGATATCCACCTGAACATCAGCAGGAGAGGACTCTTTAAAGTAGAGACACTACATACTGATATACACCTGAACATCAGCAGGAGAGCACTCTTTAAAGTAGAGACACTACATACTGATATACACCTGAACATCAGCAGGAGAGGACTCTTTAAAGTAGAGACACTACATACTGATATACACCTGAACATCAGCAGGAGAGGACTCTTTAAAGTAGAGACACTACATACTGATATACACCTGAACATCAGCAGGAGAGGACTCTTTAAAGTAGAGACACTACATACTGATATACACCTGAACATCAGCAGGAGAGGACTCTTTAAAGTAGAGACACTTTTAAGGTTGTTGTAGTTGTGTGTAAATCTATTCTCCTGCTCAGTCGTCTCTGAAGCTCCCACATCAACACGTTCACTATCTGCTGGCAGCAGCTCAATAACCCTGAAGACACTTTGTTTAGACACGCTGAGGGGCATCAGATCCGAGCCGGCACAAAGAGAGCGAAGGGCTTCAGGGCTAATCACCAGCCGTTTGTAATTGCGCATGTATCGCTCTGTGTGCTTTGTGTCCTGTCAGTCCTCAGGGAGATAGAAGAATAGGACTTAAGGACCTCACACGCAGTCAGAGAGCTTGTGATCACCAAGATAAAGTGACAGCTTTCATATTAAAACATTGCACTTTGTGACATGTCAGACAGTAAAGGCAGGAGAACATCCACCCTTTAGTGTCCTTAAGAGGCTGCAGTGAAAATACAGATATGTTAACGCACAAAGTACACTAAATAATTCAGTTATAGAGTGGTGCAGGGATGTCGTATTCCTGTGTTGGTCCCTGAAGGCAGCATCTCTCTGGTCCAATGGGCTTTCTCATTGTGATTTTCAATTAATGCAGAAAATATCTCTGTTTCAAACAAACGTTTATGATTCTTTCACGTTTAGTTCAGCAGGATAATGTCCACGTATTAACACCACCTGATTTCTGAAGTAAAAAGCTAATGTTGGGCTATAAAGGAACTACAGCACGGTCACATGACTTCAGGTCACCACCGCTAAGCTAAAGGAAGCTAATGTTGGGCTATAAAGGAACTACAGCACGGTCACATGACTTTACGTCACCACCGCTAAGCTAAAGGAAGCTAATGTTGGGCTATAAAGGAACTACAGCACGGTCACATGACTTCAGGTCACCACCGCTAAGCTAAAGGAAGCTAATGTTGGGCTATAAAGGAACTACAGCACGGTCACATGACTTTACGTCACCACCGCTAAGCTAAAGGAGGCTAATGTTGGGCTATAAAGGAACTACAGCACGGTCACATGACTTCACGTCACCACCGCTAAGCTAAAGGAGGCTAATGTTGGGCTATAAAGGAACTACAGCACGGTCACATGACTTTACGTCTCCACCGCTAAGCTAAAGGTGGCTAACGTTGGGCTATAAAGGAACTACAGCACGGTCACATGACTTCACGTCACCACCGCTAAGCTAAAGGAGGCTAATGTTGGGCTATAAAGGAACTACAGCACGGTCACATGACTTCACGTCACCACCAGGGGCGGCGGGTACTGTAGGCTAGGGAAGCTTAGTAAATATGTTTGTCAATGCATCCTGGTAAAATAAAAATATATAATGTAGCCTATAATGTTTGTGTCTTTGACATTAGCCCTGCTATGCAGTCACGTGTGCCCTGCACTACGAAGCCAGTTCAACAGACCCTGGATACGTTTGAGTTATCTTAACTAACCCTAACAAACGAGATCTCGCTAAGCGGTCCTACGATGCTGGTTATCAACCGTTATCAACTCGGCAAATCAAGCCAGGGTTTCTCTCTCCAGCTGAGAGCGTTCACGTGAAAGGGGCGGGGTTAGCAACATTTGACCAATCACAAACGGGGACAAGTCAGAGCTGACAGCGCAGCGTCATACTTCATTAATGAAAAGTGAACTATTATTAGACAAATATGAACTTTAAACATCCATGACTTAAACATATAATCCAGGATACAAGCAAGGTGCATATAACAACTGGTTAAAAATATATAAACTACCGAGTGTTTGAAAGCGTACAACAGTTTTACGATATAAATATATATCAGGACTCCCTGGAAGAAGAGATCTTGTATCTCAATGCGACATTCCTGGATAAATAAAGGATAAATAAAAAATATATATATATCACTGCCCCATCGAGATACGAGTGGATCTGACTTTAATTACATTTGAGTTGAGTGTTTCGTCAAGCTAATGTGTTGCTTAAAATAATACTTCTGCATACAGTAGCCTATGTGATAATGTAAGTGTTGCACGGCCAGATACGGCTCAGCTGACTCAGATCAGGAGATATATGATATTATATGATCGATGATCTGATCGATGATGTGATATGAATGATATGCGACACGTCGGCGTCTTCCCTGCATACGGCAGTTTAAACTGTATTTCCTTTCTCCTGTAATATGACGTGATAGATTTAAACTCCGCACACTGAGCTCTGATTGGTCAGCAGGCGGTGCTTTCACTGAGTTGATCTCTTTTCTATAGACGCCGGAGGCGGGCAGCGTCAGGTAAAGAAGTTATTTAGCCTTCCCACACCTGAGCCTCACGCGCCGCCTGTGGTCACCACCTGCAGCGACCTGGCTCAAAAGAACAATATGTTTATTAAAGAAAGTAATTCTAATTAGCCTAAATTCATAGAGTGCAACAAAGTGGAGCAACTGAGGAAACCCATAGGCCTACTTCATACCCAACCAACAGCCAGGTGTCTGCAGGGGAAAGCAGAGCGAGAGCAGAGAGGCTTCACATAGCTGCAGGACACCAGATCCCAGGTTACTGCAATCGATGCAATCACTGGAGCCAATGCAGCACAGACAGAACAGCCACACCCTCTACTGATGGACCCACAGCGGCATCACACCACCGCTTCAATGCAATGCAATTCAAATTCAATTCAAAACCTTTATTGATCCAGGTGAAATCCCATTGAGATCAATGATCTTCCACAAGAAGACATACAAACATAAACAACAGAACAACAAAAGGACATCAGCACAGCAACATGTACAGGGATTACAATTTACATCTCCAACCACATGTCCAGGTTCCAACAGCATCTGAGTGAGCAGCATCCAACCGAGTTTAAACACATGTCGTGGTGCTAGCTTGGTAATGTTCCATTCTTTGTGCAGACTGTTCCAAGTTAGTGGAGCTGCTCGTCTGAAAGCTGTCTTCCCTGAGACAGTCCTAGCACTTGGCCCATTTAATAAAACCACAGCATGCGATCTCCGGCAATAAGTACTTTCAATTCGCCGAGAGATCAGGGAGCAGATATAAGATGGTAGTTTCTCCAACATGGCTTTGTGAATGAAAAAGTACCAGTGACTGAGCCTCCGTGCAGGAAGTGATGGCAACACCGCCTTGGTATACAGGGTACAGTGCGCTGTGATACGCAGCATATAGCTTGACCAGGTAATTGGCAGGTGCATTCATATAGACCAGATCCCCAGAGTCCAGCACAGGTCAAAGGTCACAGAGACTTTTCCTGGCCTCAAGCGAGCTAAAGGTGGCTAATGTTGGGCTATAAAGGAACTACAGCACGGTCACATGACTTCACGTCACCACCGCTAAGCTAAAGGAGGCTAATGTTGGGCTATAAAGGAACTACAGCACGGTCACATGACTTCACGTCACCACCGCTAAGCTAAAGGAGGCTAATGTTGGGCTATAAAGGAACTACAGTACGGTCACATGACTTCACGTCACCACCGCTAAGCTAAAGGAGGCTAATGTTGGGCTATAAAGGAACTACAGCACGGTCACATGACTTCACGTCACCACCGCTAAGCTAAAGGAGGCTAATGTTGGGCTATAAAGGAACTACAGCACGGTCACATGACTTCACGTCACCACCGCTAAGCTAAAGGAGGCTAATGTTGGGCTATAAAGGAACTACAGTACGGTCACATGACTTCACGTCACCACCGCTAAGCTAAAGGAGGCTAATGTTGGGCTATAAAGGAACTACAGCACGGTCACATGACTTCACGTCTCCACCGCTAAGCTAAAGGAGGCTAATGTTGGGCTATAAAGGAACTACAGCACGGTCACATGACTTCACGTCACCACCGCTAAGCTAAAGGTGGCTAATGTTGGGCTATAAAGGAACTACAGCACGGTCACATGACTTCACGTCACCACCGCTAAGCTAAAGGTGGCTAATGTTGGGCTATAAAGGAACTACAGCACGGTCACATGACTTCACGTCACCACCGCTAAGCTAAAGGAGGCTAATGTTGGGCTATAAAGGAACTACAGCACGGTCACATGACTTCACGTCACCACCGCTAAGCTAAAGGAGGCTAATGTTGGGCTATGAAGGAACTACAGCACGGTCACATGACTTCACGTCACCACCGCTAAGCTAAAGGAGGCTAATGTTGGGCTATAAAGGAACTACAGCACGGTCACATGACTTCACGTCACCACCGCTAAGCTAAAGGATGCTAATGTTGGGCTATAAAGGAACTACAGCACGGTCACATGACTTCACGTCACCACCGCTAAGCTAAAGGAGGCTAATGTTGGGCTATAAAGGAACTACAGCACGGTCACATGACTTCACGTCACCACCGCTAAGCTAAAGGTGGCTAATGTTGGGCTATAAAGGAACTACAGCACGGTCACATGACTTCACGTCACCACCGCTAAGCTAAAGGTGGCTAATGTTGGGCTATAAAGGAACTACAGCACGGTCACATGACTTCACGTCACCACCGCTAAGCTAAAGGTGGCTAATGTTGGGCTATAAAGGAACTACAGCACGGTCACATGACTTCACGTCACCACCGCTAAGCTAAAGGAGGCTAATGTTGGGCTAGAAAGGAACTACAGCACGGTCACATGACTTCACGTCACCACCGCTAAGCTAAAGGAGGCTAATGTTGGGCTATAAAGGAACTACAGCACGGTCACATGACTTCACGTCACCACCGCTAAGCTAAAGGCGGCTAATGTTGGGCTATAAAGGAACTACAGCACGGTCACATGACTTCACGTCACCACCGCTAAGCTAAAGGCGGCTAATGTTGGGCGTGATGACGATGTATTTTATGTCGTAGAATTAAAATCTCTTCAGCTTGTGTTAACCACAGACCTTATTTCAGAATAGCAACCAAAGACACATTCAGGGCTCCATTGACCTCCAGACGAGTTAACCCTACAAATGTGTCATATTATCGTTATAGAGATTTTGGATCAGATATATTGTGTAAAAAATGTTTGGGAAATTAAACAACTAATGCAGGTTGTGTTTATGGATCATTTACGATCTCAGCTCTCAAAACGTAAGTTATAGCTCGACATCCGTGTCTCTGGTGGCGATGCACCCATCGTTAATGTCAGCAAGTGCAGTTTGATTTATGCCTCTGCCTGGATATAAAGTGCCCGTCCTCTCCGGCTCCAGCGTATTAATCTTTAACCACTGCCAGATGGACGGAAGAGGGAAAGAGGGCTGAAGCACGGCCTTGTGGGTAGATTTGTTCAGGATGATCGACTACGCACCACAACGTCTTCGAGCCCCGATTACGATTCACTTTTCACTTTGAGACAAAAAGTTTGGAAATGATGAAAAACAGGATTTTAGAGACACTGATGTCCTGAGTCGGATAACGCCTATACATCCATATTTCACGCTACAGAGCAGTGCAGGAATAAGTCCTAAAATGTGGACATGAGTCAGCATGTCATCACTTCCTGTCCCCTGGTCTGAAATGCAATGTTTCGTTAGTCTGAAATAAAGTCTGTGATTAACTCAAGCTGAAGAGATGCTTAGTTCTACAACATAAAATACGTCAGTACATTGAAGAACGTGGTTTCAAACAAGTGTCTGAATGAGATGACTAAACGTCCCTTTCGGTTTTCTCGATGGAGCCTTTGCACTACCTGGAAAGAAGTCCTCCCTGCACCACTAGTGTGAGCAGCCACACATACTTAAAGTAAAAACTATAATGCAGAACATGTTGGACTCCAACATGGATCCAAAGCACTTAAATCTTAAGGATTTCCACACTTTGAGTATTTTCTCACACACCAGTGGTTTAACTGAGAGGCCTGAATCCCCTGGTCATTCCAATGCTGCTGTACTTCATATGAAGACCAGAAACACGCCTATTATAGTCATATTGGCTTGTGAGGCATTATGCAAGTTCTTAAAATGTCCTTTTTCTTTTTGTTGTGAAACATTATTGCAACAGCCTGAACTCACATTGCAATCATGTTGAATCACATCTGAAGGGATCGTTTCAAAAGCAACGTTGTATTTGTGTTAGTTGATAATATTCCTGCAACAGTTCCACGATCTTCATTTCTGCCAGAGGCTTTCTGTGTGGCGCCCGAGGGATGAAGCCGATACAGAGGAAGCCGATGAGGTTTGCGGGACGTGTACATTTGATGTTTTCACTGTCACACGTCGTGTGTTGGCTCGAGTCCGCGTGGCTCCTCGCTGAGCTTTCTGTAATGGTCCGTGGGGAGGACGGAAAATGAAGTCTCGCTCTGACGCCAGGGCAGGTTTCCCCAGAGGTTTCCCCGCCTGCAGAGCGAGATCGGGACCCGGCAGACACGCAGCTCCGTCTCATTGTTTTCAAGAATCAAAATGATTAATTTCACCCCGGGGGAAATCTGGTTGCATGACATTTGCTCCATTTTAGAATGTAAAGCATACAAAATAAAAATAATTAATATAAACGTAAAAAAAAGGAAATGTTAAATGTTGGATAAAATAAAAATGTATATAATTAAACGATATAATCATAATAATTCAAGTACAATTGTGCAATTAAATAGAATAAAAGGAGTCATATAAACATGAGAAGTTAAGGAGAAAATGTGAGAAATAAATAAGATATAGTGAAAATATTTATATTAAAGGTGGGGTAGGTACGTGTGAGAAACCGGCTGGAGATACACTTTTTGTTATAGTCCATGGAATGCTCTGAACATCCCGATAGCAATGAATATCTGAAGTGCTTTGACAACAAATCCATACAAAAATGTCATCTGTAGAAGCCGTGACACTGTAAAAAGTACAACAAGTATGGCCTACCTGCCTGTCAGCCTTCCCATCGGGGCACACACTCATCTCGTGCCCTCATTGGTCATGTGCGCGTTCGTGTGTGTTGGGGGAGGGGCTCTGTGAGGAAGTGGCAGATTTTCTCCGGTTGTGTATTTTCATATTCTAGCGATCTCGAGCCGGTTTCTCAAACTGACCTACCCCACCTTTAAATAAGAGTGGCAAAAAAAGAAAATAAAAAAAGTATTTAAAGAACATGAAAGAAAATGTTGTGTGTGTGTGTGGTGTGTGGTGTGTGTGTGTGGTGTGTGTGTGTGTGTGTGGTGGTGTGTGTGTGTGTGGTGTGTGTGTGTGTGTGTGTGTGTGGTGTGGTGTGGTGTGTGTGTGTGTGTGTGTGTGTGTGTGGTGTGTGTGTGTGTGTGTGTGTGTGTGTGTGTGTGTGTGTGGTGTGTGTGTGTGTGTGTGGTGTGTGGTGTGTGTGTGGTGTGTGTGTGTGTGTGCGTGTGTGTGTGTGGGTGGGTGTGCCAATTAGAGATCACTAAGAGCCTGTCGTAGTGAGAAAAGAATGGAGCTGTGCTCATTAACATAATTATGCAACATTCCGGACGAGTGACTCGTGGCAGGCAAAACGAGAGTACACTTTATATCGTGTTTCTTTGCCGCTGAAAAAACATCATTGCGTATCTCCTGTCGGGGAGAATAAATGGCAGAGCAGAGGCAGTAAGACTTCAAAGATGTACGAGATGAAGGAGAAGCTACCGAACTGAGATTAAGAAGGGTCTCCCTCGACCCCTGGATTAATGATATGATGATCCCAGGTCTAAATGAGAGAGCGTGACGCATTGATGACGTTGTTCTCTGCGGGTTTAAGCATCGTCTTCACTCTGTGGACGATATTTAAGTGGCAATAGACAACTCTGCCATGCCTATAGGACTGTAACTCGCGGTTAGGGGTAGGGTTAGGGCAGGGGTCGGCAACCCGCGGCCCTTTGAGCCCTCTGCTCTGGCTCCCCTGAGTTTAGACAAAAATAAGAAGGAAATAAAATAAAAGTATTTGTAGGACTAGTTATATTTTGTTGCACGGTTGAAAATGTTTCGTATTTTGAGGTGATACTGTGACACATAAATAAAAAACAAAACGGTTTTAATTAGGTCAACTAAAATATGCGTCACATCCTGCTCCGGTCCCGCGCGAGCGCCTTTTCTTCGAGGCGAATAGCCTGACCCCCGGCTCGATGAGCGAACTATGGATACATCAAAGAAAAGTCCCGGAGGAACACAGGGTTTAATTCCGTGTGGACAGAGTTATCTGCTTTCACAGCAAGCGATGCTGGGTTACCGGGATGTCTGATATGTAGAGAGAAGTTGTTAAAGGTGCTGCAGCCTTTACGAGGGAGAGGAAGACAGCTGACGACCTTCAGTCATAATTCAATGGGTAAGTAATTTATTTCAGAAAACACTTGTTGTTATATTCCATGGAATGCTCTTAACGTCCCGATAGCAATGAATATCTGAAATGCTTTGACAATAAATTAAAAATTAATCTGTAGAAGCCGTGGCGCTGTAAAAAGCTCGACCAATCATCTGAGCCGGCTAAAGTAACTGGATGGCCTACCTGCCTGTCAGCCTTCCATCGGGGCACAAACTGATCTCTGCCCTCATTGGTCATGTGCGCGTTCGTGTGTGTTGGAGGAGGGGCTCTGTGAGGAAGTCTGAAGGAAGAGGCATATTTCTTCCGGTTGTGTACTTTCAAATTCTAGCGCACTCGAGCTGGTTTCTCCATTCTTACCTTTAACTCTTTTTAGGGTGCAGATATATGTTTTATTTATTTCAAAGTGGGCCCATTTAATAATATTTGTTTCCTTCAAATGTGCAGAGGACTCCCCAAGTGCTGTGTTTCATTTATTTTAAAGTAGGCCTGTGTATTATTTTTAATTCTCCTTATAAAAGTTATTTGTTTCTTATTAGAGGTTAACAGTTTTATATCATGTAATAAATAGCCTAATAAATGCAAAAAAACTGTAGTTTTTGTCTGATATAACAATAACAAACTATGAAATATGTTTTGCGGCTCCAGACAAAACGTTTTTTGGGAAAAAGGAGCGAAATGGCTCTTTTGGTCAAAAAGGTTGCAGACCCCTGGGGTAGGGTAATGTTATGAATCGAGTGGCCCATGGTGGTGGTGGGGTTATGGTATGGGCAGGCGTATCCTACCCCTACCCCTCACACCAGATACTGCCTGGTTTCCGGACCCCCCCAGACCCCCCCAATAAAGCAAAACTGCACGTTTCAGAGTGGCCTTTTATGGTGGCCAGCCTAAGGCACACCTGTGCTGTCCAATCAGCATCTTGATATGCCACGCCTGTGAGGTGGGATGGATTCTCTCGTGCTCACTATCACAGATCTTTTCAGATTTGTGAACAATATTTGAGAGAAATAGTTATTTTGTGTTTATAGAAAATGTTTTAGATCTTTGAGTTCATCTCATGAGAAATGGGAGCAAAAACAAAAGTGTTGCGTTTATATTTTTGTTCAGTGTAGACAGATAGATAGATATATAGATAGATATATGGATAGATAGATGGATGGATATATGGATAGATAGATAGATGGATGGATATATGGATAGATAGATGGATGGATAGATAGATGGATAGATAGATAGATAGATGGATAGATGGATGGATAGATAGATGGATAGATGGATAGATGGATGGATAGATAGATGGATAGATGGATAGATAGATAGATAGATGGATGGATAGATAGATGGATAGATGGATAGATAGATGGATAGATGGATGGATAGATAGATAGATGGATAGATGGATAGATAGATAGATAGATGGATAGATGGATAGATAGATGGATAGATAGATAGATGGATGGATATATGGATAGATAGATGGATGGATAGATAGATGGATAGATAGATAGATAGATGGATAGATGGATGGATAGATAGATGGATAGATGGATAGATGGATGGATAGATAGATGGATAGATGGATAGATAGATAGATAGATGGATGGATAGATAGATGGATAGATGGATAGATAGATGGATAGATGGATGGATAGATAGATAGATGGATAGATGGATAGATAGATAGATGGATAGATGGATAGATAGATGGATAGATGGATGGATAGATAGATAGATGGATAGATGGATAGATAGATAGATAGATGGATAGATGGATAGATAGATGGATGGATAGATAGATGGATGGATAGATGATAGATGGATAGATGGATAGATAGATTTTCATTATATCTGAGTCAGTGTAAAAAGAAAACAATACAATGTTATATCTTCAAAGTTTTACTCAAATTGAAATGAAAGAAAAGCATCTTGTTAAAAGGTAATCCTTCTGACATTGGGTGAATGTAATTAAAGGAATGCTCCACTCATTAGATAATTAATCCAAACTTCAGTATTTAGTGAAACATTATGTTTAAACCATACCCCGGTAAATAATGATTGTATAGCTCTATTTTATCAAACCTGTATATTCCGTCTGGCCGCCGCCATTTTGCCATTTCCAGTAGTCACGTGATGGTCGTGACGTCATCCACGCGTTCACTTTGTCAACACACGGAAACATGGCGGAGTATTTCAGTTCGGACTCGTCTAAATGATGGCAATACTGACATTCCTGCCTGCTGATGTATTGCCAGGGCCCCGGCAAACATTTTAGAACATTTACTGATTCAAGCTAGAGAATTAAAGCAGTCTGAGAAACGTCGCCGGACAATTA
The DNA here is from genome assembly GCA_036324595.1 of Champsocephalus gunnari. Lineage (NCBI taxonomy): Eukaryota > Metazoa > Chordata > Actinopteri > Perciformes > Channichthyidae > Champsocephalus > Champsocephalus gunnari. Next base: position 6,024,924 of record CM070430.1, read on the forward strand.
CAGAGACTAGATCATTCCAAAAGATCCCTATCTAGAAAACTTCAAATTCAAATATTTTATTAATTAAAAGGCCAACTACATGCAAACAATACAATTGTGTATATCATGTACTGCCCAAATAATATAAAATAAAGTCTTCTAAAAAGGCAAACGATACAACCCCAATGTAGGCCTACTTAGTAGATACAATGGTTTTGATTACTAGATATGTACGCATGTAGTACCAGCGTTGCTAGCGATTCCCTCTCTAGTTTAGCATACTCAGCTTCGTTGTCCCTGGCCATAGAATCACGATTTTATGGGGCCGGAAAAAACTGGGGAAAAGTACACACTAGCCGGTACTACGCTATATGGAAAGGCCCACCAAAAACTGTCCTGGCCTGGACGCTAAAGGACGTTAAAACGGGGCTAGCCGCTGCAATGGAAATGCGCTATAACATACCTTATTCTTACTCCGAGCACTACTTCCGCTCCTCCGTCGCTTCACACTTGCAGAGGGCGATTTCTCAACGGGCCGAACTGGCGTCCTGGTCGGTGATGACACCAGAAAGACCGATGGCACTGCATCTCGTTTAATAAATCCCATTTTATGTTTCATCATACTCTCAGAGTAGTCGTCCGGAAACTTGAAATGTTCGCTGCGCCTGCGGATCTTTCGGTTCGGGCCGAGCACATTTCGCTAGCCACTGCCTCCGAACGTACTTCCTACGCTTACCCGTTGGCAACAGGTGGAACCGAGCATTCCGTGGATTGTTCCTATCGAATTGTGGCAACGATACAGTGAGGCATATTTCAGTAGAATTGAGAGAGTAACTAGAGTAAATAACACGAACATCAATTTGTCCTCGACACCAAACGCATAGTTTACGTCACTTCCGGTAAAATTACGCCGCCCACAGGGTTGATGTTATTTCGGTAATTAATCAGTTTAAAATCACTGATACCGTCATCGGATGAAAAAAAATTAAACGTGTTTTATCGGATGATATATTTAAACATGCGTGTCATGAGCATTCCCTCCCTTTAACTGTAGCTCTCTAGCTAGTTTATTCACGCAATTTCAACCAACGTTTAGCCTATAGCTGCAATATCAGTTAGTGTGCATGGTGTCGGACGTCCACTGACTAACGTAGCGTTCACACAGGACCTGCTGGTCCTCTGATGTCCTGATGAACAGGGAACACAAGCAGCCCGCTGGACTCAGATCTCTACCTCATCTCTCCTCCGCCGCTCCGGTTCAAGTCCGGGCTGCGGAGGTTTGTTGATACATGTCGCCTTCTTCTGTTTGCTTAAATCGAGGCTACGTAGTTATGCAGCGCCCCCATCGTCAGTAAATGGAAGTACAAAGAACCCCGTTTAGTGCAGTTAATTCACAAGTGTAGTTATACACAGCTCCGAGGTCCGGCCCCCGTGACCTCAATGGTGGATACGGCCCTGAGTGTGAGATGTGAATATATCAATACGCCTCCCGTGGAGCCCCATTAGCATCTGCGTGGCGTTCAGGCGCACGTTGTTGTTTTACGTATCTGTCGGTATCACCTCTGAATCTGAGCCCTTCCATCTCCTGGCGCGGTGTGAGGGGAAGCTGCTCTCTTTTCATCTGGGAGGCAGGAAGTCGTGGGGTGATGGTCCTCCTGCACGACCTTCAGCTCTTCCTGGTTTCAAGGTCGTGTCTGCAGGCTGACCTCTGAACTCAGCAGGGACAGGCTGGGAAATATCTGGACAATATGACATAGGAAATATCTAACTATATGACATAGGAAATATCTAACTATATGACATAGGAAATATATAACTATATGACATAGGAAATATCTAACTATATGACATAGGAAATATATAACTATATGACATAGGAAATATCTAACTATATGACTTAGGAAATATATAACTATATTATGTCCTAAAACATGAGAAGTGTCTGAAAATGATTTGAGTCAACAGTATACAGAAACATCTGCAGCAGAACATTTTAAAATGAATTATTATAGAAATATCAATATCAATCAATCAATGTTTATTTATATATATATTATTTATTATTATAGAAATGTCTGAAAGAATACATAGAAAAACATATTAATAAGATAATTAATATTGCACAAATATGTACAATGTTCTGCCCAACAAGTGTGTGAACAATGTAAGTAACAATTGGAAAAGAAATAATAATATATATATATAAAAATATATTAGTGAAACATTTCATGAGTAAACGAGGACTTTTTAGAGACGCCTGGTCCGAAACAGGACGGAGCTACGAACATCGATGAACTCGTAGAGAAGATATTGAACTAGCCCGCGGTAGCTTTTGCTGCAGTGAACGTCTGCTTACGGTTAATATCGTCAGCGTGGACGCGGTGCGGACGATATGGAGGCAGTGTTTCAGATCAGTGTTTCTGGATCGAGAGGAAATGAACTCCCGTCTGCAGCAGAATCTCTTCGTGCCCGCGTGGATTCGATTCTGTGGATTCTGGTTTCCGTGGATTCTGGTTTCTGTGGATTCTCTGGTTTCTGTGGATTCTGGTTTCTGTGGATTCTGGTTTCTGTGGATTCTCTGGTTTCTGTGGATTCTGGTTTCTGTGGATTCTGGTTTCTGTGGATTCTGTGGATTCTCTGGTTTCTGTGGATTCTGGTTTCTGTGGATTCTGGTTTCTGTGGATTCTGGTTTCTGTGGTTTCTGTGGATTCTGGTTTCTGTGGATTCTGTGGATTCTCTGGTTTCTGTGGATTCTGGTTTCTGTGGATTCTGTGGATTCTGGTTTCTGTGGATTCTGTGGATTCTCTGGTTTCTGTGGATTCTGGTTTCTGTGGATTCTGTGGATTCTGGTTTCTGTGGATTCTGTGGATTCTGGTTTCTGTGGATTCTCTGGTTTCTGTGGATTCTGGATTCTGTGGATTCTGGTTTCTGTGGATTCTGTGGATTCTGGTTTCTGTGGTTTCTGTGGTTTCTGTGGTTTCTGTGGATTCAGTGGATTCTGGTTTCTGTGGTTTCTGTGGTTTCTGTGGTTTCTGTGGATTCAGTGGATTCTGGTTTCTGTGGATTCTGGTTTCTGTGGATTCTGTGGTTTCTGTGGTTTCTGGATTCTGGTTTCTGTGGATTCTGGTTTCTGTGGATTCTGTGGATTCTGTGGATTCTGGATTCTGTGGATTCTGTGGTTTCTGTGGATTCTCTGGTTTCTGTGGATTCTGTGGATTCTGTGGTTTCTGTGGATTCTGTGGATTCTGTGGTTTCTGTGGATTCTGTGGATTCTGGTTTCTGTGGATTCTGTGGTTTCTGTGGATTCGGTGGATTCTGTGGTTTCTGTGGATTCGGTGGTTTCTGGTTTCTGTGGATTCTGTGGTTTCTGTGGATTCTGTGGTTTCTGGTTTCTGTGGATTCTGGTTTCTGTGGTTTCTGTGGTTTCTGTGGATTCTGGTTTCTCTGGATTCTGGTTTCTGTGGATTCTGGTTTCTCTGGATTCTGTGGTTTCTGTGGATTCTGGTTTCTCTGGATTCTGTGGATTCTGGTTTCTGTGGATTCTGTGGATTCTCTGGTTTCTGTGGATTCTGGTTTCTGTGGATTCTGTGGATTCTGGTTTCTGTGGATTCTGTGGATTCTGGTTTCTGTGGATTCTCTGGTTTCTGTGGATTCTGGATTCTGTGGATTCTGGTTTCTGTGGATTCTGTGGATTCTGGTTTCTGTGGTTTCTGTGGTTTCTGTGGTTTCTGTGGATTCAGTGGATTCTGGTTTCTGTGGTTTCTGTGGTTTCTGTGGTTTCTGTGGATTCAGTGGATTCTGGTTTCTGTGGATTCTGGTTTCTGTGGATTCTGTGGTTTCTGTGGTTTCTGGATTCTGGTTTCTGTGGATTCTGGTTTCTGTGGTTTCTGTGGATTCTGTGGATTCTGTGGATTCTGTGGATTCTGTGGTTTCTGTGGATTCTGTGGATTCTGTGGTTTCTGTGGATTCTGTGGATTCTGGTTTCTGTGGATTCTGTGGATTCTGTGGATTCTGTGGTTTCTGTGGATTCGGTGGATTCTGTGGTTTCTGTGGATTCTGTGGTTTCTGTGGATTCTGTGGTTTCTGGTTTCTGTGGATTCTGGTTTCTGTGGTTTCTGTGGTTTCTGTGGATTCTGGTTTCTCTGGATTCTGGTTTCTGTGGATTCTGGTTTCTCTGGATTCTGTGGTTTCTGTGGATTCTGGTTTCTCTGGATTCTGGATTCTGTGGATTCTGGTTTCTGTGGTTTCTGTGGTTTCTGTGGATTCTGGTTTCTCTGGATTCTGGATTCTGTGGATTCTGGTTTCTGTGGATTCTGTGGTTTCTGTGGATTCTCTGGTTTCTGTGGATTCTGTGGTTTCTGTGGATTCTGGTTTCTGTGGATTCTGTGGTTTCTCTGGATTCTGTGGTTTCTGTGGATTCTGGTTTCTGTGGTTTCTGTGGTTTCTCTGGATTCTGGTTTCTGTGGATTCTGTGGTTTCTGTGGATTCTCTGGTTTCTGTGGTTTCTGTGGATTCTGGTTTCTGTGGTTTCTGTGGTTTCTGTGGATTCTCTGGTTTCTGTGGATTCTCTGGTTTCTGTGGTTTCTGTGGATTCTGGTTTCTGTGGATTCTGTGGATTCTCTGGTTTCTGTGGATTCTCTGGTTTCTGTGGTTTCTGTGGATTCTGGTTTCTGTGGTTTCTGTGGTTTCTGTGGATTCTGTGGATTCTCTGGTTTCTGTGGATTCTCTGGTTTCTGTGGTTTCTGTGGATTCTCTGGTTTCTGTGGATTCTGTGGATTCTGGTTTCTGTGGATTCTGTGGATTCTGTGGATTCTGTGGATTCTGGTTTCTGTGGATTCTGTGGATTCTCTGGTTTCTGTGGATTCTGTGGATTCTGTGGATTCTGGTTTCTCTGGATTCTGGTTTCTGTGGATTCTGGTTTCTGTGGTTTCTGTGGATTCTGGTTTCTCTGGATTCTGGTTTCTCTGGATTCTGGTTTCTGTGGATTCTGTGGATTCTGTGGATTCTGTGGATTCTGGTTTCTGTGGTTTCTGTGGTTTCTGTGGATTCTGGTTTCTGTGGTTTCTGTGGTTTCTCTGGTTTCGGTGGATTCTCTGGTTTCTGTGGATTCTGTGGATTCTCTGGTTTCTGTGGTTTCTGTGGATTCTCTGGATTCTCTGGTTTCTGTGGATTCTGGTTTCTGTGGTTTCTGTGGTTTCTGTGGTTTCTGTGGATTCTGGTTTCTGTGGATTCTGTGGATTCTCTGGTTTCTGTGGATTCTGTGGATTCTGGTTTCTGTGGATTCTGTGGATTCTGTGGATTCTGTGGTTTCTGTGGATTCTGGTTTCTGTGGATTCTGTGGATTCTCTGGTTTCTGTGGATTCTGTGGATTCTGGTTTCTCTGGATTCTGTGGTTTCTGTGTATTCTGGTTTCTGTGGATTCTGTGGTTTCTGTGGATTCTCTGGTTTCTGTGGATTCTGTGGTTTCTCTGGATTCTGTGGTTTCTGTGTATTCTGGTTTCTGTGGATTCTGTGGTTTCTGTGGATTCTCTGGTTTCTGTGGATTCTGTGGTTTCTCTGGTTTCTGTGGATTCTGTGGTTTCTCTGGATTCTGTGGTTTCTCTGGATTCTGTGGTTTCTGTGGATTCTGGTTTCTGTGGTTTCTGTGGATTCTGGTTTCTGTGGTTTCAGTGGATTCTGTGGTTTCTGTGGTTTCTGTGGATTCTGGTGGTTTCTGTGGCTTCAGTGGTTTCTTCACCGTTTCTTCACCGTTCCTGCGCAGAGGTCATTAAGTCCTGAAACAAAGGAGGTGGTGGGACAGGAACGGCAGGCCGGAGGAATGTCTTCACTGGAGACTTCCTGAACTCTGACACAGAGGAACTGAGCTAACAAAAACAAAACCAGTGGTGGAGGAAGTGTCGAGGCTTTCCTGATACTGATATCACACTGTGAAGGCATCTCATGTAAGGCATCGTGATCATTATCTCTGTTTTCACTTTATTTCTATTTATTGATTCGCCATAGAAATCCAGTCTTTCTTTTCATTTCATTGCGTCATGTTTGAAGTGCAATGTAATAATCAATCTCCACTCCAGAGTAAAACCACGGTACTGCACGAGTGAATTCATGGAGAACAGGTATACGTCACAGTCAAAGCATTCAATTACTTTATTTAAAGTTAGAGTATATTTTAAAATAAATAAAGTATCATTAGAGCCTCGTGGTGTCTTCTTACAGATCTCCATCAGTCTCATGTTGAGTCTCCATGGAGAGGAGGCTTAATGGATTTCTCTCAGTGTAACCAGAACAGCTGACACACACACACACACACACACACACACACACACACAATGGGCAGCTGTCTGAGTCCTCTGTGTTGTTATTGATTGTTGGGCTGAAAAGCATCCATTCACACACCGAGTGGATCTCTATTTTGAGATCTGATTGAAGACGTGGACATTTTGAAACTCAAGTCACATCTTTTTAGATTAGCATTTGTATTAGCGACACCACCCTTTAATTGGTCTTTAAATCGTTATTATTATTATTATTTATTTGTATTTTGTTTTAATAATTTATTCTATAGATTTTATTTATTTGTATTTATTTCATTCTTATTTATTTAATATTTTGATTCTTATGTTTTTTTTCGTTATTTTATAGTTTTAATATATTATTTATTTTTAATTATTATTATGTTTTATTTATTGTTTTAATATATTTTGTCTTTTGTCTATTTTTCTTTACCGAGAGGGATCATTATTTATTTATTGTATATTATGCTTATTATCACACCTTTTACCCGGTGTGTCCTTTAACTGTAATAGTATGTTACACACACACACACACACACACACACACACACACACACACACACACACACACACACACACACACACACACACACACACACACACACACACACACACAGTAATCAATGGGCAGCTGTCTGAGTCTCTGGGTTTCCGGTCCTACGACGCTGGTTCTCTTTTTAGCGGGCTAGATCTCCATGGTAACGCTCCAGATACCACCCCTTTCATGTGAACGCGCACCTAACGAGATAGGACACGGCTGGCTTGAGCGATGCACTTGA
>CM070430.1:6039474-6059474 GCA_036324595.1 Champsocephalus gunnari
AATAGAGATATATTTTATATATTTTTATTTTCATATTTTAGTGGGAATGCTCACACAGCATTCCCAACTATCTGTAATGCTACGCACAAAATTATTCATTATTCCGCCGGGTTATTTTGCGCTGCTTCTTCTCCCACATTGAACATCGCAGAAACTCTGTTGAAACATCAAAACGTTCAGCTCGGTTGGGAATCGATGGCTATTACTTTTCTCATTCATAACTTTCATAATTCCAGAGATACATCCCATAATACATCACATTTTTAACATTGAAGTCAATGGAGGAAATCTTCAGACTTCAACAAATCTTCATGCGACTTCAACTGCTAACTGTTCATTCATACTTTCACTCAGAAACCTCATTCCAACTTTAAAATGTTACAAATCTTTCTGACATTATTCGTGTAAAACAACTTTTAAATCTGATTCTTACATTTAGAGATATTAAACATTGTTCAGACCTTGGTAAAGAGGCCTTCTTCAGATTTTAGAGTGTGTGATGTCACAGCTAGAGTGGAGGACAGATTTAATTTTGCCTTCATATTTTCTTTTAAACCTGCCATAATTCCCAAAACCCTACATTCCTGAGACATATTTTTTTATGACAAACGTAGGAAAACATCTCGTAGCTTGAAAGATTAAAAAAAATTAAACAAAATGCCTCTTGAGGGCATGAAGTGACAGAAATAAATAAATAAAACTTTCAACATGTCTCCATTAAAACCCATTGTAAATGTAATCTCACCTTTCCCCACCACAGCATTAGCCGCACACACCTTTAGTTAAACTGCAAAAAAGGCCACATTATTAACCCGAAAGTACACAACAATTACACTTCAGACGCTCAAGCTCCTTGACATGCTTCACACTTTGAAATTTCACAGATATCTGTTACGGTTCTTCCACAAACGTTCACATGTGCATCTCCCATTCAAAACAATGGAAACCTTTGATCTCTGGACACCTCGTTAGCTCAACTCTAAACACCTGTGTGATGGAACACGACGATGTCGTCACTCCAACTGACATGCTCAGAGCAGCAGACTTCAGATAAAGGTTAATGGTCCTGCCCTCAACAGCTCTACGTCAATTATGGGGTGTCATCATATGCCGTTTCCATGGAAACGCATCCATCGCCATAAAAAACGATGTCGCTGTAAATCCAATGGACACGGTCCGATCGTTCCCCAAACTTCGCTTGTATATCACCGGTCCAGCCCTCTACAGCTTTACGCCAAATCTGAGATCTCACCATAGGCTGTTGCCATGGAAACGCATCACTCGCCATAAAACACGATGTCGCTGTAGCTCCAATGGACACGGTCCGGTCGTCCCACAATCTTCACGTGCATATCACCTCTCTATGCCTCAACAGCTCTACATCAAATCATAATCATCGCCATAAAACACGATGTTGTCGTAACACCTTTTGAAAAGAGTCAAAACAGCACCAGACGTCAGATAATGGTTAACGGTCCAGCCCTCAACAGCTCTACGTTAATCATTGGGTGTTATCATATGCCGTTTCCATGGAAGCATTTTCTCAAATCTGAATATTTGGGATGCGTATCCCTCGCCATAAAAGACGATGTCGCTATAACTCCTATGAAAATGTTCAAAAAGTACTCAAACTTCACATATGTGCTAACAGTCCAGCCGTGAAGACATCTACAGGACAGTTTTGAGATTTCTTCAAATGCCGTTGCCATGGCTACACAATGCTCGCCATGAAACACGGTTTTCTCATAACTTCAGTGAAAATGCTCCAAATGGCCCAAAACTTCACAGGTTTGGTAACGATGCAGCCATCATCGCATCTAAGCGTATTATGGGATGTCATCAAATGCCGTTGGCATGGTGACAGATCATTCACCATCAAGTTAGTTCAAAGGTTTGCAGTTAAAATATTCTGCTGCTTCTCCAAGCCTTTTCACTTTCCTTTCTTCTCTCATCACACATTCAAGCCCCCTGTGTTCATGCATCATTTCAATCTAAATTCTTCACTTTCTTCTTACACATTACATTTCAGCATAGCAGTGTAGCGTGAGCTTTTCAGCATAAAGCATTCCCACTAGCAATTACTTCAGGAATTGCATTCTCTAGTTTGTTTAGATATGGCCCTTTATATTTGTTAAATATTTTTATATATCTGAGACCTATAATATATGCCTAAAAATAGTATAATAGGAGACCTTTAAACAGCCGCTTCACCACTAGAATCCCCCCTCTAACAGCTGGAGTGTCGTCCTCCACCAGAGCATACTCATTTATGGTTTCATTCACACTCAGAGTGTAAATTAGTGCTGCAGGTTTCAGCAGGAGGGCATCTGAAGAGCGTCCCTGCAGGATGAGAGACACCTGAGAAATGTGACACCAATCAAAAGTCTCCTGACACCGAGGTTAACCTCATTCAGAGAGGAGGGTTATTAACCTGTTAAGCATGATTGCCTTCGCCGGCGGGGGAAAACACAACAATATTGCATGAAGCTGTATCTCAGGGCTTCTTTACATTAAACAACCTAGTAATGTGTCATTCCCACTTAACGGGAAAGAAACTCAGCTAACTGGCGATATGAACCATTTTTAGCTAAACGAAACACAAGGGTAACACCAAGCCTCTGAATTAGTACTAAGCGAAAAAATGCTAACGCACTTAGCACATAACTCACGGTAGCAATATGTTATACTTATGGCAGCGAAACCCAGGAAAGACAACACACAACTTCACTTTACGGGGCCAAAACGGCAAATACGTCTTACGTTTGCTATTTTCTGATAAAAAGTTGTCTTCAATGGCATTAAAACACATAAACGCTACTGAAGGTTAATCCAATTGTGTCACTTTGAAATGATTACTGATAATCCATCATCATATTTATGGCAATAAACGTATTTTTCATATAGAGTGTAAGGGAGCTTCCGGTTTTGGGCATGCTGCATGCGCATCACTCTCATTCACCAATGGTAATGTTTAGATGAATGTTGGAACCCCCCCTCTCCCCGCTCGATTCTATTGGCTCTAACGGTTAAGAAGTGGTGTCAATCATCAACATTGACCAATGGGTTCCAGAGATACGGCAAATACACCCAAATGACCCCAGAAGTGTTTTTGTTTTTTTTAATCTCTCCTGAAAGGTCAAATGTCACTTGTTTTGCATCAATCTTGATACAGGGTACTTATTATATGTTATAGTTTGGATTCCTAAAGGTTTTTGGCTACTATCCCATCATTCAAAGGTGGTTTTCACTATAAGTAATGTTTTTTCTTTAGACGGAAACTATAATTTACATTTTTTTACTATGTTCAATCAGGAATTTACTTTAAAATAAAAACATCTATATTGATTCTGACACTTCTATATCCAACTCACAGGTTTATCATTACTTTGAGAAAAAAGATTATTCATTTACCCCTTTTTAGAAGTGAAGATATAGTCATTTGTTCTGGGCATGTCATTTTCGAGCCTGAGGCCTGAAAAACAGGCTCCGGGCTTAATCAATCAATCAATCAATCAATGTTTATTTATATAGCCCAATATCACAAATGTTACATTTGTCTCAGTGGACTTCACAGTTTGTACAGAATATCAGTATGACAATACGACACCCTCTGTCCTCAGACCCTCACATCGTACAAGGAAACACTTCCAGAGAAAACCCACAGAATTTTAAATTCTATCCTGTGTTCTATAGGGAGCCAGTGTAAGGCAGCCAGAACAGGAGTAATGTGGTCCCTTTTCCTAACTCTGGTTAGTACACGAGCCGCAGCATTTTGAATCAGCTGAAGCCACTTGACTGACTTCTTGGTACTCCCTGATAATAAAGAGTTACAATAATCCAGCCTAGAAGTAACAAATGCATGGACTAGTTTCTCTGCATCGCTTTGAGGCAAGATATGCCTGATTTTTGCAATGTTACGTAGATGGAAGTAGGCGGTCCTTGAAATTGATTTTATGTGGGCGTTAAAGGATAAATCCTGATCAAATATAACACCAAGATTCCTTACAGTCTCACTGGAGGCCAAATTAATGCCATCCATAGTTAGTATATCTTTAGATAATTTGTTTCGTAGATTCTTCGGGCCAAGTACAATAACTTCAGTTTTGGTCGTGTTTAACATCAAAAAGTTTAAGGTCATCCACGTTTTTAAGTCCTTAAGGCAGTCTTGAATTTTATTTAGATGATTAATTTCATCAGGCTTGATTGATAAATATAGTTGAGTATCATCCGCATAACAATGAAAGTTTACAGAATGATTCCTTATAATATTGCCTAACGGAAGCATATATAATGTGAACAAAATAGGTCCGAGCACTGAGCCCTGTGGCACTCCATGGCTAACTTTGGTTTGCGTGGAAGATTCATCGTTAACACGTACAAACTGAGACTGTTCAGATAGATAGGACCTAAACCAGCCTAAAGCAGTTCCCTGTATGCCAACTACGTGCTCTAGTCTTTGCAATAGGATATCATGGTCGATAGTATCACATGCAGCACTGAGATCGGAAGATTAGAAATAGGTCTATAGTTGGCTAAAACCTCTGGATCGAGGTTGTGCTTTTTAAGAAGCGGTTTTATCACTGCTACTTTGAATGATTGTGGAACATAGCCTGATAATAAAGACATATTCATAATATTTAATAAAGAAGTGCTAATTAATGGAAAAACTTCCTTCAACAGCTTCGTTGGAATTGGGTCTAACATGCACGTTGATGGTTTAGAAGAGAGAATCATTGAATGTAATTGTTCAAGGTTAATGGCTGAAAAGCATTCTAGTTTACTATCTAGTGTAATATTAGAACTTACGATTCCGGGAGCTGTTGATAACACTATACTGGTCGAAGGCAAGAGGTCATTAATTTTGTTTCTAAGAGTAACGATTGTATCGTTAAAAAAGCACATAAAATCATTGCTACTGAGTGCTATGGGAATAGAAGGCTCAATGGAGCTGTGGCTCTCTGTCAGCCTGGCTACAGTGCTGAAAAGAAATCTTGCATTATTCTTATTCTCATCTATTAATGAAGAGTAGTAGGCTGCTCTCGCTTTACGCAGTGCTTTCTTATATTCATTGAGAGTAATATGCCAAATTAAACGAGATTCTTCAAGTTTAGTGGAACGCCATATCCTTTCAAGTTGTCTCGACTTTATTTTGCGGGTTTCGGCATTATGCCATGGAGCTAATCTATGTTTTATTTTCTTCTTTTTCAAAGGAGCAACAGAGTCTAATTTTATTCGCAGCGCATCTGTAGCACTATCAACAACATGATCAATTTGGGGTGGTGTACATTTTGTATAAGTTTCCTCCCCTACATGCAGACATGCTATCGAGTTAAGTATTGGTGGAATCTCTTCCTTAAATGTGGCTATAGCACTAACGGATAGGTTTCAGCTGCAGGAGCTTTTGACTAATGCTTTGTAGTCTCGTAACAGTACTTCAAAAGTTACTAAGAAATGGTCGGATAAAGCAGGATTATGCGGTTCGACTAATAGTTGCTCAATTTCAATACCATAAGTCAGAACAAGGTCGAGAGTGTGATTATAGCAGTGGGAGAACAGGTTAAACATGAGGGGGGGGTGTGCGTGTGTGTGTGTGTGTGTGTGTGTGTGTGTGTGTGTGTGTGTGTGTGTGTGTGTGTGCGTGTGTGTGTGCATGTGTGTGCGTGTGGTGTGTGTGTGTGTGTGTGTGTGTGTGTGTGTGTGTGTGCGTGTGTGTGTGCATGTGTGTGCGTGTGCGTGTGTGTGTGTGTGTGTGTGTGTGTGTGTGTGTGTGTGTGTGTGTGCGTGCGTGCGTGTGCGTGCGTGGTCTACAAAGGCTAACATCCCTGTGTTCCCTCCAGTGGGAGTTTCTCTCTCTGCAGCAGCAGGGAGGCATTGACATCTTTCATTATTGCAGAACCTTCTGGCAGGTCTGTGGGCGTTGAGCCTTTAGTTTGTTCCACGTCCAGCAGCATGCGTTTATCTCCTCAGACCAGCAGGAAAGCCTCGTCCATCCCCGCGTTTCATTCATAAAACACACAAACCAAACGCAGTCGTTATCTCTGCTTCTTTGAGCAAACGGTTCCCTTCGTTTAGTTTGACCTTTTATCGCTGGAGTTCAGCCCTCTTTCACAATACCATCCCCACATGAGCGATCCGGTGTCGTGCAACGCTTCCTCCCCGCCGCTGGTGATGTCTCTCCGCGTTTCTCTGGAACGTTTCACGATGAAGGCTGCGGGTTCCTACAGGACGGATTTACATATCTGCATTGAACCTGGCCGGACTCCCAGGCCCATCTGGCTTTCATTACACTCTGACTTTAGGTTCAAACGGATCGATGGGAAATGTGAGACTTTACAGCTGTTCTTCATTTCTAAAGCACTAACTAACAAATACTTCCCAGATTGAACTACAAGAGGTGGAAGAGCTACTCCGATCAGATACTTCAGTACATGTTGAAATACTCCTTTAAATTAAAGCCCTGAATTATTAATGTTGCTAAAGTACGGAAGTATTATGAGCAAAATGTAATTAAATTAATCAAAATGGCACTTATCAACCCCAGCTGCGTGCGTCACTCTTTAGTGTCCCCTGGTCTCCCAGCTGTGTGCGTCACTCTTTAGTGTCCCCTGGTCTCCAGCTGTGTGCGTCACTCTTTAGTGTCCCCTGGTCTCCCAGCTGCGTGCGTCACTCTTTAGTGTCCCCTGGTCTCCAGCTGTGTGCGTCACTCTTTAGTGTCCCCTGGTCTCCCAGCTGCGTGCGTCACTCTTTAGTGTCCCCTGGTCTCCCAGCTGCGTGCGTCACTCTTTAGTGTCCCCTGGTCTCCAGCTGTGTGCGTCACTCTTTAGTGTCCCCTGGTCTCCAGCTGTGTGCGTCACTCTTTAGTGTCCCCTGGTCTCCAGCTGTGTGCGTCACTCTTTAGTGTCCCCTGGTCTCCCAGCTGTGTGCGTCACTCTTTAGTGTCCCCTGGTCTCCCAGCTGTGTGCGTCACTTTTTAGTGTCCGCTGGTCTCCAGCTGTGTGCGTCACTCTTTAGTGTCCCCTGGTCTCCAGCTGTGTGCGTCACTCTTTAGTGTCCCCTGGTCTCCCAGCTGTGTGCGTCACTCTTTAGTGTCCCCTGGTCTGCAGCTGTGTGCCTCACTCTTTAGTGTCCCCTGGTCTCCCAGCTATGTGCGTCACTCTTTAGTGTCCCCTGGTCTCCCAGCTATGTGCGTCACTCTTTAGTGTCCCCTGGTCTCCCAGCTGTGTGCGTCACTCTTTAGTGTCCCCTGGTCTCCCAGCTGTGTGCGTCACTCTTTAGTGTCCCCTGGTCTCCCAGCTGTGTGCGTCACTCTTTAGTGTCCCCTGGTCTCCCAGCTGTGTGCGTCACTCTTTAGTGTCCCCTGGTCTCCCAGCTGTGTGCGTCACTCTTTAGTGTCCCCTGGTCTCCCAGCTGTGTGCGTCACTCTTTAGTGTCCCCTGGTCTCCCAGCTGTGTGCGTCACTCTTTAGTGTCCCTGAGTCTCTAAAATGTGCGTCACTCTTAAGTACACAGTACACAAAGTATGTGTCACCGTAGTGTACTTAAAGTAGGAAGGTAAAAGTACTCATTGTACGGAATGACCCTTTGTTTACGCTTCTGAACGTCTCTGAATCTGCAGTTCCAGTCATTGTATTATCTTCTACTTGAATTAGCTATCATGGTGTATATAAGTATTTCTACTTGAAGGTATTACTACTCTTAATATCCGAGTCCTTCTTCCAGCATTTTTAGATTTATTGTTCAGAGCCGCGTTTGTTTTTGTTGGTCCGGAGGAAGTTTCTGTACGTCACCCTGCAGATCCCGGTGATGGATGACACGGCGGCTTTTACTCCAAAACACACAAACCACACACACACATGAAAACACACACTCTCTCAGGTCGGACTCGTCTACCTCCCACTCCTTTATTTGTGAAGGGTCAGAAGTCCTCGGGGGTCGTCGGGCCAGAGGAGGAGGACGCTGACGGATCTGTGACTTTTATTTGCAAAGTAGAAATATGTGTGGGGTTGGAAGGCGAGGTTTATTTATACATCACGTGTTTTACCAACCGTGCATTTCAAAGTGCTTTCAAAGAAACGCGTTAAAAAGCCAAGAGAATTATAACAAATCAAATCAAATAGAATAAAAGAGGAACATTACAGAGCAGTGGAGGACATGAATAAACGTTACGTACATAATTCATTTCGAGTGTGTGGGAGAGAAACGGGATGTGTGCCTTTGTAGACCGTTGACATGCACTAAAGGCCCTGACACACAACACTGACACCAAAGATCACGTCCCGACTGTTCCGTCTCCTGCGTGTCCTGCGTGTCCTGCGTCTCCTGCGTCTCCTGCGTCTCTGCGTCTCTGCGTCTCTGCGTCTCCTGCGTCTCTGCGTCTCTGCGTCTCGGCCAACAGTCGCACTGGAACACACCGCAAAGACTTCAGCCGACGGCCAAGAAGCACGTACGCACTGCGCATGCGCGAGTGGCAATACCTCTCCTGACCAGCAGGTGGCGGTAGTTAGGGCTGAACGATTAATCGATTTTAAATCGCGATTTGATATGATGCGATTATCAAATCGCAAAGCCTGCGATTTTACAATTTCTTTTTTACAATTGTTGTGTTCTTCTTGTGCGTCAGTCATCCACACCAATCAGAAGTGCTGTGCTCCACATGTACCAGCCATTGTTAACCAATCAGAATTGGCCCATGACAGAAGGTGATAGACAGATTGCCTTTTACTAAAATCATACAAAAACATAAACGTATAATTCATACACACAAATGAACAACATTTTCCAAATGGCTTCCAGTGGAGCTTCAGATGGTTTGGTGAAACAAAGCATCTGAGTCAGGTTAGCAATGCTCCATCACATGTTTCTATCACAGGGTGAATCTTTAACTGAAGCTCGACTTTAAAGCAACGGAAGTTTCATGTAAGTTTAGTTCTTCCACTCGTAGCTCGGGCTGCGGGGCGCTGGAGACAGGAGCACGTTGATACGACCTTCCTAGCCGGAGATATGGCCGCATTTTACAGTAAACTTCCGTTGGGTCGCTTAAAAATAAATATCGCAATTCGAATCGCAACATCTGTCAGAAAAATCGCAATTAGATTTTTTCCCAAAATCGTGCAGCCCTAGCGGTAACGTGTATCCGTCATTCAAAAGAGGCAACCGGAAGACAGACTGCGTGATATAAACTAAACAACACATAGCGTGCGTTCCACTTTCACTCTCGTCCGTCACAGACTGTTTCACAGAACGACTTATAATCGAAAACACGTTTAGTGCGGTGCTGGAAAATGAAAAATAATAGCCGTGTGCGTGTGCCTAGTTTGTTTGGTACCTCACTCCCGCTCCGCTTCTCATTCGCTAAGCTGGACAGCCAATCAGAGTGATTTCTTTTGCCGACAGCCTACCGAATCGGCAGCGGAAGGTGTCGGCACGAAAGACACGACGGTGCGGGACACACCGATCTGAGTGGGGCGACGGGACGCTCGTCCACGGCGACATCGGCTCGGTGTGTCCGCGCCTTACAACTGGGGACGGGGAAACGGCAGAAAGCTAAACAGTGCCTTTTGTGAAGAGACTCAGCCGTTACGTGTTCATCATTCATATAAAAACAGATCAAATATTAAAAACATATATTAAAATGCACAAATCAAAGTGACTGATGTTTAGGAAACTGATCACTATTTGATTTAATTAAAGACGAAGGTAAATAACCATTTGGGGAGAATCAGTGCAGCGGCTCTCACATCTCACTGCCTCCTCGTGTCTTCCATCTCGTCTCTTCGTCTCCTTTCTGTCTCACTCTTCCTCATCCTCCGGGGGTTTGAAGGTAATCAAAGCAGACGCAGAAAGACATCTCGAGCAACAGCAATGGACACGTTTCTCTATTTGTATTTCAGTAATTGATTGATGGGTTATGCAGATCATCCTCAGCCGCGGCCCTCTCGACATAAACATTCGTCTCCGGTCATTTCTCGTTACGTTTGCCATCGTCTCATTTCTGTCTTTCACTTTCTGTCTTTGTGTCCTCGCCCTGTTTCTGATCTGTCAGACGGCCGAGCAGAGCCTCCCAGAAATAGCTCCTGAAATGTAATCTGAGTGAAAGCAGAGCCTCTTCCTCCCCCTCCTCTTCCTCCCCCTCCTCTCCCTCCCCCTCCTCTTCCTCCCCCTCCTCTTCCTCCCCCTCCTCTCCTCCCCCTCCTCTTCCTCCCCCTCCTCTTCCTCCCCCTCCTCTTCCCTCCCCCCTCCTATCTCACCATCTCTCTTCTCCTGCGGATGTCCATCACGTCCTCACAAAGCCTCGCTGAGCGTAGGGCTGCTCGATTAATCGTATTTTAATCGCAATTAAGATTTTGGCTTGCAACGATTATGAAAACAACGTAATCGAAATAAAACGATTATTATTATTTATTTATTAAAAAAATATATATTTATTGGTTTTTCAATTGAATTATACTTAAAGTTCACGGTAATCAACTGTTAAAAACACACTACAATGAATGGATGGTTTCAAAGTTCATCGTTTTTAATAATCGTGATATCAATTATCGACCCAAATAATCGAGATTATGATTTTTGCCATAATCGAGCAGCTGAGCGTCTCTGCAGTTCCCTTTGTGTAGCTCCTTCTCTGGGTCACAGCGGGGGGGGCGGACTCAGCTCGGCACCACGCACACTAAGCGCGTTGACTTTAGTTAATGTTATCATTTGGTATTCTCGATCAGGACTGAAGGCGATTGAAAGATTTAACCCCAACAAGTTTTAAAAAATATTAATTTGTCGTCATTTTAGATCAGTTTTTGGAAGTGGACAGTTTTCTCCCGAATGACTAATTTCTAACTTTTTCGTTCAATCTGATTTTGTGCAAAAACTAATAATGCAAACAAATCCATGTTGTTGCTAATCTTTGACGTATCCAAGACTGTTATAAAAACGAGCCAGTCTCCAGATATGTATATTTTGGAAAATAACTAATTTTCTCTGTTTTCATCATGAATCATGTTTTCAAAACGGCATTTAAAGGGTTAAAATCCTGAAAATGATTACATTCTTGATATTTTCTATGAGGGCGGAAGTTGCTTTAAAGATTGAACCCAAAAAAGTTGTGAAAAAAACCTTTAAATATAATTTATCAAAGTCTTTTGCAGTGGACATTTTTGTCTCGAATGAGTCATTTGCGTAGTCCAATCGAACGATACCGGAGGTTATCGGCATATGGAGGAAACTCAGATGTTAGCCTCTGCAGACCGTTGACATGCACTAAAACCTATAGAGCACACTTTAACCATAACTGTTCTTGTTTTGTATTCAATCTATGAATTTATGTTTTTGAATGTGTGTATACATATGTGTATATATGGAGACAATTCTCTAACTTGCCTGTATATATTATATGAATGATTATATTAATTATTCAAGGGTAAGGTATTCATTTATATTGTATGTTAACGTATATTAAGAAGTAAAAACAAAAGGGAGAAGGGGTCGGATTAAATACGTTTATTATTCAATTATTATTTAAATATTT
Source organism: Champsocephalus gunnari (assembly GCA_036324595.1). Classification (NCBI taxonomy): domain Eukaryota; kingdom Metazoa; phylum Chordata; class Actinopteri; order Perciformes; family Channichthyidae; genus Champsocephalus; species Champsocephalus gunnari. Next base: position 6,050,992 of record CM070430.1, read on the forward strand.
CGTTTAGTTATTGCATTCATTTGTATAGTACTGTATCATGTCTGTGTCATCTTTTGTTTCATTTGTATTTCCTTTGGTTTTACACGCTTGGAATAAATAAATAAATAAATAAACTAAACACTCCAGGAGAGGGACCATCCCGAGTCTCTGTCAGAGGAGCAGCAGGTGTGCGTCTGCAGAGACGAGGACACCTGCAGCTGCCAGACTCATTGGATTAGCTTTATGTCCCCTCCTGGCTGCCGTAGGTCATCCTGCTGTGTGACTGCCCTGACAGGAGATGGGGATTATCTCTCTGTGGCCCTTTTGTGTGTCTGTAGTGCTTTCGTGGTCATTTATTGTTCTCCCACTTTCAGCTCTGCGTCCTTTTTTGTCTCTTAGTCACTTTGCATCTCTTGTTAGTCATGTTGTGTCTCCTTGTATTCCCTTTGTATCACTTTGTAGTCCTTGTGTGTCTCTTTGTAGTCCTTGTGTGTCTCTTTGTAGTCCTTGTGTGTCTCTTTGTAGTCCTTGTGTGTCTCGTTGTAGTCCCTTTGTGTCTCTTTGTAGTCCTTGTGTGTCTCTTTGTAGTCCCTTTGTGTCTCTTTGTAGTCCTTGTGTGTCTCTTTGTATTCCTTGTGTGTCTCTTTGTAGTCCCTTTGTGTCTCTTTGTAGTCCTTGTGTGTCTCTTTGTAGTCCCTTTGTGTCTCTTTGTAGTCCTTGTGTGTCTCTTTGTAGTCCCTTTGTGTCTCTTTGTAGTCCTTGTGTGTCTCTTTGTAGTCCCTTTGTGTCTCTTTGTAGTCCTTGTGTGTCTCTTTGTAGTCCTTGTGTGTCTCTTTGTAGTCCCGTTGTGTCTCTTTGTAGTCCTTGTGTGTCTCTTTGTATTCCTTGTGTGTCTCTTTGTAGTCCCTTTGTGTCTCTTTGTAGTCCTTGTGTGTCTCTTTGTAGTCCTTGTGTGTCTCTTTGTATTCCTTGTGTGTCTCTTTGTAGTCCCATTGTGTCTCTTTGTAGTCCCATTGTGTCTCTTTGTAGTCCCATTGTGTCTCTTTGTAGTCCTTGTGTGTCTCTTTGTATTCCTTGTGTGTCTCTTTGTAGTCCCTTTGTGTCTCTTTGTAGTCCTTGTGTGTCTCTTTGTAGTCCCTTTGTGTCTCTTTGTAGTCCTTGTGTGTCTCTTTGTAGTCCTTGTGTGTCTCTTTGTAGTCCTTGTGTGTCTCTTTGTAGTCCCTTTGTGTCTCTTTGTAGTCCTTGTGTGTCTCTTTGTATTCCTTGTGTGTCTCTTTGTAGTCCCTTTGTGTCTCTTTGTAGTCCTTGTGTGTCTCTTTGTAGTCCTTGTGTGTCTCTTTGTAGTCCCGTTGTGTCTCTTTGTAGTCCTTTTGTGTCTCTTTGTAGTCCTTGTGTGTCTCTTTGTAGTCCCTTTGTATCACTTTGTAGTCCCATTGTGTCTCTTTGTGTCTCTTTGTGTCTCTTTGTAGTCCCTTTGTGTCTCTTTGTAGTCCCTTTGTGTCTCTTTGTAGTCCCTTTGTGTCTCGTTGTAGTCCTTGTGTGTCTCTTTGTAGTCCTTGTGTGTCTCTTTGTAGTCCCATTGTGTCTCTTTGTAGTCCCTGTGTGTCTCTTTGTAGTCCCTTTGTGTCTCTTTGTAGTCCCTTTGTGTCTCTTTGTAGTCCCTTTGTGTCTCGTTGTAGTCCCTTTGTGTCTCTTTGTAGTCCCTTTGTGTCTCGTTGTAGTCCTTGTGTGTCTCTTTGTAGTCCTTGTGTGTCTCTTTGTAGTCCCATTGTGTCTCTTTGTAGTCCCTGTGTGTCTCTTTGTAGTCCCTTTGTGTCTCTTTGTAGTCCCTTTGTGTCTCTTTGTAGTCCCTTTGTGTCTCTTTGTAGTCCCTTTGTGTCTCGTTGTAGTCCCTTTGTGTCTCTTTGTAGTCCCTTTGTGTCTCTTTGTAGTCCCATTGTGTCTCTTTGTAGTCCCTGTGTGTCTCTTTGTAGTCCCTTTGTGTCTCTTTGTAGTCCTTGTGTGTCTCTTTGTAGTCCCTTTGTGTCTCTTTGTAGTCCTTGTGTGTCTCTTTGTAGTCCTTGTGTGTCTCTTTGTAGTCCCATTGTGTCTCTTTGTAGTCCCTTTGTGTCTCTTTGTAGTCCTTGTGTGTCTCTTTGTAGTCCCTTTGTGTCTCTTTGTAGTCCTTTGTGTGTCTCTTTGTAGTCCTTGTGTGTCTCTTTGTAGTCCCTCTGTGTCTCTTTGTAGTCCTTGTGTGTCTCTTTGTAGTCCTTTTGTGTCTCTTTGTAGTCCTTGTGTGTCTCTTTGTAGTCCCTTTGTGTCTCTTTGTAGTCCTTTTGTGTCTCTTTGTAGTCCTTGTGTGTCTCTTTGTAGTCCCTCTGTGTCTCTTTGTAGTCCCTTTGTGTCTCTTTGTAGTCCTTGTGTGTCTCTTTGTAGTCCTTGTGTGTCTCTTTGTAGTCCCTCTGTGTCTCTTTGTAGTCCCTGTGTGTCTCTTTGTAGTCCCTTTGTGTCTCTTTGTAGTCCTTGTGTGTCTCTTTGTAGTCCCTCTGTGTCTCTTCGTAGTCCCATTGTGTCTCTTTGTAGTCCCTCTGTGTCTCTTTGTAGTCCCTGTGTGTCTCTTTGTAGTCCCTTTGTGTCTCTTTGTAGTCATTGTGTGTCTCTTTGTAGTCCTTTTGTGTCTCTTTGTAGTCCCGTTGTGTCTTTTTGTAGTCCTTGTGTGTCTCTTTGTAGTCTCATTGTGTCTCTTTGTAGTCCTTGTGTGTCTCTTTGTAGTCCCGTTGTGTCTCTTTGTAGTCCTTTTGTGTCTCTTTGTAGTCCCGTTGTGTCTCTTTGTAGTCCTTGTGTGTCTCTTTGTAGTCCCGTTGTGTCTCTTTGTAGTCCTTTTGTGTCTCTTTGTAGTCCCGTTGTGTCTCTTTGTAGTCCTTTTGTGTCTCTTTGTAGTCCCGTTGTGTCTCTTTGTAGTCATTGTGTGTCTCTTTGTAGTCCCTTTGTGTCTCTTTGTAGTCCTTGTGTGTCTCTTTGTAGTCCTTGTGTGTCTCTTTGTGGTCCCTTTGTGTCTCTTTGTAGTCCTTGTGTGTCTCTTTGTAGTCCCTTTGTGTCTCTTTGTAGTCCCTTTGTGTCTCGTTGTAGTCCTTGTGTGTCTCTTTGTAGTCCCTTTGTGTCTCTTTGTAGTCATTTTGTGTCTCGTTGTAGTCCCTTTGTGTCTCTTTGTAGTCCTTGTGTGTCTCTTTGTAGTCCCTTTGTGTCTCTTTGTAGTCCCTTTGTGTCTCTTTGTAGTCCCTGTGTGTCTCTTTGTAGTCATTTTGTGTCTCTTTGTAGTCGCTTTGTGTCTCGTTGTAGTCCCTTTGTGTCTCGTTGTAGTCCCTTTGTGTCTCTTTGTAGTCCTTGTGTGTCTCTTTGTAGTCCCTTTGTGTCTCTTTGTAGTCCTTGTGTGTCTCTTTGTAGTCCTTGTGTGTCTCTTTGTGGTCCCTTTGTGTCTCGTTGTGGTCCCTTTGTGTCTCTTTGTAGTCCTTGTGTGTCTCTTTGTAGTCCCTTTGTGTCTCTTTGTAGTCCTTGTGTGTCTCTTTGTAGTCATTTTGTGTCTCTTTGTAGTCCCTTTGTGTCTCGTTGTAGTCCCTTTGTGTCTCTTTGTAGTCCTTGTGTGTCTCTTTGTAGTCCCTTTGTGTCTCTTTGTAGTCCTTGTGTGTCTCTTTGTAGTCCTTGTGTGTCTCTTTGTGGTCCCTTTGTGTGTCTTTGTAGTCCCTTTGTGTCTCTTTGTAGTCCTTGTGTGTCTCTTTGTAGTCCTTGTGTGTCTCTTTGTAGTCCTTGTGTGTCTCTTTGAAGTCGCTTTGTCTCTCGTTGTAGTCCCTTTGTGTCTCTTTGTAGTCCCTTTGTGTCTCTTTGTAGTCCTTGTGTGTCTCTTTGAAGTCGCTTTGTCTCTCTTTGTAGTCCCTTTGTGTCTCTTTGTAGTCCCTTTGTGTCTCTTTGTAGTCCTTGTGTGTCTCTTTGTAGTCCTTGTGTGTCTCTTTGAAGTCGCTTTGTCTCTCTTTGTAGTCCCTTTGTGTCTCTTTGTAGTCCCTTTGTGTCTCTTTGTAGTCCCTTTGTGTCTCGTTGTAGTCCCTTTGTGTCTCTTTGTAGTCCCTTTGTGTCTCGTTGTAGTCCCTTTGTGTCTCTTTGAAGTCGCTTTGTCTCTCTTTGTAGTCCCTTTGTGTCTCGTTGTAGTCCCTTTGTGTCCTTGTGTGTCTCTTTGTAGTCCTTGTGTGTCTCTTTGTAGTCCTTGTGTGTCTCTTTGTAGTCATTGTGTGTCTCTTTGTAGTCGCTTTGTGTCTCTTTGTAGTCCTTGTGTGTCTCTTTGTAGTCCCTTTGTGTCTCTTTGTAGTCCTTGTGTGTCTCTTTGTAGTCCCTTTGTGTCTCTTTGTAGTCCTTGTGTGTCCCGTTGTAGTCCTTGTGTGTCTCTTTGTAGTCCCTTTGTGTCTCTTTGTAGTCCCATTGTGTCTCTTTGTAGTCCCTTTGTGTCTCTTTGTAGTCCTTGTGTGTCTCTTTGTAGTCCCTTTGTGTGTCCCGTTGTAGTCCTTGTGTGTCTCTTTGTAGTCCCTTTGTGTCTCTTTGTAGTCCCTTTGTGTCTCTTTGTAGTCCTTGTGTGTCTCTTTGTAGTCCCTTTGTGTCCCGTTGTAGTCCTTGTGTGTCTCTTTGTAGTCCCTTTGTGTCTCTTTGTAGTCCCTTTGTGTCTCTTTGTAGTCCTTGTGTGTCTCTTTGTAGTCCCTTTGTGTCTCTTTGTAGTCCCTTTGTGTCTCTTTGTAGTCCTTGTGTGTCCCTTTGTGTCTCTTTGTAGTCCTTTTGTGTCTCTTTGTAGTCCTTGTGTGTCTCTTTGTGTCTCTTTGTAGTCCTTGTGTGTCTCTTTGTAGTCCTTGTGTGTCTCTTTGTGTCTCTTTGTAGTCCTTGTGTGTCTCTTTGTGTCTCTTTGTAGTCCTTGTGTGTCTCTTTGTAGTCCTTGTGTGTCTCTTTGTGTCTCTTTGTAGTCCTTGTGTGTCTCTTTGTAGTCCTTGTGTATCTCTTTGTGTCTCTTTGTAGTCCTTGTGTGTCCCTTTGTGTCTCTTTGTAGTCCTTGTGTGTCTCTTTGTAGTCCTTGTGTGTCTCTTTGTAGTCCTTGTGTGTCTCTTTGTAGTCCTTTAGTGTCTCTTTGTAGTCCCTTTGTGTCTCTTTGTAGTCCTTTAGTGTCTCTTTGTAGTCCCTTTGTGTCTCTTTGTAGTCCCTTTGTGTCTCTTTGTAGTCCCATTGTGTCTCTTTGTGTCCCTTTGTGTCTCTTTGTAGTCCCTTTGTGTCTCTTTGTAGTCCCTTTGTGTCTCTTTGTAGTCCCATTGTGTCTCTTTGTGTCCCATTGTGTCTCTTTGTGTCCCTTTGTGTCTCTTTGTAGTCCTTGTGTGTCTCGTTGTAGTCCTTGTGTGTCTCTTTGTGTGACTGTGTTTCTCTCGTAGTGATGTTGTGTAACGCTGTGTTCTTTCGGGGGCCATGTGCTCGGGGCCCGGTCACATGTGGCCCCTGGCTGTGTGAGCTGCTCAGTGTCCATGAGACACAGGGGTTGCAATGAGATTTCAACGCTTGTTCTTGTATCTCTGATTCATAGCATGATACGTTTATAATCCAGTTACTAGGCAACAGGCTCCTGAAGTAATGTGATTTAACACGCGGCGGGCCGGAGCGGCTGCGACTGTTTGCTCTGAATGATGATCGAAAGAGATTATATCCATAACTCTGGATACCCAGTGACATGTGTCCCCTCTTCCTCATGTCTCTCCTACATCAACATGTGTCCCCTCTTCCTCATGTCTCTTCTACATCAACATGTGTCCCCTCTTCTTCATGTCTCTTCTACATCAACAAGTGTCCCCTCTTCTTCATGTCTCTTCTACATCAACATGTGTCCCCTCTTCTTCATGTCTCTTCTACATCAACAAGTGTCCCCTCTTCTTCATGTCTCTTCTACATCAACATGTGTCCCCTCTTCTTCACGTCTCTTCTACATCAACATGTGTCCCCTCTTCTTCACGTCTCTTCTACATCAACATGTGTCCCCTCTTCTTCGTGTCTCTTCTACATCAACATGTGTCCCCTCTTCTTCGTGTCTCTTCTACATCAACATGTGTCCCCTCTTCTTCATGTCTCTTCTACATCAACATGTGTCCCCTCTTCTCCATGTCTATTCTTCATCAACATGTGTCCTCTCTTCTTCATGTCTCTTCTACATCAACATGTGTCCCCTCTTCTTCATGTCTCTTCTACATCAACATGTGTCCCCTCTTCTCCATGTCTCTTCTACATCAACATGTGTCCCCTCTTCCTCATGTCTCTTCTACATCAACATGTGTCCCCTCTTCTTCATGTCTCTTCTACATCAACATGTGTCCCCTCTTCTCCATGTCTCTTCTACATCAACATGTGTCCCCTCTTCTTCATGTCTCTTCTACATCAACATGTGTCCCCTCTTCTTCATGTCTCTTCTACATCAACATGTGTCCCCTCTTCCTCATGTCTCTTCTACATCAACACGTGTCCCCTCTTCTCCATGTCTCTTCTACATCAACATGTGTCCCCTCTTCTTCATGTCTCTTCTACATCAACATGTGTCCCCTCTTCCTCATGTCTCTTCTACATCAACATGTGTCCCCTCTTCCTCATGTCTCTTCTACATCAACATGTGTCCCCTCTGTGGAAAGAGACTCTGAAAGTTTCAGGAACAAAGATTTTCTCTCTTTTTGATCCATTTCTATAAAAACCTGTCTGAAAACGAGCTGATCAGATTTTGGTCACTTGATGATGTCATCACGATGTGTTGTCTTGAGTAACCGTTAGCCAATCAGCAACAAGGTAACCCCCCCCCCTTATCACCTGAACCTCCTCCTAGAGCTCCATTGAGTTCTTTGTAACCAGATGTCTCTCAGAGGGGCGTGGGGTAATGTAACAGACAGAGAATCAGCACTTTGGAAACAGAGCTGAAACAGAGGGGATTATGGGTAATGCTGCAATGATCTGTTTGGTGTTTCAGCCAATCAGAGACAGGCTCTGGATATATCTGAGACCTGTGATAAATCGATGAAGGAGAGGAGAATAGGTGACCTTTAAGAGAACATCCTGTGGTCCCTTCCCCGTCTTCAATCTTATTTTGATTTAAAATTGACCACACACACACACACACACACACACACACACACGCACACACACACACACACACACACACACACACACACATGAATACTTAATAGAGGGAGATGGGACGGCGCTGAGAGAGCAGAAGAGAAGATGGTCGGCAGAGTAATAGGATTTGACAAACCGCTCACGAGAGGCGACTCGGAGCCAGAGATCAGGTTACGGCGCTGTCTCCGCTCCGTTGCCCGACGGACAGACGCGCCTCGGCCTGCGATGACGCTCGGGGGATATTGCAGCCGACCTCGGAACGAATTCATCAGCTGCAGAGCGACACTCGACCTCGAGCGGAGAGAAACGCGACGCCATCCATCGCCCGTCAGCGGCATTAAAACGAGCTCTCGCTGCTGCGCCCCCTCCACACCTGAGTTATGATGGTTTCGGGAAACTAGGCTCGGGCGTCACGTGGTAACGGGCAGAATCACTCCAATACACAACCACTTTGGAGAGGATATGCAAATCCTAAATCGCGTACTTGAACACACACATTTTGTAATTTAATTTGAACGACTTATCTCACGTATCGCAGCATGAAGAGAAAACTACGGTGGCCCCAGAGGTCAACTGATATTTCAGAAAACACAAAAGAATAACATTATACAAACAATAAAAATACATTTCAAACAATTTGGGAAAAACATATATTAAAAAAAAGGTTTACCTATCTGACCCTGACAATCAGCTGTCTTAGGAAGTCCTTGCACCCCCTAAAGGGGTTTCCTCTCGTGAAGCTCGGGCTGCGTTCCAATAGTCCATTTAGCTTCCTAACCGAGTGAAATGACCCGGAAGTCCCTCCGTGGCAGCCGTGATACGAGCCGTTAGAATTCTCTAGATGAAAGGAAAGGAGGTTTCAAGCTTCCTTTATAACCTCCTTTAGCTTAGGAACCACTGGACCTCCCTAACTGAAAGGAGAGGAGAAAGTGCTGCCCCACAATGCATTGCAGCCGCAGCATGTGCCATCACTCAGCAGTCGGCCGTTCACGGAAACAACCGATTATGACGGAGAAATTATATCATGAAAGTTACGGTGCTTATTAAGCTTTTTAAAACGTAGGTGGTAAGTTGCAAAGTGCTTTGTTCTGAACGTTCATCAGTATTATAATCAAAGAGAGAAATATGAACGTTAGTTTTCACTGAAATGATCAAATAAAGTCAACATTTCGCATCATAAACACGTGGGATAGTAAAGTACCGCAGTCTCTTCTCCTAAGTCCTTTTGAATTCTCCTATCCACTATCCCTTAACCCCGTGACCTTTCACTCAGAGGTCAAGGGATAGGAGATAGGGTTAGAACTTAGGAGCTGATCTTTGGACTATTCGACTGCAGCCCCAGTCTCACAAAACAA
>CM070430.1:6069474-6081974 GCA_036324595.1 Champsocephalus gunnari
GTCACCCATGGCAACGCATGTCTCTCCGTCCCAGCAACACCAGTACCAAGCGAGAGAGTTGTTTCCACAGCAGGGGGTTTTGTAAACGCCCAAACATCCCAGCTTCTACCTGGACATGTGGACGTGCTCACATTCCTACAAGATAACCTTGATGACGCTGAGTGAGTGAGTGAGTGAGTGAGTGAGTGAGTGAGTGAGTGAGTGAGTGAGTGAGTGAGTGAGTGAGTGAGTGAGTGAGTGAGTGAGTGAGTGAGTGAGTGAGTGAGTGAGTGAGTGAGTGAGTGAGAGAGAGAGAGAGAGAGAGAGAGAGAGAGAGAGAGAGAGAGAGAGAGAGAGAGAGAGAGAGAGAGAGAGAGGAGAGAGAGAGAGAGAGAGAGAGAGAGAGAGAGAGAGAGAGAGAGAGAGAGAGAGAGAGAGAGAGAGAGAGAGAGAGAGAGTTGAGTTACTTGAAAAACTAAAATGAAACTTGATTTATTCTATTGCAGGGTCTGATTATTATATTGTTGACACTTTAAAATACTACTATCTACTAACATGCTGTGCAAATCAGATTTATTATTTAATGGAAAAAAAGGTGAGCGTTTGAAGTGTGAATAGAATACTTAAAGGTATAATATGCAACATTTCCACATGTGTAAAACTAGCTCTTTGTTATATACTCATTGTTTGTTCTTGAATGCAGATGTTTTGTAATAGTTCCCTCTCTCTCTCAGAGACGGTCACCATCCATCAGATGGCCTTCATCGTGGTGTTCTTCATGTTCACGATGATCCTCACCGTCACCTTCTTCATCTACAGGTGAGCTGCTCCTGCTCACGATACATCTATCAAATCAAAACTTCAAACCTCGAAACAACACACCGGCCACGAGTCTCAGTGACTCAGTGACTCAGCAGTGTCCTCTAAATGTGTCCTCTCAATGTGTTCATCAGATTATTGTCAGCGCTAAGACGGGAGGCAAACTCTTGGAGTTCAGAAGCCTTGATTTTAAAGCTCGATGTTTGTCGCAGCGTTTACGTAGATACGGTGGCCGACAGGTGCAAACACGTTCCAGCGCAAATGTTCCTCACGAAGAAACATCTTCAGCAACAACACATGCAGCGACTTGAGGAGACAAGCGCAGCGTTTACTAAAAGCTGCAAATACAAAACGCTGAAGAAGCTCAAACACAACGGAGACCAGGGGACACTAAAGAGAGACGCACACAGCTGGGAGACCAGGGGACACTAAAGAGAGACGCACACAGCTGGGAGACCAGGGGACACTAAAGAGAGACGCACACAGCTGGGAGACCAGGGGACACTAAAGAGAGACGCACACAGCTGGGAGACCAGGGGACACTAAAGAGAGACGCACACAGCTGGGAGACCAGGGGACACTAAAGAGAGACGCACACAGCTGGGAGACCAGGGGACACTAAAGAGAGACGCACACAGCTGGGAGACCAGGGGACACTAAAGAGTGACGCACACAGCTGGGAGACCAGGGGACACTAAAGAGTGACGCACACAGCTGGGAGACCAGGGGACATTAAAGAGTGACGCACACAGCTGGGAGACCAGGGGACACTAAAGAGAGACGCACACAGCTGGGAGACCAGGGGACATTAAAGAGTGACGCACACAGCTGGGAGACCAGGGGACACTAAAGAGAGACGCACACAGCTGGGAGACCAGGGGACACTAAAGAGAGACGCACACAGCTGGGAGACCAGGGGACACTAAAGAGTGACGCACACAGCTGGGAGACCAGGGGACACTAAAGAGTGACGCACACAGCTGGGAGACCAGGGGACATTAAAGAGTGACGCACACAGCTGGAGACCAGGGGACACTAAAGAGTGACCCACACAACTGGGACACCAGGGGACACTAAAGAGAGACGCACACAGCTGGGAGACCAGGGGACACTAAAGAGTGACGCACACAGCTGGGAGACCAGGGGACACTAAAGAGTGACGCACACAGCTGGGAGACCAGGGGACATTAAAGAGTGACGCACACAGCTGGGAGACCAGGGGACACTAAAGAGTGACGCACACAGCTGGGAGACCAGGGGACATTAAAGAGTGACGCACACAGCTGGAGACCAGGGGACACTAAAGAGTGACCCACACAACTGGGACACCAGGGGACACTAAAGAGTGACGCACACAGCTGGGAGACCAGGGGACATTAAAGAGTGACGCACACAGCTGGGAGACTAGGGGACACTAAAGAGTGACGCACACAGCTGGGAGACCAGGGGACACTAAAAAGTCATGCACACAGCTGGGAGAGCAGGGGACACTAAAGAGTGACGCACACAGCTGGGAGACCAGTGGACACTAAAGAGTGACGCACACAGCTGGGAGACCAGGGGACACTAAAGAGTGACGCACACAGCTGGGAGACCAGGGGACACTAAAGAGTGACGCACACAGCTGGGAGACCAGGGGACACTAAAGAGTGACGCACACAGCTGGGAGACCAGGGGACACTAAAGAGTGACGCACACAGCTGGGAGACTAGGGGACACTAAAGAGTGACGCACACAGCTGGGAGACCAGGGGACACTAAAAAGTCATGCACACAGCTGGGAGAGCAGGGGACACTAAAGAGTGACGCACACAGCTGGGAGACCAGGGGACACTAAAGAGTGTCGCACACAGCTGGGAGACCAGGGGACACTAAAGAGTGACGCACACAGCTGGGAGACCAGGGGACACTAAAGAGTGACGCACGCAGCTGGGAGACCAGGGGACACTAAAGAGTGACACACACAGCTGGAGACCAGGGGACACTAAAGAGTGACGCACACAGCTGGGACACCAGGGGACACTAAAGAGTGACACACACAGCTGGGAGATCAGGGGACACTAAAGAGTGACGCACACAGCTGGGACATCTTGGTGACGTTCAGGATGATAAAGCGGGACAGCTGTCTCTGTCTCAGTTGCTCGTCTCAAAGTGTCTGTCAGTAGCTTTGTCCCAACGCAGCGTCCGTGTCCTCCGGAGGCTGCGCCCGTAGACCACTTGCGTCACTTGCTGTCGCAATTTTTAAAAAAAGACAAGATTCCTCCTTCTCTTCCCGGATTTGGAGGACACATCCGATGTCTCCTCCGCCGTCCACCATATCTGACAAGTGAGTTCTTTCAAATTAGATGGCGGTCCGGTCACTAATAAATGTGAGTATTGGGTTTCAACTTACTTTAAAAGAACTAACGTGACACACGTCAAACGCAAAGGGCGTTGAAGCGTATATACGTGAGTGGCGCTAACTAGCTAGCTGCACGTGCTGCACTGTTGGGTTGCACCTCTGCTCAGGCAGCTTTGAAATGTGTCCACGAGATTGCATCATTCAGCTTAAAGTGTATTGATTTATCCTAATCCAGTAATCATCATAATGCATTTGATTTATATAGCGCTTGCACAACTCAAAGTGTGAGCGAGGGGAGACAAACAAGGACAGGCAAGTCAAAAATAAAAAGGCAGTCAAGAGGAAGTTGATTGAGAGGGGGGCGGGGCTTATGGGTAACCATGGTTACGGCAGCCTTTAGCCTGTCCTCTCTTTCTGCAGCGCCGTCACTTCTTCTCTTTTGTTTAAAGGACTGTAATTCATTTGAAAGAAAGCTTCAGGGTCTGTGTGTCTGTAATGCTCAGAGTTACATTTTGCAACCCTGCGTCTAATATTATTAATTCAGTTTGTTCCTCTGATCTTGTTTTCTCTGTCATCAGGAACAGTCGGGGGGGAAAGGACCCCCTGGGTGCTGCAGAGAGAGAAACCGCGATCAGGGACCCCCTCCTCCCAAACCTCTGCTTCCTGCCGACTGAACAGCTGATCAGGGAGCAGACGTTATACACTTTAAAAGTCTCCTATTATACTACTTTTATGCATAGCGTATAGCTCTCAGACGTATACAAATATATCAAAAACATGTCTCCAAACAGATCATTCTAGCCTCAAACCCGTCTCTTTCAGCTGTTACTAAAGCGCTGAGTCCTTAGCTTAAAAAAAAACGAGAGACGAGACGAGATTTCATTCAGGAGAATTCTGCCGGCAGAAACTCCACATCATGTTCCAAACCACATCAAGGATCCTCTCTGAAACAGGATGGAGCTCAATCTCTCTCTCAGGTTTACCACACGGTGACTTCCTTCTTCACACTCTCTCTCTCCAGCGCAGGTTAGCTCCGAGTGTTAGCATGCTAATGTAAACACAGACCATATTACTTCCAGAACACGTCTCGTTGTTTCTGACGGCAACGTTTCTGATTGGCCCGTGGGGTCTAAAGCCCGCCCACATTTCAGATATTACGTCAAACCTGGATCAGCTCCGTTGTTCCCCCGTTTAGAGATGTGGGTACGGAGGAAGAGAGAGAGGGGTTTATTTTGTGGACACTTTGAGAGTCTCCTGACATCGGGGACACACCGGGGACACACCGGGGACACACCGGGAACACACCGGGGACACCCGGGCACACACCGGGAACACACCGGGGACACACCGGGCACACACCGGGGGGACACCGGGAACACACCGGGAACACACCGGGCACACACCGAGGGACCACTGGGGACACACCGGGCACACACCGGGAACACACCGGGGGACACACCGGGACACACTGAGGACACACCGGGACACACACCGGACACACACCGGGCACACACCGGACACACACCGGGACACACGGTGACACACCGGGACACACACCGGGACACATCGGGCACACACCAGGCACACACCGGGAACACACCTGGACACACCGGGGACACACCGGGCACACACCGGGCACACACCGGGGACACACCGGGCACACACCGGACACACACCGGGGACACACACCGGGACACACCGGGGACACACCGGGCACACACCGGACACACACCGAGGACACATCGGGCACACACGGGGACACACAGAGGACACACACCGGGACACACGGTGACACACCGGGGACACACACGGGACACATCGGGCACACACCAGGCACACACCGGGACACACCTGGACACACCGGGGACACACCGGGCACACACCGGGCACACACCGGGGACACACGGGCACACACCGGACACACACCGGACACACACCGGGACACACCGGGGACACACCGGGCACACACCGGACACACACCGGGACACATCGGGCACACACCGGGGACACACAGAGGACACACCGGGGACACACGGTGACACACCGGGGACACACGGGCACACACCGGGCACATCGGACACACACGGGGACACCCCAGGGGACACACGGGGACACACGGTGATGTATAGAAGACATCAAGGAGTGCATCCTGCATAATGGGGACCGTTAAACTAACAGATCCCATCTGCATGTCCTCGTTCCATCGCTGTTGTCAGCTGTCTTACGGTCAGAATCAGATTTCTTCTGTGTCTTTGTTTCACATAATGAGTGACGATAGCTTGAGTCGGTCTGATTCCCCAACGCTCTTATTTCCACACAGCTGCTTTTCTGTTGTTGTTGTTGTTGTTGTGTTGTTGCATAATGAAACAATAAAACAATAAAACCCCTGATCAACTCACTGCTGATACTTGCTTCCTGCTGGCGGCGTTAAAGTGATCCGTCTCCTCCGTCCTCCACGCCGCTCCCGATAGAAGACGCGACGCTGCAGAGAGGATGTATTCCAACCTCTACTTTGGGATTTCATGAAGATACGACCCTGAATTAAAATAGTACTTTCGTTTATTTCATTCACTGAGGTTTTAACCATTATTTACACCATGAAGTACATACGCAGTCTACATAAATATAGGGTAGAAAATGTTTAATGGTGTGTTCAGGAGAGGTCTCGGTGCGGACCTGGTGTCAGTTCCTCTGCTTTGGGGAAGAAGGGGAATATAAACTGTTATAAAGCACAGCTCGATATTAAAGGTGGGGTAGGTAAGTTTCAGAAGCCGGCTCGAGATACTCTTGTTGTTATATTCCATGGAATGCTCTGAACATCCCGATAGCAATGAATATCTGAAGTGCTTTGACAACAAATCCATACAAAAATGTCATCTGTAGAAGCCGTGATACTGTAAAAAGTACCTGCCTGTCAGCCTTCCCTCGGGGCACACACTTATCTCGTGCCCTCATTGGTCATGTGCGCGTTCGTGTGTTGGGGGAGGGGCTCTGTGAGGAAGTGGAAGATTTTCTCCGGTTGTGTATTTTCAAATTCTAGCGATCTCGAGCCGGTTTCTCAAACGTACCCTACCCCACCTTCAAGATTAGAAAACTAATATTGTTCAGAATCAATCTATAAAACATGCTTTGGTTGGTTAGGTAAACAACATATTTCCATAGACCATCTGGATGAAACCCTCTTTAATGGTGACACATACATGCACGCAGCTTTCAACCCATACTGGGAGCAGTGGGCGAGGTGTCCGGTGCCTTGCTCAAGGGCACCACGGCAGGGCAGGAGGGACCAAGTAGCAGTCCACACTCCATATTTAGGTCTGTTCGGGGACTTGAACCGGCGACCCTACCCACGGCTCTCAGATTAAACTTATTGTAGATATGAAATGATTAAAGGACATCAGCTGTATGGACACTGTAACGGCAACTTAATGTTCCAATGCCCTATAGGCTATGCGCATCTGCCGGGCTGGTGGAATCGTTATGCTCTCTTCCGCCTGTGTCCTCTTCTTCGTGTCACCTCTGACCTGCTTTATACACCCAGTGCAGCTAAACCCCGCCACCCAGTGTCCACAAATAATACTGCAGTATAAATGGCTCCTACAGACACCTTATGGCGGGCAACATTAGCATTATGGTTGCACTCAAAGGGCCGGTTGTAACTATATAAATATACATATATAAATATATAATATATATATAAATAATCTATTATATTACACTGTTGCCTCTGAATTGGATTATTATTGGATAGCATAATAACTTAGTAATTAACTCCGTCTGAAAGCAGAAGTCCAGGGCAAATAATTGCAAGTCTCTTCAGTGCGCATTTCACAAAATGAGATGCATTGTGGGACATGTAGTTTATGGGCAACCTGCTTCTGTAAAGTGGCATGTAACCGTATAATAAACGTATTATATTCTTTGCAAGCTCTTGCGGGGCCACAGAAAAAGAAGTCGCGGGCTGGATTTGGCCCCCGGGCCTTGAGTTTGAGACCCCTGCCTTATGGGATGCTACTAGGATATCTGAAATGACCAGGTTAGCTACGCCAGCTAGCTAGCGTACAGCAGGTCTGCAGTAGCATCAGAAGAGTCATGTGACCGCATCAGAAGGAGTCATGTGACCGCATCAGGCAGTTGTCTGCCCCCCGCAGGAGGATGAAGCTGGAGAAGGAGCTGGTGGCTCAGCTCTGGAGGATCTCCTGGGACGACATTCAGATGGGGAGCCTGGAGAAGGTGCTGCGGAGCGGCAGCAGGATCACACTGTCCCTGGTCAGCTCACACACACACACACACACATGCACACACACACACATGCACACACACATGCACACATGCAAACACACACACACATGCACGCACACGCGCAAACACACACGCGCAAACACACACACACATGCAAACACACACACACACACACACACACATGCAAACAGACACACACACACATATATACACACACACACATGCAAACACACACACACACACACACACACACATACATACGCACACACACACATATATATACACACACATATACACACACACACATGCAAACACACACACACACATATATATACACACACATATACACACACACACACATGCAAACACACACACACACACATATACACACACACACACACATATACACACACACACGCACACACACACACACACACATATACACACACACACATGCAAACACACACACACACATATACACACACACACACACATATACACACACACACGCACACACACACACACACACACAAACACACACACACACATGCAAACGTACACACACACGTACATGCAAACACACACATGTACACACACGTACATGCAAACACACACACACAAAACACACACACAAAATGCCTGTAAAGATACACATATATCCTAAAGATAAGTGGAACATATCTTAAAAATAACCAAACATGTGAATAAAATCTACAAAATACCCTAAAAATGCATAAAATAAAGGTTTGAAATAAAGAGTATACAAAAATATATCCTAAGGGAAAGTGGAATATATCTGAACGAAAACATGTGAAACCTGTCTAAAAAAGGTCTGGAAACGTATTGAAAAGAACATCTGAATAATGTGTCAGAAAACACTGAAAACACGAGGATAATAGAACGATGCACCGCCGCACACTAACGAGCCAACCTTATACATTCCACCTCTCTGTCTGCAGAGAGGCTCGAACTGCGGCTCCCTGATGACCGGGGACGGGAACATGCAGGTTTTTGCCAAAACTGGATATTTTAAGGTGAGTTTACATTAAAAGAAACATGTTGTATTCTGCACCCCATACGTCCCCTATTCTTCGATAGAGTTATGACTGCGGAGCGGTGCTCAGAGATCATCATTTAGTGTAGGGTAAGGCCACATGCTAAAGATCCTCAAAGCTGCACTTCCTCTACCGTCCTGCAGGGGGCGACTCCATGGGAAGTCTGAGAACATGAGCCTCCTTCTCTCTTGATTTATCACCTCAGTAAATGTTGTCCTGATGACTTCCTGGTCTCAACGTGGAGTTTAAAGTCTTATGTTGTTCCTGCAGTGAATGATGTTTGAGTGAACATGTTGTGTGTCTCCAGGGAAACATCGTGGCCATTAAGTACACCAACAGGAAGCGCATCGAGCTGAACAGGGAGGTCCTGTTCGAGCTCAAACACGTGAGTGACCTTTCTGTTACTATGGAAACGAAGGAGGGCCATAGCGAGCTTGTCTTCTTTTAAAAATAATGCTTCACGATCATCACGTTTTAAACGGGAGAGGCACGTGGAGAAGGCTGATGATGCATTCAGGTGCTACTCGGAGACGGGGTGTCTTTCCTCTAAGTTGCGCGTGTTCATGAACTTAAATGTGGAGACAAGCTCTAAAGAAGGTGTGTGTTCAAAAAGCGTTTGTATCTGTCTAGGAGTTGTTGTTGCCGTCGGGAACGATAGTTACGGCTGTAACTACGGTTCTATGAGTCCCTACTGACCGCCAGAGGCGGTGCTTTAGCACTGGATATGTCCACCGCGCGCATGCGCAGCTCGAGTACCAATAACAACAAAGTCACCTGTGACCCACGTGACACCGGCTATATCAGCCGGTGTCGTCAGAGGATCTGTTCCCCGAATCTTCTCGCGAGCACACAAGAATTCTGAGTGACAGGGAACTCTGGCGGTCATCCGGGACTCAGAGACCGTAGTTACAGCCGTAACTATCGTTCTATTTCGTCCCTACTGACCGCCAGAGGCGGTGCTTTAGCACTGGATGACTTATACCAACCATGTCATGAAGAATCCAAGCCCTTGCTCACCACTGGAAGCAGCGGAGCTCGGCAAAAGGACCACGCCCAAAGAATGGGGAGTGGCGACATTGACCTGATGACAACTGGAGAATGTGCCAGAAGACGCCCACGACGCCGCGG
The DNA here is from genome assembly GCA_036324595.1 of Champsocephalus gunnari. Lineage (NCBI taxonomy): Eukaryota > Metazoa > Chordata > Actinopteri > Perciformes > Channichthyidae > Champsocephalus > Champsocephalus gunnari. The sequence continues at coordinate 6,079,038 of CM070430.1, forward strand.
CGCAGATGGTCTCCAGGGGCAACCCCTCTCAGGGCAGCCCAATATGCTGAGATGCTCCTTGTAGAGTGGCATCTCAGCCTGGTGGCAGGGGGGCGGCCACTGGCCCCTGTAAGCCTGTGAGATGGTATCGACAACCCAGTGGGGCAGCCACTGGTTAGAGGGCCTAACCTCCTTTAGTGCCGCCAGGGCAAACTCAAGAGCTGCTCCTCCTGCCGTATGCAGGCAGTAGCCTTGATATACGCCCTTTGGGCACCCCCCGGGCACGGCCACTTCGACGTGCCGTACTCCTGAATGTCAAAGCGTGCCAGCTGGGCAGGCTGATTGCAGTGGGTTTGTGGAAGGACCCCGGGCGGGAATGCCACATTTGCCCAAAGGGCAACGCCTGAGAGTCTCACCTCGGGCATGTATCGTTTATGGAGAGGACATGCACCTCCCCGACTCACTTCCCTGAGGCTATGGCAAGCAGAAATGCTGCCTTCGTGGGCAGCCACCTAAGCCCCACCTGGGCCAGGGGCTCGAAGGGAGGAGGTGATAGGGCATCCGGCAGCAAGGGCAGGTCCCAAGCCGGAGCCCTCGGGGTGCAAGGGGGACGCTGCCGTAAAGCCCCTCTCATAAAGAGGGACACCGACCTGTGGCACCCCGCCGTGGCGCCGTCGACCCGAACATGTCGGGCAGAATCGCAGCCACATAAATTCAGAGTGGAGTGAGAACGTCCACTATCTAGAAGGGACTGTTGTCTAAGCAACAATGTACATGCTGTCCCCAAGGAACACGCACATGCTTGCCCCCCAGTTGGGGTAGAAAGTGCGTGAGTGCAAGCTGCACGGCCGGAAGCTCTAGCACGTTGACCCGGCGCGCACTCTGCTGGGCAGACCGCTGACCCTGAACGGTCCTGCCCTGCCGCACTGCACCCCCCCTGAGAGACATGCACCTATGGTGATGGTCTCCTGGCGGGATGGGATGGCGCCCATGGGCACGCCTACCAGAGATAGGCCCTGCCCCTCCAGCGTGACGCAGAGTGGAGCAATGCTGCGACACCCTGACTTCCCTGTGCCTGTGCCACTGGGCGTCCAAGTGAAGGCTGTTCAGCCACATCTGCATGGGGCGCAACGACAGCGGCCTAAGGGCCCAGCGGCCGAGGCAGCTGCCAGTCTGCCCAAGGGCCGGAGGAACTGAATATAAGGCACCCTCTTGCCCGGCCCACGTGGAAGTAGGCATCCCTCGGTTGGGAACCACTCCACCTGTGCGTATGCAGCAGTCAGCATATAGAATGGCAGCACCTTCAGGAGTCTGTTGATTGCTCTGAGGTCCAAGATCGGGCGAAATCCGCCGACTTTCTTGCTCACGAGAAAGTATGCCGAGTAGAACCCCCTGGCTAAGCAGAGGGTCTTACTGGGTTGATTGCGTCCTTGGACAAAAGGACGGACAACTCTTGGCCCAGAGGTAGGGCCCCTGCCGGATCGCTGACGACTGTCAATTAGACCCAGCCGAAGGCTAGGGGCCGGAGCTGCGCTCCGTACCCCTGGGTTAAGGTGAAAACCACCCAAGGGACGGAAGTACAGACTGCCCAGAAACTGAGCTGCTGCTGGGAAAGCAGCCGCCGACCACCCCCGGGATTTCAGAGCCCAGCCCCCCCGGACCCTGGAGCCTCCTGGGGGGGTTCCGGTAAGGCTCTGGGGCACGAGGCCGCCTGGGAAGGCGGGCGACCTGGGGCACGAAAGTCATTGGGAGGCGGTTGAGTGGGCCGCTAAGACCTTTGCAGACCACCCCTGTAATCCGGCGGCTGAGTGCGGCTGCTAGAGCGGCCCCTGGGCCTGCTGGGAGTGGGCACAGGTCTGCGAGGACCCGAGTGCTGCTGCCTGGTCTGCCTAGCTTGGGCGGCACGCTCCAGTGCCTCCAGGGCAGCTGATCTAAACAGCTCCCCTGGCTCGACTGGTACGCTACGGAGGACTCTCCGTCAACCGAAGGAGGTGCGTCAGCTGAAGGAGGGGCGCCAACCGAAGGAGGGGGGGGGTGGGACAGGCGGCCCGCTAGCAGCCCCTAAACCGGGCCCAGGCTGAAGGGCCAAGAGGCGACTTCATCATGCCCCTATCGGCAGCTAGCCGATCCACTTTAGAGGACAGCCTGTTTCTAGTCCTTCTATTGGGGGGAGCACACATAGCCATCGCTCCCTCAATTCGCCGGGAACGGCTACCTGCTGAACGGGAAGAGTAGAGCGGTGCTACTACTCGCCGAACAGGAAGAGGGATGTAGCTACATCCGCATTACCGGCAGAGGGAGCGGGAGCGAGAGCACTGCCTTCACCTAGCTGGGTAAAATAAAGAAGCTTAACAGTACACGCAAGACGTTAGCCGAGCAGCTGCTGCTAACGATCAAGTGAGATCAAGTCAAATAACACGGTTTGAGACCAGATAGCTAGCTTCTAAAGAACAGCACAGAGCCGTAGTTACAATAGTAACTGTGGCCGGTGCCTAAAAGTGTCAGCCCACTAGACAATATAATATTGGGAGGATGAAATCCTCCTTAATGGCCACACATGCAGAGCACACACACCCGTGAAGATGTTCTCTGCATATCGTCCTAGTGCTAGGAGTCTAGTACTAGGAGCAGTAAATACAACGATCTAGCGCTACTGCAACCATACCATGCGTTTACCAGGAGCAGCAGCGTGAGCACTGCCCTCACCGGCTGAGTTAAATAATGAAGCTTAACCGTACATGCAAGGTGTTAGCCAAGCGGCTGCTGCTAACAATCAAGCGACCAGTCAGAACACAATGTTAAGACCAGATAATAGCTTCTAGAAATAGAAAGTACTTACCTTACTTTCTGCATCTAAACGAAAAACGGGTTTGAAGTATGACCCTCTGGGCTTCCATACTAACTGAATGAGGGACGCAGCCAAAGCTGGGACTCAAATGCTAATGAAGCTCGGGCACA
>CM070430.1:6091974-6141974 GCA_036324595.1 Champsocephalus gunnari
AGTACTCTGTGTACTTATACTACTATAGCTGCTGTACCAGATACTGCCTCAGCGAGTACTGCTGTGTACTTATACTACCTAGTAAGTACTGCTGTACCAGATACTACCTTAGTAAGTACTGCTGTACCAGACACTACCTCAGCGAGTACTGCGTGTACTTATACTACTTAGTAAGTACTGCTGTACCAGATACTGCCTTAGTAAGTACTGCGTGTACAGACACTACCTCAGCGAGTACTGCGTGTACTTATACTACCTTAGTAAGTACTGCTGTACATATACTACCTCAGTGAGTACTGCGTGTACAGACACTACCTCAGTGAGTACTGCGTGTACTAATACTCAGACCTGTCCCCGTGTCCCTGCAGCTCGGTGGCGGAGCAGCTGAAGCGGGGCGAGACGGTTCAGGCCGAGGCCTTCGACTCGGTCTCCATTTACTTCAGCGACATCGTGGGATTCACCGCCATCTCGGCCGAGAGCACGCCGCTGCAGGTTACTCAAATATATAAATATAAATATAAATATTAACAATCTGTAAACATGTACTGGGTTTATTTTCCATGCTGTATTTGTTTTTACTAAGTGTCTTTTTTAATTATTTAACATAATACTCAATTACACGTATATTGATATTTAACATTTAATATATGTAACTATTCAATGTGTACATTGTTTTGATATATAACAACAATACATATGTACACATTGGAATATTACAGTGGTGTATTTATATTTATGAAAGTATTGAAACCCTGTTGTCTCTGCAGGTGGTGACGCTGCTCAACGACCTCTACACCTGTTTCGACGCCATCATCGACAACTTTGATGTTTACAAGGTGGAGAAACGAGCTGTGTGCGTCACTCTTCAGTGTCCCCTGGTCTCCCAGCTGTGTGCGTCACTCTTTAGTGTCCCCTATCTCCAGCTGTGTACGTCACTCTTTAATGTCCCCTGGTCTCCCAGCTTTGTGCATCACTCTTTAGCGTCCCCTGATCTCCCAGCTGTGTGTGTCACTCTTTAGTGTCCCCTGGTCTCCCAGCTGTGTGCGTCACTCTTTAGTGTCCCCTGGTCTCCAGCTGTGTGCGTCACTCTTTAGTGTCCCCTGATCTCCCAGCTGTGTGCGTCACTCTTTAGTGTCCCCTGATCTCCCAGCTGTGTGCGTCACTCTTTAGTGTCCCCTGGTCTCCTCAAGTTGCTGAATGTCCTCTGAACGCAGCATGTGATGTCACGGTGCTGGAGACGTTTCTTCATGTGGAACCTTTGTGTTTTTATATCTGCATCGTTTCTGAAGCTGCAGCGCGTTCCTCCTGAGTTCTGGGCGTAGAGGCGCGTTGGCGCTCTGTGTGGACGTTTTCTAAACGTATATCTGCGTTGCAGGTGGAGACGATTGGCGACGCATACATGGTGGTGTCGGGGTTGCCGGTGAGGAACGGGAACTTGCACGGGAGGGAAATCGCCCGCATGGCGCTCGCCCTGCTGCACGCCGTGCGGACATTCACGATCTGCCACCGGCCCGAGCAGCAGCTGGAGCTGAGGATAGGAGTCCACAGCGGTGAGGACACACGCAGCTCTAGACCTCAGAGAACACAGATCCGTCTTCTGCTGCAGCACGGGCAGAGGACGGGAGCGGAGCGGTCAAAATATATATCATGGATAGAACAAAGTTCGGATAATTGAAATGTTTGTATTCTGCTCAACATGCTTTGTGTCGGATGTTTGCATTACATTTAACATAATAGTGCGTTGGACTATTTGATATGCGCTGCTCTGGAGATGCATGAGCTTGCCGTGTGCTTCCCGTGCTGCAGGGCCGGTGTGTGCGGGGGTGGTGGGTCTGAAGATGCCGCGCTACTGTCTGTTCGGAGACACGGTCAACACGTCGTCACGCATGGAGTCCAGCGGCGAAGGTCAGACATGTCTTTCCTTTTCAATGTGGTGCAGATTCATCAGCATGTGTACTGCAGTTCATTTGTCTTCATCTTATAATACATGCTTTTTTGTATATTATTTATCTTCCTAAATTATATAATAGGTTTTATATTGTCAAAACATTTCTATGTCGTTTCATACGGAGGCCAACAGGAGTAAACTCAAAGGGTTCCACAGGAAGAAACATCTTCAGCGCACACAGCTGGGAGACCAGGGGACACTAAAGAGTGACGCACACAGCTGGGAGACCAGGGGACACTAAAGAGTGACGCACACAGCTGGGAGACCAGGGGACACTAAAGAGTGACGCACACAGCTGGGAGACCAGGGGACACTAAAGAGTGACGCACACAGCTGGGAGACCAGGGGACACTAAAGAGTGACGCACACAGCTGGAGACCAGGGGACACTAAAGAGTGACGCACACAGCTGGGAGACCAGGGGACACTAAAGAGTGACGCACACAGCTGGGAGACCAGGGGACACTAAAGAGTGACGCACACAGCTGGGAGACCAGGGGACACTAAAGAGTGACGCACACAGCTGGGAGACCAGGGGACACTAAAGAGTGACACACACAGCTGGGAGACCAGGGGACGGAGTGTTTGGTGACGTTCAGGATTATAAAGCTGTTGTTGGAAACTTCTCCTTCTGATACTGTTACTGCAGATCTGCTGAAAGCTAGCTCGCTAACGTGTGTGTGTGTGTGTGTGTGTGTGTGTGTGTGTGTGTGTGTGTGTGTGTGTGTGTGTGTGTGTGTGTGTGTGTGTGTGTGTGTGTGTGTGTGTGTGTGTGTGTGTGTGTGTGTGTGTGTGTGTGTGTGTGTGTGTGTGTGTGTGTGTGTGTGTGTGTGTGTGTGTGTGTGTGTGTGTGTGTGTGTGTGTGTGTGTGTGTGTGTGTGTGTGTGTGTGTGTGTGTGTGTGTGTGTGTGTGTGTGTGTGTGTGTGTGTGTGTGTGTGTGTGTGTGTGTGTGTGTGTGTGTGGTGTGTGTGTGTGTGTGTGTGTGTGTGTGTGTGTGTGTGTGTGTGTGTGTGTGTGTGTGTGTGTGTGTGTGTGTGTGTGTGTGTGTGTGTGTGTGTGTGTGTGTGTGTGTGTGTGTGTGTGTGTGTGTGTGCGTGTGTGCGTGTGCGTGCGCAGCACTGAAGATCCATGTGTCGGGGGCGACTCACGACATCTTGCAGGAGTTTAACTGCTTCCAGCTGGAGAGGAGAAGAGAGATCGACGTGAAGGGCAAAGGGAAGATGACCACCTATTGGCTCCTGGGCGAGAGCGACAGCCAATGAAAAGACAGCTTCCAGGGGACAGAGAGGAGGGCGCGCTGACAGAGGAGACCCTTCTGAGACCTGTGCAGAGACAACAATAATAACTTGATATCGTGTTGTGCGAGTTGGGGGGGGGCTCACGGCTGATTTGCAGGTTGTACGTCTGAGGTTCGGGAAGTCAACCAGACGTAAAGCCCCGTCACACTGTCCCGAAGCTGACGCACGAATATGGAATTGTGAATTCCGCACGAAGATGGCCCCGAACCACACGACGGCAACGTTTACATTTACGAAGTACAACTGCAACGAAAGCAGTTATGTTACAGTGCTACGATACTGCACTGATATCTTCAGACTCTATTCTTTACTTTCTCCGTCTTTATATGTAGAATATATTACGTTTTTCTCCGTCATGTTGTTTCCATAGCAACAACAACTTCCCGTCAACTGTCCTTCAAAATAATATATTATATCCTTTTCAGTTTCACAGAACACAAATTGGGTTATTTACATAATATGTTTACATGATTGTGTTGTGCAATAAAACAACCCGATGGACACGCGATAAAGGGAACGTTCAAATTCGGCTGTGACCGTAGCGACATCGGGCCGTTCGTGAGGGCGTCTGAAGCCGTCGTGTGACCGCCGGTGGAGTTTCTCAGGCTCCGGCAGCAACTTCGTGAGCGGCGGCAAAATCTTTGGCATGCCAACAAATTGCCGAAGGACCTTGCGAAGGTTCATTTTCGTGTTGAATTCGTGTGTCCATTTTGCCCTTCGTAAGGCCATCGTGAGGGCATCTTGTTATCATCGGTGCCATCGGGCATTCGCCCCGATCAGAGTGAGGGCGAATGCACCGATGATGACACGATTTGACAAGATGCCCTCACGAGTGCCTTACGAAGGGCGAAATTGACACACGAATTCAACACGAATGCCAAAGATTTTGCCGCCGCTCACGAAGTTGCTGCCGGAGCCTGAGAAACTCCACCGGCGGTCACACGATGGCTTCGATGCCCTCACGAACGGCCCGATGTCGCTACGATCACAGCCGAATTTGAACATTTCCTTTATCGTGTGTCCCATCGGGTGTCCATTTCGGGACAGTGTGACGGGGGCTGAACGGTGAGTTTGGAGACCGGGAAGGAGAGAAAGGAAATGCAGGAGTGGAAAGACAGAAGAGAAATGGCCAGTCCTCGTCCTCCTGACAGAGGAGTTCAGACTGGAGGAAAACGCCGAGGCACTCACGACGTACATGCGTGAACAACGTAAAGGGAGGGCGAGTGTGAGGACAAAGGACACACCTCTGAAACCTGTGCGGGAACAGGACGTAACGGAAGGGGCAGAGACGCGCAAAGAGACAACAGTAATAACGTTGTATCGTGTGCTGCCGGTCTCACGTGTGGCTTGTACGAGTTACGGTGGGTTTACGGTTGATTTGCAGGTTGTAAAGAAGGCCGGAAGAGACGTCCCCGGCCCTCGTCCTCCGGTCAGAAGACTTTTTCATTTCTGATGGACTCAGACTGGAGGGAGATGCTGCTGCGCTCACGACGAACCTGCACAGAGTAGGGCGCGCTGACAGAGGAGGCGCTTCTGAGCTGCAGGACTCTCTGTACGGGTTTACGGTTGATTTGAAGGTCGTACGTCAACAGTTCTGCAGAACATTCTTCCTTGAGAGCTCCAGCGTCGGGTGTGTTTTGTAACCCTCCCTTCCACACCTCAACGTTATTGAAATGGTCTTTGTTGGCAGTGTTATCACTTTCTTTACATATCTCACGTCTTCACACTCTTCAGAAAGTGTTTGTCTCTCTAATTGAAGACGTCCTAACCCTGTCTCTACGTGTGTTACCGTGGTGATAGTAGCCTGGACAAAGAGAGCCGCTGTATTTTTGAGATGAATAATCACAAAGAGGGATAAGCACTGAGGTAATGAATAGAAATGGACGTACGGATTGTTAAGTAGTATCAGGCAATTGCTTCAAATCTAGACAACATGTGTCAGTGCTGTTGAGTTATTTAAAAGTAAATACACATAACATTTTATTTGTTAGACGCTTTTATCCGCAACGACATGCTGACTGCAGTGGGACTCCAACTCGCTACCCCCTTCATCACACTATCCACTGAGCCACAGCCTCCCCACATATTCTTTAATAAGTGTTCATACTAGAAAACAGGGCTGTATTCGAATATTCGTTCGTTGGCCAACTATTCGGGTTTCGATTTCATTATTCGGATATTCGTTTTTTTATTTGTTCCCCCTAAATGTATGCTATCAATAAAGGCGAATTGCCATATTCTTATACTATATTTATACTTTTGAATTGCACTGTTAAAATGCGGAAATATATACAATCTCAGCCTGTGCTCCGGACATCGCGTGCACAGTCACGAACGCAAACGGCACGCTTCACCTCGCTTCACACACCTGAACACGAAATGCCGAAGACTTCAGCTGTGTGGGACTATTATACATCCATGGTGTGGGGCCATTTTAAATTGGACCACGGTAAGAAGAAGGCAGTGTGCCAAATATGCGACGAGAAACTGGCCTCCCACGGTGGCACAACAACTCTGAAAAGTCCCCGGATGCTGTAAGAAGTAGTAGCCTAGCTAGCTTAGCTTAGCTTAGCTTAGCTGTCAAGTTATGATGAAGCTGCTTTATCCGCCGTTTAAACCGTAACGTTACACATGATAACATCGTGCACTTACTTTGCTTGGAAAATCGTTGCAAGCAAGCAACCCGAATTGTTTATATTAGTTTTTCAATTTGATCCGAATAGTGAAAATAATAGGAGCAATGTGGGAACATCTGGGGCAAAGGCAATTATTGGCATACAGTTCGTTCATTTATTTGTCGTTCTTCATTTATTTAAATACTGTTTACTGTATCGGTAACAACTATTACACTGTTACGGCTGTTATTAAAAGTATTGTTGTTATAACAGAAATATGTGTTTTGTATCTTCAGGTTGTAAAACGTTATAGACGGAATTTGGAACCAGATTTGGTCCCCGGGCGCTGCGCTGCGGCTGGGTTAGATGCAGAGGACACATTTAGTTTTAATGTATGCGAGTACTGAGATGATACATAAATACAAGTCGTAATAGTATGGTCTTTCTGCGCTTCTGCTTACTGCGTGTTGTCAGGTGTCTCGGAGAAAAAAAATCTCTCCGCACCGAATATCCGGAGCCCGAAAAATGGTATTCGGGACAGCCCTACACATAAGCCCACACCAAAGTGTATTAATAGATTAACTGGGGATGATTTTAAACAATATTCTTCTACAGTTCACCAGCGAGAACACTTCCTCAGATGAATACTCGTGGTTGGTTTAGTGAAGGATGGTTTGGTTAGATTAGAGATTAGCCTTTGTTTCACACAGTGGATGAAACAGCTGTTGCTTAGTGACCGAAGCGGGCGCATCCATTAGTAATTAAATCATCCACTAACACCTCGCTGAAGATGCTCAATGAGGCCCAGCTTTGCAGAACATCAGTAAACAGCATTAGATCTCGGTGACCGTTCTCTGTAAGTGTTTCCTTTTTGTTTTTTCAATTAAAAAAAATGCAATAACATGAAGCGTTTTTGTATTATTGCATCGGGAAGACGTCAGCAGTGCAGACGAGGGGCAGTTATTAGACAATGATTTTCTTTACCAATCCATGCATTCATGAACTGAGAAATATCAACGTGTCTTACATTTTGAAATATGTTTACATTTTTGTACGTACCATAAAATGTTTATTAGATGCTTTTTTAGGAAAAATGATCTGAAAGTGAAGTTCAACACTGTATCTACAGCAGGGGATCCAACACAATGAAAGATTGAAGAGTATGTGCATCAATAGCATGTTGCTGACAAGTGTCTAAATGAGACGACTAATGGCGCTTTTCCACTGCAGGCCTCGCTCGGTATGGCTATGACTTATTAGGCCAGGCTCACTTTATGCTGCGTTTCCATTACGGAGCGTCCACACTACAGCTTCAAAGATAGCTTGGAGCTGGGCGTGTCTGGAGCTTGGGGATTTTATTCAAGCAACACGACCAACAACCAATCACATGAATGTCCCGCCCCCGACATACAAAGCAAAAACCCCCGGGGATTTTATGCGAGCAATATATATATATATATAAACTCCCCAAACAGGCGAAAACCTACCAGTTTCCCCACTGTCTCTGCCCCCTCCCTCCATGCTGGTTCCTCCGGTTTGTATCCCGGTAGGTGAAGAGGGTCTGGTCATACACAACCGGGTGAGTTGCTACGGCGATAGTTAGTTTCTCCTCCGACTTTTTTTGAAATATAGAAATGAACGGCGGGATATCTCTCCCAGCTTAGACGCGGTTTGATTGGCTACGGCTTGAGCTGTCACATTTTCAGAAACGGGATTTGATTGGCTGGCGCTGGCTACTCCGGAGACGGACCGCTCTGCTACCCACAATTCAGTTCGGCGAAAAAGCGCGGCAACGTGACGTCACCCCATTGAAAGTGAATGGGCAGATTGGAGTTTTCGACGCTGTAGTGTGGACGGGCCGTTACAGTTTAGTAGCTGGGGCAGTAACTATAGTAACGCAGTATAGGCGGAGCCATAACGTCATCTTCAATGAGCACCCCAAAAAACAACACAGCCGTTAGCCGTTAGCACTCAGAGCTCACAGCTCCTCATATCTGTTCAGAAACTAGACAGAAGTGAAACAAGTACAAACCACAGACTGCCTGTGTCATGGAGAATACAGTCGCTGCTTTATTTATGTCTGTAGGCCGTTGCTGTGAGTGTGGACGGTCGGAACATATACTGCGTTAGCTTAGCTTTTACTAAGCGGTATCAGTGTGTTGTTACTTCAGCATAATTTTGAAACGTGTATTACAATTAAATCACGGTCAAATATGTTCATTGTGTTGTAGTTGCCTGCCATTCTCTCACTAGTTTAGCATACTCAGCCCGGTTGTTGGCCCGGAAAGAACCTCGATTTTGGAGAGCCAGAAAACTGTGAAAAAGTACCCGCTAGCCGGAACTAACCCAAGTGGAAACGCAACCAAAAACGGGCGGGCACAGCACGGCATGCTTATACCGCGCTGTAGTGGAAATGCGCCATAAATGTCATCACTCCCGACATTAGCCGCCTTTAGCTTAGCGGTGGTGACGTGAAGTCATGTGACCGTGCTGTAGTTCCTTTATAGCCAAAGGTTGCAGTCGAATAGTCCAAAAATCAGCTCCTAAGTTCTAACCCTATCGTCTATTCCGTGACCTCTGAGTGAAACGTCACGGGGTTAGGGATAGTGGATAGGAGAATTGAAAAGGACTTAGGAGAAGAGACTGCGGTACTTTAGAGAATCCGACTGCACTTTCACTATCTGACGTGTTTGTGATGCGCCAGCGGACGTCCTGAATGTGCGTCTGCTGCTGTGGGGAAACCATGGAAACCACAGTTTTCTATACAGCGGACTACAACATGGATGTTCAATAAGAACGAGGGACTGCTGTAAACTCATCTGGAGACTCTGCACCGTGCTCTGATGCTGCTGCTTTGCTTTATGAACGTGGACAACAGAGAAACATATTCTTCAGGACCAAAGCTGGAACTGAGATAAAAAAGGAAGTGAAACTTATGCTCGTCTCCCTCTCCCTCCGGTCCACATTAATACCAAATGATCCCAATACGTATGATTGATGAACTAAAGATCTTAAACTCAATACAGATGTATTTATTATGAACGTTAGTCCTTAACATCTATCACTGTGTATATCACCATTCAGACATCTTTAGAAGTTGAACAAACCCCACACAGCTCAGTGAAAGACTGAGATGTGACTTTATTTGATCATTTCAGTGAAAACTAACGTTCATATTTCTCTCTTTGATTATAATACTGATGAACGTTCAGAACAAAGCACTTTGGTAACTTACCACCTATGTTTTAAAAAGCTTAACCAGTTCAGCCCCGAGCATGCTTTTCAGGTCTCAGGCTTGAAAAGGACATGCCCAGAACAAATGACTATAACTTCACTTCTAAAAGGGATACATGAATAATCTTTGTTCTCAAAGTAAGGATGAACGAGTGAGTTGGATGTAGAGAAGTCAGAATCAATATAGATGTTTTTATTTTAAGGAAAAGATTCCGATTGAACATGGTGAAAAACTGTAAATTATAGTTTCCGTCCAACAAGAAAAACATTACTTCAAGTGAAAACCAGCCTTGATGATGGGATGGCAGACGAAAAGCTGTAGGAATGCAAACTAAAACACATAATAAGTAGCTGTATCCAGATCAAGAAGTGACATTTGACCTTTTTAGAGAGATTTAGAAAAAACCAAACCCACCTCTGGGGTCATTTGGGTGGATTTGCCATGTCTCTGGAACCTGTTGAGGTCTCCATATTAAGTTGAATGATTAAAACGAAAGTTAATATAATGAAATATATTCTTGTGTAACCCACAACGAAAAGGCATTATATTTCATGTTGTTCTATAATCACAGTATTTACAAACAAGGGGTTTGGTCAATTGAGTTTCAGGCCTATTGTAGTTTATCGCTATGGGTGTCACTGTTTAAAGGAAAAGTACTGGAGCCTCAAAATGGGTTTAGGCCATACCAGAGCCATATAATAGAAGAGTTACTTATATTATTATACTATTATATGGCTCTGGAGAGTACATATTAGTCCATTTCAGAATAATATATATGATATGTTTTATAATGATTATTATTTGCCTGTACAGCACTTTGGTCTGGAGGTTTAAAGTGCTTTATAAATAAAGTTGTATTGTATTGTATCATGAAAGTGTTCTCAAAGCTGGTGAAGGAGCAGCTAGTCTGAAGTACTTTGTAGACTGCAGGGTAGCTGGTGGAGGTGCAGCTAGTCTGAAGTACTTTGTAGACTGCAGGGTAGCTGGTGGAGGTGCAGCTAGTCTGAAGTACTTTGTAGACTGCAGGGTAGCTGGTGAAGGTGCAGCTAGTCTGAAGTACTTTGTAGACTGCAGGGTAGCTGGTGAAGGTGCAGCTAGTCTGAAGTACTTTGTAGACTGCAGGGTAGCTGGTGAAGGAGCAGCTAGTCTGAAGTACTTTGTAGACTGCAGGGTAGCTGGTGAAGGTGCAGCTAGTCTGAAGTACTTTGTAGACTGCAGGGTAGCTGGTGAAGGTGCAGCTAGTCTGAAGTACTTTGTAGACTGCAGGGTAGCTGGTGGAGGTGCAGCTAGTCTGAAGTACTTTGTAGACTGCAGGGTAGCTGGTGGAGGTGCAGCTAGTCTGAAGTACTTTGTAGACTGCAGGGTAGCTGGTGAAGGTGCAGCTAGTCTGAAGTACTTTGTAGACTGCAGGGTAGCTGGTGAAGGTGCAGCTAGTCTGAAGTACTTTGTAGACTGCAGGGTAGCTGGTGAAGGAGCAGCTAGTCTGAAGTACTTTGTAGACTGCAGGGTAGCTGGTGAAGGTGCAGCTAGTCTGAAGTACTTTGTAGACTGCAGGGTAGCTGGTGAAGGTGCAGCTAGTCTGAAGTACTTTGTAGACTGCAGGGTAGCTGGTGGAGGTGCAGCTAGTCTGAAGTACTTTGTAGACTGCAGGGTAGCTGGTGGAGGTGCAGCTAGTCTGAAGTACTTTGTAGACTGCAGGGTAGCTGGTGGAGGTGCAGCTAGTCTGAAGTACTTTGTAGACTGCAGGGTAGCTGGTGAAGGTGCAGCTAGTCTGAAGTACTTTGTAGACTGCAGGGTAGCTGGTGGAGGTGCAGCTAGTCTGAAGTACTTTGTAGACTGCAGGGTAGCTGGTGGAGGTGCAGCTAGTCTGAAGTACTTTGTAGACTGCAGGGTAGCTGGTGGAGGTGCAGCTAGTCTGAAGTACTTTGTAGACTGCAGGGTAGCTGGTGAAGGTGCAGCTAGTCTGAAGTACTTTGTAGACTGCAGGGTAGCTGGTGGAGGTGCAGCTAGTCTGAAGTACTTTGTAGACTGCAGGGTAGCTGGTGGAGGTGCAGCTAGTCTGAAGTACTTTGTAGACTGCAGGGTAGCTGGTGGAGGTGCAGCTAGTCTGAAGTACTTTGTAGACTGCAGGGTAGCTGGTGGAGGTGCAGCTAGTCTGAAGTACTTTGTAGACTGCAGGGTAGCTGGTGAAGGTGCAGCTAGTCTGAAGTACTTTGTAGACTGCAGGGTAGCTGGTGGAGGTGCAGCTAGTCTGAAGTACTTTGTAGACTGCAGGGTAGCTGGTGGAGGTGCAGCTAGTCTGAAGTACTTTGTAGACTGCAGGGTAGCTGGTGAAGGTGCAGCTAGTCTGAAGTACTTTGTAGACTGCAGGGTAGCTGGTGGAGGAGCAGCTAGTCTGAAGTACTTTGTAGACTGCAGGGTAGCTGGTGAAGGTGCAGCTAGTCTGAAGTACTTTGTAGACTGCAGGGTAGCTGGTGGAGGTGCAGCTAGTCTGAAGTACTTTGTAGACTGCAGGGTAGCTGGTGGAGGTGCAGCTAGTCTGAAGTACTTTGTAGACTGCAGGGTAGCTGGTGGAGGTGCAGCTAGTCTGAAGTACTTTGTAGACTGCAGGGTAGCTGGTGGAGGTGCAGCTAGTCTGAAGTACTTTGTAGACTGCAGGGTAGCTGGTGGAGGTGCAGCTAGTCTGAAGTACTTTGTAGACTGCAGGGTAGCTGGTGAAGGTGCAGCTAGTCTGAAGTACTTTGTAGACTGCAGGGTAGCTGGTGGAGGTGCAGCTAGTCTGAAGTACTTTGTAGACTGCAGGGTAGCTGGTGGAGGTGCAGCTAGTCTGAAGTACTTTGTAGACTGCAGGGTAGCTGGTGGAGGTGCAGCTAGTCTGAAGTACTTTGTAGACTGCAGGGTAGCTGGTGGAGGTGCAGCTAGTCTGAAGTACTTTGTAGACTGCAGGGTAGCTGGTGAAGGTGCAGCTAGTCTGAAGTACTTTGTAGACTGCAGGGTAGCTGGTGGAGGTGCAGCTAGTCTGAAGTACTTTGTAGACTGCAGGGTAGCTGGTGAAGGTGCAGCTAGTCTGAAGTACTTTGTAGACTGCAGGGTAGCTGGTGGAGGTGCAGCTAGTCTGAAGTACTTTGTAGACTGCAGGGTAGCTGGTGAAGGTGCAGCTAGTCTGAAGTACTTTGTAGACTGCAGGGTAGCTGGTGGAGGTGCAGCTAGTCTGAAGGACTTTGTAGACTGCAGGGTAGCTGGTGGAGGTGCAGCTAGTCTGAAGTACTTTGTAGACTGCAGGGTAGCTGGTGGAGGTGCAGCTAGTCTGAAGTACTTTGTAGACTGCAGGGTAGCTGGTGAAGGTGCAGCTAGTCTGAAGTACTTTGTAGACTGCAGGGTAGCTGGTGGAGGTGCAGCTAGTCTGAAGTACTTTGTAGACTGCAGGGTAGCTGGTGGAGGTGCAGCTAGTCTGAAGTACTTTGTAGACTGCAGGGTAGCTGGTGGAGGTGCAGCTAGTCTGAAGTACTTTGTAGACTGCAGGGTAGCTGGTGAAGGTGCAGCTAGTCTGAAGTACTTTGTAGACTGCAGGGTAGCTGGTGGAGGTGCAGCTAGTCTGAAGTACTTTG
The DNA here is from genome assembly GCA_036324595.1 of Champsocephalus gunnari. Taxonomy (NCBI): domain Eukaryota; kingdom Metazoa; phylum Chordata; class Actinopteri; order Perciformes; family Channichthyidae; genus Champsocephalus; species Champsocephalus gunnari. Next base: position 6,104,679 of record CM070430.1, read on the forward strand.
TAGACTGCAGGGTAGCTGGTGAAGGTGCAGCTAGTCTGAAGTACTTTGTAGACTGCAGGGTAGCTGGTGGAGGTGCAGCTAGTCTGAAGGACTTTGTAGACTGCAGGGTAGCTGGTGGAGGAGCAGCTAGTCTGAAGTACTTTGTAGACTGCAGGGTAGCTGGTGGAGGTGCAGCTAGTCTGAAGTACTTTGTAGACTGCAGGGTAGCTGGTGAAGGTGCAGCTAGTCTGAAGTACTTTGCAGACTGCAGGGTAGCTGGTGGATTCACTCCAGGTGGAACTAAAGTCTGATTCAACACTTGGTTAGATTTCACATCCTTCATCCAGATCTGAGAAGTAACTAAAGGTATAAATACATGGAGTGGAGTGAGTTACATTTCCACATATTGGCCACATGTGTTCGACATCTTGAATCCCTACTTTGAACTACTACTTTACAAATTGTTGATATTAATTTACATTTGTTTCTGAAAGCTTAGAGATATTAATATTTTTAAGTAACATCTGAAAGCAGGTGTGTTATGAGTATCGGAGTATTTATTTAGGGGTCAGTATTAGTACTTTTAGTTCAGTAAAGGACGAGTAAATGTATTCAAAAATATAAGGCAAGCTTTGTTCTCCACACTGAATCATTTTTCAAGCTATGGTTTCAAGTCAGCGTTTTATTGTGGAACCCGGATGTAGCGTGTTGTCGCTGAGCGGGACAGAGCTCAGTTCAGATCAGCTGGTGGGAACTGACTCACCTCTTCCCGGACAACATGTCGACACGTCCAGCGAGGAAGAAGAAGAAAGAGGACTTCATTCTTTAATCATCTCCGCGAGGAACAGAGCGAGCGGCCGGGCCCGGATGCAGGTACAGCTCAGAGGTACACGAGGCGAAACAACACGCGCTGTTTAAAAATCACTAGATCTTTAAATCTGAGTTTCGAAAGTACTTCTTGATACCTGTGTATTCCAGAGATGTGCTCTGACGTGGTTGTATGGAAACAAGTCAAATATCATGAACAAAGTCATACAAATACAAGAATAATGGGAATCTTAGTCGACACCTAGGATTGAGTTGAAGAATTGATTCCATGCATTGATCGAAATATCTGTGAAGCTGATCAAATCATGGGAATCAAAACTTTCCAATTTATTTTCAGCAGGAAGTGGCGTGTATGTTTCTAACAATGAATTACTCACGTGACAATGAATTACTCACGTGACTAATTACCGAATTCCTTGATTATAATTAGCGGAGAAATAGGACTAATACTGAGATGATCTGGAGAGGAAAATGCAAAAGCCCCACTTTTTAAATATTATATTATTCCCTCATTAGTTTCTTGAATATAAGTTGTTCAGCATGATGGAAGCAAATACAGACTAAGCCACTGACAATCTGAACGAGATGTTTTTGTTTTATTATAATTTTCCTTTTTTCTTCTAATTTTGATTTATTTTCCAAATGTTTAGTTTTCTCAGAATTAACTTTTTTACTGCGAATTTTGACTTTTCAAAAAACACAATATATATATAATGAAAAATGATAACTCAGTACAAACATTAAAAAAAGTAATTCATATTACAAAAAAACATTATATATATATATAATATATATCATATAGATATTTTTAAGTGCCTGGATGTATATATATATATGGAAACACTTAGCCTTTTATAACCTTATAAATTATGCTATATCTATATATATATATATATATATCTATATCAGTATATATATATATATCTATATCAGTATATATATATATATTATGGCAGAGAAAAAATATAGATATTAGATTGAATACAGGAAGAGGGGATCTAATTATTATCTTTGTTGTCAGACAGGCTCCCGTGTGACTCCATGCCCTCCTCCTCCTCCTCTTCCTCCTTCTCGCGGTGGTGAAGACGAGTAACCAGATTAAAGATGTCCGCTGTGGTGGGGGGGGTCTCCCGCTCCGCCCTCAGGGCTCCTGGGGGGGCTCTGGTTCTCCTGCTCTCCGTCACGCTGCTGTCTGGATTCAGCCCGCTGTGCATCGCTCGGGGAGGGGGCTGCTGCAGCATGGACCCACGTAATCATGATCATAATCATACTAACTAATTACAATACTAAAGATAATGGTGATTATAAGTATACTAATGTTAATAATAATAATACAACTATTACTCTATGTACTTTAACTACGTTTTAAAGATAATACTTTTACCTAAATTAGGTTTTGAATATATATATATATATATATATACTTGTAGTAGAGTGTTTTCACAGTGAGGTATCAGTACTGAAGCAGCAGGCATCAGGTTTATCCCTGAGCGTTGTCTTGCAGGCTTTCGGCGCAGGCTGCTCAGCCTGATCAGCTGTTTTGCAGGAGGAGTGTTTCTGGCCACCTGTCTGCTGGAGCAGCTGCCGGACTACCTGCAGAGCATCGAGGAGGCCTTCAGCAGCGCGGGGGTCACCGTAAGATGATATAACACACACACACACACACACACACACACACACACACACACATTTAGTTAACTTATGTATTGACTTTGTCATAAGGTCAAGAGACAAACACTCTGGGTGTTTCTCAATGTCGAGGAAAGCTGCTCCAGAGCCACTATTTCAAGGATACTACGTCATCGAGTGCCGTCGAAGGACTTTTCAAATGTCCAGTAACTTAACAAAAAACCCTGCATTTAATGTTATTTTGTAATCACATCACCTGAGCAGCCCTGGAGTTGCTAGAGCAAAATAGTTACGGCATATATTTAGTGATTTTAATGTTAGCAGATCATTGATGCAATAACATGTGGACCCAATTTGCCTGACTTGACACATGGAATAAAACATGGGCGTAGGAAGCATCCTCAATGTGGCAATTTAACAGGGGGTGCTGGACCTCACCTCCTCTAGGGGGGTCCGGGGGCATGCTCCCCCGGGAAGATTTTTTTTAAAATGTTGAAGTTAAATGCATCAATCTGGTGCACTTTGAGAGCAACATTAGGGACTAAATCTATGGCAGTCAGTAGGGGGCTTGGACTGTGAGCCGTAGGGTCACCGGTTCAAGTCCCCGACCAGACCTACATTTTGAGTGTGGACTTCTACTTGGAGAGGTCCCAGTTCACCTCCTGCCCTGCCGTGGTGCCCTTGAGCAAGGCACCGGACATCCCCCTTCCCCCCTCACTCCCATTGCTCCCCGGGCGCTGTGCACTAGCTGCCCACTGCTCCCAGTACTAGACTCCTGGTAGATGGGTTCATGCAGAGCACACATTTCACTGTGTGCTGTGTGCTCTGCATGTGTGAGCATTAAAGAGGGCTTCTTCTTCTTCTTCTTCTTCTTCTTCTTCTTCTTCTTCTTCTTCTTCTTCTTCTTCTTCTTCTTCTTCTTCTTCTTCTTCTTCTTCTCTTCTTCTTCTTCTTCTTCTTCTTCTTCTTCTTCTTCTTCTTCTTCTTCTTCTTCTTCTTCTTCTTCTTCACCCATATGAAGCAGAACTGTAAACAGATTTACTTTTTCTTTCAACATGTATTTGAACAGCAAGTGGAGGCAAAAGGGACTGCACCCAGAACAATAAACCTGCTAGCCTAAACTCAGTAACAGAATGTGGACAACACGTTCTTCGCCACAGCCGCACGACCTCTGAGTCAGACGTCACTTCCCCCTTTTCTATCCTTCGGGTACACCCACTCCCCCTGAACCCCGTTTCCCTGCCAACCCATTGAAACTGATAGATAGAACAAAGGTAGCCCATCAAACCGGCCCGCTGGGCTGGAACACTTACAAATGTGGGGAAACTCCCGGTATTCCCAAATGACCAGTCCGCCCCTGTGTGCTACCAAGCAAGCCTCCTCGACATTGAGAAACACACACACACACACACACACACACACACACAGGAACGTCACATGACTTCACGTCACCACCGCTAAGCTAAAGGCGGCTAATGTCTGTTCTCCTTTAGACACTTCCGATATCAAATCCGATAGTCATCGTTCACCCTCGTCTTCTTCTCTCCCCGCAGCTTCAGTTCCCTCTGCCCGAGTTCATCATGGCGATGGGTTTCTTCCTGGTTCTGGTTCTGGAGCAGGTCATCCTGGCCTTTAGGGACCAGCCTCAGGTGAAGGAGTGTCGCGCTCTGCTGCCGAACTCCAGCGCCAACTCGTCAGAGGAGTCCGGCGGCAGCCTCTTCCACGCGGACCTGAGCGCGCAGTCGGCCCTGCGCTCCTTCGTCCTGGTCTTCTCGCTGTCGCTGCACTCCGTGTTGGAGGGGCTGGCGGTGGGCCTGCAGGAGATCTACGTGGCAGGGCAAGGCAAGTTTAGCTATACAGCATCTTAAAGTACTTAAAGGGGACCTGTCATGCAAAATGCACTTTGTCTTTTATAAATACACGTGTCCCCGGTGCGTCGGGGAACTCACGCAGCGCCAGAAAATAAAACCCGCTCTCTCTTTTCCTCCGAACGAGCGGATACAGATTTCATCCGACGTCGGCGGACCCACAGAAAGGTGCGATCGGGAACAACGCCTGCCGTGTTTTGGACGTCAGGCGCTAACACTCGGAGCCGACCTGTCCTCGAGAGCACACGTGTTTTAAAAAGGCAGGAAATAAAAACACAACTCGCCTCGTGTTAAACCTGCAAGAGAAAAGGGATTTGAGCTCGGGCCGTGCATCTTCACTGCTCTCTCGATTCGATTCCCCGATGCATCCTCAATGTTCTATATTACTGCACATGGCTTTCATCGATGCATACATGCAGTAAATACATATGAACTCTCTTTATTATTTAGAAAGTGCTTCAGAAATCAATAACATAAATGTCTTGACATTAATTTATAAACCAAAATAAATGAATTGTGTAGGTCTAGCCTCCGTGTGTGAAGTTGTTGGCTGCAGCTTCTAGCCACGGTCACTGAAGGTCCTGAATGAGGCCTCACACACATGACTTGAGTCTGAACACAGCAGACAACAGGAGGATTTACAACAGCATATACAAACTAAAATAGTGCATGTGGGTGCACACTCACATTCTCTGTCTCACTGTTACATGAATCCCATGAATGTATGAGATTAAATTAGCTTCATTATATCTCAGTGATTAAGTGAATAATAAAGTTTCTATCGGGTCACTATCAGCCTGTCACTCATTATTTTCAGGAGGGGGCGGGGCTTGGAGGAACGGAGAGGAGACGGTGATCGCGGAAGCTTTTTTCCTCCTGCCTTCACAAACTTTACACACGTATATATCGTCTGATAAATTGCTAGAGGACATTCATACTCTGCATCCAAGACTTGATTAAATCCACCGAAAACCTGACATGATTGTAACGCGATTATTTCTTTAAAACATAAATCCCCGTGTCTCTGCGCCGCAGCGACACGGAGTGATTCGGAGCGGGTCCTTCGGGTCTGGACGGGTGGTGTTGTGTTGGTGGATAAAGCAGACTGCTCCGTGTTCGGTGCCGCCGTCACGTCTGCTCCCTGATCTCTGCGTCACCGACCGGTTTGATATTAAAGTGACAGAAAAAAAAACGTTATTGTAAAGCCGCGGCCGTAAAATCAGGAAGCAACGTTACTACGCTATAATCGATTATGTTATGTCACTGCATCGATGCAGAATCGTCCGCATCGCAATGCATCGTAGAAACGATTTAATTTCAACACCCCTAGTTTGAGCTCCATACTATTTCAGAAATAATCCTTGACGTGGTTCAAACAGGATGGCGTTTTATCACAGCAGAATTTAACTTTATCTCTGGGAGAATTCTGATCAGGCATTAGCTCCGCCTCCTCAAGCTAAGGACCCAAGATCTGCGTTTCTGTAACAGGGCTTCAAAGCAGGGGTTTGAGCAGTATGAGGCGTGGCTACAATGGGTGATCTGTTTGGTATTTTGAAAAACAAACTTCACAGACATGTTTTGTATCGGTATGGCCCGACAATAGATGTTTCAAATATAGCATGATAGGTCCACTTTAAGTACAACATCTGAGTATGTTTCCCCTCTCTGACCTGAATGCTTCTTCCCATGTTCAGTTCTGACTCTGGGGCTGATGGTCCACAAGAGCATCATCTCCTTCAGCCTGGCCTGCACGCTGTCACGGGGCCGGCTGCGGCTCCCCCTGGTGGCCGGCTGCCTGCTGCTGTTTGCCGCCATGTCGCCGCTGGGCATCGGCCTGGGCTCGGCGCTCTCGGAGACGAAGGCGCCCCGGCAGCACCGGCTGGCCCGCTGCACGCTGCAGGGTCTGGCGGCGGGAAGCTTCCTCTACATCACCTTCATGGAGATCCTGCCGCACGAGCTGGGCTCCGGAGGGAACCGCATCCCCAGGGTGGCCTCGCTGCTGGCTGGCTTCGCCTTGGTCACCGCCGTGCTCTTCATCAAACTGTAATCATCCCAGGGAGTTCAGCAGGATAATCTCCACATATTAACACCACTTTATTTCTGAAGTAAGAAGCTAATGCTGGGCTATAAAGGAACTACAGCACGGTCACATGACTTCACGTCACCACTGCTAAGCTAAAGGAGGCTAATGTTAGCTATAAAGGAACTACAGCACGGTCACATGACTTCACGTCACCACCGCTAAGCTAAAGGAGGCTAATGTTGGGCTATAAAAGAACTACAGCACGGTCACATGAGTTCACGTCACCACCGCTAAGCTAAAGGAGGCTAATGTTGGGCTATAAAGGAACTACAGCACGGTCACATGACTTCATGTCACCACCGTTAAGCTAAAGGAGGCTAATGTTGGGCTATAAAGGAGAGAGAGAGAGAGAGAGAGAATTCCTGATTGGCTGGGCGGATTGCAAACCACGCCCCGTAAAACTCCCAAAAAGTTTTGTGAAGCCGCCATTTTATTATCCTCGCATTATTAGCATTAGCATTATTAGCATTAGCATTAGCCCAGCGCAGAAACGCAGAGAGACTGACTTATGGCAACACAAAATAAAACATGGGAGCGGTGGAGATGAGGAGGTGTTGGCGTAGAAGCTGCTGGGACTCCCAGCAGCTTCTACTGAAGCCTTCCCCAACTCCGGGAGCTTCCGGCCGGGGACTCCGGGCGGCAGTATACGCCGTGAAGTGGGTTGCGGCCTGCCAGTAAACCCAAAGCAGCAGAAGAAGAAGAAGTGACATCAGCGGCTTCATTTTGCCTAATCCTCCCCCAGGGACTTTTTCTGGTGTGAACGCGATCTGTACTTAGTTCATTAGAACCTTTGTGGGAGAAGTACCGCAGTGTGAACGCGGCTGATGTAGTCGTTGTGTGTCTGTTTATATACCTTTTTTTAAATGTCTGTGGTTTAGCGCCTCCTTGTGGTCATTTTGTGTTTATTTTGCAGGTCTTTGTAGTCATTGTTCTGAAGTTAGCATGCCGCTTGACCCCTGAAGCACTAATTGTACAGATAAAGCACTAACAATGGAAGCAGAACATATATATACGTCCAATAGATGGTTTTTAATAACATCATGTTTCTGTTGAAGTTCCTCCTGGCTCGAACAAACCCCTCACGTGATCCTCTGCTGGACGGGAAGCGGCTCGTCTCTCTGCAGCTGAACCGATATTACACAAAGAAAACCTTGTATCTGCTATTTATAGACTGACTTTACTCTCAACTTGCTTTGGCGGGATTTCATGAACGGTCATTTTTTGCATCAATCATAAAAGATGCGACGACAAATATCAAAATGTATATTTGTGATTATAGCACCAAAGATTTCAACCAGTCATTTTAAGGACTACATTATTTTAATCATGTCCAACATATTATGCGTTGTATTTTGTATCGTGATGAAATGTGAAAGACTGACTTTAACATAACGTGTTTTTCAGGATCGAACAGTGACTGAGATTCTCTGTTTTGTACTTTTAAATAAAACATATTTAAAAAAATATATATTTTCACAACCTTTTTCAGGTTTCAAGATGTTCAGGTGTATATCAGTGTGTAGTGTCTCTACTTTAAAGAGTCCTCTCCTGCTGATGTTCAGGTGTATATCAGTGTGTAGTGTCTCTACTTTAAAGAGTCCTCTCCTGCTGATGTTCAGGTGTATATCAGTATGTAGTGTCTCTACTTTAAAGAGTCCTCTCCTGCTGATGTTCAGGTGTATATCAGTATGTAGTGTCTCTACTTTAAAGAGTCCTCTCCTGCTGATGTTCAGGTGTATATCAGTATGTAGTGTCTCTACTTTAAAGAGTCCTCTCCTGCTGATGATCAGGTGTATATCAGTATGTAGTGTCTCTACTTTAAAGAGTCCTCTCCTGCTGATGTTCAGGTGTATATCAGTTTGTAGTGTCTCTACTTTAAAGAGTCCTCTCCTGCTGATGCTCAGGTGTATATCAGTATGTAGTGTCTCTACTTTAAAGAGTCCTCTCCTGCTGATGTTCAGGTGTATATCAGTATGTAGTGTCTCTACTTTAAAGAGTCCTCTCCTGCTGATGTTCAGGTGTATATCAGTATGTAGTGTCTCTACTTTAAAGAGTCCTCTCCTGCTGATGTTCAGGTGTATATCAGTATGTAGTGTCTCTACTTTAAAGAGTCCTCTCCTGCTGATGTTCAGGTGTATATCAGTGTGTAGTGTCTCTACTTTAAAGAGTCCTCTCCTGCTGATGTTCAGGTGTATATCAGTGTGTAGTGTCTCTACTTTAAAGAGTCCTCTCCTGCTGATGTTCAGGTGTATATCAGTATGTAGTGTCTCCACTTTAAAGAGTCCTCTCCTGCTGATGTTCAGGTTCATATCAGTGTGTAGTGTCTCTACTTTAAAGAGTCCTCTCCTGCTGATGTTCAGGTGTATATCAGTGTGTAGTGTCTCTACTTTAAAGAGTCCTCTCCTGCTGATGTTCAGGTGTATATCAGTGTGTAGTGTCTCTACTTTAAAGAGTCCTCTCCTGCTGATGTTCAGGTGTATATCAGTATGTAGTGTCTCTACTTTAAAGAGTCCTCTCCTGCTGATGTTCAGGTGTATATCAGTATGTAGTGTCTCTACTTTAAAGAGTCCTCTCCTGCTGATGTTCAGGTTCATATCAGTATGTAGTGTCTCTACTTTAAAGAGTCCTCTCCTGCTGATGTTCAGGTGTATATCAGTTTGTAGTGTCTCTACTTTAAAGAGTCCTCTCCTGCTGATGCTCAGGTGTATATCAGTATGTAGTGTCTCTACTTTAAAGAGTCCTCTCCTGCTGATGTTCAGGTGTATATCAGTATGTAGTGTCTCTACTTTAAAGAGTCCTCTCCTGCTGATGTTCAGGTGTATATCAGTATGTAGTGTCTCTACTTTAAAGAGTCCTCTCCTGCTGATGTTCAGGTGTATATCAGTATGTAGTGTCTCTACTTTAAAGAGTCCTCTCCTGCTGATGTTCAGGTGTATATCAGTGTGTAGTGTCTCTACTTTAAAGAGTCCTCTCCTGCTGATGTTCAGGTGCATATCAGTGTGTAGTGTCTCTACTTTAAAGAGTCCTCTCCTGCTGATGTTCAGGTGTATATCAGTATGTAGTGTCTCCACTTTAAAGAGTCCTCTCCTGCTGATGTTCAGGTTCATATCAGTGTGTAGTGTCTCTACTTTAAAGAGTCCTCTCCTGCTGATGTTCAGGTGTATATCAGTGTGTAGTGTCTCTACTTTAAAGAGTCCTCTCCTGCTGATGTTCAGGTGTATATCAGTGTGTAGTGTCTCCACTTTAAAGAGTCCTCTCCTGCTGATGTTCAGGTGTATATCAGTGTGTAGTGTCTCTACTTTAAAGAGTCCTCTCCTGCTGATGTTCAGGTGTATATCAGTATGTAGTGTCTCTACTTTAAAGAGTCCTCTCCTGCTGATGTTCAGGTGTATATCAGTGTGTAGTGTCTCTACTTTAAAGAGTCCTCTCCTGCTGATGTTCAGGTGTATATCAGTGTGTAGTGTCTCCACTTTAAAGAGTCCTCTCCTGCTGATGGTCAGGTGTATATCAGTGTGTAGTGTCTCTACTTTAAAGAGTCCTCTCCTGCTGATGTTCAGGTGTATATCAGTATGTAGTGTCTCTACTTTAAAGAGTTGTCTCCTGCTAATGTTCAGGTGTATATCAGTATGTTGTGTCTCTACTTTAAAGAGTCCTCTCCTGCTGATGTTCAGGTGTATATCAGTATGTAGTGTCTCTACTTTAAAGAGTCGTCTCCTGCTAATGTTCAGGTGTATATCAGTATGTTGTGTCTCTACTTTAAAGAGTCCTCTCCTGCTGATGTTCAGGTGTATATCAGTATGTAGTGTCTCTACTTTAAAGAGTCGTCTCCTGCTAATGTTCAGGTGTATATCAGTATGTTGTGTCTCTACTTTAAAGAGTCCTCTCCTGCTGATGTTCAGGTGTATATCAGTGTGTAGTGTCTCTACTTTAAAGAGTCCTCTCCTGCTGATGTTCAGGTGCATATCAGTATGTAGTGTCTCTACTTTAAAGAGTCCTCTCCTAATGATGTTCAGGTGTATATCACTATGTAGTGTCTCTACTTTAAAGAGTCCTCTCCTGCTGATGTTCAGGTGTATATCAGTGTATAGTGTCTCTACTTTAAAGAGTCCTCTCCTGCTGATGTTCAGGTGTATATCAGTATGTAGTGTCTCTACTTTAAAGAATCCTCTCCTGCTGATGTTCAGGTGTATATCAGCATGTAGTGTCTCTACTTTAAAGAGTCCTCTCCTGCTGATGTTCAGGTGTATATCAGTGTGTAGTGTGTCTACTTTAAAGAGTCCTCTCCTGCTGATGTTCAGGTGTATATCAGTGTGTAGTGTCTCTACTTTAAAGAGTCCTCTCCTGCTGATGCTCAGGTGTATATCAGTATGTAGTGTCTCTACTTTAAAGAGTCCTCTCCTGCTGATGTTCAGGTGTATATCAGTATGTAGTGTCTCTACTTTAAAGAGTCCCCTCCTGCTGATGTTCAGGTGTATATCAGTATGTAGTGTCTCTACTTTAAAGAGTCCCCTCCTGCTGATGTTCAGGTGTATATCAGTATGTAGTGTCTCTACTTTAAAGAGTCCTCTCCTGCTGATGTTCAGGTGTATATCAGTGTGTAGTGTCTCTACTTTAAAGAGTCCTCTCCTGCTGATGTTCAGGTGTATATCAGTGTGTAGTGTCTCTACTTTAAAGAGTCCTCTCCTGCTGATGTTCAGGTGTATATCAGTGTGTAGTGTCTCTACTTTAAAGAGTCCTCTCCTGCTGATGTTCAGGTGTATATCAGTATGTAGTGTCTCTACTTTAAAGAGTCCTCTCCTGCTGATGCTCAGGTGTATATCAGTATGTAGTGTCTCTACTTTAAAGAGTCCTCTCCTGCTGATGTTCAGGTGTATATCAGTATGTAGTGACTCTGCTTTAAAGAGTCCTCTCTCCTGCTTGTGTGTGTGTGTGTGTGTGTGTGTGTGTGTGTGTGTGTGTGTGTGTGTGTGTGTGTGTGTGTGTGTGTGTGATTCGAACTTATGTATTGTATTTATTTATATGTAACATATGTATTTATCACAGATTACTCGATGATATGAATGCTGTTATCTTTCTGTATCTTCTGCCTGCAGTAGCTGAACTCTGCCGACAGGGGGCCTTCTCCCATTTTAAACAACAACCAAAGCTCCTCTGTATCTGACAGGAGGTCTCACTTCGATTAAAAACAAAATAGTAGGCGGCCACAACTCTCATATACGCCATGATCTCATTTCACACACGCATTGACACACACACTGAGATATGACGTTTTGTTATGAAGTAAACAGCGTGAAACCTTTTCTTTAATGTAATAATTAAAACAAATTGTCTTCCAGTCTTGAAGTTACACGCTTCAGTATAAAGAAAACATAAAATATTAATAAAAATAGATTAAAAATTAATCCAGATCTGTGAAGTAACTAAAGGTATACAGATAAATACATGGAGAGGAGTACAAGTACAACATTAACCTCTGAACTGTAGAGGATTACAAAGTACATACTGTAACATGGAAATACTCAAGTGAAGCACAAGTACACATCTGGCTTTTAATGTGTGATTTGCTTGATTTTAATTTGACTTTAACTATATTTATTTGTTGTTATTTTCTTTTCACTATCTCTGTAAAGCGACTTTGAGGACCTGTAAAAGCGCTAACAAAATAAACCTGTTTTTATTATTAAGTACCTCAAAAGAGTGAGACCTCCTCTGAGAGACGGAGTGAGACCTCTTCCCTCTGAGAGGCGGAGTGAGACCTCTTCCCTCTGAGAGACGGAGTGAGACCTCCTCCTCTGAGAGACGGAGTGAGACCTCCTCCCTCTGAGAGACGGAGTGAGACCTCCTCCTCTGAGAGACGGAGTGAGACCTCCTCCCTCTGAGAGACGGAGTGAGACCTCCTCCTCTGAGAGACGGAGTGAGACCTCCTCCCTCTGAGAGACGGAGTGAGACCTCCTCCTCTGAGAGGCGGAGTGAGACCTCTTCCCTCTGAGAGACGGAGTGAGACCTCCTCCCTCTGAGAGACGGAGTGAGACCTCCTCCCTCTGAGAGACGGAGTGAGACCTCCTCCCTCGGAGAGGCGGAGTGAGACCTCCTCCCTCGGAGAGGCGGAGTAGACCTCCTCCTCTGACAGCGGCTCCACTACGTCAGGTCTCCCCGGGTGAAGATGTCTGCCTCGGGTACAGGCTGCGGACCCGCCTCGGGACCCGGGTGCGGGGCTTCAAACCCCCGAAAGTTTAGCGAGAAGATAGCGCTGCACACCCAGCGACAGGCCGAGGAGACGGCCGCCTTCCAGGAGGTCATGATGGACATCACCTCCACCAGGGTGAGTGTGATGCGAGCTGCCCGGAGGATCAGAGGCCTCCCCGGGCTCCATGAGAGCCCCATTATCCGGCCTCCACACGGCGCTCCGCTCGGACCTCACGGTGTAAAGCAGCCGCTCAGAGGCTCTGTTTCCCGGCTGGAGTGTTGGCTGCTGTCCGCTTCCGATGCGGAGTCAGCGGAGTTAGCATCAGCGTTAGCCACCGGGGCTAAGTGTTGTTTACTCTTAGGTGGTAGAAGTACTCAGATCTTTATTTACAGTGGTGTAAAGTAACTAAGTACATTTACTCAAGTACTGTGTACAATGACTACTTTTACTGTCGGTACTTTAACTATATTTTGATGATAATACTTTTCTACTTTCACTTGAGGAACATTTTTTACGTTTAGACCGTAGTACTACTACTTTGACTCAAGTACCAGACCTGTGTACTTCTACTTTTACTCAAGTACCAGATCTGTGTACTTCTACTTTTACACAAGTACCAGATCTGTGTACTTCTACTTTAACTCAAGTACCAGACCTGTGTACTTCTACTTTTACTCAAGTAAACAAATCTGACTACTTCTACTTTTACTCAAGTACCAGACCTGTGTACTTTACGGTTCCAGCTGACTTCTGACACATGCTAAGTGCAAAAACACAAAGTGTATTCTAACAAATACTTTATGTGGGTTTCCGTAAGTGTTCTTATTCTAAAGAGAATGTTAAAGATGATTTTTTAAAGTTAACATTAATCTGAATCTTCAGATCTCCGGGTCCTTGAGCGATAGGTGCCAGAGAAATGTCCCGTTTCGTTATTATGATCAGTGCCAGGTGCAACAGACTAGCATGTTACTTTGGACAGTTGGAATAGCCTTTCTCCTTTTGGGTTTCTGATTTTAAAATAAAGATGCAATTAAAGCACAATCCTGTTCAAGGATAGCTTTAAAAACATCTATTCGAGGCTTCCTTGATATTCTTTAAATGAAATGGGGCTTAGCGATTTGGAAACATACATGGCATTCTACTGATGTAGAAGAGACATGAAGAAGAGGGGACACATGTTGATGTAGAAGAGACATGAAGAAGAGGGGACACATGTTGATGTAGAAGAGACATGAAGAAGAGGGGACACATGTTGATGTAGAAGAGACATGAAGAAGAGGGGACACATGTTGATGTAGAAGAGACATGAAGAAGAGGGGACACATGTTGATGTAGAAGAGACATGAAGAAGAGGGGACACATGTTGATGTAGAAGAGACATGAAGAAGAGGGGACACGTGTTGATGTAGAAGAGACATGAAGAAGAGGGGACACATGTTGATGTAGAAGAGACATGAAGAAGAGGGGACACATGTTGATGTAGAAGAGACATGAAGAAGAGGGGACACATGTTGATGTAGAGGAGACATGAAGAAGAGGGGACACATGTTGATGTAGAAGAGACGTGAAGAAGAGGGGACACGTGTTGATGTAGAAGAGACATGAAGAAGAGGGGACACATGTTGATGTAGAGAGACATGAAGAAGAGGGGACACATGTTGATGTAGAGAGACATGAAGAAGAGGGGACACATGTTGATGTAGAAGAGACATGGAGAAGAGGGGACACATGTTGATGTAGAAGAGACATGAAGAAGAGGGGACACGTGTTGATGTAGAAGAGACATGAAGAAGAGGGGACACGTGTTGATGTAGAAGAGACATGAAGAAGAGGGGACACATGTTGATGTAGAAGAGACATGAAGAAGAGGGGACACATGTTGATGTAGGAGAGACATGAAGAAGAGGGGACACATGTTGATGTAGAAGAGACATGGAGAAGAGGGGACACATGTTGATGTAGAAGAGACATGAAGAAGAGGGGACACATGTTGATGTAGAAGAGACATGGAGAAGAGGGGACACATGTTGATGTAGAAGAGACATGGAGAAGAGGGGACACATGTTGATGTAGAAGAGACATGAAGAAGAGGGGACACATGTTGATGTAGAAGAGACATGAAGAAGAGGGGACACATGTTGATGTAGAAGAGACATGAAGAAGAGGGGACACATGTTGATGTAGAAGAGACATGAAGAAGAGGGGACACATGTTGATGTAGAAGAGACATGAAGAAGAGGGGACACATGTTGATGTAGAAGAGACATGAAGAAGAGGGGACACATGTTGATGTAGAAGAGACATGAAGAAGAGGGGACACATGTTGATGTAGAAGAGACACGAAGAAGAGGGGACACATGTTGATGTAGAAGAGACATGAAGAAGAGGGGACACATGTTGATGTAGAAGAGACATGAAGAAGAGGGGACACATGTTGATGTAGAAGAGACATGAAGAAGAGGGGACACATGTTGATGTAGAGAGAGACACATGTTGATGTAGAAGAGACATGAAGAAGAGGGGACACATGTTGATGTAGAAGAGACATGAAGAAGAGGGGACACATGTTGATGTAGAAGAGACATGAAGAAGAGGGGACACATGTTGATGTAGAAGAGACATGGAGAAGAGGGGACACATGTTGATGTAGAAGAGACATGAGAAGAGGGGACACATGTTGATGTAGAAGAGACATGAAGAAGAGGGGACACATGTTGATGTAGAAGAGACATGAAGAAGAGGGGACACATGTTGATGTAGAAGAGACATGAAGAAGAGGGGACACATGTTGATGTAGAAGAGACATGGAGAAGAGGGGACACATGTTGATGTAGAAGAGACATGAAGAAGAGGGGACACATGTTGATGTAGAAGAGACATGAAGAAGAGGGGACACATGTTGATGTAGAAGAGACATGAAGAAGAGGGGACACATGTTGATGTAGAAGAGACATGAAGAAGAGGGGACACATGTTGATGAGAAGAGACATGAAGAAGAGGGGACACATGTTGATGTAGAGAGACATGAGAAGGGGGACACATGTTGATGTAGAAGAGACATGAAGAAGAGGGGACACATGTTGATGTAGAAGAGACATGAAGAAGAGGGGACACATGTTGATGTAGAAGAGACATGAAGAAGAGGGGACACATGTTGATGTAGAAGAGACATGAAGAAGAGGGGACACATGTTGATGTAGAAGAGACATGGAGAAGAGGGGACACGTGTTGATGTAGAAGAGACATGAAGAAGAGGGGACACATGTTGATGTAGAAGAGACATGAAGAAGAGGGGACACATGTTGATGTAGAAGAGACATGGAGAAGAGGGGACACATGTTGATGTAGAAGAGACATGAGAAGGGGGACACATGTGAGTGGGGGGACACATGTTGATGTAGAAGAGACATGAAGAAGAGGGGACACATGTTGATGTAGAAGAGACATGAAGAAGAGGGGACACATGTTGATGTAGAGGAGAGAGAGGGGACACATGTTGATGTAGAAGAGACATGAAGAAGAGGGGACACATGTTGATGTAGAAGAGACATGAAGAAGAGGGGACACATGTTGATGTAGAAGAGACATGAAGAAGAGGGGACACATGTTGATGTAGAAGAGACATGAAGAAGAGGGGACACATGTTGATGTAGAAGAGACATGAAGAAGAGGGGACACATGTTGATGTAGAAGAGACATGGAGAAGAGGGGACACATGTTGATGTAGAAGAGACATGGAGAAGAGGGGACACATGTTGATGTAGAAGAGACATGGAGAAGAGGGGACACATGTTGATGTAGAAGAGACATGAAGAAGAGGGGACACATGTTGATGTAGAAGAGACATGAAGAAGAGGGGACACATGTTGATGTAGAAGAGACATGGAGAAGAGGGGACACATGTTGATGTAGAAGAGACATGGAGAAGAGGGGACACATGTTGATGTAGAAGAGACATGGAGAAGAGGGGACACATGTTGATGTGGAGGGGACACATGTTGATGTAGAAGAGACATGAAGAAGAGGGGACACATGTTGATGTAGAAGAGACATGAAGAAGAGGGGACACATGTTGATGTAGAAGAGACGTGAAGAAGAGGGGACACATGTTGATGTAGAAGAGACATGAAGAAGAGGGGACACATGTTGATGTAGAAGAGACATGAAGAAGAGGGGACACATGTTGATGTAGAAGAGACATGAAGAAGAGGGGACACATGTTGATGTAGAAGAGACATGAAGAAGAGGGGACACATGTTGATGTAGAAGAGACATGAAGAAGAGGGGACACATGTTGATGTAGAAGAGACATGAAGAAGAGGGGACACATGTTGATGTAGAAGAGACATGAAGAAGAGGGGACACATGTTGATGTAGAAGAGACATGGAGAAGAGGGGACACATGTTGATGTAGAAGAGACATGAAGAAGAGGGGACACATGTTGATGTAGAAGAGACATGAAGAAGAGGGGACACATGTTGATGTAGAAGAGACATGAAGAAGAGGGGACACATGTTGATGTAGAAGAGACATGAAGAAGAGGGGACACATGTTGATGTAGAAGAGACATGGAGAAGAGGGGACACATGTTGATGTAGAAGAGACATGAAGAAGAGGGGACACATGTTGATGTAGAAGAGACATGGAGAAGAGGGGACACATGTTGATGTAGAAGAGACATGAAGAAGAGGGGACACGTGTTGATGTAGAAGAGACATGGAGAAGAGGGGACACATGTTGATGTAGAAGAGACATGAAGAAGAGGGGACACATGTTGATGTAGGAGAGACATGAAGAAGAGGGGACACATGTTGATGTAGAAGAGACATGAAGAAGAGGGGACACATGTTGATGTAGAAGAGACATGAAGAAGAGGGGACACATGTTGATGTAGAAGAGACATGGAGAAGAGGGGACACATGTTGATGTAGAAGAGACATGAAGAAGAGGGGACACATGTTGATGTAGAAGAGACATGAAGAAGAGGGGACACATGTTGATGTAGAAGAGACATGAAGAAGAGGGGACACGTGTTGATGTAGAAGAGACATGAAGAAGAGGGGACACATGTTGATGTAGAAGAGACATGAAGAAGAGGGGACACATGTTGATGTAGAAGAGACATGAAGAAGAGGGGACACATGTTGATGTAGAAGAGACATGAAGAAGAGGGGACACATGTTGATGTAGAAGAGACATGAAGAAGAGGGGACACATGTTGATGTAGAAGAGACATGAAGAAGAGGGGACACATGTTGATGTAGAAGAGACATGAAGAAGAGGGGACACATGTTGATGTAGAAGAGACACGTGTTGATGTAGAAGAGACTGAAGAAGAGGGGACACATGTTGATGTAGAAGAGACATGAAGAAGAGGGGACACATGTTGATGTAGAGGAGACATGAAGAAGAGGGGACACATGTTGATGTAGAAGAGACATGGAGAAGAGGGGACACATGTTGATGTAGAAGAGACATGAAGAAGAGGGGACACATGTTGATGTAGAAGAGACATGGAGAAGAGGGGACACATGTTGATGTAGAAGAGACATGAGGAAGAGGGGACACATGTTGATGTAGAAGAGACATGGAGAAGAGGGGACACATGCTGATGTAGAAGAGACATGAAGAAGAGGGGACACATGTTGATGTAGAAGAGACATGGAGAAGAGGGGACACATGTTGATGTAGAAGAGACATGGAGAAGAGGGGACACATGTTGATGTAGAAGAGACATGGAGAAGAGGGGACACATGTTGATGTAGAAGAGACATGAAGAAGAGGGGACACATGTTGATGTAGAAGAGACATGAAGAAGAGGGGACACATGTTGATGTAGAAGAGACATGAAGAAGAGGGGACACATGTTGATGTAGAAGAGACATGAAGAAGAGGGGACACATGTTGATGTAGAAGAGACATGAAGAAGAGGGGACACATGTTGATGTAGAAGAGACATGAAGAAGAGGGGACACATGTACAAGAGACATGGAGAAGAGGGGACACGTGTTGATGTAGAAGAGACATGAAGAAGAGGGGACACATGTACAAGAGACATGAAGAAGAGGGGACACATGTTGATGTAGAAGAGACATGAAGAAGAGGGGACACATGTACAAGAGACATGAAGAAGAGGGGACACATGTACAAGAGACATGGAGAAGAGGGGACACATGTTGATGTAGAAGAGCCATGAAGAAGAGGGGACACATGTTGATGTAGAAGAGCCATGAAGAAGAGGGGACACATGTTGATGTAGAAGAGACATGAAGAAGAGGGGACACATGTACAAGAGACATGAAGAAGAGGGGACACATGTACAAGAGACATGGAGAAGAGGGGACACATATTGATGTAGAAGAGACATGGAGAAGAGGGGACACATGTTGATGTAGAAGAGCCATGAAGAAGAGGGGACACATGTTGATGTAGAAGAGACATGAAGAAGAGGGGACACATGTTGATGTAGAAGAGACATGAAGAAGAGGGGACACATGTTGATGTAGAAGAGACATGGAGAAGAGGGGACACATGTTGATGTAGAAGAGACATGAGGAAGAGGGGACACATGTTGATGTAGAAGAGACATGAAGAAGAGGGGACACATGTTGATGTAGAAGAGACATGAGGAAGAGGGGACACATGTTGATGTAGAAGAGACATGAAGAAGAGGGGACACATGTTGATGTAGAAGAGACATGAGGAAGAGGGGACACATGTTGATGTAGAAGAGACATGGAGAAGAGGGGACACATGTTGATGTAGAAGAGACATGGAGAAGAGGGGACACATGTTGATGTAGAAGAGACATGAAGAAGAGGGGACACATGTTGATGTAGAAGAGACATGAAGAAGAGGGGACACATGTTGATGTAGAAGAGACACGAAGAAGTGGGGACACATGTTGATGTAGAAGAGACACGAAGAAGTGGGGACACATGTTGATGTAGGAGAGACATGAAGAAGAGGGGACACGTGTTGATGTAGAAGAGACATGAAGAAGAGGGGACACATGTTGATGTAGAAGAGACATGAAGAAGAGGGGACACATGTTGATGTAGAAGAGACATGAAGAAGAGGGGACACATGTTGATGTAGAAGAGACACGAAGAAGTGGGGACACATGTTGATGTAGAAGAGACACGAAGAAGTGGGGACACATGTTGATGTAGAAGAGACATGAAGAAGAGGGGACACATGCTGATGTAGAAGAGGGGACACATGTTGATGTAGAAGAGACATGAAGAAGAGGGGACACATGTTGATGTAGAAGAGACATGAGGAAGAGGGGACACATGTTGATGTAGAAGAGACATGAGGAAGAGGGGACACGTGTTGATGTAGAAGAGACATGAAGAAGAGGGGACACGTGTTGATGTAGAGGAGACACGAAGAAGAGGGGACACATGTTGATGTAGAAGAGACATGAGGAAGAGGGGACACGTGTTGATGTAGGAGAGACATGGAGAAGAGGGGACACATGTTGATGTAGAAGAGACATGAGGAAGAGGGGACACGTGTTGATGTAGGAGAGACATGGAGAAGAGGGGACACATGTTGATGTAGAAGAGACATGAGGAAGAGGGGACACATGTTGATGTAGAAGAGACATGAGGAAGAGGGGACACATGTTGATGTAGAGACATGGAGAAGAGGGGACACATGTTCCACATCCATCCGTCTCTTGTGATAAATCAGCTCGTACTTCCCGGACGGCAGAGCGAGCACACAACGCATTGGATCAGGCGCCGTCTCGTCTCTCGTCTCTCGATCGATAAAGTTATTCAATTAGGCTCTGGGCAGTCGGCACACGCAGCGCTTTCTCCCTTTATCTGCAGATTAACAGCACAAGCAATTCTTTAAAAAGGACGTGTTGATCGATACTGAGCGTGATCGTCTGAAAAGAGCTTCTGACAACACACACACACACACACACACACACACACACACACACACACACACACACACACACACACACACACAGACACACACTCCAATCAGCTAATGGCATCAGGGTGTGTGTGTGTGTGTGTGTGTGTGTGTGTGTTGCTAGCAGCCGTAGCTCCTCGTTGGAAGCTGTTCAGTGTTGATATGCAGTTTCTCTTCTGAACATCACACACACACACACACACACACACGCACACATAATTAATAATAATAACACATTTCAAAATAAAAGATCTCCTTTGTTGAGGAGACGGAATCCCTTCATTTGTTACAAAAGGCTTTTATTTTGAAATAGTTGCAGGAAAGTGACTTCCTTTAGTATAGGCTTCTTGGTTACTGAATATTATTATTGTTGTTGTTTACAAATTATCATGATGTTCAGGTGTATATCAGTATGTAGTGTCTCTACTTTAAAGAGTCCTCTCCTGCTGATGCTCAGGTGTATATCAGTATGTAGTGACTCTACTTTAAAGAGTCCTCTGCTGCTGATGCTCAGGTGTATATCAGTATGTAGTGTCTCTACTTTAAAGAGTCCCCTCCTGCTGATGTTCAGGTGTATATCAGTGTGTAGTGTCTCTACTTTAAAGAGTCCTCTCCTGCTGATGTTCAGGTGCATATCAGTATGTAGTGTCTCTACTTTAAAGAGTCCCCTCCTGCTGATGTTCAGGTGTATATCAGTGTGTAGTGTCTCTACTTTAAAGAGTCCTCTCCTGCTGATGTTCAGGTGTATATCAGTATGTAGTGTCTCTACTTTAAAGAGTCCTCTCCTGCTGGTGTTCAGGTGTATATCAGTATGTAGTGTCTCTACTTTAAAGAGTCCTCTCCTGCTGATGTTCAGGTGTGTATCAGTGTGTAGTGTCTCTACTTTAAAGAGTCCTCTCCTGCTGATGTCCAGGTGTATATCAGTATGTAGTGTCTCTACTTTAAAGAGTCCTCTCTGCTGATGTTCAGGTGTGTATCAGTATGTAGTGTCTCTACTTTAAAGAGTCCCCTCCTGCTGATGTTCAGGTGTGTATCAGTGTGTAGTGTCTCTACTTTAAAGAGTCCTCTCCTGCTGATGTTCAGGTGTATATCAGTGTGTAGTGTCTCTACTTTAAAGAGTCCTCTCCTGCTGATGTTCAGGTGCATATCAGTATGTAGTGTCTCTACTTTAAAGAGTCCCCTCCTGCTGATGTTCAGGTGTATATCAGTGTGTAGTGTCTCTACTTTAAAGAGTCCTCTCCTGCTGATGTTCAGGTGTATATCAGTATGTAGTGTCTCTACTTTAAAGAGTCCTCTCCTGCTGGTGTTCAGGTGTATATCAGTATGTAGTGTCTCTACTTTAAAGAGTCCTCTCCTGCTGATGTTCAGGTGTGTATCAGTGTGTAGTGTCTCTACTTTAAAGAGTCCTCTCCTGCTGATGTCCAGGTGTATATCAGTATGTAGTGTCTCTACTTTAAAGAGTCCTCTCCTGCTGATGTTCAGGTGTATATCAGTATGTAGTGTCTCTACTTTAAAGAGTCCTCTCTGCTGATGTTCAGGTGTGTATCAGTGGGTAGTGTCTCTACTTTAAAGAGTCCTCTCCGGCTGATGTTCAGGTGTATATCAGTATGTAGTGTCTCTACTTTAAAGAGTCCTCTCCTGCTGATGTTCAGGTGTATATCAGTATGTAGTGTCTCTACTTTAAAGAGTCCTCTCCTGCTGATGTTCAGGTGTATATCAGTATGTAGTGTCTCTACTTTAAAGAGTCCTCTCCAGCTGATGTTCAGGTGTATATCAGTAAGTAGTGTCTCTACTTTAAAGAGTCCTCTCCTGCTGATGTTCAGGTGTATATCAGTATGTAGTGTCTCTACTTTAAAGAGTCCTCTCCTGCTGATGTTCAGGTGTATATCAGTATGTAGTGTCTCTACTTTAAAGAGTCCTCTCCTGCTGATGTCCAGGTGTATATCAGTATGTAGTGTCTCTACTTTAAAGAGTCCTCTCCTGCTGATGTTCAGGTGTATATCAGTGTGTAGTGTCTCTACTTTAAAGAGTCCTCTCCTGCTGATGTTCAGGTGTATATCAGTGTGTAGTGTCTCTACTTTAAAGAGTCCTCTGCTGCTGATGTTCAGGTGTATATCAGTATGTAGTGTCTCTACTTTAAAGAGTCCTCTCCTGCTGATGTTCAGGTGTATATCAGTATGTAGTGTCTCTACTTTAAAGAGTCCTCTCCTGCTGATGTCCAGGTGTATATCAGTGTGTAGTGTCTATACTTTAAAGAGTCCTCTCCTGACAAACAATGCAGACAAACAGCTTTGGTTCGGTCCACCTGTCTTTGTCCGTCATCCTTGTACGTAACTGCGAAACCAAAATGTTCCCAAACCGGAGACTTCAACGATGCTGGAGGATTTTCCAGCTCAACTTTATCTGCGTTCGCCATTCATTTTTGACAGTTCCTCAAATTACTGACTACATTTGAACGCATCCCTCTGACCAGCTCTCATAGCATGCCTCTCGTCCAATGAAATGACTTGCTCGCTCTATGACGCGTTGAACCCAATAGATGAGAGTAACACCTGCGTCACTTCCGGGCAAAAATTACGGCCCCACCGACTTTTGGGGGAAAACAACGCTGCCATTTGAACGGCGGTAAATACAAATTCTGAAGTTTTTGCCAATCCGATCACATTTTTTGGAAAACCGTGGATTTTTGGATCTTCAAAGAGCCCGATTACGATGGCCAGTCAGGCAAACAATTACATTCGATCATTAGTAATCGACAATCGGTCTTGATATATGGTTACATTAAAATCAGTAGGCGAGGCTGTAATTTCTCCAGCTGTTACTCTCATGAGCGAGGCGGAACATAATAGTTTTATCATGCCAAAAAGCTGCCGTGTCGTTTATTGTACCTCAAACATTACAAATAATCAAGAGTTCAGTGTTTCTGAACTTCCTCTAAGAAGAAAGGACAGTAAAGGAAGAGCTCTGTGGCTTCAGGCTCGATCGCCGTTCAAATGACAGCGTTGTTAACCCCCAAAAATGGGCGGGCCGTAAAGTGACTTAGATGTTACTCTCATCTATGAAAATCGATAGCCTACCGCTATATTTAACCATATATCGAGCCCGATCGTCAATTTCTAATGGCTTAATGCAATTGTTGGAATCGGGCTTTTTGAAGATCCAAAAATCTCCGGTTTTCTTAAATTTCTGATCGGATTGGCAAAAACTTCAGAATTTGTATTGACCGCCGTTCAACTGACAGCATTGTTTTCCCCCAAAAGTGGGCGGAGCCGTTATTTTTGCCCGGAAGTGACGCATTTGTTACTCTCATCAATGTGAGCAAATTACGCAGCACCTGAGATTACTTCCAAGAAGTTGTTCACGTTCTCAATTGTTTTACGTTTAACGTTATATTCGTTCGGTACACTTCGGTACACACCTGTACCGAACCGAAGGGCACGTGTACCGTTACACCCCTAATATATATATATATATTATCTTATTATACAGAGTTGATACCTGTTAGTTGTGCCTTCATAGTGGGGAGGGGCTAACCCACGTGTGTTGAGTGGCACAGATCTATTATTAATGTAATAGGATGTAGTTTATGTGAATAAATGTTTATGTGGCGTTAGAGGTGAGATATTATGTGTTAACAGTTCATTTATTGCTCCGCTACTCGGCTACCGGAAGTAGCATGTCTGTAGCGTTTCACAATAAGAGCATCGGCTGCCGCTTCCCGCCAACCGGAAGTGGAACGTTATTCATTAGCGGTAGCTTAACTTTGAATCTCTGTGTTGCCTGGTGAAGAGTGTTTGACATTATATGTTAATGTGTTTATGATTATAAGAGAAGGGAGACATGTTGTTGTATAGCTGGTCTAGATTATTATTTCTACAGGGTTTGGCATTACTATGTCTGCTTAAATAAGTAAAGAAGTCAGACCTCATCGTAGCTCCTCATTTCCTCTACTCTGGACCTTTGGCCGACACACCTGGGTGAACGTAGTGATAGACACACAACTATTGCCAACACTCAGTTATCTCTAACTCTCCACCACAGTAATGGTGTTGCCGGGTTACAGCCTGCAGACTAACAGTGGTTATCATCTGAGTCATAAGTTGTTTGTTTCGTTGTTTTTAGGAAAGATATTCTTAGAAACGGATGATTGTTAGTTTATCTCACATCCACGAGTGTTTATCTCTTTTTACTTTCACGTCATCTTTCCTCCTAATGTTGGCGTTAAGAAAAGCTTCTTAAGCGTCAGTTCTGTGTGGGAAGGCCTGAACGATAATAACGTCACACATACATATTGTATATTACTAAGGGACACATCGTAAGTTATGTTAATGTGAAAGTGTGTGGCCGCAATCATCAGAAACGCTCTAAATCATAACACATATGTGGTATTACCTTTCTAGTGGCCTTCTGTTATTCATGTGTCTATCATTTCATTATGCAGTTACGTTCTTAGAAAATCTGAGAACGCTGTGATTTTTAAATGTATTTTTAAGTATTACATGCAGTTTAATTGAGTTATAAATAGCATTTACCATTTGACTATTTTTATTTGAAGATCTTTTGGTTAAATATATAGAGAAGTGAAGATTAAGTAAAACAAATTTGCAATAAAAAGATAATATAATCTGTAAACAAAATAAATAGAATAACAATTTATCATGAAATATAAGAACTGAACGCGTGGATTCTAGCGTCTGCAGACCATTCACATGCACTAAACCCCATAGGAGAGGGAACCCCCCGAAAGAGCAGAATAGGGTCCACGTTTGAAGAAGCATTAAATGGAAATAAGTAAAGTGTAGTACTAGTTACTTTGGTTTACTCCCAGTTGTAGTTCTCTTGGTAAAGACTGTTCTCTGTCCGGTTGCAGCTGCAGGCCCAGAAGCTGCGTCTGGCCCGCAGCCAGGGGCCGTACTACGGGGGCTCTCTGCCCAACGTCAACCAGATCGGGAGGAGCCATCAGGACCACTTCCAGGTGAGTACAAGTACAAGACCTGAGTACTTCTACTTTACTCAAGTACAAGATCTGAGTACTTCTACTTTACTCAAGTACAAGACCTGAGTACTTCTACTTTACTCAAGTACAAGATCTGAGTACTTCTACTTTACTCAAGTACAAGACCTGAGTACTTCTACTTTACTCAAGTACAAGACCTGAGTACTTCTACTTTACTCAAGTAGAAGACCTGAGTACTTCTACTTTACTCAAGAACAAGACCAGAGTACTTCTACTTTTACTCAAGATCAATACCTGAGTACTTCTACTTTTACTCAAGTACAAGATCTGAGTACTTTTACTCAAGTACAAGATCTGAGTACTTCTACTTTTACTCAAGTACAAGATCTGAGTACTTCTACTTTTACTCAAGTACAAGATCTGAGTACTTCTACTTTTACTCAAGTACAAGACCTGAGTACTTTTACTTTTACTCAAGTACAAGACCTGAGTACTTTTACTCAAGTACAAGATCTGAGTACTTCTCCTTTACTTGAGTACCTGACCTGAGTACTTCTCCCCTCAGGGCTCCTTCCCCTCCTCCCTGGAATCGAACCGCTCCACGCGGCACCACGGTCTGGTGGAGCGCGTGCAGAGAGATCGTGGATTCGTGTCTCCGGTGCGACCGTACCGCCGGCAGGTATCCTTCAAATCAAATCAAGTTTTATTTATATAGCACATTTATAAACGAAGTTTGGTCGAGCCATTACATATAATCAAATAGCCTACAGTAGAGACACTTTACAGCAAATACAACAACACAGATAGTTCAGAATATCAGTATGAGAAAAACGACACCCTCTGTCCTTATCCTTCAGTTCAGACCCTTCAGTTCAGACCCTTCGGTTCAGACGGGTCAGACCCTTCAGTTCAGACCCTTCAGTTCAGACGGGTCAGACCCTTCGGTTCAGACCCTTCAGTTCAGACGGGTCAGACCCTTCGTTCAGACCCTTCGGTTCAGACCCTTCGGTTCAGACCCTTCGGTTCAGACCCTTCGGTTCAGACCCTTCGGTTCAGACCCTTCGGTTCAGACGGGTCAGACCCTTCAGTTCAGACCCTTCGGTTCAGACCCTTCGGTTCAGACCCTTCGGTTCAGACGGGTCAGACCCTTCGGTTCAGACCCTTCAGATCAGACGGGTCAGACCCTTCAGTTCAGAACCCTTCAGTTCAGACCCTTCAGTTCAGACCCTTCAGATCAGACGGGTCAGACCCTTCAGTTCAGACGGGTCAGACCCTTCGGTTCAGAACCTTCAGATCAGACGGGTCAGACCCTTCAGTTCAGACCCTTCAGTTCAGACCCTTCAGTTCAGACCCTTCAGATCAGACCCTTCAGATCAGACCCTTCAGTTCAGACCCTTCAGTTCAGACGGGTCAGACCCTTCAGGTCAGACCCTTCAGTTCAGACCCTTCGGTTCAGACCCTTCAGTTCAGACAGGTCAGACCCTTCAGTTCAGACCCTTCAGTTCAGACCCTTCAGTTCAGACCCTTCAGTTCAGACGGGTCAGACCCTTCAGTTCAGACCCTTCAGTTCAGACCCTTCAGTTCAGACCCTTCAGTTCAGACGGGTCTGACCCTTCAGTTCAGACGGGTCAGACCCTTCAGTTCAGACCCTTCAGTTCAGACGGGTCAGACCCTTCAGTTCAGACGGGTCAGACCCTTCAGTTCAGACGGGTCAGACCCTTCAGTTCAGACCCTTCGGGTCAGACCCTTCAGTTCAGACCCTTCGGGTCAGACCCTTCAGTTCAGACGGGTCAGACCCTTCGGTTCAGACGGGTCAGACCCTTCAGATCAGACAGGTCAGACCCTTCAGTTCAGACGGGTCAGACCCTTCAGTTCAGACCCTTCAGTTCAGACGGGTCAGACCCTTCAGTTCAGACCCTTCAGTTCAGACGGGTCAGACCCTTCAGTTCAGACCCTTCGGGTCAGACCCTTCAGTTCAGACCCTTCGGGTCAGACCCTTCAGTTCAGACCCTTCAGTTCAGACGGGTCAGACCCTTCAGTTCAGACCCTTCAGTTCAGACGGGTCAGACCCTTCAGTTCAGACCCTTCGGTCAGACCCTTCAGTTCAGACGGGTCAGACCCTTCAGTTCAGACCCTTCAGTTCAGACCCTTCAGTTCAGACGGGTCAGACCCTTCAGTTCAGACGGGTCAGACCCTTCAGTTCAGACCCTTCAGTTCAGACGGGTCAGACCCTTCAGTTCAGACCCTTCAGTTCAGACGGGTCAGACCCTTCAGTTCAGACCCTTCAGTTCAGACGCTTCAGTTCAGACGCTTCAGTTCAGACCCTTCAGTTCAGACCCTTCAGATCAGACCCTTCAGTTCAGACCCTTCAGTTCAGACCCTTCAGTTCCGACCGAGAGGACCTGCAGAGTGTGTGTGTGTCTGTCAGGAGAAGAGCTAGGCCTACAGGGTGTTCTGTTGAAGACATACGTCAGCTAAATGTGCCAAATAATTAGATATTTCACTTGAAAACAATCCATGAAAAAGATTTTTTTTAAATGCCGAAAAACTATTCGATCGTTATCACTTTATCGTCAGATCAAGTCTGAATTTCTACTTCACAGCAGCTCCATTTTCAACATCAGACGAGGATCTAAATCTGTCAAAATGAAGTTAATTTTTTTATATTTTGATTCAAGTTATAGTATAATAAAATAATAATAAATACACTTTATTTATATATATTGGTTTACAGACATACAGGCAGCGATCCCCACTGCTCCCAACACTGCGATGGGTCAGATGCAGAACGTACCTTTCCCCTCTGTGGGACGATAAAGGGTTTATCCAATAAAAACATCACACTCAAGAGACGGATAAAAGACAATGGGGGGAATATTAGATTATCAAACAGCCTCACCCTGACCCTGTGTTCATCAGTGAGTCTGAACAACGCCCCGCCCCGGGGGATAGGGGACCTTTAAAGCCACATCAATGGATCCAGATTGACCCTGTTCCAGAGTGATGGGGGCATCGGGGAGAGAGGCGGAGGAAGGGATGCAGCAGTGTAGTCATGGACCAGGACCAGGACCAGGAAGTGACACCAGTCCTCCAGATGTGCAGTTCTTTGTGCACGGATGCTTTGTGTTTCCTTAACTCTCATCTCCTCAGGTGGACAGCTCGCCGTATAACTCCGCCTACCTGTCTCCCGCCTCCGGACCCCAGCTGGAGAAGGTACTCTCTCTCTTTACTTCCTGTCTGTCTCCATGTAAACGCCGCAGTCCTCGAGGAGGCCATGTTTGTTTTTAGCATCTTGCTTCTGTCTCCTCTGCTCCTGGAAGCCTGAGTGAAGCCTGAGGGACGCCCGGGGACGCCCGGGGTCTAAAGAGGGACACAAGACGTCCTCCAGTTAAAGCTATGAGATACTAAAATAGTGAGGGGAAAAGAGGAGTTTGATGCTAAAATGAGTTTCTCTCTGCACGCTGTAGGGCGGCTGCTAACGTTAGCTTAGCTTGTTTCTCCGATAACTCCAGATGTCCGAAATCCTTCATCCTGTAACTTAGGTTAAATTGACGCCATGACATATTGCCTAACAAGAAAAATAATTCTCTAAAATGGTAAATTAGCCGGAAGTCGATGGAGTTATCCGATGAAGTGAACGTGTGCCTTTAATCTCAGGGTTTTTTCTTGTAAACAAACCAATATATTTAGAAAACGCGAATATTAAACCTCATCACCCTGACTCTGTAATTGAATGTTTTGATTATTTTCCCCTGCAATGAAACCCACTGTACACAACTCAACAATTGTAGTCATTTTAAGACATGTTAACATGGAACGGCTGCTTATTATATCATTAACATATATATATATCAACACACATGTCATTTAAGGATTCGTTAGAAAAGCAGCATCTCCCTATAGAAGCTCTAGAAATACTCCTGCATTGAAGATGGAGCTTTAGAGGAAGTATTGAAACTGGCGATGTGTTGGGGGCGACGCTGAGGCTTCACCAAGGTCTTCACTCCGCAGCACTAACCTCTACACTAACAGGAAGTGGATTTCAGCCGGCGCGTCCAGCCAGTTCTTCTTTCTGGGAATCTGTTTCCTTTTTTATTTTAATTTCTTCGAGGCTTTTTCTTCTCTTTTCTGCAGTTTTTAACCTCCCAGCCTGCGTTCTGCCTGGAGATCCTTGTAACCAACACACACACGCATACACACAGACAGACAGACGGACAGACGGACAGACGGACGGACGGACGGACGGACGGATAGATAGACAGAAACACACACAGATAGACGACAGACGGATGGACGGACATACAGACGGACAGACGGATAGTTAGACAGACGGACAGACGGACAGACGGATAGTTAGACAGACAGACAGACAGACGGACAGACAGACAGACGGACAGATGGACAGACAGACAGACAGACGGATAGTTAGACAGACGGACAGACGGACAGACGGATAGTTAGACAGACAGACAGACAGACGGACAGACAGACAGACAGACGGACAGATGGACAGACAGACAGACAGACGGATAGTTAGACAGACGGACAGACGGACAGACGGATAGTTAGACAGACAGACAGACAGACGGACAGACAGACAGACAGACGGATAGTTAGACAGACGGACAGACGGACAGACGGACAGACGGACGGATGGACGGACGGACAGACGGACAGACAGACGGACAGAGAGAGAGAGAGAGAGAGGGACAGACAGACAGACAGACAGACAGACAGACGGACAGACAGACAGACAGACGTTCTAAAGAAGCGAAGGAGTTAATGGAATATTATACTGCCGATATTTACAATTAAAAAAGACTGTTTAATGAACCAGTCGCTCAATCGATTCAAACGTTGTGTTCAGGTTCCTTCTCTCCTCTTTGGAGGTCAGCTGAATAGATTGCAGCTGTGGACAAGAGAAGATATTTACGGTCGGCATCGTTGACATTCGTCGGCCCTTAAAAAGTAATCGAGGAGATCATTCACGAATAAATCGGCAATAAAATAAAGGGTACGCAGCCCGTGTGCCGAGTGCTCCGGCAGCAGCTAGGAATCACAGAGGCTCTTTAACTGAAGCTCGATGAGAAACGGCTCAGAGCTAAATTAATTAAAATGCCTCTCAAAATAAAAGCCCTTTGGGCGAGGGGGGGGAGAGTCCCACTTTATAAGATCTAAATCAGGACTGTCACGGCTTCTGAGGCAGTTTTATTTGTATTGAAACGACACCAGGCGCCAGAGAAGTGACAAGGAGACGACGGATGGCATCAGCAGGGAGTAAATATGTGCTGAAAGGAAACACAGAGAGGGTTTGTCCTTAAATTAAAGTTAAAGGTCCCTCTATTATCCTCTCCTTCATCACTATGTCACAGGTCTCAGATGTATCCAGAGCCTGTCTCTGATTGGCTGAAACACCAAACAGATCCTTGCAGCTTTACCAGTGCATGACATTGGGCCATCGAAGCTAATCTGCAGACGGCCCTGAGCCCAATAGAGATTGCCCTGAAAAATGCACGCGGACGAAATGGCGCACGAAGGGTTTGGGGGCCTCCCTCTCGAACATTTAGATGTTTGCAGGTCTTAGATGCTGTCTGGTGCATTCTCGACTGAATTATAAGATGAACCGCCACAATATTACATTGTACCATTTCAATTTTATTCTTAATTTCACTTGTTTGTTTGCTCGCTTGCATGCCCTGCATAGCTTTAAGAAACACTTAAGTTGTTGGTCAAGACACTTTCCATCTGATGAAGGCAAACAAGTAGAAAACATTACATTCAGTTATTCACACTATTACGGCCCCCGTTACAAATGTCTGTAATGTTATCTACTGTAAGTTGAATGCCTCCTCGTCCGGAAGCTGACCGAGCAGCAGTCGAGAGGAGCCGAGCGCATCCGCGGAGCACACGAAATGGCGACGTCAGAGTTCCCGTTAGCCGGCAAATCTAAATCTCTTCGGTCAAAATCATTTCTCTTTAGCGAAATACCGCTTCAGTTGCGCCACTTATGTGACAGACAAGAAGAGTCAACTCTAATGTCTATCATGTGGAGAAAGAGATGTCCTGTGTGGGTTGATTGTGCGTTGATCTGTTGGTAATGCCTCGGGGTTCCGGTGGGCATGTGAAACAAAGACACAATGCTGCGCTATACTTTGTGGCCTCGACCCGGTTGCATAGCGACACTTATTGTGTAGTTGTCTTTTAATAAGCAGGTAGTCATATCATTAGCTAGAACTAGCTGGATCTGATCGATATGGACATAAACGCGAGTGAAGTCTGATCTGACGGGAGAGAGAGATCAGCTGCTGCTGACGAGTCGACACGCAGCTCTGCATGATCACCTGCAGCGGTGAGCGGAACAAAACACAACTTCAGGTTAGAATATCACACGTAGCTATTTTAATGACCTCTCAAACTACCGTAACTAGTTATATATGTTTAGTTTTCACTGTCGGGTCACTCATTACTGATCCCGCGAGCTGCATGATACTGGCATAATAGATTGCCCGATCGGGCACCCAGCAGGTGAGGCTTCATTGCCCGAGCTAAATACTAGATGGGCCCACGGGCAGTCCTTAATGTCGAGTCATGATTACCCATAATCCCCTCTGTTTCAGCCCTGTTCCAAAGTGCTGATTCTCTGTCTGTTACTTCAGATGAAAGCAAGGAGCCCCTCCCCACGCCCCTCTGAGAGACATCTGGTTACAAAGAACTCAATGGAGCTCTTGTACCTCATTCACACCTACGGTGTTTCAGGGCCGGTTCGGAGCTGGAGCTTAAAAGCACCGGGTTTTCCTGTTCACACCGCAGCGGAGCCGCCTCTTAGCTCCGGAATCCGGTTCGTTTCAAGAACCACATTTTTTTCCCGCCAGAGCAAAAGCACCGCATACGTCACGCTTACGTCGAGGCGGGGGCAGGGGCGGGATCAACTCCTGAACAACAACAAACAACAAGCCGGCGTTTTATCCAGTTTGTACACAACGATGGAGAAACTTGGCAAGCAGCAGTGGTCCATGAGGGAGACCAGCTACCTGCTGGGAAGCTGGGCTTCCGAAGAGGTACAGAGGAAGCTGGAGCACAATCGGCCATTGTTGTGTGTTGTTGTTGTTGTTGTCAGCTGTGAGGGGTTTCCGCGTTTTGGCTTTATGAAGCAGGCACGCAAACGGTTACGCCATGACGCAAACGATGACGCAGCACCAGTCGGACTCTGGGCGGTGTGAAAAGAGCCGGAGCTAAACCGAAGAACCGGTTCTGAACCTGAAAAGCTCTAGCACGGAGCTTGAACCGGAGTTGCGTTGGTGTGAATGAGGTACAGGAGGAGATTCAGGTGATAAGGGGGGGGGGCACAGAGGTCGCGTTAACCGAATATATTCCGGCGATGACGAATTTGTTTTAACAATGACGGAAAAATCTGAAAGCAGTCGGATTAGAACAAACTCAGAACAGCGCCGAGGTTCCCCCGCAGCAGGGCTCCGGTGTTATGCCGTTATCTCGTTTCCAGACCTAACTCTGCCGAACAAATCATTGAAATGTCTGGGAGTCTATGCTTTACGCTGTGGCGCACTCCCAGTGGGCGTGTGCCGTGTTATGCACCCCTTGTCGCGGGAACACGCATTTGAAAATGAAACGTTTACACCTTAAAACGAAAAGTAAACGTCCAGGGTTTTTTGAATGGTAGTTTTCAGACCGAGCCGTTTAGTGGTCGCTCATATCGTCTTGATTCTTGTGTTTAAACTTTTCGCTCCGTGGCCGTTTCTCAATCTCGAGGATGCTGGCTTGGTAGTCGCGTACTTCCAAGTCACTTCCTTCAGAAACGAAGCAAGTATGCTTCCAAGCCACGGCTTCGGAAAACGAAGAAGAATGGAACAGGCTAACAAGTGTGCCACTCTCTCTAACGGTTTCAACGTAAACTGTACCCGAAAAGTAAATCCCTCACGATGTCTATCTAATTATGAACTTGCTTTACTTTCACGGAACACATTGTTGGTGATAAACAAATGTAACAAAGTCACATATGTACCAACACGTGTTCTACGCCACTACATACTTACATTTAAACGTGTGCTGCGTCGGTTCAGCCATTCTCCGCAAGGGTTTTTGAAATCGGTCCGTGCGCAAAGCATTGTGGGGATTTTAAGGACGCGAAGTCTACCCGTGTGCAGCCTCGAAATGTCCCCCAAACCAAGGACGCGGCCTCGGTGGAATTCCAAGTGTGCTGGAGATTGGAACAGTCCTTCGGCGGCACTCGATCGATGACGTAGCATCCTTGAAAACATTGGCTTGGAAGCCAGTATCCTCGAGATTGAGAAACGGCCCGTATTTTGATGGTTGGGGTGTTGCAATATAGGTTGGTCAGGGGGACGTTATTTGTTGACGCACAGGTGGCCCGAGTGGACGCCGTGAGCCGAGGGACCGGCTGCCGCGAAACGACTCGCAGTCTGAAAATTACGCTAGCGCTAACAGTTCACGAGACCCCCCCCTTCCTCCTCCTCCTCCGCTTGCTTCTCCGAGCCCTCTTCCTCCTCCTCCTCCTCCTCCTCCTCCTCCTCTTCCTGCTGCTTCTTCTTTCCTCCTCTCTCCGATGTTTTCCCGGTGGTAACTTTTTGTTCTTGTCGATCATAAAAAAAGGAATTGGTCTGGAAACTTCCCCGGGGATAAAAGCCAGTTGTTTCGTCTCCCCGTCACTGCACTCAACAGGTGAATCCCCCTCTTCCTCTTCCTCCTCTTCCTCCTCCCTCCACCATCAGAGTGGAAGTGGAGGATGAAATAATGACAGCATGTTGGGGGAAATGAGAATCCCGTGGAGCTTCTGTTTGAAATGTTTCTTCTTCCGGACTCAGACAAAATAAATGCGTCTATTTTCTCCTTCCTTTTGACTTTGACCAATCTCAAGATCTCTTTTTTCTGTTTTCTAAACACATCTGTGAGTATACCGCTGTTATCAATATCATGAGGATAACATGCTTGTGTGTATACCTAGGTAAGTATAATGAAAATACTCAAGTGAAGTACAAATACCTAAAGTCTGTGTGCTTTGTCACCGTGACGGAGTGTGGTTTATAGCAGGGAGCGGTCAGGTGTTCCTCCTCTCAGGGGAAGCCAGCACGGCATCGCTCCGATATCACAGCTTTACTGTCATCTATCACCATGGAGATTAAAACAGCGCTGGTGTTATGGAGAGATTGTCTGATTGAAGTGTTTACGTTTTTATTGGATCTCTCGGCCCTCAGGACTAACTCTGACTCGGCGCTCCACACCAGCGTGATGAACCCCCCCCAAGGAGACCCCTTCTCCACAGGGGGGCCCCTCCAGAGCAGCAGACGCTCAGGTGAGGCCACACACACATATACATCACATCTAGAGACAGACAAACTCAGGGAAGCAGGATGATCTCCATATTAACACCGCTTTTGATTATTTAAGTATCTAACATTAGGCTTTAAAGGAACTACAGCACGGTCACATGACTTCACGTCACCACCGCTAAGCTAAAGGAAGCTAATGTTGGGCTATAAAGGAACTACAGCACGGTCACATGACTTCACGTCACCACCGCTAAGCTAAAGGAAGCTAATGTTGGGCTATAAAGGAACTACAGCGCGGTCACATGACTTCACGTCACCACCGCTAAGCTAAAGGTGGCTAATGTTGGGCTATAAAGGAACTACAGCACGGTCACATGACTTCACGTCACCACCGCTAAGCTAAAGGTGGCTAATGTTGGGCTATAAAGGAACTACAGGACGGTCACATGACTTCACGTCACCACCGCTAAGCTAAAGGAAGCTAATGTTGGGCTATAAAGGAACTACAGCGCGGTCACATGACTTCACGTCACCACCGCTAAGCTAAAGGAAGCTAATGTTGGGCTATAAAGGAACTACAGCGCGGTCACATGACTTCACGTCACCACCGCTAAGCTAAAGGTGGCTAATGTTGGGCTATAAAGGAACTACAGCACGGTCACATGACTTCACGTTACCACCGCTAAGCTAAAGGTGGCTAATGTTGGGCTATAAAGGAACTACAGCCCGGTCACATGACTTCACGTCACCACCGCTAAGCTAAAGGTGGCTAATGTTGGGCTATAAAGGAACTACAGCACGGTCACATGACTTCACGTTACCACCGCTAAGCTAAAGGTGGCTAATGTTGGGCTATAAAGGAACTACAGCCCGGTCACATGACTTCACGTCACCACCGCTAAGCTAAAGGTGGCTAATGTTGGGCTATAAAGAACTACAGCACGGTCACATGACTTCACGTCTCCACCGCTAAGCTAAAGGTGGCTAATGTTGGGCTATAAAGGAACTACAGCACGGTCACATGACTTCACGTCACCACCGCTAAGCTAAAGGTGGCTAATGTTGGGCTATAAAGGAACTACAGCACGGTCACATGACTTCACGTCACCACCGCTAAGCTAAAGGTGGCTAATGTTGGGCTATAAAGGAACTACAGCACGGTCACATGACTTCACGTCTCCACCGCTAAGCTAAAGGTGGCTAATGTTGGGCTATAAAGGAACTACAGCACGGTCACATGACTTCACGTCACCACCGCTAAGCTAAAGGAGGCCAATGTTGGGCTATAAACGAACTACAGCACGGTCACATGACTTCACGTCACCACCGCTAAGCTAAAGGAGGCCAATGTTGGGCTATAAAGGAACTACAGCACGGTCACATGACTTCACGTCTCCACCGCTAAGCTAAAGGTGGCTAACATTAGGCTTTAAAGGAACTACAGCACGGTCACATGACTTCACGTCACCACCGCTAAGCTAAAGGAAGCTAATGTTGGGCTATAAAGGAACTACAGCACGGTCACATGACTTCACGTCACCACCGCTAAGCTAAAGGAGGCCAATGTTGGGCTATAAAGGAACTACAGCACGGTCACATGACTTCACGTCTCCACCGCTAAGCTAAAGGAGGCTAATGTTGGGCTATAAAGGAACTACAGCACGGTCACATGACTTCACGTCTCCACCGCTAAGCTAAAGGTGGCTAATGTTGGGCTATAAAGGAACTACAGCACGGTCACATGACTTCACGTCACCACCGCTAAGCTAAAGGTGGCTAATGTTGGGCTATAAAGGAACTACAGCACGGTCACATGACTTCACGTCACCACCGCTAAGCTAAAGGAGGCTAATGTTGGGCTATAAAGGAACTACAGCACGGTCACATGACTTCACGTCACCACCGCTAAGCTAAAGGTGGCTAATGTTGGGCTATAAAGGAACTACAGCACGGTCACATGACTTCACGTCACCACCGCTAAGCTAAAGGAGGCTAACGTTGGGCTATAAAGGAACTACAGCACGGTCACATGACTTCACGTCACCACCGCTAAGCTAAAGATGGCTAACGTTGGGCTATAAACGAACTACAGCACGGTCACATGACTTCACGTCACCACCGCTAAGCTAAAGGAGGCTAATGTTGGGCTATAAAGGAACTACAGCACGGTCACATGACTTCACGTCACCACCGCTAAGCTAAAGGTGGCTAATGTTGGGCTATAAAGGAACTACAGCACGGTCACATGACTTCACGTCACCACCGCTAAGCTAAAGGTGGCTAATGTTGGGCTATAAAGAACTACAGCACGGTCACATGACTTCACGTCACCACCGCTAAGCTAAAGGAGGCTAATGTTGGGCTATAAAGGAACTACAGCACGGTCACATGACTTCACGTCACCACCGCTAAGCTAAAGGTGGCTAATGTTGGGCTATAAAGGAACTACAGCACGGTCACATGACTTCACGTCACCACCGCTAAGCTAAAGGAGGCTAATGTTGGGCTATAAAGGAACTACAGCACGGTC
>CM070430.1:6146974-6154474 GCA_036324595.1 Champsocephalus gunnari
ACGCAGCTGGGCATCAACGCCGCCAACGCTCAGGGAGGAAACGCCAACTTCCACCACCACACGCCAGGTACAACTCCACCTGTCTGTCTGGAATCACGTGAGGGTTCAAGATCTCACGGGATCTGTGGGGGCTGCTCAGTGACTCTGTCTGAGCTTAAACTCTCTTAAACCAGGTCTTTAAATATCTACTGATATTCATCTGATGCTTCACCGGCTCTGTGGCGCGTCCGGTTGAAGTGTAGTTATTATTTATTTGCAGAGCAATGCTGCTAGCGCTAGACTCCTAGCGCTAGACTCCTAGCACTAGGAGTCTAGTGCTAGGAGTCTAGCACTAGACTCCTAGCGCTAGACTCCTAGGGCTAGACTCCTAGTGTTAGACTCCTAGCACTAGACTCCTAGCACTAGACTCCTAGGACTAGACTCCTAGGACTAGACTCCTAGCGCTAGACTCCTAGGGCTAGACTCCTAGGGCTAGACTCTTAGCGCTAGGAGTCTAGCACTAGACTCCTAGCACTAGACTCCTAGCACTAGACTCCTAGCGCTAGACTCCTAGCGCTAGACTCCTAGCGCTAGACTCCTAGCGTTAGACTCCTAGCGCTAGGAGTCTAGTGCTAGGAGTCTAGCGCTAGACTCCTAGCACTAGACTCCTAGGACTAGACTCCTAGCACTAGACTCCTAGCGCTAGACTCCTAGCGCTAGACTCCTAGCGCTAGACTCCTAGCACTAGACTCCTAGCACTAGACTCCTAGCACTAGACTCCTAGCACTAGACTCGTAGCACTAAACTCGTAGCGCTAGACTCCTAGCGCTAGACTCGTAGCGCTAGACTCCTAGCACTAGACTCCTAGTGCTAGGATTGGTTAAAAGCAAGACCACGTGTCACTGTGTGCTCTGCATGTGTGACCATTAAAGAGGGTTTCATCCTCCATTTCTATCTATTCTATATTCTATCCTAGCGTCGCCAGCTTTATCGACCTCCACCCACCAGAGAAATCGTTTTTAAGCTTTTAAAGGTGGGGTAGGTAATTTTGGAGAAACCAGCTCGAGTGCGCTAGAATTTGAAAATACACAGCCGGAAGAAATCTGCCACTTCCTCACAGAGCCCCTCCCCCTTCCTCACAGAGCCCCTCCCCCTTCCTCACAGAGCCCCTCCTCCAACACACACGAACATGACCAATGAGGGCAGAGATCAGTTTGTGCCCCGATGGAAGGCTGACAGGCAGGTAGGCCATCCAGTTACTTTAGCCGGCTCAGATGATTGGTCGAGCTTCTTACAGCGCCACGGCTTCCACGGATGATATTTATTATGTATTTGTTGTCAAAGCACTTCAGATATTCATTGCTATCGGGACGTTAAGAGCATTCCATGGAATATAACAACAAGTGTATCTCGAGCCGGTTTCTCAAACTTACCTACCCCACCTTTAAATGAACTGTTATTAAATTATAACAGTTTGTTTCTCCTCTTAAAACTATTTAGATGAACTATTTTGTATTACTTTTACTCAAGTACATGATCCGAGTGCTTCTACTAGAGGTACTCCTCCCAGCCTCTCATTAACCTGGTTCAGTGTGTGTGGATCAAAGTGTCGGCTAAGAGCAGGTTAGCACAGGAAGTGTGTGGGCGAGGGGATGAGACGAAGGCGGGATGTACGGCGAGGCCAGGCGCTAAATTTAGCCTTCAGAGAGAAAAGAGAGGAGGGTGCTTTTTTATTTTCAGGGCGGAAGTGCAGTCGGAAAATGTGGCCTTGTTTTATGGTGTGTGTGTGTGTGTGTGTGTGTGTGTGTGTGTGTGTGTGTGTGTGTGTGTGTGTGTGTGTGTGTGTGTGTGTGTGTGTGTGTGTGTGTGTGTGTGTGTGTGTGTGTGTGTGTGTGTGTGTGTGTGTGTGTGTGTGTGTGTGTGTGGTGTGTGTGTGTGTGTGTGTGTGTGTGTGTGTGTGTGTGTGTGTGTGGTGTGTGTGTGTGTGTGTGTGTGTGTGTGTGTGTGTGTGTGTGTGTGTGTGTGTGTGTGTGTGTGTGTGTGTGTGTGTGGTGTGTGTGTGTGTGTGTGTGTGTGTGTGTGTGTGTGTGTGTGTGTGTGTGTGTGTGTGTGGTGTGTGTGTGTGTGTGTGTGTGTGTGTGTGTGTGGGGTGTGTGTGGCGAACGGGAGTCTAAATGTGTGTGTGTGTGAAGATTATCGCGTGTGTGTAAACAGTGTGTGTGTGTGTAAACAGGTGTGTGTAAACAGGTGTGTGTGTGTAAACAGGTGTGTTCTCGTCCCCCTCAGGTCTAATGGCGTCTCTGCAGACTACGCTTAGCAACCCCTCCCTGCAGTCGTCGCTAAGCAACCCCAACATCCAGTCGTCTCTCAGCAACCACTCCTTCTCCAACTCTCTGAGCTCCGCCTCCCTGCACTCGTCGCTCAGCAACCCCTCGCTGCAGTCCTCGTTAAGCTCCTCCCCCTCGCTGCAGTCCTCCCTCAGCAGCCAATCGCTGCACTCCTCCCTCAGTAGCTCCTCCCTGCAGTCGGTGTCCAGCGGTAACCCCGGATACGGCGGCGGAGGCTCCTCCTCTTTCTCGCCGTCGCTAAGCACATCGCCACGGAGACGGGTGCAGCTCTCCCCCCTCATCCTGCCCCTGGGGGGGGACTCCCGGAGGCATCACTCCAAGCAGTTCTCCCCCACCATCTCCCCCACGCTGTCCTCCATCACACAGGTAACTACGGATTGATGTTATTGGACTTTTCTTCAAATAGGTTTCCATCTGGGTTTTTACATGTATTAGAACAAGTTCCTTGACAGTGAGTCTCACACAATATAGTACATATACAATATAGTACATAGTATAATCAAAAAGTACAATACACAATAGTAATTATTAGGGATGCACGATATTGGTTTTTTGAAACCGATACCGATAACTTCCTGCTTCTCAAGACCGATACCGATAATAATATAATATATATATATATTAAATGTACCTGTAGTTTTTGCACACCTGTGAGCAAAGGACATGAGCATTACTACTGTGAACAAAACAAAGCCAAGAACAGTTTTGACTTCAAAGTGACCATATTTATTTTCCCAAAGAAATACAAAAGCCCCGTGGATAGGTGAAAGCCCCGGTGCCTTTGCAGCTGGCTTTGGGGCGGTGGTGGCGTAGTCGAGAGGGACTCGGCTTGGCAACTGGAAGGTCACCAGTTAAAGTCCCGGCAAGACCAAGTGCTACCGAGGTGTCCCTGAGCAAGGCACCGTTAATATCAGAAATCTAACTATTGTCTAGATTGGCTATAATGCTAATTGACACCACTTATGCTAATTGTGTAAATGTCCCAACACATGCAGGCTAGCATCCGGCAGTCTCCATGTGCTGGAGACCCTACTATACATACACTTTAGGGGTACTCAACATTTCTGTGTGCTGGCAACGAGCCCAGCGGTTCTCAAACCGAGGGTACTGCAGGTATTATCAAGGATTTTCGCGGACCACCTCATATGCAAACTGTAAAAATAAGTACGTTAAAACTCAGATATTTCTTATTGTTAATTACGGACAACACTAAAGTACACTACTGGTTACCCATGGTTACGTGTGTGCACGCAACACCGCAAACATGGATCGGTGGCTAGCATCATGTTCTCTGAAGAGAAGAGAGGTTACCGTTGATGAAGATAATGAGTGAGTCGGAGGACACGCCAGATTCCGCAGAACGAAACGAAGAAAGGGAAGATGAAGAGAAAGTACAACGGGAACTACTTGGAACTGGGATGTACCTACACAGGCACTGAAGATGAGCCTTTGCCAATATGCGTTCTGTGCTACGAGACTCTGGCGAACGGGACCCTGGCGAACGGGACCCTGGCGAACGGGACCCTGGCGAACGACGGGACCCTGGCGAACGACGAGACCCTGGCGAACGACGAGACCCTGGCGAACGGGACCCTGGCGAACGGGACCCTGGCGAACGAGACCCCGGCGAACGGGACCCTGGCGAACGGGACCCTGGCGAACGGGACCCTGGCGAACGGGACCCCGGCGAACGGGACCCCGGCGAACGGGACCCCGGCGAACGGGACCCTGGCGAACGGGAACGGGACCCTGGCGAACGGGACCCCGGCGAACGGGACCCCGGCGAACGGGACCCCGGCGAACGACGAGACCCTGGCGAACGGGACCCTGGCGAACGGGACCCCGGCGAACGACGAGACCCTGGCGAACGACGAGACCCTGGCGAACGGGACCCTGGCGAACGACGAGACCCTGGCGAACGGGAGTCTAAAACCAGCTAACCTTCGCCGTCAATGTTGGAATCTGGCACTACGTTTATATATGTACTTATTTTTACGGTTTGCATATGGTCCGCATAAACAAAAGGTTTGAGAACCCCTGAACTCCACGACTAACTCATTAGATTCAAAGATTCAAAGGTGTTATTCAAAGGAGAATTTCAAATAGAAAAAGTGCAGAATAGTCTATACACAAGTAATTGGAATATGAATATTAGATATGATATATTAGATATGATATATTAGATATGATATATTAGATATGATATATTAGTAGTACTTTTTCACTTCACACAGCTCGGGAGTGGAGTGCACCAGCTGGGCGTAACTCTACGTCCGACGAGAAGGTTAAGACCAAACTAAAGTTATGACTCGTGCACCACTTAGACTTAAGCCCTGTATGCGTTGCCCGGGTGTAACTTTCACGCCTAGTGTGGAGCAGGCGTGAATCGGGAAGACAGACTAGTAACCATAGTAACGTAAAACAGGCAAGAAGGAAATTAACGATGGCAGGGCATCTTGCTTACAGGTTTATCAAGGAAAGGGCGTTAAGACGAGAGAGTCGTCCGTGATGGAACAAACCCACTGGACATCTGTTCGGACAGTGAGCTGAGAGAGGTTTCGTTTCGGCAGACCTTTTTGAATGAATCGAGGAGATCTCCCCTCAACGGCAGCACGGATCAGACGGAAACGATGCGCTCTCCCCAACCTTGCTTGCTTTGAATGGAGAAGTTCGAGTGTTAACAACAATTACTGCTTGGCGTGTCTTGAGGCGGACAGTGGACACGCAGCTTAAGACTAGGCGCAGCTACGACCGTGACTAGTCAGGCTTGGTGCACTCCCGCTAAGCTAAGCCTGACGTTAGAGTTAAGACCTACTTTTAGGCCTAGCTGGTGCACTCCACTCAGCTGTTTGGCAGTCTTATTATGGTGAATAATAACATGTCCAACCCCCACCCCGTCCACAGGGCGTCCCTCTGGACACCAGCAGGCTTCCTCTGGACCAGCGGCTCCCTCCATACCCGCTCAGCCAGTCCCAGCAGCACCAGCAGGGCTCCCAGCAGCACCAGCAGGGCTCCCAGCAGCACCAGTCCCACCCTCAGGGCTCCCAGCAGCACCAGCAGCACCAGCAGGGCTCCCAGCAGCAGCAGCAGGTCTCCCAGCAGCAGCAGCAGCAGCAGCAGCAGCAGCAGCAGGTCTCCCAGCAGCAGCAGCAGCACCATCAGCTCCACCTTCAGAATCTCCGCAACTCTCACAACCAGCAGCTGCAGCACTTCAGCTCAGCAGAGGTGAGAGAAGTACTCAGATCTAAAGTAGATTGTTCTTACGGCTACACAGCATGGTACAAAGGTGGGAAGTAGTGGAGTACAAATACTTTGTTACTGTACTTAAGTAACGAAAGTTACGCATGTAACTCCCGTCTATGAATCCTGGATGACCGCCAGACGCAAGTCGAGTATTCATGTCAGTCACGTGTGTGAGTTCAGTCCGATATAACCTTGACGCGGGAACATGAGTGACTAAGAACTCTGGCGATCATCCAGGATTCATAGGACCGTAGTTACAGACATAACTTTCGTTCTATTTCATCCTTTCTGACCGCCAGAGGCAGTACTTAGCACTGGATGACTTATACCAACAGTCATGAGGAAACCTGAGTGCCCACCCTATAGGGATGGCCTAGGCGGACTCTGCAGGAGGACCACACCCAGCGGGTGAGGGGCGGCAACAATCACGCTGTAGTATCTGGAGAATGTGCTCGGAGATGCCCATGTGGCCGCGGCACACTCTCAAGGTCGCCCATGACGTGGAGACGCTCCTGGTAGAGTGGCACTTTCCTCAGGGTGGGTATGCCTGGGCGATGACGTCCACGATCCAGTGGGACAAGCACTGCTTTGAGAGCGCACGGCCCCTTCGAGGACCACCGTAACGGAGAAAGAGCTGTTCAGACCGCCGTGTGCCTGCGGTAGTCTGGACATAAGCTCCAAGGGCCCATGAGAGGCTCCGTGTATTTTATTATTATATTATATAGAGTCGTTATTCATTTGTTTTAAAGCTCAATAAATAACAAAGAAGACCTTTGACCGGCACTTTTATGATTGTGTCCGGAAGATTTAAACTTTAATACACGTTGACTGGCGAACAACTCTGCCCGGTTCCCTCGGCCCCCACCGCGGAGAATAAACAGAAGGGCAACCATGACAACCATGCTTCTTCTTCGCTGCTTTTGTGGAGGAAGTTACAGCGCCACCTACAGGCTCCTGCATGTACTGCAGCTTCTCCAGCGGTTGGAGCTAAACGGAGCGGTCTCGTGCGGACAGACACTATCCGGATAACTGTTGCGTGTGGACGGAAGCTTGTTTGCGTTAATCCTATGCGTTTCGCCGTTTTCGTCCTCGTGTGGCTCCCCACTGTGCTGTTGTCAACCCTTGCGTGTTGAGATGTGATGGCAGCCACATACACCCTGACGGTAGCGGGACACCGGCCGTCGTCCAGGAGGGACCGCGGGAACTCAAGGACAGTAGGCACCGGGCGATGCACTGGTTTCACCCTTGGCACCAGTCAGAAAATAGTTCCTACCTGTTTTCGTACTGTCGACGAGTAGACGTTGCCCTATGCAGTCGCTCGGCAGCGGCTCGGGCCCTCCAGACGGGCAGCGCGGTTAAGGCCCCCTAGCAGCACGAGGCACACATTGCAGGCCTACTTTGAGGACGGTGCTTTTTAAAGTGAAAGAATAATAAAAATAAGATAAGATAAGATAAAGCTTTATTCAATCAATCAATCATCAATGTTTATTTATAGCCCAATATCACACATGTTACATTTGTCTCAGTGGTCTTCACAGTGTGTACAGAATATCAGTATGACAATACGACACCCTCTGTCCTTAGACCCTCTGTCCTTAGACCCTCTGTCCTCAGAACCTCTGTCCTCAGACCCTCTGTCCTTAGACCCTCTGTCCTCAGACCCTCTGTCCTCAGACCCTCTGTCCTTAGACCCTCTGTCCTTAGACCCTCTGTCCTCAGACCCTCTGTCCTCAGAACCTCTGTCCTCAGACCCTCTGTCCTTAGACCCTCTGTCCTTAGACCCTCTGTCCTCAGACCCTCTGTCCTTAGACCCTCACATCGTACAAGGAAAAACTTCCAAAGAAAACCCAGTCTAAGGGAACATGGGAGAAACCTCAGGGAGAGCAACAGAGGAGGGATCCCTCTCCCAGGACGGACAGACGTGCAATAG
>CM070430.1:6159474-6179353 GCA_036324595.1 Champsocephalus gunnari
AGGGGGCGCTCACGGACCACACTTTGAGAAGCACTGCTCTAGAACCATTACCAGTGTCAGTTGTTAAATCAGTCTTCCTGATTTCTTGTTCGACTGTTAGAAACTAGCATGCTGCTCTCATGTTGGAAGAGGACGTTCAGTGTTTC
Source organism: Champsocephalus gunnari (assembly GCA_036324595.1). Lineage (NCBI taxonomy): Eukaryota > Metazoa > Chordata > Actinopteri > Perciformes > Channichthyidae > Champsocephalus > Champsocephalus gunnari. The sequence goes on from CM070430.1 coordinate 6,159,621, forward strand.
CCTCCCTCCCTCCTTCCGCAGGAGACTCCCCCCCTGGCCTCTCTAAAGAGATCACCAGCGCTCTGTCTCACGTCCCGGGCTTCGAGATGGACCCCTTCTCTCTGGACGACCCGCTCCGGATGGACCCCCTGGCTCTGGACATGCTGGACGGGGATCTGATGCTGGCCGACCCCGCCGTGGAGGACTCCTTCCGATCCGACCGCTTCAAGTGAGGAGGAGGGAACCCACGAGAGACGTCGAACCTCCGAGGACATTTCTCTCCTGGACCGTCAGACGCACTTAACTCAAAAAAAGCTCTCGCGACGCTCGAAGTCAAGAAAAACCCGTGGCTGTGTCTCGATTCGCGTTCTTCTGTTCCAGCTGTTTAGTGCGTCCCAATGCGAAGTACAGCAACATGCACTGAGGGTACCGGATGGAGCCGGTCACATGTCACGGCTCAACGACAACCGCCATCTTGGCTACGTAGCTGAAGCTAAGCCGCGAATGCTCCGGTGAACAAAGCGCTGTACAAAAAAACATACGATATGACTTCACTATTCAAAAACTACAATACTGCGGTCCAACAAAGAAGCAATCCCTAATTCGGGTTCATACGGGGTGAAGGAATAAGTCCTCGCACTCAGGCATGACTCAGCATTTTAGCACTTCCTGTCCCCTTGTCTGGAAGTCGATGGTTTTATTGAATTAGCTTTCGGTAAGATGCCTGAATCAGGGCGTAATGTACCACTATACTCGTGTCCAAAAGAAGCCCCGATCGTTATCTGGGTTTGACTCGGCAGCCCGTAAGGATCCGGCAGCTCAAACAATCGCTGCTAACTAGCTAGCTTGCTAACAACGGCGTTCTGAAGGGAGTACCCGGATTGAGACGCTTCTCTTATTGCTTACGGCGTTAGCTTGTACGATCTGCATGTCAATGGGAAATGCAAAAGAAAAAATGCCGTAGAAAAATAGTCTGTAAAACCAACAGTGCTTGTACGATCGAGAAAAAGAAAATATGCATCGTGATGATCGGTCCGACTGTTGCTAGGGACGCGTGCGCCCGATAGTTCAGGTTCCTCCGCTTTATCCGCCACTTTGACAGGAACTCAGCCATGACTCAGAGGTCTGTATATTTTTGTAACGAAAGCGTCCCCTGCGCCGACGGTCCTCAGAACAAAGGAGGGTCGATTAGGTTAACGGTGTGTTCGGTGCGAAGCCCCCGATATGCTGCTGCTTCTCAAGTGACTTAATCATGATGCCCCGCCCCCCGTCCCCAAAATGGACGAATGTATATATTTTCTGAATGTAATCCGGGTGGTGACGGTCACCTCGTGCTCTTCAGACGGTAGAGACGGACGTACATCTATTCTGTTTCAACGATTTTTACCGCGTTGTTGGTGATTTTGGTGTAAAACGACATTTGGGTTCGAATTTCGTTTTTTTTCGCTCGGGTGTTATAAAGTATTTCGGAGAAGATTATTTGTGACTTTTTTGCTCTTTAAAAATCTACTAAAGATTTTTGCCTTTTTCTAAAAACACAAATCAATCGGAGAAGCTCGCATTACAAGTTTCTGATCGATTGATTTTCTAATTGTTTTCGACGTCATTAGAATATCGATAAAACGAATCGTTGAATTTTCCACCAGAATCACCAAAAGGTTTCTCCGGTCAGCCGGCGTCTACGTCACCGTCAAATCTTCACTTTCCTGCTTGTTCTTAAAGGTCCCTATTCTCCTCTCCTTCATCGATATATCACAGGATATATCCAGAGCATGTCTCTGATTGGCTGAAACACCAAACGGATCATGGCAGCATTACCCATAATCCCCTCTGTTTCAGCCCTGTTTCCAAAGTGCTGATTCTCTGTCTGTTACTTTAGATGGAAACAAGGAGCCCCTCCCCACGCCCCCCTGAGAGACATTTGGTTACAAAGAACTCAATGTTACCTTGGTTGCTGATTGGCTAATGGCTACACAAGACAAAAGATAATCTTAAGATGTTGATGTGGAAGAGACATGAAGAAGAGGGGACACATGTTGATGTAGAAGAGACGTGAAGAAGAGGGGACACATGTTGATGTAGAAGAGACATGGAGAAGAGGGGACACATGTTGATGTGGAAGAGACATGAAGAAGAGGGGACACATGTTGATGTAGAAGAGACATGAAGAAGAGGGGACACATGTTGATGTAGAAGAGACATGGAGAAGAGGGGACACATGTTGATGTAGAAGAGACATGAAGAAGAGGGGACACATGTTGATGTAGAGGAGACATGGAGAAGAGGGGACACATGTTGATGTAGAAGAGACGTGAAGAAGAGGGGACACATGTTGATGTAGAAGAGACATGGAGAAGAGGGGACACATGTTGATGTAGAAGAGACATGGAGAAGAGGGGACACATGTTGATGTAGAAGAGACAAGGAGAAGAGGGGACACATGTTGATGAAGAAGAGGATTTATATAATAGGTGACCTTTAAAGCATGTGTTGGTAACCCTTGCTGCAGCGCCATGTTTCTTTTAACGGAGCGTCGTTATCGCGCCGCCTGCACCCGCCTGTCGTCGCCGACTTTTTTTCTATAAAACATTATGCATTTAAATGATGAAACTGAATGCTAACCGCACCCGTTGCTGAAACGACGTGTTAACGCGTACAAATCTGCATATTTCGTCCCGTTCGAAAGCGTTCTCGCTCTTCTTCGGGTTCTCTAAGGGCAATCCCCCGCACGTTTATCGACCGACGCCAACGGACAGACGATGCTTTCTACACGCAGTAGAAGTCGAGCGACTGTAGTTAAAACCCCTCTCTGTTTTAAATATAATATTTTAACGTTTTTTCGAGAAATATAGGCGGGTGTTTCTCAATGTCGAGGACGCTTCCTTGGTAGGACATGTCTTCCGAGTCAGGTCCTTCAGAGGCAAGAATCCTTCCTGGCATTCGGAGAACGAAGAATGGAACGGGCTAGCAGGTGTGCGTCACATGCGAGGCCCCGCCTTCCATTTCCCGCCACAGATTTGGGAAACTGGTCCGTGCGCAAAGCATTGTGGGGGTTTTAAGACCGCGGAGCAGTGCAGCCTCGAAATTTGCCGCAAACGAAGGATTCGGTCCTCGGTAGAATTCCAAGGATCCTGGACATTGGAACAGTCCTTCGGCGATGACGTAGCGTCCTTGAAATAGTGGCTCTGAAGCAGACTTTCTGTAAACTTTATTCAACAACAAGCTTTTGGCGGGATTGCCCTTTAACCCCGGGGTGTGACTGACAGCCCTTAGCCCCGCCTCCTCTCTTACCTGCACTTCCTGTCCGAGCAGAGCAACATATTTTTATCTCACTAAAGGTAGAAAAGCATAATTATTATTAATGTTATTCTGACTATAGGCGTTTTATTTTTTAATCCAAAGTGGTCTGTCTGTATATAATTCCTCAGATAATATGTTAAAAAGTAAATACAGTATATTTAAGACGAGGTGTGTGTGTGTGTGTGTGTGTGTGTGTGTGTGTGTGTGTGTGTGTGTGTGTGTGTGTGTGTGTGTGTGTGTGTGTGTGTGTGTGTGTGTGTGTGTGTGTGTGTGTGTGTGTGTGTGTGTGTGTGTGTGGTGTGTGTGTGTGTGTGTGTGTGTGTGTGTGTGTGTGTGTGGTGTGTGTGTGTGTGTGTGTGTGTGGTGTGTGTGTGTGTGTGTGTGTGTGGTGTGTGTGTGTGTGTGTGTGTGTGTGTGTGTGTGGTGTGTGTGGTGTGTGTGTGTGTGTGGACTAGGGATCAGTTAAAGGCCATATTTCATATTTTTCATATTTTCTATCGATGTATGCTTTTAGCTTCTCTCGTATTGTTTAGTTTCCACGTCCTTTTTTAAAATGAGCGTCCTGCGTCTGATGCTTTGTTTTGGAATAATAAATTGACTCTTTTGTTGTTGTTGTTGTTTTCAGATGTTTATTCGAACCTTGTAATAAATAACCTGGGAATGTTGAGTGTTGTAAATATGAATATGTTTTAAAGCAGAGACATTTTTAAAGAGACTGTACTTCACATTATTTTACAGAAAATAAACAAATGAAACCTGCAGACTCTCCGTGTGCGTATGACCATACCCCAACACATGGATCGTGTACTCCGAGGTGGGAAGTACTCCAGTACTGGAATTAAGTCACTTTTCGAGGTACTTCTTGTACTTAACTTGAGTATTTCCATTTTATGCTACTGTGTACTTTTACTCCACCACATGTATGTAATCCCTTTAGTTACTTTACAGATCTGGATTAAGAACAAGTTCTGAGTACTTCTACTTTTACTCAAGTACAAGATCTGAGTACTTCTACTTTTACTCTAGTACAAGATCTGAGTACTTCTACTTTTACTCTAGTACAAGATCTGAGTACTTCTACTTTTACTCAAGTACAAGATCTGAGTACTTCTACTTTTACTCAAGTACAAGATCTGAGTACTTTTACTCAAGTACAAGATCTGAGTACTTCTACTTTTACTCAAGTACAAGATCTGAGTACTTTTACTCTAGTACAATATCTGAGTACTTCTACTCTAGTACAAGATCTGAGTACTTCTACTTTTACTCAAGTACAAGATCTGAGTACTTCTACTTTTACTCTAGTACAAGATCTGAGTACTTCTACTTTTACTCTAGTACAATATCTGAGTACTTCTACTTTTACTCTAGTACAAGATCTTGTACTTCTACTTTTACTCAAGTACAAGATCTGAGTACTTCTACTTTTACTCTAGTACAAGATCTGAGTACTTCTACTTTTACTCAAGTACAATATCTGAGTACTTCTACTTTTACTCAAGTACAAGATCTGAGTACTTCTACTTTTACTCAAGTACAAGATCTGAGTACTTCTACTTTTACTCAAGTACAAGATCTGAGTACTTCTACTTTTACTCTAGTACAAGATCTGAGTCCTTCTACTTTTACTCAAGTACAAGATCTGAGTACTTTTACTCAAGTACAAGATCTGAGTACTTCTACTTTTACTCAAGTACAAGATCTGAGTACTTTTACTCAAGTACAAGATCTGAGTACTTCTACTTTTACTCTAGTACAAGATCTGAGTACTTCTACTTTTACTCAAGTATAAGATCTGAGTACTTCTACTTTTACTCAAGTACAAGATCTGCATACTTTTACTCAAGTACAAGATCTGAGTACTTCTACTTTTACTCTAGTACAAGATCTGAGTACTTCTACTTTTACTCAAGTACAAGATCTGCGTACTTTTACTCAAGTACAAGATCTGAGTACTTCTACTTTTACTCTAGTACAATATCTGAGTACTTCTACTTTTACTCAAGTACAAGATCTGAGTACTTTTACTCAAGTACAAGATCTGAGTACTTTTACTCAAGTACAAGATCTGAGTACTTCTACTTTTACTCAAGTACAATATCTGAGTACTTCTACTTTACTCAAGTACAAGACCTGAGTACTTCTACTTTTACTCAAGATCAATACCTGAGTACTTCTACCTTTACTCAAGAACAAGACCAGAGTACTTCTACTTTATTCAAGTACAAGACCTGAGTACTTCTACTTTTACTCAAGTACAAGATCTGAGTACTTCTACTTTTACTCTAGTACAAGATCTGAGTACTTCTACTTTTACTCTAGTACAAGATCTGAGTACTTCTACTTTTACTCAAGTACAAGATCTGAGTACTTTTACTCAAGTACAAGATCTGAGTACTTCTACTTTTACTCTAGTACAATATCTGAGTACTTCTACTTTTACTCTAGTACAAGATCTTGTACTTCTACTTTTACTCAAGTACAAGATCTGAGTACTTCTACTCAAGTACAAGATCTGAGTACTTCTACTTTTACTCAAGATCAATACCTGAGTACTTCTACCTTTACTCAAGAACAAGACCAGAGTACTTCTACTTTATTCAAGTACAAGACCTGAGTACTTCTACTTTTACTCAAGTACAAGATCTGAGTACTTCTACTTTTACTCTAGTACAATATCTGAGTACTTGTACTTTTACTCTAGTACAAGATCTTGTACTTCTACTTTTACTCAAGTACAAGATCTGAGTACTTCTACTCAAGTACAAGATCTGAGTACTTCTACTTTTACTCTAGTACAAGATCTTGTACTTCTACTTTTACTCAAGTACAAGATCTGAGTACTTCTACTTTTACTCAAGAACAAGATCTGAGTACTTCTACTTTTACTCAAGTACAAGATCTGAGTACTTCTACTTTTACTCTAGTACAAGATCTGAGTACTTCTACTTTTACTCAAGTACAAGATCTGAGTACTTCTACTTTTACTCTAGTACAAGATCTGAGTACTTCTACTTTTACTCAAGTACAAGACCTGAGTACTTCTACTTTTACTCAAGATCAATACCTGAGTACTTCTACCTTTTACTCAAGAACAAGACCAGAGTACTTCTACTTTATTCAAGTACAAGACCTGAGTACTTCTACTTTTACTCAAGTACAAGATCTGAGTACTTCTACTTTTACTCAAGTACAAGATCTGAGTACTTTCTACTTTTACTCTAGTACAATATCTGAGTACTTCTACTTTTACTCTAGTACAAGATCTTGTACTTCTACTTTTACTCAAGTACAATATCTGAGTACTTCTACTTTTACTCAAGTACAAGATCTGAGTACTTCTACTTTTACTCTAGAACAAGATCTGAGTACTTCTACTTTTACTCAAGTACAAGATCTGAGTACTTCTACTTTTACTCTAGTACAATATCTGAGTACTTCTACTTTTACTCAAGTACAAGATCTGAGTACTTTTACTCAAGTACAAGATCTGAGTACTTTTACTCAAGTACAAGATCTGAGTACTTCTACTTTTACTCAAGTACAATATCTGAGTACTTCTACTTTACTCAAGTACAAGACCTGAGTACTTCTACTTTTACTCAAGATCAATACCTGAGTACTTCTACTTTTACTCAAGAACAAGACCAGAGTACTTCTACTTTATTCAAGTACAAGACCTGAGTACTTCTACTTTTACTCAAGTACAAGATCTGAGTACTTCTACTTTTACTCTAGTACAAGATCTGAGTACTTCTACTTTTACTCTAGTACAAGATCTGAGTACTTCTACTTTTACTCAAGTACCAGATCTGAGTACTTCTACTTTTACTCAAGTACCAGATCTGAGTACTTCTACTTTTACTCAAGTACAAGATCTGAGTACTTCTACTTTTACTCAAGTACCAGATCTGAGTACTTCTACTTTTACTCAAGTACCAGATCTGAGTACTTCTACTTTTACTCAAGTACAAGATCTGAGTACTTTTACTTTTACTCAAGTACCAGATCTGAGTACTTCATTTGTTTAAATATGTCTCAAATGTTGCACAGTCGACATGTGGTCCTAATATGGTCTTATCAAAGTTAGAAATAATCATTAAAAAAACATGCTGAAAAGCTCATCACACACACACACACACACACACACACCCCATCACTTCCTGGTGACGGCCGAGATCTGACGGAGAGATAGCAACATGCTAACTGTGCTCTGATGTCACACACACACACCCCTACACATACACCCCCCCATCACTTCCTGGTGACGGCCGAGATCTGACGGAGAGATAGCAACATGCTAACTGTGCTCTGATGTCACACACACACACACACACCCCTACACATACACCCCCCCCTACACATACACCCCCCATCACTTCCAGGTGACGGCTGAGATCTGACGGAGAGATAGCAACATGCTAACTGTGCTCTGATGTCACACACACACACACACACACACACCCCCCCCATCACTTCCTGGTGACGGCTGAGATCTGACGGAGAGATAGCAACATGCTAACTGTGCTCTGATGTCACACGCACACACACACACACACACACCCCCCCCCATCACTTCCTGGTGACGGCTGAGATCTGACAGAGAGATAGCAACATGCTAACTGCTAACTGATGTCTCACTCGCTCAGACACACACACTGTTCACGGGACTCTGACACGTGCGTGCAATCATCGCGTAGGCTTCAACACGTCATGCTGTATCCAGGTGAAGAATACCAGGGTGCTGCTTCATGCTATATGTACACGCTTTGCTCATGTGTGTCTACAGGGGGCCTTGGACGGCGTTCATATCGTTGTTCTTCAGCCGGTGTTCGGGGTCGGAGTCCCGCTGAGCTTCCGGGTTTGTAAATGAACACAACCAAACCATTGGGTGTAGAAATACTCAACAGATGTTCCCTGTATCCCAACCACGAGCCGTACAAACAGCATGTAAGGTTCATATTTGACCTTTACCTTTGATGGATCACAATTATAAATAAAGACTGTGTGTGTGTGTGTGTGTGTGTGTGTGTGTGTGTGTGTGTGTGTGTGTGTGTGTGTGTGTGTGTGTGTGTGTGTGTGTGTGTGTGTGTGTGTGTGTGTGTGTGTGTGTGTGTGTGTGTGTGTGTGTGTGTGTGTGTGTGTGTGTGTGTGTGTGTGTGTGTGGTCTGCCGTGGTTCCATCCCGTTTCAAGTGCTGTTCGAGGCTCGGTAACCCTCGGAGCACACTCTCCAATCACAGAGCTTGAGGACTATCACGGGGTTTGTCAAACAGAGCACATGGTGTAGTCCAAACGATAGCTGGGGATTCTGGGTAGTGTAGTGTCTTCTGCCATCCTTTACTCCGGAAAGATATTAGTTTCTCCGAATCGAAGGGGAAAAATACAAAAGCATTGCACACAATTTAAACCAATCAGTGTTGTGTAATCAACAAGGATGATCTGGTGTTAGTCGATGAGTAGTGCAGATATCACTGTGACATCAATCGACAGTAAGGGGAGTACTTACTTCCGGGTGTACACTTCTCCGTTATCCAATGGGAATGGACGCTCACGTTGCCTTTAAGGGCAGCCGACACAAACGAATGCCGTGCTTCCATGAGCGTCACATCCCGCCGCAGACGGGAATACATTGCAATCGGTTGAGAGCTATTTGCGTCCTTTATGACGCTGAAGGAGCCGAGGAGCGACTGGACGCCACGGACCCTGACCCAACGCCGCTCCTGGACGCTGAGGGAGTGAGAGTGTGTTGGTTTGCTGACTCTTGATGTGATGCTGTCCTGGGCCCTTTCTCATTTCATCAAATCCCCCTCCTCGACTCCTCGACTCCTCTGTCCTCCGGTAGTGACCCGGAAATGAATTTTAGCGCGCCATGTTGAAGGACATCCCATTTCTCTAAATGCACGTCGAGGACCGAGCATCGAGGAGGCGCTCTGGAGGAGCTCTAACCGAGGATACACTGATGGGCTCCTCCACGGCTCCTTCGCGGATGCATTTCCGGGAACAGAGATGTTTCAAAGAGTCGTGACGCACGGCCGGACTGATCTCAGCCAATCACAGCTCTGCATCCCCTGGATATTATTTTAGAAACTGCTTTCATATTTATATAAATATATACACATATAAATGTGTGTGTGCGTGTCCGCATCTGTAGCCATTACTGTCTCATGACACCGCACTGTGAATGAATCAAAGTAAATATAGAAGTGGTCATGAACACATGTGTCCTCAGACAGAGGGCTGCTGCCTCCTGTCATCATTAATGGACTCTCTTTAAGATGACCGCTCAGAGGAGAGGAGTTCTCATTTCTCTAACCGCCTGCTGCTTCCCCTCCTCTCTCCTCGGTTCCCCTCCTCGGCTCCTCCGCTCGCATCTCCTGTGGGCGGGACTAAGTATCGAGGATAGGAGTCGAGGAGGGGAGTTAGAGAAATGAGAAAGGGCCAGTGTGTGTTATTGAACAGGAGTGATGCAGGAAGTCTCACTGGGTGCTGTCATGTCTCTCCAGGCCACCAGGGGGCGGAGGCCGAGCCGACAGGAGGACATTGAGCTGGGCTGCAGTCGGATAGTTTAAAAATCAGCTCCTAAGTTCTAACCCTATCGTCTATTCCTTGACCTCTGAGTGAAACGTCACGGGGTTAAGGGATAGTGGATAGGAGAATCCAAAAGGACTTAGGAGAAGAGACTGCGGTACTTTAGAGAATCCGAATGCACTTTCACTATCCCGACGTGTTTATGATGCGCCAGCGGACGTCCTGAATGTGCGTCTGCTGCTGTGGGGTAACCATGGAAACCACAGTTTTCTATACAGCGGACTACAACATGGATGTTCAATAAGAACGAGGGACTGCTGTGAACTCATCTGGAGACTCTGCTCCGTGCTCTGATGCTGCTGCTTTGCTTTATGAACGAGGACAACAGAGAAACATATTCTTCAGGACCAAAGCTGGAACTGAGATAAAAAAGGAAAGTGAAACTTATGCTCACCCCTCTCCCTCCGGTCCACATTAATACTAATGATCCCAATACGTATGATTGATGAACTAAAGATCTTAAATCAATACAGATGTATTTATTATAAACGTTAGTCCTTAACATCTATCACTGTGTATATCACCATTCAAACATCTTTTAGAAGTTGAACAAACCCCACACAGCTCAGTGAAGACTGAGATGTTGACTTTATTTGATCATTTCAGTAAAAACTAACGTTCATATTTCTCTCTTTGATTATAATACTGATGAACGTTCAGAACAAAGCACTTTGGCAACTTACCACCTACGTTTTAAAATGCTTAATAAGCACCGTAACTTTCATGATATCATTTCTCCGTCATAATCGGTTGTTTCCGTGAACGGCCGACTGTTGAGTGACGGCAAATGCTGCGGCTGCAATGCATTGTGGGGCAGCATTTCCGCTTCTCCTGTCGGTTAGGGAGGTCCAGTGGTTCCTAAGCTAAAGGAGGCTATAAAGGAAGTTTGAAACCTCCTTTCCTATCATTCTCATCATTCTAGAGAATTCGAACGGCTCTTATCACGGCTGCCACTGAGGACTTCCGGGTCATTTCACTCCTCTAGGAAGGTTCCTCAGCTAAATGGACTATTCCACTTCAGCCCATGTGTGTGAGAGGAGCTCCTTGGAAGTGGCGGAAATGGGCTTCCATAAATAATATTAGCACAATTTAGCTTGATTTTGGTCTGAAGAGATTGTTTTCACATGTACTGATTTCAGTTTGTAATCCTTTTCAACCTTTCAGTATTTTTCTTACTTTATATGAATTTTTATTATATTTTGATGTTAATTTTCTGTATTTTGTAGTAATTTAGCTGTTTTTAAGAACTCCACCTATTCCCAAACTCACAAGACATTAAATACAAACGTGTGTAATTAAAATCATTTGTTATGTGATCAAGAAATGTGCTTGTTTTGTTATTATTGAGGTTTGCACTTATTTCACAAGACGATCAATAATATAATACTTTTTTTACTTTTATGAAATATTTCTTAAGAATTCGACTTTTTTCAAAGAATTCAGATTCTTTTCGTGATTTAGGATTTTCCCAAATTCCGGAGACTAATGATTTCGTACTTAAAATGTTAACATCGTCCGTAAACAAGTCGTGTGTTTGCTTCTTAGGAGTTTTGATTGATTTTGTTGAGAGCCCTTTTTTTGCATTTCTGAAAAATTTAGCTTTCGCCAAATAAAATTTTAGCAAAAATATTGTTCATTATTTCGTCAGAATTGTACTTGAGTAAAAGTAGAAGTACTCAGATCTTGTGCTTGACTAAAAGTAGAAGTACTCAGATCTTGTACTTGAGTAAAAGTAGAAGTACTCAGATCTTGTACTTGAGTAAAAGTAGAAGTACTCAGATCTTGTACTTGAGTAAAAGTAGAAGTACTCAGATCTTGTACTTGAGTAAAAGTAGAAGTACTCAGATCTTGTACTTGAGTAAAAGTAGAAGTACTCAGATCTTGTTCTTGAGTAAAAGTAGAAGTACTCAGATCTTGTACTTGAGTAAAAGTAGAAGTACTCAGATCTTGTACTTGAGTAAAAGTAGAAGTACTCAGATCTTGTACTTGAGTAAAAGTAGAAGTACTCAGATCTTGTACTTGAGTAAAAGTAGAAGTACTCAGATCTTGTACTTGAGTAAAAGTAGAAGTACTCAGATCTTGTACTTGAGTAAAAGTAGAAGTACTCAGATCTTGTACTTGAGTAAAAGTAGAAGTACTCAGATCTTGTACTTGAGTAAAAGTAGAAGTACTCAGATCTTGTTCTTGAGTAAAAGTAGAAGTACTCAGATCTTGTACTTGAGTAAAAGTAGAAGTACTCAGATCTTGTACTTGAGTAAAAGTAGAAGTACTCAGATCTTGTACTTGAGTAAAAGTAGAAGTACTCAGATCTTGTACTTGAGTAAAAGTAGAAGTACTCAGATCTTGTACTTGAGTAAAAGTAGAAGTACTCAGATCTTGTACTTGAGTAAAAGTAGAAGTACTCAGATCTTGTACTTGAGTAAAAGTAGAAGTACTCAGATCTTGTTCTTGAGTAAAAGTAGAAGTACTCAGATCTTGTACTTGAGTAAAAGTAGAAGTACTCAGATCTTGTACTTGAGTAAAAGTAGAAGTACTCAGATCTTGTACTTGAGTAAAAGTAGAAGTACTCAGATCTTGTACTTGAGTAAAAGTAGAAGTACTCAGATCTTGTACTTGAGTAAAAGTAGAAGTACTCAGATCTTGTTCTTGAGTAAAAGTAGAAGTACTCAGATCTTGTACTTGAGTAAAAGTAGAAGTACTCAGATCTTGTACTTGAGTAAAAGTAGAAGTACTCAGATCTTGTACTTGAGTAAAAGTAGAAGTACTCAGATCTTGTACTTGAGTAAAAGTAGAAGTACTCAGATCTTGTACTTGAGTAAAAGTAGAAGTACTCAGATCTTGTACTTGAGTAAAAGTAGAAGTACTCAGATCTTGTTCTTGAGTAAAAGTAGAAGTACTCAGATCTTGTACTTGAGTAAAAGTAGAAGTACTCAGATCTTGTACTTGAGTAAAAGTAGAAGTACTCAGATCTTGTACTTGAGTAAAAGTAGAAGTACTCAGATCTTGTACTTGAGTAAAAGTAGAAGTACTCAGATCTTGTACTTGAGTAAAAGTAGAAGTACTCAGATCTTGTACTTGAGTAAAAGTAGAAGTACTCAGATCTTGTCCTTGAGTCAAAGTAGAAGTACTCAGATCTTGTACTTGAGTAAAAGTAGAAGTACTCAGATCTTGTACTTGAGTAAAAGTAGAAGTACTCAGATATTGTACTTGAGTAAAAGTAGAAGTACTCAGATCTTGTACTTGAGTAAAAGTAGAAGTACTCAGATTTCGTTCTGAACAATGTTGCTTTTTTAAACATATTTTTTGGTTGAAGATTTTTGCTTGATGATTTTGCATAAATTTTGCAAATTCTACTTGATTTTATAATTAAGAGTTTTGACATATTTAGTTCCCATGAGATTACGATGAAGCAAATCGTCTTGAATTCTGAACACAGCAGAATCCTCCAGGAATCATGAAGATGTTTGCTTTGTACCAAAGAGAGAGGACTCTTTAAAGTAGAGACACTACATACTGATATACACCTGAACATCAGCAGGAGAGGACTCTTTAAAGTAGAGACACTACACACTGATATACACCTGAACATCAGCAGGAGAGGACTCTTTAAAGTAGAGACACTACATACTGATATACACCTGAACATCAGCAGGAGAGGACTCTTTAAAGTAGAGACACTACACACTGATATACACCTGAACATCAGCAGGAGAGGACTCTTTAAAGTAGAGACACTACACACTGATATACACCTGAACATCAGCAGGAGAGGACTCTTTAAAGTAGAGACACTACACACTGATATACACCTGAGCATCAGCAGGAGAGGACTCTTTAAAGTAGAGACACTACATACTGATATACACCTGAACATCAGCAGGAGAGGACTCTTTAAAGTAGAGACACTACATACTGATATACACCTGAGCATCAGCAGGAGAGGACTCTTTAAAGTAGAGACACTACATACTGATATACACCTGAACATCAGCAGGAGAGGACTCTTTAAAGTAGAGACACTACATACTGATATACACCTGAACATCAGCAGGAGAGGACTCTTTAAAGTAGAGACACTACATACTGATATACACCTGAACATCAGCAGGAGAGGACTCTTTAAAGTAGAGACACTACATACTGATATACACCTGAACATCAGCAGGAGAGGACTCTTTAAAGTAGAGACACTACATACTGATATACACCTGAACATCAGCAGGAGAGGACTCTTTAAAGTAGAGACACTACATACTGATATACACCTGAACATCAGCAGGAGAGGACTCTTTAAAGTAGAGACACTACATACTGATATACACCTGAACATCAGCAGGAGAGGACTCTTTAAAGTAGAGACACTACACACTGATATACACCTGAACATCAGCAGGAGAGGACTCTTTAAAGTAGAGACACTACACACTGATATACACCTGAACATCAGCAGGAGAGGACTCTTTAAAGTAGAGACACTACACACTGATATACACCTGAACATCAGCAGGAGAGGACTCTTTAAAGTAGAGACACTACATACTGATATACACCTGAACATCAGCAGGAGAGGACTCTTTAAAGTAGAGACACTACATACTGATATACACCTGAACATCAGCAGGAGAGGACTCTTTAAAGTAGAGACACTACATACTGATATACACCTGAACATCAGCAGGAGAGGACTCTTTAAAGTAGAGACACTACATACTGATATACACCTGAACATCAGCAGGAGAGGACTCTTTAAAGTAGAGACACTACATACTGATATACACCTGAACATCAGCAGGAGAGGACTCTTTAAAGTAGAGACACTACATACTGATATACACCTGAACATCAGCAGGAGAGGACTCTTTAAAGTAGAGACACTACATACTGATATACACCTGAACATCAGCAGGAGAGGACTCTTTAAAGTAGAGACACTACATACTGATATACACCTGAACATCAGCAGGAGAGGACTCTTTAAAGTAGAGACACTACACACTGATATACACCTGAACATCAGCAGGAGAGGACTCTTTAAAGTAGAGACACTACATACTGATATACACCTGAACATCAGCAGGAGAGGACTCTTTAAAGTAGAGACACTACATACTGATATACACCTGAACATCAGCAGGAGAGGACTCTTTAAAGTAGAGACACTACACACTGATATACACCTGAACATCAGCAGGAGAGGACTCTTTAAAGTAGAGACACTACATACTGATATACACCTGAACATCAGCAGGAGAGGACTCTTTAAAGTAGAGACACTACATACTGATATACACCTGAACATCAGCAGGAGAGGACTCTTTAAAGTAGAGACACTACATACTGATATACACCTGAACATCAGCAGGAGAGGACTCTTTAAAGTAGAGACACTACATACTGATATACACCTGAACATCAGCAGGAGAGGACTCTTTAAAGTAGAGACACTACATACTGATATACACCTGAACATCAGCAGGAGAGGACTCTTTAAAGTAGAGACACTACACACTGATATACACCTGAACATCAGCAGGAGAGGACTCTTTAAAGTAGAGACACTACATACTGATATACACCTGAACATCAGCAGGAGAGGACTCTTTAAAGTAGAGACACTACACACTGATATACACCTGAACATCAGCAGGAGAGGACTCTTTAAAGTAGAGACACTACACACTGATATACACCTGAACATCAGCAGGAGAGGACTCTTTAAAGTAGAGACCCTACATACTGATATACACCTGAACATCAGCAGGAGAGGACTCTTTAAAGTAGAGACACTACATACTGATATACACCTGAACATCAGCAGGAGAGGACTCTTTAAAGTAGAGACACTACATACTGATATACACCTGAACATCAGCAGGAGAGGACTCTTTAAAGTAGAGACACTACACACTGATATACACCTGAACATCAGCAGGAGAGGACTCTTTAAAGTAGAGACACTACATACTGATATACACCTGAACATCAGCAGGAGAGGACTCTTTAAAGTAGAGACACTACATACTGATATACACCTGAACATCAGCAGGAGAGGACTCTTTAAAGTAGAGACACTACATACTGATATACACCTGAACATCAGCAGGAGAGGACTCTTTAAAGTAGAGACACTACATACTGATATACACCTGAACATCAGCAGGAGAGGACTCTTTAAAGTAGAGACACTACATACTGATATACACCTGAACATCAGCAGGAGAGGACTCTTTAAAGTAGAGACACTACATACTGATATACACCTGAACATCAGCAGGAGAGGACTCTTTAAAGTAGAGACGCTACATACTGATATACACCTGAACATCAGCAGGAGAGGACTCTTTAAAGTAGAGACGCTACACACTGATATACACCTGAACATCAGCAGGAGAGGACTCTTTAAAGTAGAGACACTACATACTGATATACACCTGAACATCAGCAGGAGAGGACTCTTTAAAGTAGAGACCCTACATACTGATATACACCTGAACATCAGCAGGAGAGGACTCTTTAAAGTAGAGACACTACATACTGATATACACCTGAACATCAGCAGGAGAGGACTCTTTAAAGTAGAGACACTACATACTGATATACACCTGAACATCAGCAGGAGAGGACTCTTTAAAGTAGAGACGCTACATACTGATATACACCTGAACATCAGCAGGAGAGGACTCTTTAAAGTAGAGACGCTACACACTGATATACACCTGAACATCAGCAGGAGAGGACTCTTTAAAGTAGAGACACTACATACTGATATACACCTGAACATCAGCAGGAGAGGACTCTTTAAAGTAGAGACCCTACATACTGATATACACCTGAACATCAGCAGGAGAGGACTCTTTAAAGTAGAGACACTACATACTGATATACACCTGAACATCAGCAGGAGAGGACTCTTTAAAGTAGAGACACTACATACTGATATACACCTGAACATCAGCAGGAGAGGACTCTTTAAAGTAGAGACACTACATACTGATATACACCTGAACATCAGCAGGAGAGGACTCTTTAAAGTAGAGACGCTACACACTGATATACACCTGAACATCAGCAGGAGAGGACTCTTTAAAGTAGAGACACTACATACTGATATACACCTGAACATCAGCAGGAGAGGACTCTTTAAAGTAGAGACCCTACATACTGATATACACCTGAACATCAGCAGGAGAGGACTCTTTAAAGTAGAGACACTACATACTGATATACACCTGAACATCAGCAGGAGAGGACTCTTTAAAGTAGAGACACTACATACTGATATACACCTGAACATCAGCAGGAGAGGACTCTTTAAAGTAGAGACGCTACACACTGATATACACCTGAACATCAGCAGGAGAGGACTCTTTAAAGTAGAGACACTACATACTGATATACACCTGAACATCAGCAGGAGAGGACTCTTTAAAGTAGAGACCCTACATACTGATATACACCTGAACATCAGCAGGAGAGGACTCTTTAAAGTAGAGACACTACATACTGATATACACCTGAACATCAGCAGGAGAGGACTCTTTAAAGTAGAGACACTACATACTGATATACACCTGAACATCAGCAGGAGAGGACTCTTTAAAGTAGAGACGCTACACACTGATATACACCTGAACATCAGCAGGAGAGGACTCTTTAAAGTAGAGATACTACATACTGATATACACCTGAACATCAGCAGGAGAGGACTCTTTAAAGTAGAGATACACCTGAACCTCAGCAGGAGAGGACTCTTTAAAGTAGAGATACACCTGAACCTCAGCAGGAGAGGACTCTTTAAAGTAGAGATACACCTGAACCTCAGCAGGAGAGGACTCTTTAAAGTAGAGACACTACATACTGATATACACCTGAACCTCAGCAGGAGAGGACTCTTTAAAGTAGAGATACACCTGAACCTCAGCAGGAGCTTCTCTTGCAGAACTGAGGACGCGTGGCTCAGAAGCCTGTCTGCTAGCGCCCCCTGCTGCTCTGAATGAGAAACACAACATCCAGAGCACCAGAGATATACCCCAGGACCCTGAGGCTGGGTCTGATATCTGATCACGACGAACTAAAACTACTTTAAACATATTCACCATGGAGTCGTTGCTATGGTTATTTCGAATTGATCGTTTTGCCTTTTCAATTAAAAGCTATTCAGTTTTACAAACACAAACACCACCAAACACTAACATTTAATAAACAGGAAGCAGAGAATGTATTATTAAGTATCATTCTCTTTATTTCCCAACGATCACATCATTACTCTAATTGTTTCTGCTCGTCTTTGAACGTACAAATATTCTGTATTCCAACGTGTGAAGTAACTAAGTACATTTACTCAAGTACTTAGATACAATTTGAAGGTACATGCACTTTACTTGTGTATTTCCATATACTGCTACTGTGTACTTCTACTCGTCTACTGTTCAGAGGTACATGGTGTACTTTTACTCCACTACATGTATTTATACCTTTAGTTACTTCACAGATGAAGGATGTGAAATATAACCAAGTGTTGAATCAGACTTTAGTTCCACCTGGAGTGAATCCACCAGCTACCCTGCAGTCTACAAAGTACTTCAGACTAGCTGCACCTCCACCAGCTACCCTGCAGTCTACAAAGTACTTCAGACTAGCTGCACCTCCACCAGCTACCCTGCAGTCTACAAAGTACTTCAGACTAGCTGCACCTCCACCAGCTACCCTGCAGTCTACAAAGTACTTCAGACTAGCTGCACCTCCACCAGCTACCCTGCAGTCTACAAAGTACTTCAGAGTAGCTGCACCTTCACCAGCTCTGAGAACACTTTCATGATCAATCTTTATAAAACATATCATATATATTATTCTGAAATGGACCAATCTGCACAACGACTACTTTCACTGTCTTTCACTATATTTAGATGAGAATACTTTCTACTTTCACTTGAGGAACATTTTGAATACTTTTACTGTAACAGAGTATTCCTACACTCTGGTACTTCTACTTTTACTCAAGTACAATATCTGAGTACTTCTACTTTTACTCAAGTACAATATCTGAGTACTTCTACTTTTACTCAAGTACAATATCTGAGTACTTCTACTTTTACTCAAGTACAATATCTGAGTACTTCTACTTTTAATCAAGTACAATATCTGAGTACTTCTACTTTTACTCAAGTACAAGATCTGAGTACTTCTACTTTTACTCAAGTACAATATCTGAGTACTTCTACTTTTACTCAAGTACAAGATCTGAGTACTTCTACTTTTACTCAAGTACAATATCTGAGTACTCTACTTTTACTCAAGTACAAGATCTGAGTACTTCTACTTTTACTCAAGTACAAGATCAGAGTACTTCTACTTTTACTCAAGTACAGGATCTGAGTACTTCTCTCAACTCTGCACATATTAGAGTAAAAGTACTAATACCACATTGTGTAAACTAAAAATGAATGTTAATATCTGGTATTGAGAATATTTGAAATATATAATAAAAACGAGTTAAAATATTCAAAGTGAAAGTACTTAATACAGAAACATGTCTTCCTGTGGTGCCCCCTCTCCTGCAGTGTGTACTACAGGTGTGAGTGCATGTACATGGTATTTGAAAGCTTATTGTTATTATTATATTATTAAATATCCACTCACTGTCATGTACCAGTTCACTGACAGCTGCAGCTGCGTCAAGAAACACGTGATAATACCGGAAACAAGTGACCCGGCTTCAAAATAAAAGCATTGCTGCTGCACAGATAATCAATGACTGACTCTTGATATTAGAGTACACCTCATTAAGAAGCAGTAGCTGCGCTGGGGAGAGGGGTCGACGTTTGCAGAATACATTTCTTGTTATTGGACTCAAGAAAAAGATGTG
>CM070430.1:6192353-6297353 GCA_036324595.1 Champsocephalus gunnari
ACACACACCACTCTCACTCTCACACACACTCACTCTCACTCACACACCCCACCTGTTAATCAGCTTCCTGTCCTCTCCCCAGAGTTCCTTGTCAGTAGGGAGCGACGTGGACCTGGCGGAGACGCCCAGCCCGGCGTTCCCTCAGCGTCGCTCCTGGGACTCGAACCAGGAGGCGATCGGACTCGAGGTAAATCGAGTAGAAAGAAATCCTGGAAAATGTTGGAATATTAAAGGGAGAATATATTTGAATAATGCTCGAACAAATACGTGAAACATGTCAGAAAACTAAATGTGAAAAATATGTGAAGACAACCGTCCCAGTGTCATATCGGTACCCTTACGGCGGTACCCCCCCCCGCGCTGACCCCTCCCGCCCTCTGTGTCTGCAGGTGTTGATATCCAGCTGCTCTCTGTGTCGCAGCTGCAACTCGTTGGTTTACGACGAGGAGATCATGGCCGGCTGGACGTCGGACGACTCGAACCTGAACTCGTCGTGTCCGTTCTGCGGCGCCTCCTTCGTCCCCTTCCTGAACGCCGAGATCTGCGACCTGGGGCCCGTCGGCAGGTACGACCTCCGCCCGAGAACCAAAGACACCTCCAGGTTTTCAGACAGGGCACCGAGGAGGAGCGCCGGGCGTTAAAGCTCGTCTTTCTAGAGGCCAAATGGTGGAATTACAACTTGGACGACCATGGAGGGATGCCGTATTCCCGTGTTGGTCCCTGAAGGCAGCATCTCCCTGGTCCAATGGGATTTCTCCATTTGGATAATGTCGAAAATAATCTCTGTGTCAAACCAACGTTTCTGATTCTTACACGATTAGTTCAGCAGGATAAGGCTACAGTGGAATATTCTACTGCAACACACACACACACACACACACACACACACACACACACACACACACACACACTTTCTTTCGTTTCTAATTACACGTAGGTAGGTAGGTGGTACAGTGGGGATGGTAGATGTAATACAGAAAGAAATGTAGGTAGCTAGATAGATAGGTAGGAAGGTAGGTAGCTAGATAGATAGGGAGGTAGGAAGGAAGGTAGGGAGGTAGGAAGGAAGGAAGGTAGGTAGGGAGGTAGGAAAGAAGGAAGGTAGGTAGGTAGGGAGGTAGGAAAGAAGGAAGAAAGGTAGGTAGGTAGGGAGGTAGGAAAGAAGGAAGGAAGGTAGGTAGGAAAGAAGGAAGGAAGGTAGGTAGGGAGGTAGGAAAGAAGGAAGGACACACACACACACACACACACACACACACAGAAGTGTAATCCTTCCTCGCCTCTTCTTCTTCTGCAGTGCGGAGCGTGGCAACTGGAACGTGGAGGAGGAGGTGGAGAGCGCGGCGCGGCCCCCCAGTGGTCAGGAGGCGTCGCTGCGGCCCCCCAGTGGCCACGAGGCGGCGCTGCGGCCGCAGTGTAACGGAGTGAGCGAAGACTCCAGCTCGGAGACCAGCAGCTACTCGGAGAACAGCAGGACCACCACGGTAACGCCAACGTCTAGCACGTTTCTGCACATCGGTCCATTTCAGAATAATATACATGATGTAGTGGAGGTACTCAAATACTCAAATAACGTACAAGTACCTCCCCCCAGGGCTCGTGGACGGGTGCCCCCCCCCTGGTGACGGTGGCGTACCTCAGCCCTCTGGTCCTGAGGAAGGAGCTGGAGAGCCTTCTGGAGAACGAGGGCGAGGCGGTGCTGGCGCAGCTGCAGTTCCTGGACAACCACTCCATCATCTTCTGGAACCTTCTGTGGTACTTCCAGCGCCTCGGGTTGCCTAGCAACCTGCTGCAGCTGGTGAGGGCCTCGCCGCTGGCCAGCTCCTTCACTCAGGTAGCAGCTCCTCCTCCTTCCCTCAGGTAGCTCCTCCTTCCCTCAGGTAGCAGCTCCTCCTCCTTCACTCAGGTAGCAGCTCCTCCTCCTTCACTCAGGTAGCAGCTCCTCCTCCTTCACTCAGGTAGCAGCTCCTTCTCCTTCACTCAGGTAGCAGCTCCTCCTCCTTCACTCAGGTAGCTCCTCCTCCTTCACTCAGGTAGCAGCTCCTCCTCCTTCACTCAGGTAGCTCCTCCTCCTTCACTCAGGTAGCTCCTCCTCCTTCACTCAGGTAGCAGCTCCTCCTCCTTCACTCAGGTAGCAGCTCCTCCTCCTTCACTCAGGGAGCAGCTCCTCCTCCTTCACTCAGGTAGCTCCTCCTCCTTCACTCAGGTAGCAGCTCCTCCTCCTTCCCTCAGGTAGCTCCTCCTTCCCTCAGGTAGCAGCTCCTCCTCCTTCCCTCAGGTAGCTCCTCCTTCACTCAGGTAGCAGCTCCTCCTCCTTCCCTCAGGTAGCTCCTCCTTCACTCAGGTAGCAGCTCCTCCTCCTTCCCTCAGGTAGCAGCTCCTCCTCCTTCCCTCAGGTAGCTCCTCCTTCACTCAGGTAGCAGCTCCTCCTGCTTCCCTCAGGTAGCTCCTCCTTCACTCAGGTAGCTCCTCCTTCACTCAGGTAGCAGCTCCTTCTCCTTCACTCAGGTAGCTCCTCCTTCACTCAGGTAGCAGCTCCTCCTCCTTCACTCAGGTAGCAGCTCCTCCTCCTTCCCTCAGGCAGCTCCTCCTTCACTCAGGTAGCAGCTCCTCCTCCTTCCCTCAGGTAGCAGCTCCTCCTCCTTCACTCAGGTAGCAGCTCCTCCTCCTTCACTCAGGTAGCAGCTCCTCCTCCTTCACTCAGGTAGCAGCTCCTCCTCCTTCCCTCAGGTAGCAGCTCCTCCTCCTTCACTCAGGTAGCAGCTCCTCCTCCTTCACTCAGGTAGCAGCTCCTCCTCCTTCACTCAGGTAGCAGCTCCTCCTTCACTCAGGTAGCAGCTCCTCCTCCTTCACTCAGGTAGCTCCTCCTTCACTCAGGTAGCAGCTCCTCCTCCTTCACTCAGGTAGCAGCTCCTCCTCCTTCACTCAGGTAGCAGCTCCTCCTCCTTCACTCAGGTAGCAGCTCCTTCTCCTTCACTCAGGTAGCAGCTCCTCCTCCTTCACTCAGGTAGCTCCTCCTCCTTCACTCAGGTAGCAGCTCCTCCTTCTTCACTCAGGTAGCTCCTCCTCCTTCACTCAGGTAGCTCCTCCTCCTTCACTCAGGTAGCAGCTCCTCCTCCTTCACTCAGGTAGCAGCTCCTCCTCCTTCCCTCAGGTAGCTCCTCCTTCACTCAGGTAGCAGCTCCTCCTCCTTCACTCAGGTAGCATCTCCTCCTCCTTCACTCAGGTAGCAGCTCCTCCTCCTTCACTCAGGTAGCATCTCCTCCTCCTTCACTCAGGTAGCAGCTCCTCCTCCTTCACTCAGGTAGCAGCTCCTCCTCCTTCACTCAGGTAGCATCTCCTCCTCCTTCACTCAGGTAGCAGCTCCTCCTCCTTCACTCAGGTAGCAGCTCCTCCTCCACTCAGGTAGCTCCTCCTTCACTCAGGTAGCAGCTCCTCCTCCTTCACTCAGATAGCAGCTCCTCCTCCTTCCCTCAGGTAGCTCCTCCTCCTTCCCTCAGGTAGCAGCTCCTCCTCCTTCACTCAGGTAGCTCCTCCTCCTTCACTCAGGTAGCAGCTCCTCCTCCACTCAGGTAGCTCCTCCTCCACTCAGGTAGCTCCTCCTTCACTCAGATAGCAGCTCCTCCTCCTTCCCTCAGGTAGCTCCTCCTCCTTCACTCGGGGAGCAGCTCCTTCTGTTTTGTATTGTCACGCTGCTTATCTCCCTCTCTGTGGTGTTTCAGTCTGACAGCTCCGCGGTGAGGGTGAGGCTGCTGTGGGACACGCTGACCCCCGACACCGACCTGTGGCCCCCCCTCTACATCCTCTGGAGGATCCACAGTAAGCTCGCACCATGGATGTTTAATAATAATCATTCCTGTGAGAGCTGCTCATTGGCTCACGAGGACAAGAGATTCTCGAGAGCAAAACGTCGCAGATTACCCATCATGCCTTGCTGTCAGAGCAGAAGTACCCGTATGTAGCTCATAGAGCGCAGTTGAGTTGCCCGTTAAGCCCCGCCTCTGTCATTAAGCCCCGCCCCCTCAGCTCAGTAGCATGAACGGAGAGAGAAAATACATCTGGATTCAGCTTTTAGTGCATTTTCCAACTCGAAGGACCTACTGTCTTTAATAAGGGCTATACGTGTTCATACTGGGTCGTCAGCTGGTTTACAGACGTCTCTGTCTCCGTCAGTCAATGGGGAAAAGTCCAGTGACGTCACGGACCGATACGGAAGTTGTAGTACCGCCGTTTGGCCACTAGGAATGTTTTCCTCAGAGTCCGGAGCACTTCCTGGAGCCTTGTGTTTTTTATCAATATTGTTTCCTTGTGAAGCTCATCTGCCCCCCCTCTCCCCCCTGCAGGCGGGGTCCAGATGAGGAGCCACGGCTGGCGGAGGCACTCCCACCCCTTCACCCTCTCCTTCCTGGAGGAGGTGCTGCGCTGGGTCGGGATGAACGAGGTGCACAAAGCCATCACACTCTTCCTGGAGACCATCGCCAAGCAGCCGGGGGGGGGCTGCACCCAGAGGTGGGGGCGCCTTCTGTATTCTGTTCATTGTGATATAGAGACACACACACACACACACACACACTTTCTTTCGTTTCTAATTACACGTAGGTAGGTAGGTGGTACAGTGGGGATGGTAGATGTAATACAGAAAGAAATGGAGGTAGATAGATAGATAGGTAGGTAGGAAGGAAGGAAGGAAGGTAGGTAGGGAGATAGATAGATAGATAGGTAGGTTTGTAGGGAGGTAGAGGTAGGAAGGAAGGTAGGTAGGTAGGGAGGTAGGAAGGAAGGAAGGTAGGGAGGTAGGAAAGAAGGAAGGAAGGAAGGTAGGGAGGTAGGAAAGAAGGAAGGTAGGTAGGGAGGTAGGAAAGAAGGAAGGAAGGTAGGTAGGGAAGTAGGAAAGAAGGAAGGAAGGTAGGTCGGGAGGTAGGAAGGAAAGAAGGAAGGTAGGTAGGGAGGTAGGAAAGAAGGTAGGTAGGTAGATAGGTAGGTAGGGATGTAGGAAGGAAAGAAGGAAGGGAGGTAGGAAAGAAGCTAGGTAGGGAGGTAGGAAAGAAAGAAGGAAGGTAGGTAGGTAGGTAGGTAGGTAGGTAGGAAAGGAGGAAGGTAGGTAGGAAAGAAGGAAGGTAGGTAGGGAGGTAGGTAGGGAGGGAGGTAGGTAGATAGGTAGGTAGGTAGGAAGGAAGGTAGGTAGGGAGGTAGGAAGGAAAGAAGGAAGGTAGGTAGGGAGATAGATAGATAGATAGGTAGGTTTGTAGGGAGGTAGAGGTAGGAAGGAAGGTAGGTAGGTAGGGAGGTAGGAAGGAAGGAAGGTAGGAGGAAGAGGAAGGAGGAAGGTAGGGAGGTAGGAAAGAAGGAAGGTAGGTAGGGAGGTAGGAAAGAAGGAAGGAAGGTAGGTAGGGAAGTAGGAAAGAAGGAAGGAAGGTAGGTAGGGAAGTAGGAAAGAAGGAAGGAAGGAAGGTAGGTCGGGAGGTAGGAAGGAAAGAAGGAAGGTAGGTAGGGAGGTAGGAAAGAAGGTAGATAGGTAGGTAGGGATGTAGGAAGGAAAGAAGGAAGGGAGGTAGGAAAGAAGCTAGGTAGGGAGGTAGGAAAGAAAGAAGGAAGGTAGGTAGGTAGGTAGGTAGGTAGGTAGGTAGGTAGGTAGGTAGGAAAGGAGGTAGGTAGGAAAGAAGGAGGTAGGTAGGAAGGTGGGAGGGAGGTAGGTAGATGGACGGATAGATAGATAGATAGGTAGGTGGGTGGAGTGATGGATAGATGGATAGATAGATAGATAGATAGATAGATAGGTAGGTGGGTGGGTGGGTGTGTGGGTAGGTAGATGGACGGATAGATAGATAGATAGGTGGGTGGGTGGAGTGATGGATAGTAAAATACATATATTCAGAAGAGTATCTAAGCGCTGTTAAATCTACAGAATACATGAGAAACTCTGACATACCAATCTACTGAAGATATAAACGTGTGCGTCAGGCGTCAGGTGTCCTCAGGATCAGACGTCTGAGGGGCGGCTGGTTTATTGGTGAATCACAGTGTGTGTGTGTGTGTGTGTGTGTGTGTGTGTGTGTTTGTCAGGAGTCTGTACAGAGAGTTCCTCTTCCTCACGATGGCCGCTATGGGCAAAGACCACGTCGGTAAGTTCTATTCCCAGAATGCAACACACTCACGTCTCACCAAACACAATGCACAGCTTCTATACCTTTCCCCCTTAGTGTGTGATAAGTTACCCTCGGAAGGATGTATGTCCGATGCCTTTGTATTATTAAGAAGGGGCATGAGCAGCATCCTGTACATGAGCCAAAGAGCTGACCTGAGGGTTCATGGCACTAAGAGGAAACACAATTCATAAGATTGCAGCCCACGTACACAGCCCCCGTGCGCAGCCCACGTGCACAGCCCCGTGTGCACGTCCGGTGACCACGGGCATCCAAACTCAAGGACCGAGGAATCTAAAATAATATAAAAAAGGCAAATGTGGTCAGACAGAGTTCATCGACTCGGATCAGATTCCCAATTTAGGAAATGTTTGCGTTCCAGCCTCAAAAAAAAAGACACGGCATTGCACATTGGAGAAATTAAAGGTGGGGTGGGTACGTTTCAGAAACCGGCTGGAGATACACGTGTTGTTATATTCCATGGAATGCTCTGAACGTCCCGATAGCAACGAATATCTGAAGTTCGAAGCCGTGGCGCTGTAGAAAGCTCGACCAATCATCTGAGCCGGCTAAAGTCACTGGACGGCCTACCTGCCTGTCAGCCTTCAATCGGGGCACAGACTTATCTCGTGCCCTCATTGGTCATGTTCGTGTTGTGTGTGGGGGAGGGGCTCTGTGAGGAAGTGGGAGGGGCTCTGTGAGGAAGTGGGAGGGGCTCTGTGAGGAAGTGGGAGGGGCTCTGTGAGGAAGTGGGAGGGGCTCTGTGAGGAAGTGGGAGGGGCTCTGTGAGGAAGGGGCAGATTTGTTCCGGTTGTGTATTTTCAAATTCTCGCGCCCTTTAAAAGACTAGAAGTAAAAAATCCAAAATGTAAACGTCTCTCAAATAGAAATAAAATAGCATTAAAAAATGTATATGTGTGTAACCAACATTTGTGCAAGAAATGTTTTTAGAAGTGGGGAAACGGACTCAAAGACATCAATAGCTGATAGATGCGTCTTCCAGAACATATGCCATGAAGACCCTGCCCTCGTACCGCCTTGCTGTAACAGGATTGTTATGATGTAAATGTTAAATTACAAAATAAATATATATATACATGTGGAAATACAAATGTACAGTAACAAAATATAAGCAGGATATTATATATATATATAGATGTGGATGGAACGGTCTGTAAAGTGTCTTCCTCTCCGCCCCTGCAGCTGCGTTCGATAAGAAGTACAAGGCGGCGTACTCCCGCCTCGCCGGCTCTCTGGGCCGGGACGAGCTCCGGAGGAAACGAGCGCAGCCGCTCAGCCCCAAAGCAGTCGACTGCAGGCGCAGCTTCCACCCCCCCCTGGAGTGCTGAGGACCCAGGCACCCCCCACCCCCTGGAGTGCTGAGACCCAGGACACCTGGAGTGCTGAAAGACCCAGGACACCCCCCCCCCTGGAGCGCTGAAGACCCAGGACGAGTGCTGAAGACCCAGGCACCCCCCACCCCCCTGGAGTGCTGAAGACCCAGGAAACTGAGTGCTGAAGACCCAGGACCCCCCCCCCGCTAAGACCCAGGCTGGAGTGCTGAAGACCCAGGACGACGTGCTGAAGACCCAGGACCCCCCCCCTGGAGCGCTGAAGACCTAGGACCACGTGCTGAAGACCCAGGACCCCCCCCCACGTGCTGAAGACCCAGGACTGAGGGCTGAAAAACCCAGGAACCCCCCCCCCTGAGGTGCTGAAGAACTAGGAACCCCCCCCCTGAGGTGCTGAATACCCAGGACCCTGAGTGCTAAAAACCCAGACAAAAGACCCCTGCTGCTTCCTGCGCTCTGTCTGAGGATCCTGCCGCTCCTCGAAGGCGGTCTGGAGGCAAGAGCTGAGATCCGTCAGGACCTCCGGAGGAAGCTCAGGATCGTTCCGAGCTGTGCACTTTCTGCTTTTCAAAATACACAAACGAGGATTTTAAAATAATGCAAAGCTCCAGTGAAACGCTCCGAACCACGAGACGCAGAATTCTTCAGTTGCGATCCAACTTGTGTGTAAGAAAGGAAACAAAAGGGCAATCAGCCAGAAGGGATATAAGCGGTGGAGAAGAGGGCGTGAGAAGCCTTCCCTCTCCGTCGCCAAGGCGATGGAGGGAGCTCTGCACCGTCTGACTTTACGTTTAAACGGTTCCTCGAGGCGAACATCATCTCCGTCGGTCTCTGTGGCACTTTCTGTAAGAAAAGGGAAACATAATGTCAGAAATGGATCGGCCAGAAGCGAAGAGGGACAACCCCAGATTCAAGAGGCCCGTCTGCTTGCTGGGACACGGGCGAAACCAGACTGATCCTTCCTGCGCGTCGATAAAGAGAGTCCCCCGGGAACGGATTCATCGGCATCGACACGACGAGCCGATTCCAACCGACTTCCTCGCCTCCTTCCAAACGGCCAGTGATATTGGGATGCGAGTGGGTTTTGGTGCCGCGCTGCAGCCGGGGGAAGGGTGCGTTCAAGAGGCACCCTTCCCCCGGCCGCGCTGCAGCCGGGGGAAGGGTGCGTTCAAGGAGCACCCACACTTTTGCAAAGATGTTTAGTTGTTTTTTGTATCCGACAAGCTTTGTTTCTGTTGTTGTTAAAGACAAGGTGTCCCTGAACGCCTCACTGTCCCTGAACGCCTCACTGTATATTTCCAATGCACTGGATGGACTGCAGTCTTCAGATGGAATGAAGCTATTTTCACTCGATTTTACCTGCCCACGCGTCGCGCGTGTGTCTAACTAGCGCGTGTGTCTAACATCGATGCTTGTGTGTCGCTGCTGTAATTTATATCTGGCTGTGGTTTTGGTTTAAATGTCTTTTTTTTTAAGAAAACCCAAAAATAAAAGTCAGCGATGAGCCCGCCTCCTTCCCTCTCGTTTCTGATCATTCATTGGTTCGTTATTACAGAGGCTCTGGTACTTGAGTGCAAGTAGAAGTACTCAGATCTGGTACGTGAGTAAAAGTAGAAGTACTCAGATATTGTACTTGAGTAAAAGTAGAAGTACTCAGATATTGTACTTGAGTAAAAGTAGAAGTACTCAGACCTTGTAGTAAAAGTAGAAGTACTCAGATCTTGCAGTAAAAGTAGAAGTACTCAGATATTGTACTTGAGTAAAAGTAGAAGTACTCAGATCTTGTACTTGAGTAAAAGTAGAAGTACTCAGGTCTTGTAGTAAAAGTAGAAGTGCTCAGATCTTGTACTTGAGTGCAAGTAGAAGTACTCAGATCTGGTACGTGAGTAAAAGTAGAAGTACTCAGGTCTTGTACTTGAGTGCAAGTAGAAGTACTCAGATCTGGTACGTGAGTAAAAGTAGAAGTACTCAGGTCTTGTACTTGAGTAAAAGTAGAAGTACTCAGGTCTGGTACGTGAGTAAAAGTAGAAGTACTCAGGTCTTGTACTTGAGTAAAAGTAGAAGTACTCAGGTCTTCAGTAAAAGTAGAAGTACTCAGATATTGTACTTGAGTAAAAGTAGAAGTACTCAGGTCTTGTAGTAAAAGTAGAAGTACTCAGACCTTGTAGTAAAAGTAGAAGTACTCAGATCTTGCAGTAAAAGTAGAAGTACTCAGATATTGTACTTGAGTAAAAGTAGAAGTACTCAGATCTTGTACTTGAGTAAAAGTAGAAGTACTCAGGTCTTGTAGTAAAAGTAGAAGTGCTCAGACCTTGTAGTAAAAGTAGAAGTACTCAGATCTTGCAGTAAAAGTAGAAAGATATTGAGTAAAAGTAGAAGTACTCAGGTCTTGAGTAAAAGTAGAAGTACTCAGGTCTTGAGTAAAAGTAGAAGTACTCAGGTCTTGAGTAAAAGTAGAAGTACTCAGATCTTGTACTTGAGTAAAAGTAGAAGTACTCAGATCTGGTACTTGAGTAAAAGTAGAAGTACTCAGGTCTTGTACTTGAGTAAAAGTAGAAGTACTCAGGTCTTGTAGTAAAAGTAGAAGTACTCAGACCTTGTAGTAAAAGTAGAAGTACTCAGATCTTGCAGTAAAAGTAGAAGTACTCAGATATTGTACTTGAGTAAAAGTAGAAGTACTCAGGTCTTCAGTAAAAGTAGAAGTACTCAGATATTGTACTTGAGTAAAAGTAGAAGTACTCAGATCTTGTACTTGAGTAAAAGTAGAAGTACTCAGGTCTTGTAGTAAAAGTAGAAGTACTCAGATCTTGTAGTAAAAGTAGAAGTACTCAGATCTTGCAGTAAAAGTAGAAAGATATTGAGTAAAAGTAGAAGTACTCAGGTCTTGAGTAAAAGTAGAAGTACTCAGGTCTTGAGTAAAAGTAGAAGTACTCAGATCTTGTACTTGAGTAAAAGTAGAAGTACTCAGATCTGGTACTTGAGTAAAAGTAGAAGTACTCAGGTCTTGTAGTAAAAGTAGAAGTACTCAGATCTTGTACTTGAGTAAAAGTAGAAGTACTCAGATCTTGTACTTGAGTAAAAGTAGAAGTACTCAGGTCTTGTAGTAAAAGTAGAAGTACTCAGACCTTGTAGTAAAAGTAGAAGTACTCAGATCTTGCAGTAAAAGTAGAAAGATATTGAGTAAAAGTAGAAGTACTCAGGTCTTGAGTAAAAGTAGAAGTACTCAGGTCTTGAGTAAAAGTATAAGTACTCAGGTCTTGAGTAAAAGTAGAAGTACTCAGATCTTGTACTTGAGTAAAAGTAGAAGTACTCAGATCTGGTACTTGAGTAAAAGTAGAAGTACTCAGGTCTTGTACTTGAGTAAAAGTAGAAGTACTCAGGTCTTGTAGTAAAAGTAGAGGTACTCAGACCTTGTAGTAAAAGTAGAAGTACTCAGATATTGTACTTGAGTAAAAGTAGAAGTACTCAGATCTTGTACTTGAGTAAAAGTAGAAGTACTCAGGTCTTGTAGTAAAAGTAGAAGTACTCAGACCTTGTAGTAAAAGTAGAAGTACTCAGATCTTGCAGTAAAAGTAGAAGTACTCAGGTCTTGAGTAAAAGTAGAAGTACTCAGATCTTGTACTTGAGTAAAAGTAGAAGTACTCAGATCTGGTACTAGAGTAAAAGTAGAAGTACTCAGGTCTTGAGTAAAAGTAGAAGTACTCAGATCTGGTACTTGAGTAAAAGTAGAAGTACTCAGGTCTTGTACTTGAGTAAAAGTAGAAGTACTCAGATCTGGTACTTGAGTACAAGTAGAAGTACTCAGATCTAGTACTTTAGTAAAAGTAGAAGTACTCAGGTCTTGTACTTGAGTAAAAGTAGAAGTACTCAGGTCTTGTACTTGAGTAAAAGTAGAAGTACTCAGATCTGGTACTTGAGTACAAGTAGAAGTACTCAGATCTAGTACTTTAGTAAAAGTAGAAGTACTCAGGTCTTGTACTTGAGTAAAAGTAGAAGTACTCAGATCTTGTACTTGAGTAAAAGTAGAAGTACTCAGATCTTGTACTTGAGTAAAAGTAGAAGTACTCAGATCTTGTACTTAGTAAAAGTAGAAGTACCAGAGTGTAGGAATACTCTGTTACAGTAAAAGTATTCAAAATGTTCCTCAAGTGAAAGTAGAAAGTATTCTCATCTAAATATAGTGAAAGACAGTGAAAGTATTCGTTGTGCAGATTGGTCCATTTCAGAATAATATATATGATATGTTTTATAAAGATTGATCATGAAAGTGTTCTCAAAGCTGGTGAAGGTGCAGCTAGTCTGAAGTACTTTGTAGACTGCAGGGTAGCTGGTGGAGGAGCAGCTAGTCTGAAGTACTTTGTAGACTGCAGGGTAGCTGGTGGAGGTGCAGCTAGTCTGAAGTACTTTGTAGACTGCAGGGTAGCTGGTGAAGGTGCAGCTAGTCTGAAGTACTTTGTAGACTGCAGGGTAGCTGGTGGAGGTGCAGCTAGTCTGAAGTACTTTGTAGACTGCAGGGTAGCTGGTGAAGGTGCAGCTAGTCTGAAGTACTTTGTAGACTGCAGGGTAGCTGGTGGAGGTGCAGCTAGTCTGAAGTACTTTGTAGACTGCAGGGTAGCTGGTGGAGGTGCAGCTAGTCTGAAGTACTTTGTAGACTGCAGGGTAGCTGGTGGAGGTGCAGCTAGTCTGAAGTACTTTGTAGACTGCAGGGTAGCTGGTGGAGGTGCAGCTAGTCTGAAGTACTTTGTAGACTGCAGGGTAGCTGGTGAAGGTGCAGCTAGTCTGAAGTACTTTGTAGACTGCAGGGTAGCTGGTGGAGGTGCAGCTAGTCTGAAGTACTTTGTAGACTGCATGGGTAGCTGGTGGAGGAGCAGCTAGTCTGAAGTACTTTGTAGACTGCAGGGTAGCTGGTGAAGGTGCAGCTAGTCTGAAGTACTTTGTAGACTGCAGGGTAGCTGGTGGATTCACTCCAGGTGGAACTAAAGTCTGATTCAACACTTGGTTAGATTTCACATCCTTCATCCACATCTGAGAAGCAACTAAAGGGATAAATACATGTAGTGGAGTAGAAGTACACCATGTACCTCTTAACTGTAGCGGAGTAGAAGTACACAGTAGCTTAAAATACAAATACTCAAGTAAAGTAGCTAAAAAATGTACTTAATTACAGTACATAGTTACTTTACAGCTCTGCATTATTACATATATACTAAGGACTATAACTAGCATACTCCAGTAAACTCGCCCTCATCATCAGGCTGCACTGTCAGAGATGTGAAGGTAATGCAAACTCAACCGGAAGTATTAAGTATAGTGAGGAGTGCAACTCAATGTTAGAGCAGCAAGGACACACGCACGCACGCACGCACCATGGAATATGAACACAAACCCTAAATGCTGATTTACTCTGAAAACCTGTCTGTATATGAATCCTCAGAATGTAACACGCTTCACGTTTTATTTTGAAAAACACTGACCGGATATGGTATATTTCCATATCGCTGACTCGGCACTGCCCGTGTTTCCTCCGCACAGTTTCAACAGTGAGCGTAGAACCAATTAACCCAACAATAAAGCCATTACACCGAGCCAGTGGGACCATGTGACCGCTGGGCCGGACCGGCGGGGAAGCAGTGGCGAGGACCTGGGAGGAGAAGGGAAAACAAGCAGGTAATATTTACCCTTTGTATTTATTTACGTTCAGACGGATGTAAGGTGTCATGATGTCTCGGAGCTGCGGCCGGTGTCGCATGATCAAATCCCTTTGATCTCCATCCAGCACGTGAGCTAGCCTAATGCTAGAATCATCTTTATTATCCTCATCCACAGCAGGCAGGGATGGGAGCATGGGCGGTGCTGAGGAGGGGCTTTAACACTGAGCTTGGCCCCCCCTGTGACCTCCACAAGAATATCTATGACAATGCAATTTATTTATTTAATGTAAGTGTTGCAGCAAACTCTGTCCGGTAACTGGGCCTGAGTCAACATGTGATGTAATACAGTGACACTAAGTAACTGAAGATTCAACATGCGAAGGTTGTATCATCATACTATAAGCTACAGTGTAGAAATGGAAAGGAAATTCTTCTGACCTGAGCTCCTCCAGCAATGCAACTTATATAATAAAATACAAAATAAAAAGTAGTGCAGGAAGTCTTTAAACAGGTAAATAGAATATGATACGTACAAGAACAGAATATGAAATTAAATAATGTACATTAAGACAGAATTAAATACGGTTTATTGCGGTGATAACTAGTTTATATAAATTAGTATATTGCAAGATGACAAACAGGAATGTTTATCGGGGCATGACATTTTATGACTTAAAGAAATACCAACAGACATTAAAGATCCCGTGTCATGCTTTTCCGGTTAGTACCCGTCCCCTTGTGCTCACAGGGAGGGGGGGGGGCAGGAGCTCCAACAAGCCGTTTAGGACAGAGAGGGAATACACACGCTATACAGCAGTGTTTCTCAAACCTTTTCATACCAAGGACTTAACCACCTAACTCCACAAATATCCCAAAACACATCGTTTTTCTAGAACAGATTATAAATCGCCTGAAAATGGTACAAACGAGTGGCAACATGTGTGACGAAGGTGTTGCCCTGGGCTATGTCACGCAATCGAAAGTGAAACTTAAGCTCGTTCCATTGCGGAGATATTCCCGGGAGAGTGCGGAAAAGTTAAATGTATTTATTTATTTCAAATGTGAAATGACCAATATACTCACGGACCACTAGGTGGCGCGCACGGACCACACTTTTGAGAAGCACTGAGAGATACTGTATGAGAAACCAATGTGAGTTTGGAACAATGTAAATCTATTCTAGTAGACCTGATCTAATAATAATTATAATAAATATTATTTTTTGGGACCGATTACGTGACATTGGAGAACTTCCCACGGTCACTGGTTCGTCTCGGCACAGCCGTCGAAAGTCACTGGTTTGAAGAACAAAACTAACGATGTTTTCTGTTTCAGGCTGACCATGTGGGAAAGAGCGTTTCTGCTGCTGCTTCACTGTGTGGAAGGTACTTCATCCTCATCCTCCTCATCATCATCACTAATAACAATACATTTAGTACAAAACCAAGTGAAAGTAGAAAGTATTCTCATCTAAATATAGTGAAAGACAGTGAAAGTAGTCGTTGTGCAGATTGGTCCATTTCAGAATAATATATATGATGTGTTTTATAAAGATTGATCATGAAAGTGTTCTCAGAGCTGGTGGAGGAGCAGCTAGTCTGAAGTACTTTGTAGACTGCAGGGTAGCTGGTGGAGGTGCAGCTAGTCTGAAGTACTTTGTAGACTGCAGGGTAGCTGGTGAAGGAGCAGCTAGTCTGAAGTACTTTGTAGACTGCAGGGTAGCTGGTGAAGGAGCAGCTAGTCTGAAGTACTTTGTAGACTGCAGGGTAGCTGGTGAAGGTGCAGCTAGTCTGAAGTACTTTGTAGACTGCAGGGTAGCTGGTGAAGGTGCAGCTAGTCTGAAGTACTTTGTAGACTGCAGGGTAGCTGGTGGAGGTGCAGCTAGTCTGGAGTACTTTGTAGACTGCAGGGTAGCTGGTGAAGGTGCAGCTAGTCTGAAGTACTTTGTAGACTGCAGGGTAGCTGGTGAAGGAGCAGCTAGTCTGAAGTACTTTGTAGACTGCAGGGTAGCTGGTGGAGGTGCAGCTAGTCTGAAGTACTTTGTAGACTGCAGGGTAGCTGGTGAAGGTGCAGCTAGTCTGAAGTACTTTGTAGACTGCAGGGTAGCTGGTGGAGGTGCAGCTAGTCTGAAGTACTTTGTAGACTGCAGGGTAGCTGGTGAAGGTGCAGCTAGTCTGAAGTACTTTGTAGACTGCAGGGTAGCTGGTGAAGGTGCAGCTAGTCTGAAGTACTTTGTAGACTGCAGGGTAGCTGGTGGAGGTGCAGCTAGTCTGAAGTACTTTGTAGACTGCAGGGTAGCTGGTGAAGGTGCAGCTAGTCTGAAGTACTTTGTAGACTGCAGGGTAGCTGGTGGATTTCACTCCAGGTGGAACTAAAGTCTGATTCAACACTTGGTTAGATTTCACATCCTTCATCCAGATCTGTGAAGTAACTAAAGGTATTAAATACATGCAGTGGAGTAGAAGTACACCATGTACCTCTGAACTGTAGTGGAGAGAGTAGCATCAAATGGAAATACTCAAGTAAAGTACAAGTACCTCTAAAGTACATTACCTGAGTAAATGTACTGAGGTACCTCCCACCCTCTGGTTGTGGGACTAATAAAGGAATGCTGACTCTCACAAAGTAACGTTGCGTTGCAGCTGCAGTGGCGTCTGGCTGCTGGCAGGGGGCGACCTTCTCGGAGGCCGTGGTGTCTCCGGCGTCTGAGGGCAGCGGGATCCTGCGTGTCCCCGGCGTGGCGTCGCTGCCCCAGTGCGTGGCGGCGTGCTGCGAGCTAACGGGCTACGAGCTGGCGTGGCTGTTCGAGGGGCGATGCTACGTCCTGCGCTGCCCGCGGGCCGAGGCCTGCGCCCCCCGAGAGAGACCGGGCGCGGAGTCACGCCTCGCCTTCCTGCGGAGAGAAACCCCGCAGAGCCTGGTGCGTAGCGGCAGGTTTCCATAGAGTCCTAGTCGGAACACGGGAAATGTTAAAACTGTAATTCTTGATCCTCAGAAATGGACTCGGCATCCTCAATGACCCACAAACCCACTCCTAAACTTTCGAAATCGACCAATGAAAAATGTTTGTTTCTCAAAACCCTTTTTATTTTGTTAGCGTGCGTGCGTGGCTTTTTACGCACTGTCTTTGTCCGGGAACCAGGGCCGTATTCATGGAGTCAACATTGGGGGGGACCAAAAATTCAATACACAATTTGAATACTAATTTCCTGCCATTCTAAAGGAAAATACATACAAAAATCACTAAACACATTGGATACTTTAAAACCTGTTAAACCCCCATGCCCCTGCCCGTGGGGGCAAAACACAACAATAGTCCCAAAACTGTGTCTCAGGCATGGGTGTAGGAAGCATCCTCAATGTGGGTGGGACAATTTGACGGGGGGTGTGGGCGGGTGGGGGACCTAACCTCCTCTAGAGAGGCTAACAACTGAAACCAGCTAGCCCACAGCTAGTTAGCTACTATTCCTGAAAAGTTCGGTTTTAACATCAGAACTACAAGTTACCGGAGGGTTCATTCACATTACCATTACGAAATAAAATAATATAGATTACTTTAGGGCTAACTAGAAAAGATACCAGAACTGATGGAGGGCAAATTAAAACATGACTGACCTGCTTGGAGCATCAAGCTAACTGAAGGTGGACTCAGACGGCAAAGCGAAATACACCCGCGGGTACAAAATAAGGAACCAATTTACATATGAAAAGAAATATCATTTTGGTGAAGCTCACAATAACAGAAAATATAGATTTTCAAGTATACAAGTAACCAAAATAAATAAGTCATAGAATAGCAATTTTATTTAAATTAAAAAATCTTTTTTTTACTATTTATTAGGGGGGGACATTTTGAGTGTATCTGAATATTGGGGGGGGATGTGTCCCCCCCAATGTATATGGTGAATACGGCCCTGCCGGGAACCGACTTAATTTAAAAGTAAAACTCGTTGCCTGAAACCCTTCACGCTACTCAACTGAAGATGAAATGTCGGTTCAGATCCTGTCCTGAACTGGACCTCTGACCTCCAACAGGTGCTGCAGTCTCTGGTGAGAGGAGAGCCGTATGGCGGGGACCTGGAGGCCCTGAAGGACCTCGCCCTGTTCCCTGACCTGGAGTATCCAGAGGAGAGCCAGGAGGAGAGGGGAGCCAGGTTCAACCAATCAGAGGCCGGGGATGCTCCAGAGGGGGGGCTGACGGGAAGCAGTGTGGACCAGATTAAAGCCTCCTCTGAGGGGAACGTCAGCCGGGGAGACGAGCGCAGAACCAGGAGACCGACTGGCCCTCCTGCTGCGGAGAAAGCTGTGAGTGGGTTATCGGGTTAATGATGTCCCTTCGCGCAGCCAATGAAATCAAAGTATCACAAAGCTACTATAAAACTACTGTTCTTTGAGTCCGACACAAAATGTATGCATCACAACAAGGTAAATATTGAAATCTGTGTATCCCTAGTGACACGTTCAGGTGGACGAGAGCTTAGGGTAGCTAAGGGAAACGGCTCGCGTGAAAAAAGGGTTGCAGAGAAATACCTCGAACGGTCAGGCTGCTTATATCCTTCTTTGTTTCAGTCTGTGTTTCAGCGACAGACTGAAACACAGAGCAGCACTGGTTCAACGTCCCTGCCGCTGTTACTGCTGCAGGAACCCACTCAGCACGGCCATATAAGGACTTCCACTCCCACCACCGCCGCGCCTCATTGGCCGGTCAGCACACAGCCAGGTATACCTACAGGGGGTGCTCTGTTTTACCGCCGTCTGTGCATTTATGACATTTGGTTTGTTATTATTTTGGCTCTCACCAAGAGTTCTTTAAACAAATAAAACACATGAACGATACGATAATACTTTAACGGTCAGATCAAGTCTGGAATGTAACTTGTAACAACAAACATTGAACCACCAGAACTGTTCGGATTCAGAATTAAATAAACAAAATGTAAGGATGATATTAGTTGTGTTTTCTTGATGCTCCACAGACATGCTGAAGGTGCTGCAGTCAGCCAGACCTCCACCCACCGCCATCACATCCACGGAAAGACCTGTGCCCCCTGACCCTGTGACCCCTGACCCCGGCACCACATCGACCCCCGGCACCATCCCTCCGACAGTGACCACCCCCAGCGCTACAACCGCTGAGTCTGGTACATTTATACATACAGCAGGGAAACACTTCAATTAGTTAATTAATTTAATATTATTATTATTTATAATACTTTTATTTACCCTTTGTTCAGGGTCAGAGGTCGGCGGGTCAAACCGTGGCCCGCTGGCCGTCGTGGGTCCTGACAGGAAGCTGTTCCTCCCTGTGAGCAGCTTGTTGCTCAACGGCAGCGGCAGCACCGACGACCGCGGGATCGTCAGCTACCACTGGCACGTCGTGAGGTAGGACCATGAACTGCATTTGTTATTATTTTAGATTTTATTCAACTATGGCCCACTACTAAAGGTCATCAAGCCCAACGTTAGCCACCTTTAGCTTAGCGGTGGTGACGTGAAGTCATGTAACCGTGCTGTAGTTCCTTTATAGCCCAACGTTAGCCTCCTTTAGCTTAGCGGTGGTGACGTGAAGTCATGTGACCGTGCTGTAGTTCCTTTATAGCCCAACGTTAGCCTCCTTTAGCTTAGCGGTGGTGACGTGAAGTCATGTGACCGTGCTGTAGTTCCTTTATAGCCCAACATTAGCCTCCTTTAGCTTAGCGGTGGTGACGTGAAGTCATGTGACCGTGCTGTAGTTCCTTTATAGCCCAACGTTAGCCTCCTTTAGCTTAGCGGTGGTGACGTGAAGTCATGTGACCGTGCTGTAGTTCCTTTATAGCCCAACGTTAGCCTCCTTTAGCTTAGCGGTGGTGACGTGAAGTCATGTGACCGTGCTGTAGTTCCTTTATAGCCCAACATTAGCCTCCTTTAGCTTAGCGGTGGTGACGTGAAGTCATGTGACCGTGCTGTAGTTCCTTTATAGACCAACGTTAGCCTCCTTTAGCTTAGCGGTGGTGACGTGAAGTCATGTGACCGTGCTGTAGTTCCTTTATAGCCCAACATTAGCCGCCTTTAGCTTAGCGGTGGTGACGTGAAGTCATGTGACCGTGCTGTAGTTCCTTTATAGCCCAACATTAGCCTCCTTTAGCTTAGCGGAGGTGACGTGAAGTCATGTGACCGTGCTGTAGTTCCTTTATAGACCAACATTAGCCTCCTTTAGCTTTGCGGTGGTGACGTGAAGTCATGTGACCGTGCTGTAGTTCCTTTATAGACCAACGTTAGCCTCCTTTAGCTTAGCGGTGGTGACGTGAAGTCATGTGACCGTGCTGTAGTTCCTTTATAGCCCAACATTAGCCGCCTTTAGCTTAGCGGTGGTGACGTGAAGTCATGTGACCGTGCTGTAGTTCCTTTATAGCCCAACATTAGCCTCCTTTAGCTTAGCGGAGGTGACGTGAAGTCATGTGACCGTGCTGTAGTTCCTTTATAGCCCAACGTTAGCCACCTTTAGCTTAGCGGTGGTGACGTGAAGTCATGTGACCGTGCTGTAGTTCCTTTATAGCCCAACATTAGCCACCTTTAGCTTAGCGGTGGTGACGTGAAGTCATGTGACCGTGCTGTAGTTCCTTTATAGCCCAACATTAGCCACCTTTAGCTTAGCGGTGGTGACGTGAAGTCATGTGACCGTGCTGTAGTTCCTTTATAGACCAACGTTAGCCACCTTTAGCTTAGCGGTGGTGACGTGAAGCCATGTGACCGTACTGTAGTTCCTTTATAGCCCAACGTTAGCCTCCTTTAGCTTAGCGGTGGTGACGTGAAGTCATGTGACCGTGCTGTAGTTCCTTTATAGCCCAACGTTAGCCACCTTTAGCTTAGCGGTGGTGAGGTGAAGTCATGTGACCGTGCTGTAGTTCCTTTATAGACCAACGTTAGCCACCTTTAGCTTAGCGGTGGTGACGTGAAGTCATGTGACCGTGCTGTAGTTCCTTTATAGCCCAACATTAGCCACCTTTAGCTTAGCGGTGCTGACGTGAAGTCATGTGACCGTGCTGTAGTTCCTTTATAGCCCAACGTTAGCCTCCTTTAGCTAAGCGGAGGTGACGTGAAGTCATGTGACCGTGCTGTAGTTCCTTTATAGCCCAACGTTAGCCACCTTTAGCTTAGCGGTGGTGACGTGAAGTCATGTGACCGTGCTGTAGTTCCTTTATAGCCCAACGTTAGCCACCTTTAGCTTAGCGGTGGTGACGTGAAGTCATGTGACCGTGCTGTAGTTCCTTTATAGCCCAACATTAGCCACCTTTAGCTTAGCGGTGGTGACGTGAAGTCATGTGACCGTGCTGTAGTTCCTTTATAGACCAACGTTAGCCACCTTTAGCTTAGCGGTGGTGACGTGAAGTCATGTGACCGTACTGTAGTTCCTTTATAGACCAACATTAGCCTCCTTTAGCTTAGCGGTGGTGACGTGAAGTCATGTGACCGTACTGTAGTTCCTTTATAGACCAACATTAGCCACCTTTAGCTTAGCGGTGGTGACGTGAAGTCATGTGACCGTGCTGTAGTTCCTTTATAGACCAACATTAGCCTCCTTTAGCTTAGCGGTGGTGACGTGAAGTCATGTGACCGTACTGTAGTTCCTTTATAGCCCAACGTTAGCCTCCTTTAGCTTAGCGGTGGTGACGTGAAGTCATGTGACCGTGCTGTAGTTCCTTTATAGCCCAACGTTAGCCACCTTTAGCTTAGCGGTGGTGAGGTGAAGTCATGTGACCGTGCTGTAGTTCCTTTATAGACCAACGTTAGCCACCTTTAGCTTAGCGGTGGTGACGTGAAGTCATGTGACCGTGCTGTAGTTCCTTTATAGCCCAACGTTAGCCTCCTTTAGCTTAGCGGTGGTGACTTGAAGTCATGTGACCGTGCTGTAGTTCCTTTATAGCCCAACGTTAGCCACCTTTAGCTTAGCGGTGGTGACGTGAAGTCATGTGACCGTGCTGTAGTTCCTTTATAGACCAACGTTAGCCACCTTTAGCTTAGCGGTGGTGACGTGAAGTCATGTGACCGTGCTGTAGTTCCTTTATAGCCCAACGTTAGCCTCCTTTAGCTTAGCGGTGGTGACTTGAAGTCATGTGACCGTGCTGTAGTTCCTTTATAGCCCAACGTTAGCCACCTTTAGCTTAGCGGTGGTGACGTGAAGTCATGTGACCGTGCTGTAGTTCCTTTATAGCCCAACGTTAGCCACCTTTAGCTTAGCGGTGGTGACGTGAAGTCATGTGACCGTGCTGTAGTTCCTTTATAGCCCAACGTTAGCCACCTTTAGCTTAGCGGTGGTGACGTGAAGTCATGTGACCGTGCTGTAGTTCCTTTATAGACCAACGTTAGCCACCTTTAGCTTAGCGGTGGTGACGTGAAGTCATGTGACCGTGCTGTAGTTCCTTTATAGCCCAACGTTAGCCTCCTTTAGCTTAGCGGTGGTGACGTGAAGATTCTGCTGTAAACTGCACACAGCGTCAGCAGCTGGAGAAAGTACTTAGAGTTAAAGTAAGATTAATGACTTTTGTCAGGTTTTCACTCGGCTGTGTTTTCTCCATCATGTTTTTCCAGCGGCCCCCCAGGGTCAAAGGTCGAGGGTGCAGACCAGGCCGTAGCCACGGTGACAGGACTTCGGGCAGGACGCTACAACTTCACGCTGACGGTGTCCGACCAGCAGGGGGCAACGGACAGCGCTTCACTCACCCTCAGAGTCCAGGGAGGTGAGAGGGGTCACTTTCTTAAAATAAATATATGATATATTGAGACACTACATACTGATATACATCTGAACATCAGCAGGAGAGGACTCTTTAAAGTAGAGACACTACATACTGATATACACCTGAACATCAGCAGGAGAGGACTCTTTAAAGTAGAGACACTACATACTGATATACACCTGAACATCAGCAGGAGAGGACTCTTTAAAGTAGAGACACTACACACTGATATACACCTGAACATCAGCAGGAGAGGACTCTTTAAAGTAGAGACACTACATACTGATATACACCTGAACATCAGCAGGAGAGGACTCTTTAAAGTAGAGACACTACATACTGATATACACCTGAACATCAGCAGGAGAACTCTTTAAAGTAGAGACACTACAAACTGATATACACCTGGACATCAGCAGGAGAGGACTCTTTAAAGTAGAAACACCACATACTGATATACACCTGAACATCAGCAGGAGAGGACTCTTTAAAGTAGAGACACTACAAACTGATACACACCTGAACATCAGAGGAGAGGACTCTTTAAAGTAGAGACACTACAAACTGATATACACCTGAACATCAGCAGGAGAGGACTCTTTAAAGTAGAGACACTACATACTGATATACACCTGAACATCAGAGGAGAGGACTCTTTAAAGTAGAGACACTACAAACTGATATACACCTGAACATCAGCAGGAGAGGACTCTTTAAAGTAGAGACAATACATACTGATATACACCTGAACATCAGAGGAGAGGACTCTTTAAAGTAGAGACACTACAAACTGATATACACCTGAACATCAGCAGGAGAGGACTCTTTAAAGTAGAGACACTACATACTGATATACACCTGAACATCAGAGGAGAGGACTCTTTAAAGTAGAGACACTACAAACTGATATACACCTGAACATCAGCAGGAGAGGACTCTTTAAAGTAGAGACACTACATACTGATATACACCTGAACATCAGAGGAGAGGACTCTTTAAAGTAGAGACACTACAAACTGATATACACCTGAACATCAGCAGGAGAG
Organism: Champsocephalus gunnari; assembly: GCA_036324595.1. NCBI lineage: Eukaryota > Metazoa > Chordata > Actinopteri > Perciformes > Channichthyidae > Champsocephalus > Champsocephalus gunnari. The sequence goes on from CM070430.1 coordinate 6,215,260, forward strand.
GACTCTTTAAAGTAGAGACACTACAAACTGATATACACCTGAACATCAGCAGGAGAGGACTCTTTAAAGTAGAGACACTACAAACTGATATACACCTGAACATCAGAGGAGAGGACTCTTTAAAGTAGAGACACTACAAACTGATATACACCTGAACATCAGCAGGAGAGGACTCTTTAAAGTAGAGACACTACATACTGATATACACCTGAACATCAGCAGGAGAGGACTCTTTAAAGTAGAGACTCTACATACTGATATACACCTGAACATCAGCAGGAGAGGACTCTTTAAAGTAGAGACACTACACACTGATATACACCTGAACATCAGCAGGAGAGGACTCTTTAACGTAGAGACACTACACACTGATATACACCTGAACATCAGCAGGAGAGGACTCTTTAAAGTAGAGACACTACATACTGATATACACCTGAACATTAGCAGGAGAGGACTCTTTAAAGTAGAGACACTACACACTGATATACACCTGAACATCAGCAGGAGAGGACTCTTTAAAGTAGAGACTCTACATACTGATATACACCTGAACATCAGCAGGAGAGGACTCTTTAAAGTAGAGACACTACATACTGATATACACCTGAACATTAGCAGGAGAGGACTCTTTAAAGTAGAGACACTACATACTGATATACACCTGAACATCAGCAGGAGAGGACTCTTTAAAGTAGAGACACTACATACTGATATACACCTGAACATCAGCAGGAGAGGACTCTTTAAAGTAGAGACACTACATACTGATATACACCTGAACATCAGCAGGAGAGGACTCTTTAAAGTAGAGACACTACATACTGATATACACCTGAACACCAGCAGGAGAGGACTCTTTAAAGTAGAGACACTACATACTGATATACACCTGAACATCAGCAGGAGAGGACTCTTTAAAGTAGAGACACTCCATACTGATATACACCTGAACATCAGCAGGAGAGGACTCTTTAAAGTAGAGACACTACATACTGATATGTATACACCTGAACATCAGCAGGAGAGGACTCTTTAAAGTAGAGACACTACATACTGATGTACACCTGAACACCACCAGGAGAGGACTCTTTAAAGTAGAGACACTACATACTGATGTACACCTGAACACCAGCAGGAGAGGACTCTTTAAAGTAGAGACACTACATACTGATATACACCTGAACATCAGCAGGAGAAGACTCTTTAAAGTAGAGACACTACATACTGATGTACACCTGAACACCACCAGGAGAGGACTCTTTAAAGTAGAGACACTACATACTGATTTACACCTGAACACCAGCAGGAGAGGACTCTTTAAAGTAGAGACACTACATACTGATATACACCTGAACACCAGCAGGAGAGGACTCTTTAAAGTAGAGACACTACATACTGATATACACCTGAACATCAGCAGGAGAGGACTCTTTAAAGTAGAGACACTCCATACTGATATACACCTGAACATCAGCAGGAGAGGACTCTTTAAAGTAGAGACACTACATACTGATATGTATACACCTGAACATCAGCAGGAGAGGACTCTTTAAAGTAGAGACACTACATACTGATGTACACCTGAACACCACCAGGAGAGGACTCTTTAAAGTAGAGACACTACATACTGATGTACACCTGAACACCAGCAGGAGAGGACTCTTTAAAGTAGAGACACTACATACTGATATACACCTGAACATCAGCAGGAGAAGACTCTTTAAAGTAGAGACACTACACACTGATATACACCTGAACATCAGCAGGAGAGGACTCTTTAAAGTAGAGACACTACATACTGATATACACCTGAACATCAGCAGGAGAGGACTCTTTAAAGTAGAGACAATACATACTGATATACACCTGGACATCAGCAGGAGAGGACTCTTTAAAGTAGAGACACTACATACTGATATACACCTGAACATCAACAGGAGAGGACTCTTTAAAGTAGAGACACTACACACTGATATACACCTGAACATCAGCAGGAGAGGACTCTTTAAAGTAGACACACACTATTACGTTCTCTAGTGTGTGTCTAAAGCGCTCACACGCCCCCCTGTGATGAATGCTCCAAGCTGTTCGTGTGATGTCTCCCCGCTGCAGCCAGGACTTCTCCTCCGGTGGTGCACGCCAGCGGCAGCCACTCCCTGACGCTGCCCAACAACTCTCTGGTTCTGCGGGGCTCGGTGAGCGACGCGGACCCCAGCGAGGTGCACTTCCTGTGGGTCAGAGACAGCCAGAGCCCGGCAGCCGGGGTCAGTGGATACATCAGATCAACAAGAACTAACTTTTTAATAACATTTTGATCGTATTTCATGTTTTCTTTTTGTTGCAATGTATACTGTATTTTTTAATAACATACTTTACTTCTTTGACATTTTTTCTATATTTTATTCATTACTTTTGAATTACAATTTTACAAGAAACTATTATATTTTTCTATATATCTTTTTACTTTAAAAGACCTTTTTAAATCAAATTAGATTTTAAGTTTTTTAACATACTATACTATTACTTCTATGTGACGTACACAGATGTCTTTAACGACATATTATAGAACGCTTTTTCATACATTTCTATACTTTTCACCCTCTGTCTGAAACCAGAGCCCAGCCTATCATGTGTTTGAGCGCTAGCCAATAGGAGCGAGTGTTACATAGTGATGTCTCCATGTTCCGGAAGTAAACAAAGGATTCCAATGTAGGCGTTTCAGGCAGAAGGGTGGGGAGGAGAAACTCCCTCTGAAGGGAACACAGGAACGTTAGCCTTTGCAGACCATTGACATGCACTAAAAAAGACACAATGTTAGATGTTGCATTGAGATCCTGAACTGAAATCTCTTTTTATTGACATTGGATTGCATCAATGATGTCAGGATTGCTTTGTATTTAGGACCAATAAGCGAGCTCCCTGTGTGAATGCAGGATGTTCTGTACGGCTCGGAGACGCAGGCCTCCCTGTACCTGGCCAACCTGGTGGAGGGAACCTACCTGTTCCAGCTGAGAGTCAGCGACGCTCAGGGCCGCTCCGGCAGCGCCACCGCCACCGTGGAGGTCCGCCCAGGTGGGTCCTGGGTATCAGTGGGGTGAAGTAACGTGTAACGTGCCTGTCTCTGTGGTCCTGCTGACTCTCCCCTCACGTCTTCCCTGATGGCTCCCACAGGATCACTGACATCCTCCTGCAGTCATCTTATTATTATAGACCAGGGGGGTCAAACTCAATGTCTTCGCGGGCCACATCAGTATTATGGCTGCACTCAAAGGGCCGGTTGTGACTTTAAGACTATATAAAAATACATATATAAATATATAATATATATAAAATAATGTATTATATTACATTATTGCCTCTGCATTGGATTATCATGGGATAGGGTAATAACTTCATAATTAACTACGTCTGAAAGCAGAAGTCGAGGGCAAATCATTGCAAGTCTCTTCAGTGAGAATGTCACAAAATGATTTTAAAAAAAGTCAAATTCTGAGAAAAAAGTCAAATTTCAGATGCATTGTGGGATATGTAGTTTATGGGCAACGAGCTTCTGTAAATCGGCATGTAACCGTATAATAAACATATTATATTCTTTGCAATCTCTTGAGGGGCCGCATGAAATGAAGTCGCGGGCCGGATTTGGCCCCCGGGCCTTGAGTTTGACACCCCTGATATAGACCCATGCATTTTCAAACATTTGGTCTCCCTATGTTGTGAATGTATTATCTTTTCAATGTACACACGGCATCTATTGCAGTCCGTCCTGGGAGAGGGACCCTCCGCTGTTGCCCTCAGAGGTTTCTTCCATTTCTCCCCATTACCTGTGGGGTTTCTTTGGAAGTGTGTCCTTGTCCGATGTGAGGGTCTAAGGACAGAGGGTCTAAGGATAGAGGGTCTAAGGACAGAGGGTCTAAGGACACAGGGAGTCGTATTTATATTCTGTACAAACTGTGAAGTCCACTCAGACAAAAGTAACATTAGTGATATTGGGCTATATAAATAAACATTGATTGATTGAAGTACTGTACTTAGGTACAATGTGAGGTACTTGTATTGTACTAGAGTATTTTACATTTGATGGTTCTTTGACTCCACCACAATTCAGAGGTCCATGGTGTACTAAAGACCAGAACACACGTGAAGTCAGTTAAGATAAGTAGCTTAACAGCAACAGGGTGAGAATGAAAAACGGGACAGCACAGATTCACACAGATTAAAGATAAATACAATAACAAATTAAATGATATAGAGTTAAGTAACTTTAAAATAAGAAATGAATTAAAATGAACAGATATACATATTTGGGTCATATATACATATTGGATATATTTACGTGTATGTGTGCCGGTAAAAAGTTATTGTGGAAACCGTTCCTTCCTGTTGAGGAGACCAGGGTTGCTGTAGCACTGAAGTTTGTCCCCGCTGTGTCTCCGTAGAGCCGGGCGGAGGGGAGGAGGTGGAGCTGGAGATGCAGGTAGCGGTTTCTCAGGTGAGCGTGGCTCAGAGGGACAAGCTGGTCCGACAGCTCGCCGCGCTGATCCACGTCCTGGACAGCGACATCCAGGTCCGAGCGCTGCTGGGACACTCGCACCTCAGGTACCAGTCTACTGAACCGCTAGTTTACTGAACCACCACTTTACTGAACCCCCAGTCTACTGAACCGCCAGTCTACTGAACCACCACTTTACTGAACCGCCAGTCTACTGAACCGCGAGTTTACTGAACCACCAGTCTACTGAACCGCGAGTTTACTGAACCACCAGTCTACTGAACCACCACTTTACTGAACCGCCAGTCTACTGAACCGCGAGTTTACTGAACCACCAGTCTACTGAACCGCCAGTCTACTGAACCGCCAGTTTACTGAACCGCCACTATACTGAACCACCAGTCTACTGAACCGCCAGTCTACTGAACCGCCACTTTACTGAACCACCAGTCTACTGAACCGCCAGTCTACTGAACCGCCAGTCTACTGAACCACCAGTCTACTGAACCGCCAGTCTACTGAACCACCAGTCTACTGAACCATTAGTCTACTGAACCACCAGTCTACTGAACCATTAGTCTACTGAACCGCCAGTCTACTGAACCGCTAGTCTACTAAACCACCAGTCTACTGAACCACCAGTCTACTAAACCACCAGTCTACTGAACCACCAGTCTACTGAACCACCAGTCTACTGAACCACCAGTCTACTGAACCACCAGTCTACTGAACCACCACTTTACTGAACCACCAGTCTACTGAACCGCCAGTCTACTGAACCGCCAGTCTACTGAACCGCTAGTTTACTGAACCGCCACTATACTGAACCACCAGTCTACTGAACCGCCACTTTACTGAACCACCAGTCTACTGAACCGCCAGTCTACTGAACCGCCAGTCTACTGAACCGCCAGTCTACTGAACCACCACTTTACTGAACCACCACTTTACTGAACCGCCAGTCTACTGAACCACCACTTTACTGAACCACCACTTTACTGAACCGCCAGTCTACTGAACCACCAGTCTACTGAACCATTAGTCTACTGAACCACCAGTCTACTGAACCATTAGTCTACTGAACCGCCAGTCTACTGAACCGCTAGTCTACTAAACCACCAGTCTACTGAACCACCAGTCTACTGAACCACCAGTCTACTGAACCATTAGTCTACTGAACCACCAGTCTACTGAACCATTAGTCTACTGAACCGCCAGTCTACTGAACCGCTAGTCTACTAAACCACCAGTCTACTGAACCACCAGTCTACTGAACCACCAGTCTACTGAACCACCAGTCTACTGAACCACCAGTCTACTGAACCACCAGTCTACTGAACCACCAGTCTACTGAACCACCAGTCTACTGAACCATTAGTCTACTGAACCGCCAGTCTACTGAACCGCCAGTCTACTAAACCACCAGTCTACTGAACCACCAGTCTACTGAACCACCAGTCTACTGAACCACCAGTCTACTGAACCACCAGTCTACTGAACCACCAGTCTACTGAACCACCAGTCTACTGAACCACCAGTCTACTGAACCACCAGTCTACTGAACCACCCCTTTACTGAACCACCAGTTTACTGAACCGCCAGTCTACTGAACCGCCAGTCTACTGAACCACCACTTTACTGAACCGCCAGTCTACTGAACCGCTAGTCTACTAAACCACCAGTCTACTGAACCACCAGTCTACTGAACCACCACTTTACTGAACCACCAGTCTACTGAACCACCAGTCTACTGAACCACCAGTCTACTGAACCGCCAGTCTACTGAACCGCCAGTCTACTGAACCGCCACTTTACTGAACCACCAGTCTACTGAACCACCAGTCTACTGAACCACCAGTTTATTTAATACTCAAATAATAATAGATATTACACAGTACCTCAGAAGTACAGTGCGTGATGTATTGGTGTGTGTCGTGCAGCACGGTGTTGCGGCTCTCGGTTCGGGGCCCCCAGGGGCCGGTGTCTGGCTCCAGGCTGGTGTTTCTGCTGAGGAACCAGCTGCTGCGGGAGAAGAGCGACTACCTGCTGTTCAGAGCTCTGAGAGTCGACACCGTCTGTGAGTCAGCGAGAGAGCGTCCTGTTAAACACTTAACTTACTCACAGACATCACTCATCTACACACTTATCTGTTCTGTTTGATTTATGTCCTATATACATACTTGCCAACCTTGAGACCTCAGAAATCCTTAAAGGCCCTGTCACACTGTCCCGAAATGGACACCCGATGGACACACGATAAAGGAAATGTTCAAATTCGGCTGTGATCGTAGCGACATCGGGCCGTTCGTGAGGGCGTCTAAGCCGTCGTCTGACCGCCGGTGGAGTTTCTCAGGCTCCGGCAGCAACTTCGTGAGCGGCAACTTCGTAAGGCACTCGTGAGGGCATCTTGTCAAATCGTGTCATCTTCGTGTTATCATCGGTGCATTCGCCCTCACTCTGATCGGGGCGAATGCCCGATGGCACTGAGGATAACAAGATGGCCTCACGATGGCCTCACGAAGGGCAACATGGACACACGAATTCAACACGAAAATGAACCTTCTCGAGGTCCTTCGGCTATTTTCTGGCATGCCAAAGATTTTGCCTCCGCTCACGAAGTTGCTGCCGGAGCCTGAGAAACTCCACCGGCGGTCAGACGAAGGCTTGAGATGCCCTCACGAACGGCCCGATGTCGCTACGATCACAGCCGAATTTGAACGTTTCCTTTATCGTGTGTCCATCGGGTGTCCATTTCGGGACAGCGTGACGGGGGCTTAAATTAGAGCTGATTTCTACTTTAAAAGGAGATTGTTGTTGTTGGGTCATTCCAGAATGTCATGTCCCCCATATAAAGAATCTAATGATCCATGCCCAAAATGCTAAAACATGCACTTGTTGTGTTGAACATACTTGTCTTGAGACACAATGTCTATAAAGTTGTAGAAAAAGTGGTTTCAAAATATTATTCAAGTAGCTCTCGAACATCCCCTAAAATGGCATTTCTCTCTCGTCCCCGCTTCTTGGTGACCAACTTGGATTTTATTTACTTGTGTTGGCATTATTCTATTGATGTCTCTTGTAATGGTCAAATCAATTTGTTCAATCATAAACATATTTTAGATAACAGTAATGTTGCACAGAAGCTGTGTCCCTCAACATGCGCTCAACCCAAACCTTTTTAGATCGGCACAGGAAGTGAACAAACTAAATCAGATGACACACAGGAAGTGACATCAGCAAGCCATGTGCTGGTGCCATGGGTAGACAAGTCCTCTCTTTTATTTTTCATATGTTTACAATCTGTTCCGTCTTAACAGAGTGTGGCGCTCCGACCCACGCAGCCCTGTTCCTGATATGATCAGAACAAAGCATATTCATTTCAAAGATATCTTTCGTGCGTTAGATATCCAAGTGTGTCCTTGCCTTGAAAGTACATGCTACACTTCCTGAGGTTAGAGCTCAAATCAGCATTGATTTCCACCCCGGTTACGGTAACTAGGGTAGCAGGGGTAATTCTTCATTGGAAAATATACATGTGATGCCTCGCTGGGCAAATCACTTTTTTTGATGGTTTATTATCTGTTTTTCCAAAATACATAAAAACAAATTAGAAAATAAAAGGTTCATTTTTCAAACATGTTGGTGTCTGAATGGTCCTCCAATTCTGGAATGACCCAGATATGATGTTCTGAGGAGCCTGGGACTTTTTTTTCATTGCCATATCTACACTGTAGCTAATGTGCTAATGACAATAAAGCCTTGAAACTTGAAACAGTGTGTCCGTGTTGGACCCTGAAGGCAGCATCCCCCGGTCCAATGGGATTCCTCCATGTGATTTTGGATTATGTCAGAAAATAATCTGTGTGTCAAACAAACGTTTATGATTCTTACACGTGTAGTTCAGCAGGATAATCTCCACGTATTAACACCACTTTGAGATGTATAAGAAACTGCCTCTGGGGGAGCACGGGGACTTCAGCCTTAGCAACCCCCCTGAGAGGGGACAGCACACCGAGCATGCCTCACAGCTTCCTGCCCTCTCTCTTTCCGCCGGTCAGTGTGCCTGCTCCGCTGCTCGGGCCACGGTCAGTGTGATCCCATCTCTAAGGACTGTGCCTGCGACCCGTTCTGGACCCAGAACCTGGTTCGTCGATACCTGGGCGACGGAGAGAGCAACTGTGGTAAATGCACGCTCTAATTCTTCTGTTGATCAGCTCACAGAGTCCTGCTGTGAACCCGGACATGTTGAATACCCCTACGTTTTATGATAGAAATGTATACTAGCAGGGCCGGCCCTGACCAATTTGCCGCCCTAGGCCAGATAGCTAGCGCAAAATGCAGACACTCACTATGATTCGCGCGTGCACGGTTGTGGCATGACCACCAACACAGAAAGATATTGACACAAGATGTGTGCAACTGTAGTTTCCTATCCATGTGAACATGATCTAAGTGGGGGGGGGGCTCCCCTCCTCTAGGGGGGTCCGGGGGCATGCACCCCTGGGAAGACTTTTTTTTTAATATTGAAGTTAAAAGCATCAATCTGGTGCACTTTGAGAGCAACATTAGTTGAGGTGTGCCATAGTTTATGGGCGCTGTACGCAATATATACGTAGTTCTGTTAGTACAAGATAATAAGATGTACTTTGTTGATCCGAAATCGGGAAATTGAAACTAACTTTTTTTTCACGGCGCCCCCTATGGGTTGATGCACCCTTAGCATTCGCCTATACTGCCTATGCCTAGGGCCGGCCCTGTATACTAGGGTCTCCAGCTCATAGAAACAGCTGGATGCTAACCTGCAGATGTTGGGACATTAGCACGATTGGTATAGATTGCGTTAGTTAGCGTTATAGCCTACTTTGGGCCGGTTTGGAGTGGTTGTTGGGGTTATCGAGGATGCTGAATCCATTTCTCACATTTTCAGGATCAGAAAGGTCAGTTTCAACCAGAGAGTGGTCATATCTGCTCTCTGTGGACTGATTCTGACTACCGTGAGTAGAGTTGGACCATTGGACATAGAGAGGACAAGATGAACTCTACTGTGGACACTTTATTTCAATTAAATAAGCAATCTGTTCAATCCAGATCATCCAGAGTCCCCTACATCTTCCTATTCGACCCAACATGTATGAGAATCAGTCCACAGAGAACAGATATGGCCACTCTCTGGTTAAACCTGACATTGTTGATCCTACACATGTCAGAAATGGATTGAGCATCCTCACTAACCCCCAACACCACTCCTACCCCGTGATGTAATGTTGCCTCTCCTCCTGGCAGAGTGGAGGGTGCTGTACGTCATCCTGACCGGCTTCCTGCTCATGGTCTTCATCGTCTCCGTCAGCTGGACTTTCATCTGCTGCTGCAGGAGGTGAACACACACACACACTCTGATCACACACACACTCTGATCACACACACCTGCTACCCTGTGTTGCTGCCAGGGTTGGGAGGGTTACTTTGTAAATGTAATCAGTTACTGATTACTGAATACATGGCTCTGAAAGTAATCCGACCTTCCACGCACCACCTTTCACCTTACACCTCTACACACACACACCTCTACACACACACACCTCTACACACACACACACACCTCCATGTTTCGTTGTTATCGTTTCACCGAGCGGACCCGCACATTTTGTTCAAACGCTCCCTTTTTTGGTCCATCTGCGGCGGCAAGAGGCTGTACCTTTAGTAATGAATATTAAATGTTGAGAGGAAATCTTTCCACCAATAATTCCAATAAGTAATCCAAAATGTTTTCACTTCAGGTTTACGGAAGTAACTGTAATCAGATTACTCGTTTCTCAAATGTAACGCGAGCTGAATACAGGTACTGACGCCGCCACATGTATTCCGTTACAACCCAACCCTGGTCGCTGACAGGTGTCGTGTGAAACTATCATTTAAAACATATAGTCTTATACGCTGATTGCCTTTTAAATAGTAGTGTTAGTCTTGTTTGCGTTTAACAGAGACATATGTTAAGGATTTATACTTCAGGAGGGCAAAGGAAGTAAAAGGTGGATTGGCAAAGGGTTAAGGACTGAGGGTTTAACGGTTTGATGACGGGATGTAGGACCAGTTGAATATAGAGAGACTGAGCAGAAACAATGCCTGACATTAGCATGCTAACGCTCAGAGCTAACCTGTGCTGTGTGTGAAGAAGCAGGAAATCAAAAGGAACCGACGTTGAGGTAAACCCTGTAACATATGCCCACACATAGCATGACGGGAGACCTTGAACTGGTGGAGAGAGTTGAGATGAAGCTTCTGTGTTTTCCGATCAGGAGGAGACAGAAGGGGCCGAGGAGGAAAACCAAATACACCATCCTGGACAACATGGACGAGCAGGAGAGGCTGGAGCTCAGACCCAAATTCAGTGAGTCCCTTCAGAGCGAGAACCTGATGCATGCTGGGAGGTTACGATCATGTACTTGAGTAAAAGTAAAAGTACTCGATTTGTATTGAGTAAAAGTAAAGTACTCAGATCTTGTACTTGAGTAAAAGTAGAAGTACTCAGATCTTGTACTTGAGTAAAGTAGAAGTACTCAGATCTTGTACTTGAGTAAAAGTAGAAGTACTCAGATCTTGTACTTGAGTAAAAGTAGAAGTACTCAGATCTTGTACTTGAGTAAAAGTAGAAGTACTCAGATCTTGTACTTGAGTAAAAGTAGAAGTACTCAGATCTTGTACTTGAGTAAAAGTAGAAGTACTCAGATCTTGTACTTGAGTAAAAGTAGAAGTACTCAGATCTTGTACTTGAGTAAAAGTAGAAGTACTCAGATCTTGTACTTGAGTAAAAGTAGAAGTACTCAGATCTTGTACTTGAGTAAAAGTAGAAGTACTCAGATATTGTACTTGAGTAAAAGTAGAAGTACTCAGATCTTGTACTTGAGTAAAAGTAGAAGTACTCAGATCTAGTACTTGAGTAAAAGTAGAAGTACTCAGATCTTGTACTTGAGTAAAAGTAGAAGTACTCAGATCTTGTACTTGAGTAAAAGTAGAAGTACTCAGATCTAGTACTTGAGTTAAAGTAGAAGTACTCAGATCTTGTACTTGAGTAAAAGTAGAAGTACTCAGATCTAGTACTTGAGTTAAAGTAGAAGTACTCAGATCTAGTACTTGAGTTAAAGTAGAAGTACTCAGATCTTGTACTTGAGTAAAAGTAGAAGTACTCAGATCTAGTACTTGAGTTAAAGTAGAAGTACTCAGATCTTGTACTTGAGTAAAAGTAGAAGTACTCAGATCTAGTACTTGAGTTAAAGTAGAAGTACTCAGATCTTGTACTTGAGTAAAAGTATAAGTACTCAGATCTTGTACTTGAGTAAAAGTAGAAGTACTCAGATCTAGTACTTGAGTAAAAGTAGAAGTACTCAGATATTGTACTTGAGTAAAAGTATAAGTACTCAGATCTTGTACTTGAGTAAAAGTAGAAGTACTCAGATCTAGTACTTGAGTTAAAGTAGAAGTACTCAGATCTTGTACTTGAGTAAAAGCAGAAGTACTCAGATATTGTACTTGAGTAAAAGCAGAAGTACTCAGATATTGTACTTGAGTAAAAGTAGAAGTACTCAGATCTTGTACTTGAGTAAACGTAGAAGTACTCAGATCTTGTACTTGAGTAAAAGTAGAAGTACTCAGATCTTCTACTTGAGTAAAAGTAGAAGTACTCAGATATTGTACTTGAGTAAAAGTAGAAGTACTCAGATCTTCTACTTAGTAAAAGTAGAAGTACTCAGATATTGTACTTGAGTAAAAGTAGAAGTACTCAGATCTTGTACTTGAGTACAAGTAGAAGTACTCAGATCTTGTTCTTGAGTAAAAGTAGAAGTACTCAGATCTTGTACTTGAGTAAAAGTAGAAGTACTCAGATCTTGTTCTTGAGTAAAAGTAGAAGTACTCAGATCTTGTACTTGAGTAAAAGCAGAAGTACTCAGATCTTGTACTTGAGTAAAAGTAGAAGTACTCAGATCTTGTACTGGAGTAAAAGTAGAAGTACTCAGATCTTGTACTTGAGTAAAAGTAGAAGTACTCAGATATTGTACTTGAGTAAAAGTAGAAGTACTCAGATCTTGTACTTGAGTAAAAGTAGAAGTACTCAGATCTTGTACTTGAGTAAAAGTAGAAGTACTCAGATCTTGTACTTGAGTAAAAGCAGAAGTACTCAGATATTGTACTTGAGTAAAAGTAGAAGTACTCAGATCTTGTACTTAGTAAAAGTAGAAGTACTCAGATATTGTACTTGAGTAAAAGTAGAAGTACTCAGATCTTGTACTTGAGTACAAGTAGAAGTACTCAGATCTTGTTCTTGAGTAAAAGTAGAAGTACTCAGATCTTGTACTTGAGTAAAAGTAGAAGTACTCAGATCTTGTTCTTGAGTAAAAGTAGAAGTACTCAGATCTTGTACTTGAGTAAAAGCAGAAGTACTCAGATATTGTACTTGAGTAAAAGTAGAAGTACTCAGATCTTGTTCTTAGTAAAAGTAGAAGTACTCAGATATTGTACTTGAGTAAAAGTAGAAGTACTCAGATCTTGTACTTGAGTAAAAGTAGAAGTACTCAGATCTTGTACTTGAGTAAAAGCAGAAGTACTCAGATATTGTTCTTGAGTAAAAGTAGAAGTACTCAGATCTTGTACTTGAGTAAAAGTAGAAGTACTCAGATCTTGTACTTGAGTAAAAGTAGAAGTACTCAGATCTTGTACTTGAGTAAAAGTAGAAGTACTCAGATCTTGTTCTTGAGTAAAAGTAGAAGTACTCAGATCTTGTACTTGAGTAAAAGCAGAAGTACTCAGATATTGTACTTGAGTAAAAGTAGAAGTACTCAGATCTTGTTCTTAGTAAAAGTAGAAGTACTCAGATATTGTACTTGAGTAAAAGTAGAAGTACTCAGATCTTGTACTTGAGTAAAAGTAGAAGTACTCAGATCTTGTACTTGAGTAAAAGTAGAAGTACTCAGATCTTGTACTTGAGTAAAAGTAGAAGTACTCAGATCTTGTTCTTGAGTAAAAGTAGAAGTACTCAGATCTTGTACTTGAGTAAAAGCAGAAGTACTCAGATATTGTACTTGAGTAAAAGTAGAAGTACTCAGATCTTGTACTTGAGTAAAAGTAGAAGTACTCAGATATTGTACTTGAGTAAAAGTAGAAGTACTCAGATCTTGTACTTGAGTAAAAGTAGAAGTACTCAGATCTTGTACTTGAGTAAAAGTAGAAGTACTCAGGTCTTGTACTTGAGTAAAAGTAGAAGTACTCAGATCTTGTTCTTGAGTAAAAGTAGAAGTACTCAGATCTTGTACTTGAGTAAAAGCAGAAGTACTCAGATATTGTACTTGAGTAAAAGTAGAAGTACTCAGATCTTGTACTTGAGTAAAAGTAGAAGTACTCAGATCTTGTACTTGAGTAAAAGTAGAAGTACTCAGATCTTGTACTTGAGTAAAAGTACAAGTACTCAGATCTTGTTCTTAGTAAAAGTAGAAGTACTCAGATATTGTACTTGAGTAAAAGTAGAAGTACTCAGATCTTGTACTTGAGTAAAAGTAGAAGTACTCAGATCTTGTACTTGAGTAAAAGTAGAAGTACTCAGATCTTGTACTTGAGTAAAAGTAGAAGTACTCAGATCTTGTTCTTGAGTAAAAGTAGAAGTACTCAGATCTTGTACTTGAGTAAAAGCAGAAGTACTCAGATATTGTACTTGAGTAAAAGTAGAAGTACTCAGATCTTGTACTTGAGTAAAAGTAGAAGTACTCAGATATTGTACTTGAGTAAAAGTAGAAGTACTCAGATCTTGTTCTTGAGTAAAAGTAGAAGTACTCAGATCTTGTACTTGAGTAAAAGTAGAAGTACTCAGATATTGTACTTGAGTAAAAGTAGAAGTACTCAGATCTTGTACTTGAGTAAAAGTAGAAGTACCAGAGTGTAGGAATACTCTGTCACAGTAAAAGCATTCAAAATGTTCCTCAAGTGAAAGTAGAAAGTATTCTCATCTAAATATAGTGAAAGACAGTGAAAGTAGTCGTTGTGCAGATTGGTCCATTTCAGAATAATATATATGATATGTTTTATAATGATTGATCATGAAAGTGTTCTCAGAGCTGGTGAAGGAGCAGCTAGTCTGAAGTACTTTGTAGACTGCTGGGTAGCTGGTGAAGGTGCAGCTAGTCTGAAGTACTTTGTAGACTGCAGGGTAGCTGGTGGAGGAGCAGCTAGTCTGAAGTACTTTGTAGACTGCAGGGTAGCTGGTGGAGGTGCAGCTAGTCTGAAGTACTTTGTAGACTGCAGGGTAGCTGGTGAAGGTGCAGCTAGTCTGAAGTACTTTGTAGACTGCAGGGTAGCTGGTGAAGGTGCAGCTAGTCTGAAGTACTTTGTAGACTGCAGGGTAGCTGGTGGAGGAGCAGCTAGTCTGAAGTACTTTGTAGACTGCAGGGTAGCTGGTGGAGGAGCAGCTAGTCTGAAGTACTTTGTAGACTGCAGGGTAGCTGGTGGAGGTGCAGCTAGTCTGAAGTACTTTGTAGACTGCAGGGTAGCTGGTGGAGGTGCAGCTAGTCTGAAGTACTTTGTAGACTGCAGGGTAGCTGGTGGAGGTGCAGCTAGTCTGAAGTACTTTGTAGACTGCAGGGTAGCTGGTGGAGGTGCAGCTAGTCTGAAGTACTTTGTAGACTGCAGGGTAGCTGGTGGAGGTGCAGCTAGTCTGAAGTACTTTGTAGACTGCAGGGTAGCTGGTGGAGGTGCAGCTAGTCTGAAGTACTTTGTAGACTGCAGGGTAGCTGGTGGAGGTGCAGCTAGTCTGAAGTACTTTGTAGACTGCAGGGTAGCTGGTGAAGGTGCAGCTAGTCTGAAGTACTTTGTAGACTGCAGGGTAGCTGGTGGAGGTGCAGCTAGTCTGAAGTACTTTGTAGACTGCAGGGTAGCTGGTGAAGGAGCAGCTAGTCTGAAGTACTTTGTAGACTGCAGGGTAGCTGGTGGATTTACTCCAGGTGGAACTAAAGTCTGATTCAACACTTGGTTAGATTTCACATCATTCATCCACATCTGTGAAGTCACTAAAGGGATTAAATACATGTAGTGGAGGAGAAGTACACCATGTACCTCTGAACTGTAGCGGAGTAGAAGTACACAGTAGCATAACATGGAAATACTCATTGAGTAAATCCACTGAATACAACACTATAAACTGAATTAAAGTGTCCTTAGTAGAGTGCCAGGGTTAACCTCTTCAGCCCTATGGCCCCCGGGTTAGAGCGAACACACATCTATTACGATGCTGACACTTCTACAGCCAACTCACGGCGTATCATCACTTTGATAAGAAAGATTATTCATATACCCCTTTTAGTTCAACGTTACACTTCAACATCCTTCTGCTCACACACCAAGCTCTCAATAACCAGCTCTCCGACCTGATCCACCGCTACACCCCCTCCCGCTCGCTCATCAGAAGCGAACCTCCTCTCTATCCCCAAGAAAACCAAGCTCCGAACCTGGGGGGACAGAGCCTCCTCCATCGCTGCCCCCGCCCTCTGGGGGGACAGAGCCTCCTCCATCGCTGCCCCCACCCTCTGGGGGGACAGAGCCTTCTCCATCGCTGCCCCCGCCCTCTGGGGGGACAGAGCCTCCTCCATCGCTGCCCCCACCCTCTGGGGGGACAGAGCCTTCTCCATCGCTGCCCCCACCCTCTGGGGGGACAGAGCCTCCTCCATCGCTGCCCCCGCCCTCTGGGGGGACAGAGCCTTCTCCGTCGCTGCCCCCACCCTCTGGGGGGACAGAGCCTCCTCCATCGCTGCCCCCGCCCTCTGGGGGGACAGAGCCTTCTCCATCGCTGCCCCCACCCTCTGGGGGGACAGAGCCTTCTCCATCGCTGCCCCCACCCTCTGGGGGGACAGAGCCTTCTCCATCGCTGCCCCCGCCCTCTGGGGGGACAGAGCCTTCTCCATCGCTGCCCCCACCCTCTGAGCCTTCTCCATCGCTGCCCCCGCCCTCTGGGGGGACAGAGCCTTCTCCATCGCTGCCCCCACCCTCTGGGGGGACAGAGCCTTCTCCATCGCTGCCCCCACCCTCTGGGGGGACAGAGCCTTCTCCATCGCTGCCCCCGCCCTCTGGGGGGACAGAGCCTTCTCCATCGCTGCCCCCACCCTCTGAGCCTTCTCCATCGCTGCCCCCGCCCTCTGGGGGGACAGAGCCTCCTCCATCGCTGCCCCCACCCTCTGACAGAGCCTCCTCCATCGCTGCCCCCACCCTCTGGAACTCCCTCCCACAACACATCAGAGACTGCACCGACCCCCCCCACTTTCAAAACCCTGACCAAAGCACACCTCTTCAGACTGGCTTTTAATCTGTGAATTATGCTGTGTTGCTGTTTTAATAACTTTTAAATGTTATGTTATCATGTTTTATCACCACTGTAAAGCGTCTTTGAGCACCTGGAAAAGCGCTTTGAAATGCAATGTATTATTATTATTATTAGTTGTGAAGATATACTCGTTGATTCTGGGCATGTCATCTCCGAGCCTGAGGGTTAGGGCCCAGGGCTCAAGAGGTTAATGATGAAACGTCTCCCCTCTCTGCAGGTATCAAACACCGCAGCACGGAGCACAACTCCAGCCTCATGATGTCCGAGTCGGAGCTGGACAGCGACCAGGACACCATCTTCAGCCGAGAGCGACCCGTCCGCAGCAGGAACCGGACCAGCGCCGGCGCCGCGCGCAACGGAAACGCCTTCGGGTGACGGACAGCTGACCTCCTGGTGACGAAACGGGACTCGTCTGTGATGTTTAATAACAACTGGACACAGCCTGTTCTTTCCTGTGAGAGCTGCTCATTGGCTCATGAGGACAAAACGTTCTCGAGAGCAAAACGTCACAGATTACCCATCATGCCTTGCTGTGAGAGCAGAAGTACCTGTATGTAGCTCATAGAGCGCAGTTGAGTTTCCGCTTAAGCCCCGCCTCCTGACACTAAGCCCCGCCCCCTGTAATTAAGCCCCCTCAGTAGAATGAATGGAGAGAGAAAATAAATCTGGATTCGGTTTTTAGTGCATTTTTAAACTTTAAGGACCGAATGATTCTAATCAGGGCCATAAAATAGTTCATACTGGGACTGGTGTTTATTTAGTTTAAACAATTACCCTCTGATTTACAGATGTCTCTTTCCCCATGTTAGTCAATGGGAAAAAGTATTTCTGGGCCGGGTGACGTCACGGACTGATACGGAGGTTGTAGTACCGCCGTTTGGACACAACGAATATTTTCCCTCAGAGTCCGGAGGCTTGGGCGAGAGATTTAACTTCTGACAGTTCAAAGGACTTCATTTCCCAGAACCCCCTCTTTCTGTAAGGTCAGTTGAATTGACCAGTGTCCCGTTTCAGGACGTAATGCCTGGAGGACAAACCTGCGACTCCTTACGAAGAACAACGCGGGTTTGGAACTTCCACATTTTGTCCAAAAGAAATGTGGAAGATGCTTTACAAGAAGGCAACCTCAAGGGCCTGTGTCTTGAAATGAAGAATCAGACATTTTAGGGAAATCGTCCCAAGGGTCGGAAGGGGAGGTTGTACAGAGAGGATGTGTTAGCCTAGCTTAGCACAACTTCTGCAAGCTAAGGGGCAACTGCTATCGGAGCTTCAACAAAAGAGAAAACCTTTGAGCTACAACTAACATTTATTTGTATAACAATTTCTCCATCAGTTATTCATTTTTTATTAGATGTCATGAAATGGAGGGTTTCCTAAAGCCCATAATGACATCCTCAAATCCCAAAAATATCTGTCATAGGGGAAAATATATTTACATTTTAGAAGTTAGATTGATTCATCGATTAACTTATTTATTTATTTATTATAATAATTAACTACTCTTCAGCCTATCGAATAATCTTTTCAGCTCCACACTCAACATCTCCAAGTCTTGCACGTTGTGTCTTGTTAGCCACAAGCTAGTCACCAATCTATCCAAATGTCCTCCAACTGTTAGCCAGCTGGACCAAGATGCTAACTGGTCTGGAAGCTAATTCAATGAATGGCTTTATCTCAAAGTAAACACATGTTAGGATTCGCCACAGCTATCCAGTGATCACTTTACTTCATTTCAATCCTTACCTTTACAAAGTCCACAATGTGTTTAGCCTAGCTCAACCTCAAAACAGAAACGATCCACTTTCCAACAACTCCAAATCTGTCTGATTTACATTTAGTATCTAACAAGCTAATTTTGGTTTAGAGAGCCCTGATTTGAAGGTGACATTAAGCCATCTCTAAGGTAACCGACCTGAAAGCTAACTGTAACTAAACGTAATGATACCCAAAGCGTAGACACAATTGTCCAGTATTTATTGAGGTTAAACCCTCCGCTTACCAAACACACAAAACAATGGGTACTTTGTGGTATTGTCATAATGAACATGTGTAGCCTAGTTTAGCAGGAAGAAAACTGCTAGCCACGCACTTCCAAACAGAAATTACCCACCTTCCACCAACTCCCCTTTCTGATTGACATGTTGTTTCTTGCTAGCCAACAAGAAAGTTTATCCAAGAGTAGTTTTCTAAATGAGAGAACCAGCAATCATCTATGAGCCAACTTACGAACAAAGAACTGCTGACAGAGCACTTATATACTAATAAAGGGCTGGCTTATCTATAGCCAGTTGAGTGGCACTTGAAATACTTGGCTCTGATGTACTTTATGATTCTGTTTTCTTCAAGGTTGTGTCTTCCTGGTCGAATGCACTTATTGTAAGTCGCTTTGGATAAAAGCGTCAGCTAAATGCAATGTAACTTTAAGCTAACTCTATCTTAACTATGCTAATTAGTGAACCCAAAGAGAGCTGAACCTACACAATTAATTTTAGCTAAGGGCACCTAGAATTTAAGTAGCCTATAAGAAATGCCAAAAAGCAAAATCTGAGTTGATAAACTTCAACGCTAAACTAATCCTATTTCTTTATATAAACACGGCATTTCGTGTTATAGTCACAAAATGAATTTAATCTATTGAACACGATTTTCGCATTTTTTTCGTGTCACACAGAACGATTTGAAAAGCCATGTATTTCTATTGGTAGTATGTTTCGTGCCTGCACGTCTTTTTGTCCGGTCGGGTCTTGGAAGACCCGTGTGTTTGTGTGAAGCTGTGTGGTTCATAAAAACATTTTCTTACTCAATATCTTACCCTAAGCCTATCCCTTTTATTTTAAATTGTATAATGTCAGAGTTTTTTTGCCGTCTGGGAGGAAAAGAAATGGGGCAAAGAGCCTCAGAAGACTGAAACCTGTATTTGTCATTTTGTATTTATTTGCCTTCCGTGTTTTTATTTGGTGCAGGCACAACACATACTACCAATAGAAATACATTGCTTCTAAAATCGTTCTGTGTCAGAATACTGAAATCTGTAATCTGTTTTGAATCCGTTTTTCCTTCTAATTGGTTATTATTTACATTGCTTTTAAAATCGTTGTGTGACACGAAACAAAATGGCGGAATCAATAGATTAATTTTGTGACTATAATAACACGAAATGCTGTGAGTGTGTTGCCAGTGCAGGACCCAGTTAGCCTAGCTTAGCACAAAGCCTAGATGCAGGGTGAAACTGCTAGCCTAGCTGACAGCGGCTAGCTTGTTAGCTTACTAGTTACAACATGTACATCCGTTTTTGAGTTGCGCAAATGTGAATGTTGTTCAATCCTGTTCTGTGTTGCTTGTTCAGTGTTGTTTAGTAACAAAACGTTGGATTAAGGCACCGACTGATGAAGTTTAATTCCTCCGTAATTCTCCAAAGATTGTATTAGAGTCACTGGTGGGCTGAACACGGGCAGCGGCCATACTGTTCACCTGGATGGTTAACAAGCTAATAGCAGTGGAGTAATCCGATGGAGAAGGATGTACAGCTGGTGATAGAGGAGGAGCAGACTATCTTGACACAGAATCCGTTTTCAGCATGTGCTTTACTGAGCCGAGTTTATAACCTGTAGGCTACACACAACGTTATGTTCATTTATAAAAACATCCCTCAGACTGTATGTATGATTACTGACTTGAACTAACCACCGACACTTTCGTCATTCATTGATGTACGGCAGTTAACGGCGGACAGAGTCATATACAGTAGGGAAACCACTGGAACGGATAAGTGGCTTTAACTAACACTAGGGTGGGTAAAATGCAGAATGTACATTCACCCTCTGTGGGACCATTAAGGGTATATTTCTTCTTCCGAAAATAATCTGTTACATACCATTACAAAAAAACGACAACATGTAATATAACAATTTCCTCTTTTAATATTTGATTCATATCTAAAGTCAGAAATACAAAAATTAATATTTTTATTTTTACATTAAATGTAACAATGACATTAAAGCAATATTGAATCACAAAAAAAAGGCAAGATCCATACCACTAATTACAAAAAGTCAGTTACATGGCAAACCATAACTGACCTGCCTAACAACATCACCCGACAGGTACAAGGTTTTTATGAAACTACAATAGTCATTACATCACAGAGAGAGAGATGCCAACATGTATTTCTTCTTAAAAACTAGACGCATGCCTAACAAACCTCATGTTTTCCACTTTTAAAGTCATTCATTTATTTGCAAATGTCCACACTGGATCAATAAAGGATTATCTTAATAGGCGCTTTCACACCGGAGTACTTTCCCCAGGAATAGTTCCTGGGATTTTGCGTTCACACCGAAAAGATCTGGAACTTTTTTCGGGAACCTTCCATCCCCCCACCCCCCCACCCCCCCACCCCCCCCGCTGGGCGAATTGCAAACCACGTCCCGTAAAACTCCAAAAATTGTTTGTGAAGCCGCCATTTTATTTGCTCGCATTAGCATTATTAGCATTAGCCCAGCGCACCAACGGAGAGAGACTAACTTATGGCAACACAAAATTAAACGTGGGAGCGGTGGAGATGAGGAGGTGTCGGCGTTCTGGAGATTTACCCGGGACTTCGGGTGGCGATTTACTGCCACCCGAAGTCCCGGAGCCTCCGGGTGGCAGTATACGCCGTGAAGTTGTTTGCGGCCTGCCAGTAAAGAAGAAGAAGAAGAAGAAGTGTCTTCAGCAGCTTAATTTGCGTAATCCTCCCTCAGGGGAAACGTACTTGGTGTGGAAAGCGCCCTATTGTACTTTTGAACATGTTTTAGCAAAACAACTATGTTTTAAGGACTTCATAATCTTGCTAATAATTTATACACACATACCATGTATCCCAAAGTAATCAAATGTTAGCATACAAAAGTAATTGAATCATGAAGAAACGTGAAGAATCCCTTTTCCACCGCGGCCAAGTGTGCAGCTTCTTTACCGTTCTAAAGACCTTTGTGCCACCGAGAGCCTCCACTTGTGTCCCTCCTCACCATCAAATCTGAGTTATTGTCATTGCCTTTGTTACCATGTAATCTACCAATTGGTTATCGAGATATTTCTGAATGGAAAAATATGGCTGTCACACATACTAAAATACATTTTATTTAGAGGCGCCTCACAAAGCACCCCTTACCATTCGGAGAGTATTCTTAAAAACGGTACAGCAGGACGGCGATGCGGGACACGTAGCGCTGCAGGGGGGCTGGTCTGCACAGGGGGGTTTGAGGAGGTTTTTGAACTCAATCCGGTGTTTTAAATAATGAAAATATAACAGTACGCCGTTCGGCCACTACCAACATTTGCTTCATCGTCACAAAATACTGGATTCTGATTGGGTAGAGTTTAGCATTATGTGATGTCCTCAGCAACCGTCTGGTTTCTCTGCTCTCATGTTGCTGCTAACGCTAACTAGCTCATTCCTGAACAGCAGCAACCCGTCTTACAGGGATAGTTATCAGCATTAACTGCATTGTTGTGTCACAGGTCATATTATATAAAGCTCCACTCAGGTCCTGGATGATAGTATATATATATATATATATATATGTTAGCACGTCTGTCCCACTCTTAAATGACTTAATTTTAATACGTTTTTCCATCATGTTCAAATGTTTTTCTCTTTTGAAAATGATAATAAAGTATACTATACTATACTATTCATCTCACTTGTCCAAGTATCTTGTTTTAAGGTCTTTACGATGTATGTGTAGAGCCAACTAGCTTTAACAATGATACAAAAGCTCCTTTAATTCTTTATATTATCCATGTAGCCTTTTTTGTAAAACGACATACTTCATGTTGGCTGTGGACGGAGTTTACCTCCAACTTATTAATCTCTTGTTCAGCAACGGATCTAAAACTGCTTTTTTCCACTCTCTGAAAGTTAATGGTAAATCCGTTAGTTATTGTAATTTGGAAAAACTGGAAAGATTTACAGAGGCAGCGACTCTAGCCAATCGGAAGAGAGCGTTCCCCTCAGCTCATGGGATGTGACGGTAGACTGCATAGCTCAAGGTCACAGGTTCTAAAAACATCATAAAACTGATTTTTGATCGACTTTGTTGTGATTTGAATCATAAAGACTAAAACCCAAGAAATCAATATCGCTGACGAAATTAAAATCGTTGCCCGAAAGACAATTTCCTTTGAAAAAAAACCCAGTTCCTAACGAGCTATTTTCCGATTAGTGAAAACATACTAATTTACTTAAAGTTCTTCAAAAGGTAGTCAAGAAGCTGAAATTTAAAAAGGGGTTATTTTAGATGCGTTGGTCACGGGTACGTTAAGTTAATTTAAGAACCTGAGATCCACAGGTATGACCACCTTGACAGATTACTGCACTTATACTTTGATTGTATTTCCCTGCTGCCGCCCTTCAGGGTTTGAGGCCTCCGAAGCACATGTACTTGACCTCCAGGTACTCGTCCACGCCGTATTTGGAGCCTTCGCGGCCCAACCCGGACTGCTTGACCCCCCCGAACGTGGCCTCCGGGGTGGACAGGAGGCCTTCGTTCACTCCCACCATCCCCACCTCCAACGCCTCCGCCACGCGCCAGATCTGACTCACGTCCTGCGAGAAGAAGTACCCTGAGGACAGGAAGATCACAGTGTTATAGTGTAAACCGGAATGACCCACATCCAGGCGTGTATCCGTGTGCTCATGACACGAGCGGCTCATAACCAATCGCCCCTTGCAGGATTAACAAAGTTGTCGATTGATTTCAGGCAGCAGTCCTGTTGTGAACCCTTGCCATGCCAATACCACAGAGTTTAACGCTAGAAACTGCCGGATGCTAACCTGCAGATGTTGGACAATTTGTATAATTAGCAAGGTTGCGTCAATTAGCATCAATTAGCGTTATATCCTATGCAGACTGGCTGATTTGGACCATTTTGGAGTGGTGTTGGGGGTTATTGAGATGTCTTGATGCCGAGTCCATTTCTGACATTTATCAAGATTCAAAATTGCAGTTTTAACCACAAAGTCGTTCTCTCTGTGGACTGATTTTTGATTCATTTAGGGTCGATTTGGAAGATTTAGGGGACTCTGGATTGGACTGATTGCTTATCTAATTGTGTCCACAGCAGGGTTGCCAGAAACTGACCATGATCAAAATCGATTATTCGGCAGCCCTGGCGAATAATAATCGATTATTCGACCGACCCCCCCCCGCGGGAGAGAGAGAGGAATTCCGTTGTGTTCTTTACTGGAACATGTTTAACAGAACAAACAAGCATGTCATCACAACGACGTGGCCTTGAAGTGAAGTTGGTAATGGCCGGCTGTGCTGCGTCTTTCTCTGTAACCTCTTTGGCGTGCTGGGGTCGGTGTGAGGGAGAGGGGGGGGTGGTGCGGGGTCGGTGTGAGGGAGAGGGGGGGGTGGTGCGGGGGCGGTGTGAGGGAGAGGGGGGGGGTGGTGCGGGGTCGGTGTGAGGGAGAGGGGGGGGTGGTGCGGGGTCGGTGTGAGGGAGAGGGGGGGGGGTGCGGGGTCGGTGTGAGGGAGAGGGGGGGGTGGTGCGGGGTCGGTGTGAGGGAGAGGGGGGGGGGTGCGGGGTCGGTGTGAGGGAGAGGGGGGGGTGGTGCGGGGTCGGTGTGAGGGAGAGGGGGGGTGGTGCGGGGGCGGTGTGAGGGAGAGGGGGGGGGTGGTGCGGGGTCGGTGTGAGGGAGAGGGGGGGGGTGGTGCGGGGTCGGTGTGAGGGAGAGGGGGGGGGGTGGTGCGGGGTCGGTGTGAGGGAGAGGGGGGGGGTGGTGCGGGGTCGGTGTGAGGGAGAGAGGGGGGGGTGGTGCGGGGGGCGGTGTGTAGCGTGCTGCAGCAGCAGTCTGCTCTGCACGCAGGCTTCCTCCAAGTTTACAGTAAAACAAACTGTGGTGTGACCAATGACCATTTACAATTATTAATACTATTATTACTATCATTAGCATATATATATTTATATTTATTTTGGTTGAAACTAAGCCAGACATAAATAATAATAAAAAAAATATATAAATAAAATCGATTTTTAAAAATAATATTCGATGATGGAGACTGTAGCGAATATTTAAATAATCGAATAATCGCTGGCATCCCTAGTCCACAGTAGAGGTAATCATGTTCATCGTGTGCGCTCTATATTCAATGGTCCAACTCTACTCATGGTAGTCCACCTCAGTCCACAGAGAGAACAGATATGGCCACTTTCTGGTTAAATCTGTCATTGTGGATCCTGGAAACGTCAGAGATGGATTCAGCATCCTCACGAACCCCCAGAACCTTCCAGAACCGTCCAAATCGGCCAAGCCATTTTTTATTTTTTTACATGGCGATAATCCTAATTAACGTAATGTTGTGCAAATGTCCCAACACCTGCAGCTTAGCATCCGGCAGCTTCCATGTGCTGGAGACCCTGCTCTACGTTTCAATTTGATGACAAGTAGAAGAACACATCTGACTTTTTTTGTATAAGCAACTCACCTGCCAGCCCGACGTTAGAAGCGTTGGCGACGGCCAGCGCTTCCTCCTCCGTGTCAAACCTGGAACCCACAAACATCTGTAGTTTGTATTTCGTCTTTTTAACACATTTGAACTGCTTTTATAAAAGCGCTACCTTGACGACAAACCAGCAGGTGCATTACAGCGGTTGGTTTTGGAAACTTTATTGTTCCCAAATTGGGAACTGATTTTGTTCCAGCAGCGTGTTGCCAAGCATTATGAGTAAATATATTTAAAAAGATAATTAACATTGGCAGCAAGTATTTACCAATTCTAAATCATACACAGCAAACACATTGAGTACTTTACAATATACAGTCTTCCTAAGCTACGGGAATATATCGAAATATGTTACAGACACATGACGGCATTGGACAGAATACATACACAAAGTACATATCATTTATTCACATTTAATAGAATATATTTTACTAGAATCTTTGTATAAAATAAATGATATATCTTTACTAAATAAATATTTAATTGTGTATTTTATCTAAAGAGGTTGTACCGGTCCTGTGACATGGCTTTCTGCCTGAGAAACATTTACAGTCAAAATAGAAAAATGACCCTCAAGTTTAACACAACGATAAATGTCGTTTCAAAAGTGCTGGTTTGATCTTTGGTTTATTTAATTCAGTGTGGTGACATCAACTCTGAGCCGTATGCAAGGTGGGTTAGGATGCCAATGTCCTTATTTGATAGTGTCCTAATACAGTTTGGGACATTTCTGAACTAGAGATGTGTACTGTTGGGGACATCCTGAGTGTCCTCCTCCAGCATGAGAGTAGCATGCTACAAAGGTATCAACTGGAGCTGTGAACATGACAGGATGCTTGATGACCTGAAGAGCATCAGGACTGCTTGAGGCAGATGATAGCTATGTGGTTAACATGATGATGCAGCCTCTATGGAGAGAGACATCAAGCATGCTCATTTCTGACGTGGAGCTAATCTGAAGTAAACATTGAATACTGCTTTCTATTCCTCCATCTTGTGACTGTGTGACTCCCTCTCTGGATATCAGCATGTGAAGGACACTGCTCAGGAACTAGTCTCTGTATGTGATGACTGCTTCCTTTCTGGAGAGGATCACAGATACATGGATCCTGAGGCTGAAGCTCCAGCCGGGGACCAGGGAGACTTCTCAGTCTCAAAGTATCAAACAGATCTAACGGCTTTACGAGTGTCTCAGACCTGATGACGGGCAGCAGCGGGCCGAAGGTCTCCTCCCGGGTGCAGATCATGTCTGTGGAGACGTCAGTGAGGAGCGTGGGCTGCACGAAGGAGCCGTCCAGACGCTTCCCCCCCCGCAGAACCTTCGCCCCCCGGGACACCGCGTCCGAGATCTGGGCCTCCACCTGCACACAGCGCACACACCATCAGAACCAGAACCAGGTTCTTCACCAGGTAGCTTGACACGCACGAGGAATCTTTAAAGTAGAGACACTACATACTGATATACCACTGAACATCAGCAGGAGAGGACTCTTTAAAGTAGAGACACTAACATACTGATATACACCTGAACATCAGCAGGAGAGGACTCTTTAAAGTAGAGACACTACATACTGATATACACCTGAACATCAGCAGGAGAGGACTCTTTAAAGTAGAGACACTACATACTGATATACACCTGAACATCAGCAGGAGAGGACTCTTTAAAGTAGAGACACTACATACTGATATACACCTGAACATCAGCAGGAGAGCACTCTTTAAAGTAGAGACACTACATACTGATATACACCTGAACATCAGCAGGAGAGGACTCTTTAAAGTAGAGACACTACATACTGATATACACCTGAACATCAGCAGGAGAGGACTCTTTAAAGTAGAGACACTACATACTGATAAACACCTGAACATCAGCAGGAGAGGACTCTTTAAAGTAGAGACACTACATACTGATATACACCTGAACATCAGCAGGAGAGGACTCTTTAAAGTAGAGACACTACACACTGATATACACCTGAACATCAGCAGGAGAGGACTCTTTAAAGTAGAGACACTACATAGTGATATACACCTGCACATCAGCAGAGAGGACTCTTTAAAGTAGAGACACTACATACTGATATACACCTGAACACCAGCAGGAGAGGACTCTTTAAAGTCACTACATGCTGATCCGTCTGGTTCTCTCTGCAGAGCGAGATCTCTCACCTTCTCTGCAGCTCTGTTGTTGATCAGCGGGCCCTGCGTGGTGCTGGGCTCCGAGCCGTGACCCAGCACGAGTTCGGCGTCCATCGCTCGGCAGAGCTTCTCCACGAACACATCGTGGATCTTGCTCTGCACCAGGAAGCGGTTCGAACACACGCACGTCTGCAGGAAGAGGGGGGGGGGTCAGAGTTCTGATGTTTTATGTTCAGCGGTGGGAAGTAGTGGAGTACAAATACTTTCGTTCTGGTATCAGTTCTTTACTCCAATACTTCTTTTCCTGACGACTTCTTACATGTTGAACCCAAATACCTGTACTTTCTACTTCTTACATGTTGAACTCAAATACCTGTACTTTCTACTTCTTACATGTTGAACTCAAATACCTGTACTTTCTACTTCTTACATGTTGAACACAAATACCTGTACTTTCTACTTCTTACATGTTGAACTCAAATACCTGTACTTTCTACTTCTCACATGTTGAACTCAAATACCTGTACTTTCTACTTCTTACATGTTGAGCTCAAATACCTGTACTTTCTACTTCTTACATGTTGAACTCAAATACCTGTACTTTCTACTTCTTACAAGTTGAACTCAAATACCTGTACTTTCTACTTCTCTCATGTTGAACTCAAATACCTGTACTTTCTACTTCTTACATGTTGAACTCAAATACCTGTACTTTCTACTTCTTACATGTTGAACTCAAATACCTGTACTTTCTACTTCTCTCATGTTGAGCTCAAATACCTGTACTTTCTACTTCTTACATGTTGAACTCAAATACCTGTACTTTCTACTTCTTACATGTTGAACTCAAATACCTGTACTTTCTACTTCTCACATGTTGAACTCAAATACCTGTACTTTCTACTTCTTACATGTTGAACCCAAATACCTGTACTTTCTACATGTTGAACCCAAATACCTGTACTTTCTACATGTTGAACCCAAATACCTGTACTTTCTACTTCTTACATGTTGAACCCAAATACCTGTACTTTCTACTTCTTACATGTTGAACCCAAATACCTGTACTTTCTACTTCTTACATGTTGAACCCAAATACCTGTACTTTCTACTTCTTACATGTTGAACTCAAATACCTGTACTTTCTACTTCTTACATGTTGAACCCAAATACCTGTACTTTCTACTTCTTACATGTTGAACCCAAATACCTGTACTTTCTACTTCTTACATGTTGAACTCAAATACATGTACTTTCTACTTCTCACATGTTGAACTCAAATACCTGTACTTTCTACTTCTAACATGTTGAACTCAAATACCTGTACTTTCTACTTCTTACATGTTGAACTCAAATACCTGTACTTTCTACTTCTCACATGTTGAACTCAAATACCTGTACTTTCTACTTCTTACATGTTGAACACAAATACATGTACTTTCTACTTCTTACATGTTGAACACAAATACATGTACTTTCTACTTCTTACATGTTGAACTCAAATACCTGTACTTTCTACTTCTTACATGTTGAACACAAATACCTGTACTTTCTACTTCTCACATGTTGAACACAAATACCTGTACTTTCTACTTCTCTACATGTTGAACTCAAATACCTGTACTTTCTACTTCTTACATGTTGAACTCAAATACCTGTACTTTCTACTTCTTACATGTTGAACTCAAATACCTGTACTTTCTACTTCTTACATGTTGAACCCAAATACCTGTACTTTCTACTTCTTACATGTTGAACTCAAATACCTGTACTTTCTACTTCTTACATGTTGAACTCAAATACCTGTACTTTCTACTTCTCACATGTTGAACTCAAATACCTGTACTTTCTACTTCTTACATGTTGAACACAAATACCTGTACTTTCTACTTCTCACATGTTGAACTCAAATACCTGTACTTTCTACTTCTCTCATGTTGAACACAAATACCTGTACTTTCTACTTCTTACATGTTGAACACAAATACCTTTACTTTCTACTTCTCACATGTTGAACTCAAATACCTGTACTTTCTACTTCTTACATGTTGAACTCAAATACCTGTACTTTCTACTTCTTACATGTTGAACTCAAATACCTGTACTTTCTACTTCTTACATGTTGAACCCAAATACCTGTACTTTCTACTTCTTACATGTTGAACCCAAATACCTGTACTTTCTACTTCTTACATGTTGAACCCAAATACCTGTACTTTCTACTTCTTACATGTTGAACTCAAATACCTGTACTTTCTACTTCTTACATGTTGAACCCAAATACCTGTACTTTCTACTTCTTACATGTTGAACCCAAATACCTGTACTTTCTACTTCTTACATGTTGAACTCAAATACATGTACTTTCTACTTCTCACATGTTGAACTCAAATACCTGTACTTTCTACTTCTAACATGTTAAACTCAAATACCTGAACTTTCTACTTCTTACATGTTGAACTCAAATACCTGTACTTTCTACTTCTCACATGTTGAACTCAAATACCTGTACTTTCTACTTCTTACATGTTGAACACAAATACATGTACTTTCTACTTCTTACATGTTGAACACAAATACATGTACTTTCTACTTCTTACATGTTGAACTCAAATACCTGTACTTTCTACTTCTTACATGTTGAACACAAATACCTGTACTTTCTACTTCTCACATGTTGAACACAAATACCTGTACTTTCTACTTCTCTCATGTTGAACTCAAATACCTGTACTTTCTACTTCTTACATGTTGAACTCAAATACCTGTACTTTCTACTTCTTACATGTTGAACTCAAATACCTGTACTTTCTACTTCTTACATGTTGAACCCAAATACCTGTACTTTCTACTTCTTACATGTTGAACTCAAATACCTGTACTTTCTACTTCTTACATGTTGAACTCAAATACCTGTACTTTCTACTTCTCACATGTTGAACTCAAATACCTGTACTTTCTACTTCTTACATGTTGAACTCAAATACCTGTACTTTCTACTTCTCACATCTTGAACTCAAATACCTGTACTTTCTACTTCTCTCATGTTGAACACAAATACCTGTACTTTCTACTTCTTACATGTTGAACACAAATACCTGTACTTTCTACTTCTCACATGTTGAACTCAAATACCTGTACTTTCTACTTCTTACATGTTGAACTCAAATACCTGTACTTTCTACTTCTTACATGTTGAACTCAAATACCTGTACTTTCTACTTCTTACATGTTGAACTCAAATACCTGTACTTTCTACTTCTTACATGTTGAACCCAAATACCTGTACTTTCTACTTCTTACATGTTGAACCCAAATACCTGTACTTTCTACTTCTTATATGTTGAACCCAAATACCTGTACTTTCTACTTCTTACATGTTGAACCCAAATACCTGTACTTTCTACTTCTTACATGTTGAACCCAAATACCTGTACTTTCTACTTCTTACATGTTGAACTCAAATACCTGTACTTTCTACTTCTTACATGTTGAACACAAATACCTGTACTTTCTACATGTTGAACTCAAATACCTGTACTTTCTACTTCTTACATGTTGAACACAAATACCTGTACTTTCTACTTCTTACATGTTGAACTCAAATACCTGTACTTTCTACTTCTTACATGTTGAACACAAATACCTGTACTTTCTACTTCTTACATGTTGAACTCAAATACCTGTACTTTCTACTTCTCACATCTTGAACTCAAATACCTGTACTTTCTACTTCTCTCATGTTGAACACAAATACCTGTACTTTCTACTTCTTACATGTTGAACACAAATACCTGTACTTTCTACTTCTCACATGTTGAACTCAAATACCTGTACTTTCTACTTCTTACATGTTGAACTCAAATACCTGTACTTTCTACTTCTTACATGTTGAACTCAAATACCTGTACTTTCTACTTCTTACATGTTGAACTCAAATACCTGTACTTTCTACTTCTTACATGTTGAACCCAAATACCTGTACTTTCTACTTCTTACATGTTGAACCCAAATACCTGTACTTTCTACTTCTTACATGTTGAACCCAAATACCTGTACTTTCTACTTCTTACATGTTGAACCCAAATACCTGTACTTTCTACTTCTTACATGTTGAACCCAAATACCTGTACTTTCTACTTCTTACATGTTGAACTCAAATACCTGTACTTTCTACTTCTTACATGTTGAACACAAATACCTGTACTTTCTACTTCTTACATGTTGAACTCAAATACCTGTACTTTCTACTTCTTACATGTTGAACACAAATACCTGTACTTTCTACTTCTTACATGTTGAACTCAAATACCTGTACTTTCTACTTCTTACATGTTGAACACAAATACCTGTACTTTCTACTTCTTACATGTTGAACTCAAATACCTGTACTTTCTACTTCTTACATGTTGAACACAAATACCTGTACTTTCTACTTGAGTGCTTCTGTGTTTATTATATGTTTGCACAACTATTTCCTTCGGGATGAATAAAGTCTCATCTTATAATTTGTACTGCAGTACTGTAGTACGTACTGTAGTACTGCAGTACTGGTTACCTGTCCGGAGTTCCTGAACTTGGAGTTCATGGCGCCGCTGACGGCCATTTCCACGTCTGCGCTGTCGAACACGATGAAGGGGGCGTGGCCTCCCAGCTCCATGGACGCCTTCTTCACCGTGTCGGCGGCCATTTTCAGAAGTATCTGACAGCGGAGTACACAATGTTTAAATACTGCAGCACGGTCAGACTCCAATATACCTTTACAGTTTGCTGACGGCCAATTAAAAATGTATAACGATGATTGATGCACAATTCATAATAAAGATATGTTGAAGGAGGGAAGGACCCCGGGCCGTAGTCCGGACCCCCTGTTCTGTAACTTCCTCTCACCTTGCCGGTGGCCGTGGAGCCGGTGAAGGAGATTTTGGCCACCAGGGGGTCGGTGCAGAGAACCTGCCCGACAGAGGGAGTCTTCTCCCGGGAGCAGGGGACCACGTTGAAGACCCCCGCTGGGACCCCCGCCTGCTCCGCCAGCTGCAGGGTTTAATAATGATGGATCAGGAAAGTGTTCTCAAAGCTGGTGGAGGTGCAGCTAGTCTGCTAGTCTCCTAATTGTACTTGAGTAAATGTACTTCTCCCCTACTAAAAGTAGAAGTACTCAGATCTTGTTCTTGAGTTAAAGTAGAAGTACTCAGATCTTGTTCTTGAGTAAAAGTAGAAGTACTCAGATCTTGTCCTTGAGTAAAAGTAGAAGTACTCAGATCTTGTACTTGAGTAAAAGTAGAAGTACCAGAGTGTAGGAATACTCTGTTACAGTAAAAGCATTCAAAATGTTCCTCAAGTGAAAGTAGAAAGTATTCTCATCTAAATATAGTGAAAGACAGTGAAAGTAGTCGTTGTGCAGATTGGTCCATTTCAGAATAATATCTATGATATGTTTTATAATGATTGATCATGAAAGTGTTCTCAATGCTGGTGGATTTACTCCAGGTGGAACTAAAGTCTGATTTAACACTTGGTTAGATTTCACATCATTCATCCACATCTGTGAAGTAACTAAAGGTATTAAATACATGTAGTGGAGTAGAAGTACAGCATTTACCTCTGAACTGTAGTGTTGAAATACTCAAGTTAAGTACAGCGCCTGAGTAAATGCACTTAGTTACGTTACAGTGGGATACAGCCTCAGGAGTGTGTGTGGACTGCTCGTGAGAGAGCGTAGCAGTGGATTCACGAAGAATAGAATCAGGTCTTAAAGCGACATGCGGAGCAGTTACCTCGGCCAGAGCGAGGGCGGACAGCGGCGTGTCCTCGGCCGGCTTCACCACCACCGTGCAGCCGGCCGCCAGCGCCGCGCCCACCTTCCTGGTGATCATCGCGCTGGGGAAGTTCCACTGTGGACGGAATACATTCATTAATAAACTGACTCCCGACTGCAGCTGTGAACATGACGGGATGTGTGAGGACCCAGAAGCCTCTATGGAGAGAGACATCAAGCATGCTCATTTCTGACGTGGAGCTAATCTGAAGTAAACATTGAATACTGCTTTCTGTTCCTCCATCTTGTGACTGTGTGACTCCCTCTCTGGATATCAGCATGTGAAGGACACTGCTCAGGAACTAGCTCTGTATGTGATGACTCCTTCCCTTCTGGAGAGGATCACAGACACATGGATCCTGAGGCTGAAGCTCAAGCCGGAGATTATTAACATTTTTAAGTATTCAGAAAAAGTCATAATTTTGATATTTTCAGAAAAAGTCATAATTTTGAGAAAAAGTCATAATTTTAAGAAAAGGTCAAAAATGTTGATATTTGAGAAAAAGTCGTAATTTTGATATTTTGAGAAAAAGTCATATTTGAGAAAAAGTCATAATTTTAAGAAAAGGTCAAAAATGTTGATATTTTTGAGAAAGTCATAATTTTGAAAAAAAGTTAGAATTTTTAACAAAAAGTCAGATATTTGAGAAAAAGTCGTAATTTTGATATTTTCAGAAAAAGTCATAATTTTGATATTTTGAGAAAAAGTCATTATTTTAAGAAAAAGTCATAATTTTAAGAAAAGGTCAAAAATGTTGATATTTTCAGAAAAAGTCATAATTTTGATATTTTGAGAAAAAGTCATAATTTTAAGAAAAGGTCAAAAATGTTGATATTTTCAGAAAGTCATAATTTTGATATTTTGAGAAAAAGTCATAATTTTAAGAAAAGGTCAAATGTTGATATTTTGAGAAAGTCGTAATTTGGATATTATGAGAAAAAGTCATAATTTTGATATTTTGAGAAAAAGTCATAATTTTAAGAAAAGGTCAAAAATGTTGATATTTGAGAAAAAGTCATAATTTTGATATTTTGAGAAAAAGTCATAATTTTGAGAAAAAGTCATAATTTTAAGAAAAGGTCAAATGTTGATATTTTTGAGAAAAAGTCATAATTTTAAGAAAAAAAGTTCGAATTTTTAACAAAAAGTCAGATATTTGAGAAAAAGTCTGAATTTTGATATTTTTTGAGAAAAAGTCAAAAATGTTGATATTTCTGAGAAAAAGTCCGAATTTTGAAGGACACTGCTCAGGAACTAGTTGATGCTCTGTATGCGATGACTACTTCCATTCTGGAGAGGATCACAGACACAGGGGATTATTAAAAAATGTAAGTATTCAGAAAAAGTCAGATTTCTTTGAGAAAAAGTCAGATTTTTTAGATTTGAGAAAAAATAAGAATTTGGAGATTTTTAAAGAAATACCAACTAATTATCTTTTTTTGTTTTGACTACTTCCATTCTGGAGAGGATCACAGACACGTGGATCCTGAGGCTGAAGCTCAAGATGGTGACGAGAGAGAGTTTTCTAACAAATATTAACATCCGTTATGTATTTAAATCGTACACGTTTCAAAATGATGCCAAAACCACAACAGACTGGTATCTTGTTACATTACAGTACACACAATTCTTCTTCTGTGGTTATTTGTAAGTCAGTCAGCAGGGGCTTGGACTGGGAGCCGTAGGGTCGCCGGTTCAAGTCCCCGAACAGACGTAAAATATGGAGTGTGGACTGCTACTTGGTCCCAGTTCACCTCCTGGACCCTGCCGCGGTGCCCCCGAGCAAGGCACGGTCCCAGGGGATATTACTATCTACCGTAGAGACTAAAGCTGAAGCTCACCGGCGTGATGATGGAGGCCACGCCCGTGGGCTGTTTGAGGAGGAGGATCTTCCGGTCTCTAGCGGGGGAGGGGACCACGTCTCCGTACACTCGCCGAGCCTCCTCCGAAAACCACTCCAGGAAGGAGGCGGCGTACGCGATCTCCCCGCGGGACTCCTGCAGCGGCTTTCCCTGAAGACGCAGAAACACGTCTGGTCAAAGGTCTCCTTCACGCCGACAGGTACACGGCTAAAGGGACCTGTCCTACATCAACATGTGTCCCCTCTTCCTCATGTCTCTTCTACATCAACATGTGTCCCCTCTTCTCCATGTCTCTTCTACATCAACATGTGTCCCCTCTCATGCTCTCTACATCAACATGTGTCCCCTCTCATGTCTTTCACATCAACATGTGTCCCCTCTTCTTCACGTCTCTTCTACATCAACATGTGTCCCCTCTACATCAACATGTGTCCCCTCTTCTACATCAACATGTGTCCCCTCTTCTTCACGTCTCTTCTACATCAACATGTGTCCCCTCGTCTTCATGTCTCTTCTACATCAACATGTGTCCCCTCTTCTTCATGTCTCTTCTACATCAACACGTGTCCCCTCTTCTCCATGTCTCTTCTACATCAACATATGTCCCCTCTTCTCCATCAACATGTGTCCCCTCTTCTCCATGTCTCTTCTACATCAATACGTGTCCCCTCTTCTTCATGTCTCTTCTACATCAACATGTGTCCCCTCTTCTACATCAATACGTGTCCCCTCTTCTTCATGTCTCTTCTACATCAACATGTGTCCCCTCTTCTTCATGTCTCTTCTACATCAACATGTGTCCCCTCTTCTCCATGTCTCTTCTACATCAATACGTGTCCCCTCTTCTTCATGTCTCTTCTACATCAACATGTGTCCCCTCTTCTACATCAACATGTGTCCCCTCTTTTTCATCAGCATGTGTCCCCTCTTCTTCATCAGCATGTGTCCCCTCTTCTACATCAACATGTGTCCCCTCTGTACTCACACATTCGAAGGTGATGAGTCTGGCGAGGTCCTCTTTGTGCAGCGTCAGCAGATCGAACCACTTCCTGAGCACCACGCTCCTGTCCT
The DNA here is from genome assembly GCA_036324595.1 of Champsocephalus gunnari. Lineage (NCBI taxonomy): Eukaryota > Metazoa > Chordata > Actinopteri > Perciformes > Channichthyidae > Champsocephalus > Champsocephalus gunnari. The sequence goes on from CM070430.1 coordinate 6,251,496, forward strand.
GCAGGAGAACCAATCACAGCGCAGCAAGGTCAGTCAGGGTTCATTTGTAATAATTGCACGCATCAAAGCAATCTCTCATGTTGCGGCCTCAGTGCTAACTTACTTAAAGGGGACCTATTTTTATTTTTTGGTTGTCCCCTCCCCTGCTCTCTGGTTTTAGTGCATACAAACGGTCTGCAGAGGCTAAAATCAGGGTTCCCTCCAGATGGCCTTCTCTCCCGCGAAAAGCCATTTACGTTTATTTGACTCGACTCGTTTAAATACGTCTTCTCAGAAGTCATCGCCCAGTCACTCTCACTCTCACGGTGTTTCTCAATGTCGAGGAAGGACTGTTCCAATGTCCAGGATCCTTGGAATTCTACCGAGGACTGCATCCTTCGTTGCGGGAAATTTCGAGGCTGCACATCGATCCTCCGGTCTTAAAATACCCACAATGCTTTGCGCACGGACCAGTTTCCCAAATCTGGGACGGAAAATGGAAGGCGGGGCCTCGCATGTGACGCACATCTGCTAGCCCGTTCCATTCTTCGTTCTCCGAATGCCAGGAAGGATTCTGCTAGCCTCTGAAGGACCTGACTCGGAAGACATGTCCTACCAAGGAAGCGTCCTCGACATTGAGAAACACCCAGGTAAATGTGTGCATTTTATTATAAAGTTGTGTATATTTACAGACCGTTACAAAAACTAAGAAGCTTATAAACATCAGGTTTAAAACTGAAAGAGAAACACAAGGAAAGATGTTTGGAGTTTTATTTTAGTTATTCAGTTAAACTTGTTGTCTCAGAGAAGCTGATTTGAAACGTGTTACGACAGTTACGGCACTTCCTGTTTGTGCCGGAAGGAGGGGAGGCCGTCCCAAAGCTCGCTGCCTCCATCTGACAGGAGGAGCCTCGTGGAGCTGCGAGTGAGGCTGCAGACGAGTTCACTCCGTCACGGAGGGGGAGGGTGGAGGGAGTGGTTTGGGATTGGGCCTTAAATAAATATCACTCAAAGTCTTCGACAACCTGGACCCTCCCTCCCTCTCTGACCTCGTCCACCGTCACATAATAAATATACATTTCATTTATATAGCACACTTTAACGTCATCCCAAGGTGGTTCACAATGATAAGGAGAAAATACGATGTTCAGGTGTATATCAGTATGTAGTGTCTCTACTTTAAAGAGTCCTCTCCTGCTGATGTTCAGGTGTATATCAGTATGTAGTGTCTCTACTTTAAAGAGTCCTCTCCTGCTGATGTTCAGGTGTATATCAGTATGTAGTGTCTCTACTTTAAAGAGTCCTCTCCTGCTGATGTTCAGGTGTATATCAGTATGTAGTGTCTCTACTTTAAAGAGTCCTCTCCTGCTGATGTTCAGGTGTATATCAGTATGTAGTGTCTCTACTTTAAAGAGTCCTCTCCTGCTGATGTTCAGGTGTATATCAGTATGTAGTGTCTCTACTTTAAAGAGTCCTCTCCTGCTGATGTTCAGGTGTATATCAGTATGTAGTGTCTCTACTTTAAAGAGTCCTCTCCTGCTGATGTTCAGGTGTATATCAGTATGTAGTGTCTCTACTTTAAAGAGTCCTCTCCTGCTGATGTTCAGGTGTATATCAGTATGTAGTGTCTCTACTTTAAAGAGTCCTCTCCTGCTGATGTTCAGGTGTATATCAGTATGTAGTGTCTCTACTTTAAAGAGTCCTCTCCTGCTGATGTTCAGGTGTAAATCAGTATGTATCATGCTATATTTGAATAGGCATATTTATACCTTTTATTTTTCAAAATACCAAACAGATCATGCATTTTAGCCATTCCTCATTTCGCTCAATTTAACACGGTCTTTGCGACGGGCTGATTCTGTGAGAACAGCACCATCTACAGGCCTGGCTTATGTACTACATCGTCTCCAGCGCTTTAAACGGCATCGTCCGTGGCTGCCTCCTCCTGATTGGTGGAGTTGGCCCACTAGCCGTAGCGCCACTTCTGTGACGTCATAGAAGTGTTCAAATCTGCATCAGTCTGTATCAGATCCGTCGCAGCCCCTTTTTAGAGGTGTGCTGCTGAGGGTACCGAGACGGCACAGTGCCAGCCAGCTGTTTGTTAACTTGGGGGTACCTACTTGTCACGCCCTTTTAAGAAAGTTAATGTACAAATTCACGTGTCGCCTCGAAGACTCGGACAATCATGTTATCTCGATTTTAATGAACCCTCTGAAGAGTGCTACCCGGTTCTCTTCCATGATCTGGAGACATTGGCGCAACAGCCTCTACAGACGGTGAGGACGCGTGGCGCGCTGTGATTGGACTGATTTTATGTTTTTATCTGTTTTGTGTTTAGCTTTTTATCTTATTTATTTATTGTTGTGTGTTTTGTCTGTTTGTATGTGATATGGACCTTGAGTCTGGAATAAAGATTGTAATTTATGTAAACACATATTTCAATTTGAGGGGGGAGTGATTAGTAAAATACGCATGAATAATAATTTAAAAAATGTTAACTAGGTGAAAAAAGGTAAGATAAACTATTACAACTGTTGAGAGCTAAAACTAGTCTTTGCTGCGGCCTCAAAGAGGAGCAGGGGGAGAGGAGGGAGAGGGGGGAGAGGAGGGAGACAGGAGAGGCTGGTTCAGGAGCACAGACACACTCACAACTATAAATGAACCAAAAACAAATAAATAAACAAGCTTCAATGTTATCATATTGGATATGGGATGTTATTGGTTATGGTCATGTTCTTATGATGTTATGATTATTTAAATGTATACAGTTCTGTTTCATATGGGTGTAGTCTCTTTATTTCCCCCTCAAAGTGCACCAGATTGATGCATTTAGGTCCAACATTTAAAAACAAATCTTACCGGGGAGCATGCCCCCGGACCCCCCTAGGATTTGAGGTCCACCCCCGCTTAAAATATGTTCACATAGGTTCCTAAATAGATTTGCAATTTTTTTTAAATAGTAACCCATGTCCATATGTTTATTTGTGGGTAGATTTAGAGGGCTATCACTACGGGCAGCAACGCTGTAAAAGTTGACAAATAGATCCAGCAAAATGGCACAAAAAACTGGTAGTGGCCTGGCTGGGTGTATAATTCCTGGCCTGAATTATTGTCCCAGTCCGGCCCTGATCAGATCAGATGCACGCTGAAGGCTCCGAGCATGGTTTCTCTCACGGATTGTGCCGTCATGTTAAATGTTTGTTGTTTGTGTTTCATGTATCGTGTCTGGATGTCTGGATACTTGTCTGTTGGTGTTGGACATGGAGCTGCTGTGACGCAAGGCACATTTCAGACTCGATCTGACAAATGAAGTAATATCGTATCGTATCGTAAAAAAGTGCATTTTGAACTTTAATTTAGCATTTTAAAGAGTCCTCTCCTGCTGCTGTCCAGGGGTACATCAGTACTTAGAAAGACATATCGGGTCTAAATACTAAGAAAGGAGTGATATGTTCTTTTGGAAATTAAGCGACATTTTATTTCAAAATGTGTCATTTCCGTGCCGTACCTTGGCGCTGCGGAGCTTCCAGGAGTGAAAGGCTCTGTAGGCAGCGTCCACAGCCTGCTTGGCCTCGGCCGGGCCGCAGTCTGACACCCGGGCGATCTCCTCCCCGGTGGCCGGGTCCAGCACCGGGAACACCGAGGCTGCGGAGACCCAGCGGCCGTCGATGTAGCCCTGCGTGCGGAGCAGAGGAGCCGAGACATCCAGGCTGAAGCGCCTCTGCATGGCAGCGGGCAGGCGGGTCCGCAGCACGCAGAGAGAGGACATGACCCGGGAGAGAGTGTGTGTGCAGGAGTGTGTGTGTGTGTGTGTGTGTGTGCAGAGGTGTGCGGGCTGCTGGTTGCTCTTCTACCCACAAGTCGGTGCAGAAACTCCGGCCGCTTTCCGTCGGTTTTAACCGGTCCGCGTTAATCACGTGACCACACACCCACGCGCGCGCACACGCACACATACAGAGCGGGAGATCAGAGGCGAGCCTTCAGGGAAACTCAAACTGCGCATGCTCTATGGGCCCACATCCGGGTACTTTCAGAGTCTATACTCGCTCCACTTTGGGCTTCAAGCGCCACTGAATAACTCACAGGAATGAAGGGAGTGTCCAGTTCTCTTATTCATCCTCTATATACCCATGAGCGTGTTGGATAGCTGGCTAGCTTGTTAAATTAATAGCTAATGTTGTACATGAATTTCGGCCTCTAGGTTAACCTGTTTGTGTGTATCTATCTGTGGACATGTCTCTGGCTTTCTGAGAGTTACTGTAACATGTTGGCTTTAGTATGGAGTTACATTTCATGTGCTCGATATGCCAAATGTTTAAGATGAACTAGGATCAAGTATGTATTATGTTTAGTATGTGTTAAGGCCGTTTCCTCCTTGAGCCTCTTGGATCAGCTCGAAAATGCACAAAGCTGAACACAGGTTGTTAATCTGCTGATAGGACACACGGAGAGTATATAAAGGAATTTAAACAATCTACAAAATGAAACTCGAGCGTTCATGCAGCAGTAATACTATTCCACAAACACATATATAGAATATGGAACAATGCACCGCACAGTCAACACTAGACTACCCAAAACAACAACAAGTAAGGTTTTGAATGCAGGATGTTTTTTCGATCTTTTTATTTATTTATTTTCTTCAATAACTTCGTCTTGTTTGTTTTTAGCTGCATGTCTATTTCTATGGTTCTTATACGTGTTTTTGTAGCCGTCTTACTGTGAGAGCAACTGAACATAGTCCCTGTGTGTACCTGTCCATGTGATTTCGGAACTAAAGTGGGTACTGCGGTGTGCACGCGCCTTATGAGCATGGTTCTATCATGTTTAATCGGGCTTTATGCCGTTTGCCAATACTTGATAAGGATTGGCGAAGAACAGCATTATGTCCTTTAAGTGGTGGATTAAGAGCTGCGCGCGCACAGCTGATTGAAGGCTGGCACACCAACAAATACAATTAAATCACTCAGATCCAGTCTTCATGACTCCACTCCAGAGGGATTCCCCGATACTTTCTTTCTAGGATAGGCTATGGGCCCTTCTCACTTCTCTTATTTTTCATTTCCTCGCTCCTCGGTCTCGGTCTCACCGGAAGTTGATTTGTCTGCGCCATCTTGAGTAGCGTCCCAATGGCCTTATTTTTGCCGGAGGAGCGAGCAGCGATAACCGAGGAACCACCAGACCGTCCTCCGATGAAATCCTCAGACACTCGCCCCGCCCCCTTACTGTGTATCGCTCACTGATTGGACGAGGCACTGATCTGATGCTTCTTGACTTGAGAGCAGTTTCCCAGCGGAGTGAAGAAAACACATGAACCTCACGGGACTCACTGCTCAGTTTATACCGTGTTTTGTTTCATTAATGTTTCATTTAGTTACAAACATGTGATTTATCTGAACAACAAAGAGGTCACAATCATTTTATTCATTTACTGGAAACATTTTCATGATCGCTTTTTTCGTTTTACATTTTCATTCATTGTCATTTCCATTCGGTCGTTAAGTGCTGTTAAAATGTTAATGTATCACATATCCACACCCAATGAATGTTAATCTAACTGGGTTTTGATAGATAACATATCATTATTTTGTGCACTCTGATCTATATTAATCCAACTAATGTTCGTTTATACATTTTAAGAATGGCGTTTATCTTTTTTGAGAATGAGTTCTTATTTGATTTGATTTATGTGGGTCTACAACAGATGATACAAATGTGTGTGTCAGTAAATGTGTGCTAACAGAGGCGGGGGGGGTGTGTGTGGAAACAACGGGGACAGAGCTGCTGTCAGACGATCAGCTGTGCGGCGTCATCACAAACGGACGTCGCTTCACGTGACGCTCCGGAGGAAAGGACGTCCCGTTGCTCTTGAAACTCATTTCCTGCTTCTCGTGGCGGGCTGAAGTCCAATAGTCCATTTAGCTTAGGAACCTTCCTAAAGGAGTGAAATGACCAGGGCTGAAGTCGGATAGTTTAAAAATCAGCTCCTAAGTTCTAACCCTATCGTCTATTCCTTGACCTCTGAGTGAAACGTCACGGGGTTAAGGGATAGTGGATAGGAGAATTCAAAAGGACTTAGGAGAAGAGACTGCGGTACTTCAGAGAATCCGACTGCACTTTCACTATCCCACGTGTTTATGATGCGCCAGCGGACGTCCTGAATGTGCGTCTGCTGCTGTGGGGTAACCATGGAAACCACAGTTTTCTATACAGCGGACTACAACATGGATGTTCAATAAGAACGAGGGACTGCTGTAAACTCATCTAGAGACTCTGCACCGTGCTCTGATGCTGCTGCTTTGCTTTGTGAACGTGGACAACAGAGAAACATATTCTTCAGGACCAAAGCTGGAACTGAAATAAAAAAGGAAAGTGAAACTTCTGCTCGTCCCCCTCTCCCTCCGGTCCACATTAATACAAATGATCCCAATACGTATGATTGATGAACTAAAGATCTTAAAATCAATACAGATGTATTTATTATAAACGTTAGTCCTTAACATCTATCACTGTGTATATCACCATTCAAACATCTTTTAGAAGTTGAACAAACCCCACACAGCTCAGTGAAGACTGAAATGTTGACTTTATTTGATCATTTCAGTGAAAACTAACGTTCATATTTCTCTCTTTGATTATAATACTGATGAACGTTCAGAACAAAGCACTTTGGCAACTTACCACCTATGTTTTAAAATGCTTAATAAGCACCGTAACTTTCATGATATCATTTCTCCGTCATAATCGGTTGTTTCCGTGAACGGCCGACTGTTGAGTGACGGCAAATGCTGCGGCTGCAATGCATTGTGGGGCAGCATTTTCTCCTCTCCTGTCGGTTAGGGAGGTCCAGTGGTTCCTAAGCTAAAGGAGGCTATGAAGGAAGGTTGAAACCTCCTTTCCTTTCATTCTCATCATTCTAGAGAATTCTAACGGCACTTATCATGGCTGCCACTGAGGGACTTCCGGGTCATTTCACTCCTTTAGGAAGGTTCCTAAGCTAAATGGACTATTCCACTTCAGCCCAATAGTCCATTTAGCTTAGGAACCTTCCTAAAGGAGTGAAATGACCCGGAAGTCCCTCAGTGGCAGCCATGATAAGTGCCGTTCCAATACTCTTGATGAAAGGAAAGGAGGTTTCAAACTTCCTTTAGCTTAGGAACCACTGGACCTCCCTTACCGAAAGGAGAGGAGAAAGTGTTGCCCCACAATGCATTGCAGCCGCAGCATGTGCCGGTTCACGGAAACAACCGATTATGACGGAGAAATGATATCATGAAAGTTACGGTGCTTATTAAGCATTTTAAAACGTAGGTGGTAAGTTACAAAGTGCTTTGTTCTGAACGTTCATCAGTATTATAATCAAGAGAGAAATATGAACGTTAGTTTTCACTGAAATGATCAAATAAAGTCAACATCTCAGTCTTCACTGAGCTGTGTGGGGTTTGTTCAACTTCTAAAAGATGTCTGAATGGTGATATACACAGTGATAGATGTTAAGGACTAACGTTTATAATAAATACATCTGTATTGATTTAAGATCTTTAGTTCATCAATCATACGTATTGGGATCATTTGTATTAATGTGGACCGGAGGGAGAAGGAGACGAGCATAAGTTTCACTTTCCTTTTTTATTTCAGTTCCAGCTTTGGTCCTGAAGAATATGTTTCTCTGTTGTCCACGTTCACAAAGCAAAGCAGCAGCATCAGAGCACGGAGCAGAGTCTCTAGATGAGTTCACAGTAGTCCCTCGTTCTTATTGAACATCCATGTTGTAGTCCGCTATAGAAAACTGTGGTTTCCATGGTTTCCGCTCAGGCCCGGTTCCAGAACAAAATGACTCGGGGTGCATCTGAGATTAGAGAGGGTGCAGTGGTAAAGTGCTATTTTTACAAGTGGGGAGTGGACCTAACACCCTCTAGGGGGTCCTCATCTCCTCTAGGAGGGTCCTCACCTCCTCTAGGAGGGTCCTCACCTCCTCTAGGGGGGTCCGGGGGCATGCTCCCCCGGGAAGATAAATATTGAAGTTAAAAGCATCAATCTGGTGCACTTTGAGAGCAACATGAAGAGATCTATGGATCGATGTGCTCTTTGCTTGATCATGCCTTCCCAGTCCCTTATCACGTAGCCTATAAGAGCATGGCGCCAGTTGTTGTAGCCAGTTGTGGTGAAGGCATCTGACTTACTTGAACCGAAATGTCTACATGCATAGCGGAAGATGGCATCTCTTTTACATGAATATTCAGCCAATCTCTGTTTTGAATCCATGAGCTGCAAAATGAGTAGCCTACCGGCGAGTTGGGCACTTTTTTAGATATACCTGGGCAGGCTCTGTTTTGCCGAGGTCCTCTGGCACTTGCGGGCCGCTGAGGGGTGGCGGTGTTTGGGACAACGAAGACGGCTGCTCCGCCTCCGTGGGCGAGGCGGCAAAGCCGGTGAGTCGGGCGTTATTGTCCACGACAGTGGCCGCGGGTAACGCAATGTCCCCATGATCTGAACTGTTATTACCTGCAGTAGATGCAGTCTTACTGCTGGCGATTAGGGCTGGTTGTTTTAACCATCACTGATGTATGTAATATTTTTCACTTTTTTTTTCCACTTTTCATTTGTTTCACTTTTCACTTTTCAAATGAGGGTGCATAACGACTTAACTGAGGGTGCAATGCACCCTTATGCACCCCCGTAGAACCGGGCCTGAGTCTGCTGTATAGAAAACTGTAGTTTCCATGGTTTCCCCACAGCAGCAGACGCACAAAATGACGTCCGCTGGCGCATCATAAACACGTGGGATAGTGAAAGTGCAGTCGATTCTCTAAAGTACCGCAGTCTCTTCTCCTAAGTCCTTTTGAATTCTCCTATCCACTATCCCTTAACCCCGTGACCTTTCCCTCAGAGGTCACGGAATAGGCGATGGGGTTAGAACTTAGGAGCCGGTTTTTTAAACTATCCCAACGCAACTGTGGCTTCCTTGCATCTCTCCTTGCTTCCCTGGTGGGAGGGACTAGTCACAGGGAAACGACGCAAGGAAATAACCGAAGTGAGAAGGGCCCTATGTGTATTTTGTCATTCCCTTTTTTCGGACCACTTATTTATTTATTTTGGTGACGATCCGACCTCCATGCTGCTCCTCTGGTTCAAACTGCATCCACCAAACAATGTGATTTATCTCCACCTGCCCAAAATAACCAACATCTGACACGGTGTGAGACGGTGTCTTTTTTAGCTGCTCTGTCGTCATTTCCTGCTCTTCTTCGTGCAGTCAGTCAAAATGAATGAATATGTGGGCGTTACGTGAAGCCCGCAAAAGCTGCGCCGCATATGGAGTTGTGATCTATAAAGGGAAACCTGCGTAGGATGTGCGTGCGCAGTGTTTTATAAATCGGAATATGCGTGTTCCTTGCGTATTTACTTGCTTTGTCATACGTACGCCATCTTCCCACGTGAATCCTACGCAAAGCTTTATACATGAGGCCCCTGGTGCCAGATTGCAAGACAGCATATATAGAATAGTTATATAGTACGGGCCCGTGTGCACATCGCATCTGCGTCCTCCTTGCCCCGCAGCCGGCAGACTGAGCAGTGACGCACTTTCACGCAAAGTGCAGCAAGATTATTCAGGTTGGTTGTAATGGTAAAAAAAACCAATGTCAACAACAAATGTCTTCCATTTGAATGTCCTTATAGGACAATTTGAGCTCAGAAGGTTCTGTTAACATACTTAGGAATTAAATCCGACTGAAAGCTGTGGGGTCCCCCGTGGACCGGTCACTCCTCAGGGACACGGAGGATGCTCCGGAGAATCAGCTCTTTCCTGCTCAGTCCGGAAAGAAATGGAGCGTTGAGAGAGAGGTGGAACAATATGAAGCTCAATGACTGAAAACACATCAGTTTCAAACACTTTCACATTCACAATGACCGGGCGGCAGTATACGCCGTGAAGAGGTTTGCGGCCTGCCGGTAAACCCGAAGAAGAAGAAGAAGGTCAGCGGCCTCATTTGCCTGATCCTCCCTCAGGGACTTGTTGCGGTGTGAACGCGATCTGTACTCATGAACCTTTGTGGGAAAAGTACTGCGGTGTGAATGCGCCTATTGTAAGTTCAGCTGGACAGCTTTGAGAGTTCTTCAAATGCCGTTGCCATGGCAACATAATGCTCGCCATGGCAACACAGTTCTCTCATAACTTCAGTGAAAACTGCTCCAAACGGCCCAAAACTTCACAGGTCTGGTAACGATGCAGCCATCAACACATCTAGGCGTTTTACGGGGTGTCATCAAATGCCGTTGCCATGGCGACAGACCACTCGCCATGAAGTTAGTTCAAAAGTTGGCAGTTCAAATATTCTGCTGCTTTTCCAAGCCTTCTTCCTTTCCTTTCTTCTCTCATCACACATCCAAGCCCCCTGTGTTCATGCATCATTTCAATCTCAATTCTTCTCACACATTACATTTCAGCATGGCAGTTTAGCGTCAGCTTTTCAGCATAAAGCATTCCCACTAGCAATTACTTCAGGAATTGCATTCTCTAGTTAATAGATGATCTCATTAATACCTATTTTATATGTACTAAAAAATTAAAATAAAGTTTACTAAGCCACCTTTTTGTTTTAATTTATTAATTAGACAAAATGATTTGTGCTGAAAGTCATATACTGTTGTGTCTCAAACGGATAGACTAGGTTATTAATTTACTTAAAATGCTACAATAACATTTGCAATTTGTTTTTAATCTGCCATGTACGGTATCAATGTCTCTCAGCCACCGTAGGTCGCGTAGGGGGCGTGTCGCGTACCGCCTTGCTGCGGCTACAGCTGGGTGACATTGGCCGTTTTGGTTTTCTGATTCATAGTCAAACGATTTGCTTTGCGCCCGCTGTGAACGCAGCATGACAAACAAAAACCTGGAAAGGGAGATAGAGGTTGGATCATATTTTACTTCAAATTGAGAAACATATCACAGTTTTGCACAAATAAAACAGGATTGAATGTTTTGGAAACCGAGTGAAAATATATTTTTATTTTCTAGTGTTCATGTTTTCAGGTCAAAACCTAAATAAATTAAACTTTCAACTGCTAGAACTACATTTCCCAGAAAGCACCATGTCCTATAAAGAGAAGACGGTGAAGGAGAACACATCCACATTTAATAAAAATGGTAAATAAACCTTTTTATTACCATTTTGAGGAGAGTCTCTTGTGAAACCCTTTACGTGCGGACACCGATTAAAGGGTTTTTATATTGGAGATATTTAAAATGACGTCTCTAAGGCACAGGATGAGAACAATGCATCTTTACTAGAAAGTGTGTGTACCCTGAACGCACCGCGTAGTGCGCTCCGAGGCCGGAATCCACATTTTAGCATCAGGATTTTCAACAGGAACTTTATTTATATTAAATATGACAAGAAAAAAGCATTTGTCATCAGCTGTACAAATACCATTTTAATTTAAATAAAACGCAGTGTGCTCAGGAAGAAGCATAAAAAACAAACAAGCACAGATCACAGAAAGCAAGCCCGTGAAGTGGAGGCGTAACGACACGTTCATTACTGGTTTTTGGTTCGGATGTTTTGGTCACGTTTGCAGCTGTACTTCCCCTCCGTCGGTCCGTGCCCCAGGGAATGGAAACATAGTAAATGTTCCTTTAGATCTCTTCGTCCGCAGAGTTCTGGAAACACTAGCTATCTTTGATCGAAGAGGGACGACGCACCACTCGTGATGAATTAGAGCGGATCGGAAAATAGTGTAGTAACAATGACAATGTTTAAATAACGTAAAACATCTGAGGGACTTTCTCGTATTCTAATTATATGGGGAATGATGATATTGTAAATTAAAAGTAAAAAAATCACACACACACACACACACACACACACACACACACACACACACACACACACACACACACACACACACACACACACACACACACACACACACACACACACACACACACACACACACACACACACACACACACACACACACACACACACACACACACACACACACACACACACACACACACACACCTCGTTTCCTTTAAGTCATTCAGAACACAGGAATCTGTCAGGGCTTTCGTTTGAGCAACTTTAACCTCAGAAGGAAGTGTTCCAGCTTGTTCGAGTGCCGTTACACCTCCACCCGTATACACGTGGATAAGTGGTCAACACCTTCTGAAGATTAAAAAAGAAGAACTGCACGTCTCCTCCGTCCTTCAGGGAGAAGAAACCGTCCTAAAGCACGATGGAGGGGGGGGCGGGCATCCATCTTGCCCCCAGTTTAACAAAAGTCCAGTCCAACAGCCGTCTGTTAACCAGCTCGTAGAGTCCTGCTGTGAACCTGGACATGTTGATACCCCAAAGCGCTATGATAGAAATGTAGAGGAGGGTCTCCAGCTCATAGAAACTGCCGGATGCTAACCTGCAGATGCTGGGACTTTCGTACAATTAGCATAAGTTGGGTTAACTAGTGATAATTAGCATATTTAGGCAAACGCTTAAAACATGGCCGACTTGGAACATGTTGAGGTTTGTTGAGGGACGCTGAATCCATTTCTGACATCTTCAGGGTCAACAGTAGTCAACCAGAAAGAGGACACGTATCCCTCCTCTCTGTGGGCGGGTTAGGATGCATTTTGGGTCGATTTTTAAGTTTTAGCGGCCTCAAAACGTTGTAGCTACCGTCTGCATATATGCCATCTAACACAACTTGTACTAATCGTGAAAATGTCCCAACATCTGCAGGTTAGCATCCAGCAGTTTCTATGATCCGGAGACCCTCCTCTACATTTCTAATATAACACTTTGGGGTCCTCAACATGCGTTCACACTGCTGGCAGCGAGACTCTGAGCCCCCCGAGGCCGGGAGCTCCTTCCAGTCACAGACCAGAAATCCTCCTCCTCCTCACATCAGGAAACTTGACGAGTCAGTGCCATCGATTGTGAGGCTCCTTCCTCTTCCTCCTCCTCCTCCTCGGTCAGCGGTCATACCTCGTGGAAGCAGTCGGAGGGGGGGGGGCTCCTCTGGGACCCCCTCCACCTCTCCAGCACCTTCACGGCCTCGGAGACGATGCACACGGAGGACGTGAGGCTCACCAGGAACAGCAGGTCTGAGCACAGGGGAACAAACGGGGGAATTTAACGGGTTCAAAAAACAACTCCATATATTTACACTAAAACACCAACGGGGTTAAGGGTGAGGTGCCGAGCGTGCTGGTCTAACGTCAAGTGCGTGGTTAGCTCCACCTCCTGGGCAACAACGGGGGTTGCTAGGCAAAGTTTAGCGCAGTGCTATACATATGAGCCAGATCTGCTCCAGTTTGTGACTCTCACAGCCTCAGACCCAGAGCCTGGATGCGGGGCCTGGATGCGGGGCCTGGATGCGGGGCCTGGATGTGGGGCCTGGATACGGGGCCTGGATACGGGGCCTGGATACGGGACCCGCATCCAGGACCCGCATCCAGGCTCTGGACCCGCATCCAGGCTCTGGGTCTGAGGCTGTGAGAGTCACAAACTGGAGCAGATCTGGCTCATATGTAGTAGTATTAGTACAGTAGTAGTAGTAGTATTAGTAGAGTAGTAGAGTAGTAGTATTAGTACAGTAGTAGTATTAGTACAGTAGTAGTAGTACAGTAGTATTAGTAGAGTAGTATTACAGTAGTATTAGTAGTATTCGCACTCTCCAAGAACTTGGAGTTTCAGGCTCTGCACTTTCCCTCCTCACCTCATACCTCAAAGACCGCACCTACAGGGTAACTTGGAGAGGGTCCGAGTCCGACCCTTGTCAATTAACTACAGGGGTCCCTCAGGGCTCTGTTCTCGGTCCCCTCCTCTTCTCCCTGTACACAAACTCGCTCGGATCTGTCTTTAGCCCGCATGGTTTTTCATCCCACTGCTACGCTGACGACACCCAATTAATCCTGTCCTTCCCCCGCTCAGAGACCCAGGTCGTCGCACGCATCTCTGCTCGTCTAGCTGGCATCTCTCAGTGGATGTCCGCTCATCATCTCAAGCTCAACCTTGACAAAACTGAACTGCTTTTCCTTCCGGGAAAAGATTGTCCCACTCTTGACCTGACTATCAACATCGGCCCCTCTGTTGTTTCCCCGACTCAGACTGCGAGGACTCTGGGTGTGATCCTAGATAACAACCTGTCCTTCACTGCAAACATCGCTGCTACAACCCGCTGCTGCAGATACACGCTTTACAACATCAGGAGGATGCGTCCCCAGCTGACCCAGAAAGCCACGCAGGTTCTGGTCCAGGCTCTCGTCACCTCACGCCTAGACTACTGCAACTCCCTCCTGGCTGGTCTGCCTGCATGTGCCATCCGACCTCTCTCATCCAGAATGCAGCGGCTCGTCTGGTCTTCAACCCTTCCTGAATGTTCCCACACCACGCCACTCCTCCGCTCCCTCCACTGGCTTCCGGTAACTGCTAGAATCCACTTCAAGACACTGGTGCCTGCGTACCATGCTGCGAATGGATCTGGCCCTTCCTACATCCAGGACATGGTTAAACCGTGCACCCCAGCACGTGCACTCCGCTCTGCATCAGCCAAACGGCTCGCTGCACCCTCGCTGCGAGGGGGACCCAAGTTCCCATCAGCAAAAACACGTGGGTTTGCTGTCCTGGCTCCAAGATGGTGGAATGAGCTCCCATTGACATCAGGACAGCAGAAAGCTCACACACCTTCCAGACTGAACACTCATCTCTTTCGACTCCACCTCGAGGATAGAACTACTAACAAAGCACTTATATACTAACAAAGGACTGGCTCCTCTAAAGCCAGTTGAGTAGCACTTGAAATGCTTGGCTCTATGAAACCTGATGTACTTTATGATTCTGATTTTCTTCAAGGTTGTGTCTTCCTGGTCGAACGCACTTATTGTAAGTCGCTTTGGATAAAAGCGTCAGCTAAATGCAATGTAATGTAATATTAGTAGAGTAGTAGTACTACTACAGTAGTAGTACAGTAGTAGTATTAGTACAGTAGTAGTATTAGTACAGTAGTACTACAGTAGTAGTACAGTAGTACAACAGTAGTATTAGTAGAGTAGTAGTACAGTAGTATTAGTACAGTAGTATTAGTAGAGTAGTAGTAGTACAGTAGTATTAGTAGAGTAGTAGTAGTATTAGTACAGTAGTATTAGTAGAGTAGTAGTAGTATTAGTACAGTAGTATTAGTAGAGTAGTAGTAGTAGTACAGTAGTATTAGTAGAGTAGTAGTAGTATTAGTACAGTAATATTAGTAGAGTAGTAGTAGTAGTAGTACAGTAGTAGTAGTAGTAGTAGTATTAGTACAGTAGTATTAGTACAGTAGTAGTACAGTAGTATTAGTACAGTAGTATTAGTAGAGTAGTAGTACAGTAGTATTAGTAGAGTAGTAGTAGTATTAGTACAGTAGTATTAGTACAGTAGTAGTACAGTAGTATTAGTACAGTAGTATTAGTAGAGTAGTAGTAGTATTAGTACAGTAGTATTAGTACAGTAGTAGTACAGTAGTATTAGTACAGTAGTATTAGTAGAGTAGTAGTAGTAGTAGTACAGTAGTATTACTACAGTAGTAGTAGTATTAGTAGAGTAGTAGTAGTATTAGTACAGTAGTAGTAGTACAGTAGTAGTAGTATTAGTAGAGTAGTAGTAGTATTAGTACAGTAGTATTAGTACAGTAGTAGTAGTAGTATTAGTAGAGTAGTAGTAGTATTAGTACAGTAGTATTAGTACAGTAGTAGTAGTAGTATTAGTAGAGTAGTAGTAGTATTAGTACAGTAGTATTAGTACAGTAGTAGTAGTAGTACAGTAGTAGTATTAGTATTAGTGTAGTAGTAGTAGTATTAGTACAGTAGTATTAGTACAGTAGTAGTACAGTAGTATTAGTACAGTAGTATTAGTAGAGTAGTAGTAGTATTAGTACAGTAGTATTAGTACAGTAGTAGTACAGTAGTATTAGTACAGTAGTATTAGTAGAGTAGTAGTAGTAGTAGTACAGTAGTATTACTACAGTAGTAGTAGTATTAGTAGAGTAGTAGTAGTATTAGTACAGTAGTAGTAGTACAGTAGTAGTAGTATTAGTAGAGTAGTAGTAGTATTAGTACAGTAGTATTAGTACAGTAGTAGTAGTAGTATTAGTAGAGTAGTAGTAGTATTAGTACAGTAGTATTAGTACAGTAGTAGTAGTATATTAGTAGAGTAGTAGTAGTATTAGTACAGTAGTATTAGTACAGTAGTAGTAGTAGTATTAGTACAGTAGTAGTATTAGTATTAGTGTAGTAGTAGTAGTATTAGTACAGTAGTAGTATTAGTACAGTAGTAGTATTAGTACAGTAGTAGTATTAGTACAGTAGTAGTATTAGTAGAGTAGTAGTATTAGTAGAGTAGTAGTAGTACAGTAGTATTAGTAGAGTAGTAGTAGTAGTAGTACAGTAGTAGTATTAGTACAGTAGTAGTAGTATTAGTACAGTAGTATTAGTAGAGTAGTAGTATTAGTAGAACAGTAGTATTACTACAGTAGTAGTAGTATTAGTACAGTAGTATTAGTAGAGTAGTAGTAGTATTAGTAGTAGTATTAGTAGAGTAGTAGTACAGTAGTAGTATTACTACAGTAGTAGTAGTAGAGTAGTATTAGTAGAGTAGTAGTAGTATTAGTAGAGTAGTAGTAGTATTAGTAGAGTAGTAGTACAGTAGTATTAGTACAGTAGTAGTATTACTACAGTAGTAGTAGTAGAGTAGTATTAGTAGAGTAGTAGTAGTATTAGTACAGTAGTATTAGTACCTGTGAAGTAGAGGCTCTCCGTCTGGAAGACGCTCTGCAGGGGGGGGAAGTAGATGACGAGCAGCTGACCCATGATGGAGCCGAGGACCGAGAAACAGAACGTCCTGTTACTGCAAAAACCCAGCTCATACACCAGGCGAGTCTGCACACACACACACACACACACACACACACACACACACACACACACACACACACACACACACACACACACACACACACACACACACACGTTAATGAAGGTAAAATCAGAGTACTAAAAGAGCCGTATCTGCAGTTACCTGAGAGCGGGAGATATAATATATATATATAAAGAGAAAGAGTGATGTAGGAGGAGCATCAGGAGTTACCTGAGAGCGGGAGCTGAGGGCGTTGAACATGTCGAAGAAGACGAAGCAGGTGAAGGTCATCGTCGTGTCTCGAGGAGTGATCACGTTGTCCTGCAACTAAAACACAAAAACACGTCCACTCTCAACTGAGTCTATTTATAGATTTCGGAAACATAAAAACGACTTTTAAAATGACTATTACATTTAACATCAGTCATTAAAGAGCCAAGATAATAAAAAGAAAACGGGTTTAATAAAATATAAATGAAGTCTTCAATATGGTAAGTTACAGAGGGGCAAACAAGTATTTAGTCAGCCACCAATTGTGCAAGTTCTCCCACTTAAAGAGACGAGGCCGGTAATGTTCACCCTAGTTCAACTCTGAGAGACAGGGGGGGGAAGAATCCAGGAAATCAAATGTATTTGCAAATGATGGTGGAAAATAAGTATTTGGTCAATAACAAAAGTTCATCTCAATCCTTTGTTATATACCCTTTGTTGGCAATGACAGAGGTCAAACGTTTCCTGTATGTCTTCACGAGGTGTTCACTGTTGCTGGTACTTTGGCCCGTTCCTCCATGCAGATCTCCTCGAGAGCAGTGATGCTTTGGGGCTGTCGCTGGGCAACACGGACTTTCAACTCCCTCCAAAGATTTTCAATGGGGTTGAGATCTGGAGACTGGCTAGGCCACTCCAGGACCTTGAAATGCTTCGTTGCCCGGGCGGTGTGTTTGGGATCATTGTCATGCTGAAAGACCCAGCCACGTTTCATCTTCAATGCCCTTGCTGATGGAAGGAGGTTGTCACTCAAAATCTCACGATACATGGCCCCATTCATTCTTTCCTTCACACGGATCAGTCGTCCTGGTCCCTCTGCAGAAAGCCCCAAAGCATGATGGTTCCAGCCCCGTGTTTCACAGCAGGTGTTCTTTGGAGGCAACTCCGCATTCTTTCTCCTCCAAACACGTCTAGTTGAATTTTTACCAAAAAGTTATATTCTGGTTTCATCTGACCATATGACATTCTCCCAATCCTCTTCTGGATCATCTAAATGCTCTCAAGCAGACTTCAGACGGGCCTGGACATGTACTGGCTTCAGCAGGGGGACACGTCTGGCACTGCAGGGTTCGAGTCCCTGGCGGCGTAGTGTGTTACTGATGGTAGCCTTTGTTACTCTGGGCCCAGCTCTCTGCAGGTCATGGACTCGGTCCCCCCGTGTGGTTCTGGATCTCTGCTCACCGGTCTTGTGATCACTTTGACCCCACGGGGTGAGGTCTGGCGTGGAGCCCCAGATCGAGGGAGATTATCAGTGGTCTTGTATGTCTTCCATCTTCTAATACTTGCTCCCACGGTTGATTTCTTCACACCAAGCTGCTTACCTGTTGCAGATGCAGTCTTCCCAGCCTGGTGCAGGTCTACCATTGTGTTTCTGGTGTCCTTTGACAGCTCTTTGGTCTTGGCCATAGTGGAGTTTGGAGTGTGACTGTTTGAGGTTGTGGACAGGTGTCTTTTATACTGATAACGAGTTCAAACAGGTGCCATTAATGCAGTTAACGAGTGGAGGACAGAGGAGGCTCTGAGAGGAGGACAGAGGAGGCTCTGAGTGGAGAAGTTACAGGTCTGTGAGAGCCAGACATCTCGTTTGTTTGGAGGAGACCAAATACTTATTGTACCGAGGAATTTACCAATTAATTCATTAAAAATCTCACAATGTGATTTCCTGGATTCTTTCCCCCCATTCTGTCTCTCATAGTTGAAGAGTACCTAGGATGAAACTTGCACAATTGGTGGCTGACCAAATACTTTTTTGCCCCACTGTATATCAGGCACAAAGAAGTACATCTTATCTGGTTTTAAATGTTAGCATATTGTCCTCTTTTACTTGGAAATGTTTGCCTAAAGGCGGCTAACGTTGGGCTATAAAGGAACTACAGCACGGTCACGTAACTTCACGTCACCACCGCTAAGCTAAAGGAGGCTAATGTTGGGCTGTAAAGGAACTACAGCACGGTCACATGACTTCACGTCACCACGGCTAAGCTAAAGGTGGCTAATGTTGGGCTATAAAGGAACTACAGCACGGTCACATGACTTCACGTCACCACCGCTAAGCTAAAGGAGGCTAATGTTAGGCTATAAAGGAACTACAGCATGGTCACATGACTTCACGTCACCACCGCTAAGCTAAAGGAGGCTAATGTTGGGCTATAAAGGAACTACAGCACGGTCACATGACTTCACGTCACCACCGCTAAGCTAAAGGTGGCTAACGTTGGGCTATAAAGGAACTACAGCACGGTCACATGACTTCACGTCACCACCGCTAAGCTAAAGGTGGCTAACGTTGGGCTATAAAGGAACTACAGCACGGTCACATGACTTCACGTCACCACCGCTAAGCTAAAGGAGGCTAATGTTGGGCTATAAAGGAACTACAGCACGGTCACATGACTTCACGTCACCACCGCTAAGCTAAAGGTGGCTAATGTTGGGCTATAAAGGAACTACAGCACGGTCACATGACTTCACGTCACCACCGCTAAGCTAAAGGTGGCTAATGTTGGGCTATAAAGGAACTACAGCACGGTCACATGACTTCACGTCACCACCGCTAAGCTAAAGGTGGCTAATGTTGGGCTTTAAAGGAACTACAGCACGGTCACATGACTTCACGTCACCACCGCTAAGCTAAAGGAGGCTAATGTTGGGCTATAAAGGAACTACAGCACGGTCACATGACTTCACGTCACCACCGCTAAGCTAAAGGTGGCTAATGTTGGGCTATAAAGGAACTACAGCACGGTCACATGACTTCACGTCACCACCGCTAAGTTAAAGGTGGCTAATGTAGGACTCATTCCTGCACCTTTATATTTCTGGCTTGTTTAAAGTCCATGAGTGTCGGTGACTGTGTGTTTTCATGACCGATGAAATAAAGAAACACATAAATAATTTGAGAGGGGTCTGCCTGCAAGCCTCCACTCTCAGGACAGGAAGTGACCCGCCCCCCGAAGGACTCGTCTGATGGAAGTTTTCAAATCACAATGGAGACTCATCACGGAGGTCACCGTGCACTTTGGGTCGGCCTTGGTCAAGCCCTTTTGACCCCCCCAGCCTGGTTCTCGTAAAAGTTGACTTAGCCGTTTTTCGCCCAAATGACACCATGGAGGAATGTTACGGGAGTTGACGGGGGACTCTGCCCGCCTCACGAGGGCCGATTTTCACTTTCACCCGGTTTTATGATTTTTCTTTTTTTGGCTATTTCAACCTGTCCCCCCACGGCCTGTGTCCAGCCCACCCCCCGGCCTGTGTCCAGCCCACCCCCACGGCCTGTGTCCAGCCCACCCCCCACCCCGTGTCCAGCCCACCCCCCACTCATCCATATATTAACGGATTTTGACCATTCTTGTTGCATTCTTCTCCTCTCACTGATCGAATGGCAAACGCGACCACCATCGGAGGGCCTCCACCGACCCGGCCTAGTGCCGGTGCGCTGGCGGTCGGTTCCTCCGAACTGCGGGTTCGACTCTGATGGCCAGGAGGTTGTGCTGCGTTGGGGTGGGGGACTTCCCCCACTCTGCGTGCCTCTTCCTTCCCGGGCCGGCCGATATGAAGCATGACCAGGACGCACCGTCTGACTCAGGGGTCCCACCACGGGTATATATCTATATATTATAATAAGTGTCAGTACGATTTTATTTTGTATTTGTGTGCATTTCCTGTTCGGAAAGTGGCGATTTTATTCTGTAATTCTTAGCGTGCATGCACTTCCTGTCCTGAGAGTGGAGGTGTCCTCAGAGTGGAGGTGTCCTCAGAGTGGCGCCTGCAGGCTCCCATGAATCATTTTGACCAATATCTACAGCCGAAAGAGGCAAGTTGATGAAGAGGAGACGCACCTCCCTCCAGAAGACGAAGAGCGTCCCACAGACGATGATGAACGCCGACAGCAGCACTTTGCTGAGCAGGGAGCGAGTCAGGATGCTGTCCCGAACATTACGGGGGGGCTGCCGGATCACATCCTGATCCACGGGCTCCACACCCAGACTGAGAACACACACACACACACACACACACACACACACACACACACAGAGAGAGAGAGAGAGACACACACATTATGCAAATTGGGCGATGGCGTCATTTACACAGCCCGATATCACAATCGTTTCTCGGGGGGATTAAAAGATCCACACACACTTTTATTTTTGATACAATGACTACATTTCCCATGATGCCCTGTACCTCTGAGCGGGGGGGGCCGTCCATGATGATGTTGATCCACAGAATCTGCATAGCGTTCAGCGGGTTGGGAAAGTTCATCAGCGTCGCCAAGGAGATGAGCGTCAGAGCGGCAATACTCCTGCAGAGGTGCAACAAAACCACTTTAGTTAAAGGTCCCCAATTCTCTCAGAGATATCCAGAGCCCGTCTCTGATTGGCTGAAACACCAAACAGATCATTGCAGCATTACCCACAATCCCCTCTGTTTCAGCCCTGTTTCCAAAGTGCTGATTCTCTGTCTGTTACTTTAGATGAAAGCAAGCAGCCCCTCCCCACGCCCCTCTGAGAGACATTTGGTTACAAAGAACTCAATGGGCGCGTTCACACCGGAGTACTTTTCCCGTTCGGTTCCGTTAGCACCCCTTAGGGCGCGTTCACACCAAAAAGAGTACTTGGTGTCGGGAACTTTTACCCCCATTTTTAGTGCCTGCTGAGAGGCGGTACTCTCCTGGGGGAAAAGTGCCCCAGTTCTGATTGGCTGGGCGGATTGAAACCACGCCCCGTAAAACTCTGAAATGTTTCGACATGGAGAAGAGGGGACACATGTTGATGTAGAGGAGACATGAAGAAGAGGGGACACATGTTGATGTAGAGGAGACATGGAGAAGAGGGGACACATGTTGATGTAGAGGAGACATGAAGAAGAGGGGACACATGTTGATGTAGAGGAGACATGAAGAAGAGGGGACACATGTTGATGTAGAGGAGACATGGAGAAGAGGGGACACATGTTGATGTAGAAGAGACATGGAGAAGAGGGGACACATGTTGATGTAGAGGAGACACGAAGAAGAGGGGACACATGTTGATGTAGAAGAGACATGGAGAAGAGGGGACACATGTTGATGTAGAGGAGACATGGAGAAGAGGGGACACATGTTGATGTAGAAGAGACATGGAGAAGAGGGGACACATGTTGCTGTAGAAGAGACATGAACACGACATGACCGTAACAAGCCCACTTTCAGTCAGTTCAACTTCTAAATAAGTATATAATATATATATAGTATTTCAATCGTGTCATATTTTTCTTTTACGCTTAAAGTCCCGATGTGACATTAATGTCCCAGCGATATTTATCTCATTTGTTTCATATCAAATTTGATCATCTAGCTAGTTCTGTCACGTGACCTGGCACATGGACATGTTGTCATGGGAACACAAAGTCACACGACGACATCTTGGACATGTTGTCATGGGAACACAAAGTCACACGACGACATCTTGGACATGTTGTCATGGGAACACAAAGTCACACGACGTCATCTTGGACATGTTGTCATGGGAACACAAAGTCACACGACGACATCTTGGACATGTTGTCATGGGAACACAAAGTCACACGACGACATCTTGGACATGTTGTCATGGGAACACAAAGTCACACGACGACATCTTGGACATGTTGTCATGGGAACACAAAGTCACACGACCCGGCCCAGGACCCCCCCCCAGACTGTTCAGGGTGTGTCACTGAGGGACTAAAGCTGAATGAGGAACTCTCCAGAACGTCCCGTACGTGTCTCCGTGGGTTCCGAGGGGTTAAAAGACGACGTCTCCAACGCGTTATCGCTGGCTCGGGCCCTTACTTTAAGTTCAGTTCATTTGGATCGTCTGTGTTTCACTCACGTGCTCAGCTGGAAGCGCACAAAGTTTTTGATGTTGTTATAAATTCCCTTTCCTTCCTCGATGGCCGACCTGGAAGGGAAGAACGGAACGTGAGTCTTTAATAACAATAATAATAACAACATTATGTTTGTATAGCGCCTTTCTAGGCCGCTTTACATGGTGAACAAACACACAAACACACAAACAAACAAGAGGGGTAAATAATAAAGTACAAATGCAATAAATAGCAGCAGGAAAGGAAGTACACACGTCCTTTACTCAAGTAGAAGTACACACGTCCTTTACTCAAGTAGAAGTACACACGTCCTTTACTCAAGTAGAAGTACACACGTCCTTTACTCAAGTAGAAGTACACACATCCTTTACTCAAGTAGAAGTACACACATCCTTTACTCAAGTAGAAGTACACACATCCTTTACTCAAGTAGAAGTACACACATCCTTTACTCAAGTAGAAGTACACACGTCCTTTACTCAAGTAGAAGTACACACGTCCTGTACTCAAGTAGAAGTACACACGTCCTGTACTCAAGTAGAAGTACACACGTCCTTTACTCAAGTAGAAGTACACACGTCCTTTACTCAAGTAGAAGTACACACGTCCTTTACTCAAGTAGAAGTACACACGTCCTTTACTCAAGTAGAAGTACACACGTCCTGTACTCAAGTAGAAGTACACACGTCCTGTACTCAAGTAGAAGTACACACGTCCTTTACTCAAGTAGAAGTACACACGTCCTTTACTCAAGTAGAAGTACACACGTCCTGTACTCAAGTAGAAGTACACACGTCCTGTACTCAAGTAGAAGTACACACGTCCTTTACTCAAGTAGAAGTACACACGTCCTTTACTCAAGTAGAAGTACACACGTCCTTTACTCAAGTAGAAGTACACACGTCCTTTACTCAAGTAGAAGTACACACATCCTTTACTCAAGTAGAAGTACACACGTCCTGTACTCAAGTAGAAGTACACACATCCTTTACTCAAGTAGAAGTACACACGTCCTGTACTCAAGTAGAAGTACACACGTCCTTTACTCAAGTAGAAGTACACACGTCCTGTACTCAAGTAGAAGTACACACGTCCTTTACTCAAGTAGAAGTACACACGTCCTGTACTCAAGTAGAAGTACACACATCCTTTAAAAAACTCTTTACAAGTAGAAGTACACACGTCCTTTACTCAAGTAGAAGTACACACGTCCTTTACTCAAGTAGAAGTACACACGTCCTTTACTCAAGTAGAAGTACACACGTCCTGTACTCAAGTAGAAGTACACACGTCCTTTACTCAAGTAGAAGTACACACGTCCTTTACTCAAGTAGAAGTACACACGTCCTGTACTCAAGTAGAAGTACACACTCCTTTACTCAAGTAGAAGTACACACGTCCTTTACTCAAGTAGAAGTACACACGTCCTTTACTCAAGTAGAAGTACACACGTCCTTTACTCAAGTAGAAGTACACACGTCCTTTACTCAAGTAGAAGTACACACGTCCTGTACTCAAGTAGAAGTACACACGTCCTTTACTCAAGTAGAAGTACACACGTCCTGTACTCAAGTAGAAGTACACACGTCCTGTACTCAAGTAGAAGTACACACATCCTTTACTCAAGTAGAAGTACACACGTCCTTTACTCAAGTAGAAGTACACACGTCCTTTACTCAAGTAGAAGTACACACGTCCTTTACTCAAGTAGAAGTACACACGTCCTTTACTCAAGTAGAAGTACACACGTCCTGTACTCCAGTAGAAGTACACACGTCCTTTACTCAAGTAGAAGTACACACGTCCTGTACTCAAGTAGAAGTACACACATCCTTTTACTCAAGTAGAAGTACACACGTCCTTTACTCAAGTAGAAGTACACACGTCCTTTACTCAAGTAGAAGTACACACGTCCTGTACTCAAGTAGAAGTACACACGTCCTTTACTCAAGTAGAAGTACACACGTCCTGTACTCAAGTAGAAGTACACACGTCCTTTACTCAAGTAGAAGTACACACGTCCTGTACTCAAGTAGAAGTACACACATCCTTTACTCAAGTAGAAGTACACACGTCCTTTACTCAAGTAGAAGTACACACGTCCTGTACTCAAGTAGAAGTACACACGTCCTGTACTCAAGTAGAAGTACACACGTCCTTTACTCAAGTAGAAGTACACACGTCCTTTACTCAAGTAGAAGTACACACGTCCTTTACTCAAGTAGAAGTACACACGTCCTGTACTCAAGTAGAAGTACACATACTCGTGTTTAAAAATACTCTGGTGAAAGTAGAAGTACTGACTAAACTTCTTTCCTCAAGTCAAAGTAAAGAGGCTTTGAAGTGTACTTCAGTAAAAAGTACCCATAGCTAGCAGCTGTTTTAAAGAGTACCTGACCTCCCTTTATATCAATAGAACAATAATGTCATTGTTAGCTAATGAATGTTTCCATGACAACGTTTCCATTGGTCCCTCTTCTCTAGAGAAGACCAGGAAGTGATGGATACACGGATCGTGTTCCAACCAATAGGCACGCAGTGACTACAGAATAATGACCACGCACCCAACACACATTCAGACTAAAGGAACCAGCTGTTTGGGAAGTGGGAGTCAAAGCAAAAAGCCGTCGGGGAGACGAGTCGTGGAGTGACGCAGACGGTCAAAGGCCATTGCTCCGGCACGGTCAAATAACGGTGGTACCCCCGGCTGCTCACATGATGGTCTGGAAGTCGTCGTCCACCAGGATCATGTCGGCCGCCTCCTTGCAGACGTCGGTGCCGGTCCGACCCATCGCCACGCCGATGTCGGCCGCCTTCAGCGCCACGGCGTCGTTCACCCCGTCTCCCGTCATGGCCACCACGGCGCCGATGTTCTGCAGAGACTACGGGGAGACGCACACACACACACACGCACACACACACAGCGTATCGTTGAGCCTTGCAGGGTTTCGTCCGACAGGCTGTGGCCGTGTGGCTGCAACAAACGACTCATTTGATAGTCGATTAATGAAACGATTAATCGACTATTACTGTACGCCTTGCACAATTTCTCAAGCGCTCTGATTTAGCTTTTAGATGTAGCTTGAGGCGGCTTGAGGCATGTGGAAACTAGCAATGAAGACAACAAAGATGAATACTTGATTCCAAAATACATATATTATTGAAATAACTTAAATTGTGAACGAAACTAAATAAATAAATATTTCACATCAAAAGAAACAACGGTTTTTAACAAATCGTATTGAATGATCTGAAGACAAACTAAATAATAATGTTTGTATCGCGCCTTTCAGGAAACCCAAGGTCGCTTTCCATACGGACACCCGGACAGTGGTCTGGTGTTCGTCCTGCTCACCTTGACGATCTTCAGCTTGTGTCGGGGACTGGCTCGATAGAACACGGCTATCTGTGGAGACGGGAGACGGCTTTCATTCAGAACTCAGAACAAGATCTCTCTCTCTCTCTCTCTCTCTCTCCCTCTCTATTCAATGGGGCTTTATTGGCATGAAAGTTAAATTAAACAATGTTGCCAAAGCATCACAATACAAAATAATTAACAACATTAACATACATTTCAAATGTTTACATATTATTGATGATATAATTACATTTCAACACGTGTGTGTCATTCACTGTCCCTCAGGCTGTGGCATGTGTATACATATTGGGCAGCAAGGTGTGCCTTCTCTCTCTCTCTCTCTTCTCTCTCTTCTCTCTCTCTCTCTCTCTCTTCTCTCTCTTCTCTCTCTCTCTCTCTTCTCTCTCTCTTCTCTCTCTCTTCTCTCTCTCTCTTCTCTCTCTCTCTTCTCTCTCTCTTCTCTCTCTCTCTCTCTCTTCTCTCTCCTCTCTCTCCTCTCTCTCCTCTCTCTCCTCTCTCTCCTCTCTCTCCTCTCTCTCTCCTCTCTCTCTCACTCTCTCTCACTCTCTCTCTCACTCTCAAAGTAAAGACTTGTCCTCACCCTGGAGACGATGCTGGAGAGCTGCTGCAGGTCCAGGTGGTCCACCTCGTCTCCGGAGAGACAGCGGCTGCCTTTAGAGTACAGACCCAGCCGACTGGCTGCAGAGGGAAGGGAGTTATATGTTGGGAGATGTAAATAGCATATGTTGCGTTAATTAGCATACGCAGATAATAGCTAAACAACTAGTCGATGTCTGACATGTGTCGGGTCTTAAATGGCAGCGTTTGTGTCTCTGACCGATGGACACGGCGGTCTCCTGCGAGTCCCCGGTGATCATCTTGATGGCGACCCCGGAGCTGATGAGCTTCCCGATGGCCTCTTTGACCCCTGACCTCGGGGGGTCGATGATTCCCACCAGACCCAGGAAGGTCAGGCTGCCCAGCTCCGAGCCGGACGCAAACCCCAGCACTGCAGGAGAGAGACGGAGAACGCGTGTTTTCAAGGCAGAGATAAGCAATCAAACGTTCAATATCTTTACATCACATCGAGTGCATTTCTACATCTGTACACATAGCTTTCGATCAACAGGTTTCCGACACATGTGCCCGTTACATCCAAACCGTCTCCAGCCCCTCACAGCAGTGGGAAGTACACTAGGGCAGTACATCTCCATGGTATGGTATTTACCCCTGAGGCCTGCAGAGCCCATGTAGCTGATCTGCTGCTGGTACAGCTCCCTCTGCTGGTGGGTCAGGGGCAGGCTGGACCCCCTGCTGTTGTAGCAGCTGCAGAGACGGATCACCTGCTCGTACGCCCCCTTCAGGAAGTACACGGCAGGCTTATCCTGGAGGGAGGGAGGGGGGGGGCAGATGATAGCTATGTGGTTAACATGATGATGCAGCCTCTATGGAGAGAGGCATCAAGCATGCTCATTTCTGACGTGGAGCTAATCTGAAGTAAACATTGATACTGCTTTCTGTTCCTCCATCTTGTGATTGTGTGACATACATGGAGTGGAGGAAAAGTACACCATGTACCTCTGAACTGTAGAAGTACACAGCAGCAAATGGAAATACTCAAGTACAAGTACCTCAAAGTTGTACATAAGTACAGCACTTAGTCACTTTATACCAAACAGGTATTAGTGGGCGTACAGTGTGGAGGAGGCTGACCTGCAGCGTGCGGTGAACGCAGCGCACCGACATCCACTTCTGCTCCGAGGAGAAGGGAAGCTCCTCCAGACGCACAAAGTCCTGCTGCAGACCCTCCAGACCCATCTGAGAGAGACACACACACAAGTTTGAGAATAGAAAAAGAAATGAGAAAATGCTGGTGAAAATAAAAAGTGTGTGTGTGTGTGTGTGTGTGTGTGTGTGTGTGTGTGTGTGTGTGTGTGTGTGTGTGTGTGTGTGTGTGTGTGTACCTTCATGGCGAGGGCGATGAGCGCACCCTCCGTCGGTCGTCCCAGCAGATTCTGATTCCTGATGACCGAGTCGTTACACACACATCCAACCTAAAACACACACGCACACATTTTAACATATTTAAAGTTATTTAGAGCAGGTCATCGTGCAGATGTTTACTGTAATCTCATGTTTATAGAATTATATTGATTTGGTTTCCTCACCTCCACGATCCTGCTGACGGAGGGGCAGGAGAAGCCGTGGACGATTTCTCCGTCCACCAACACGTCTCCCTCTCCGTTATAACCCACACCGGTCACCTGCAAGACCACACCCAGGGGTTAACTGCTTTAGATTTTGTTACTGTACATTCGTAACTCAACATGTATACGATATATGTATAGACCCTCCTTCCACCCGCACACTGACCTCCTTCTCCCCTCTCTCTCCAAGTGAGGTTCTCACCCTCGTTACCTCTGCCCGCCCTACCACCTGTCCTCTGGACCCTATCCCTTCAAACCTCCTTCAGACTATCGCTCCTGATATTCTACCGTTTCTCACCCATCTCATCCACACTTCTCTAACTTCTGGTCACTTTCCAAACAGTCTCAAGGAGGCAAGAGTAAACCCTCTCCTAAAGAAACCCACTCTCGACCCGTCTGATGCTATAAACTACAGGCCTGTGTCTCTTCTCCCGTTCCTGTCTAAAACACTTGAACGCGCTGTCTTTAAACAACTCTCCTGTTATCTCCATCAGAACAACCTTCTGGATCCGCAGCAGTCTGGTTTCAAGGCAGGTCACTCCACAGAAACTGCCCTCCTTGCTGTCACTGAGGAACTGCACACGGCTAAAGCAGCCTCCCTCTCCTCTGTCATCATCCTTTTGGACCTGCCTGCTGCATTCGACACAGTGAACCATCAGATCCTCCTTCGCACTCTCCAAGAACTTGGAGTTTCAGGCTCTGCACTTTCCCTCCTCACCTCATACCTCAAAGACCGCACCTACAGGGTCACTTGGAGAGGGTCCGAGTCCGACCCTTGTCAATTAACTACAGGGGTCCCTCAGGGCTCTGTTCTCGGTCCCCTCCTCTTCTCCTTGTACACAAACTCGCTCGGATCTGTCATTAGCCCGCATGGTTTTTCATACCACTGCTACTCTGACGACACCCAATTAATCCTGTCCTTTCCCCGCTCAGAGACCCAGGTCGTCGCACGCATCTCTGCTCGTCTAGCTGACATCTCTCAGTGGATGTCCGCTCATCACCTCAAGCTCAACCTTGACAAGACTGAACTGCTTTTCCTTCCGGAAAAAGATTGTCCCTCTCTTGACCTGACTATCAACATCGGCACCTCTGTTGTTTCCCCGACTCAGACTGCAAGGACTCTGGGTGTGATCCTAGATAACAACCTGTCCTTCACTGCAAACATCGCTGCTACAACCCGCTGCTGCAGATACACGCTCGACAACATCAGGAGGATGCGTCTCCAGCTGACCCAGAAAGCCACGCAGGTTCTGGTCCAGGCTCTCGTCACCTCACGCCTAGACTACTGCAACTCCCTCCTGGCTGGTCTCCCTGCATGTGCCATCCGACCTCTGCAGCTCGTCCAGAATGCAGCGGCTCGTCTGGTCTTCAACCTTCCTGAATGTTCCACACCACGCCGCTCCTCCGCTCCCTCCACTGGCTTCCGGTAACTGCTAGAATCCACTTCAAGACACTGGTGCTTGCGTACCATGCTGCGAATGGATCTGGCCCTTCCTACATCCAGGACATGGTTAAACCGTGCACCCCAGCGCGTGCACTCCGCTCTGCATCAGCCAGACGGCTCGCTGCACCCTCGCTGCGAGGGGGACCCAAGTTCCCATCAGCAGAAACACGTGGGTTTGCTATCCTGGCTCCAAGATGGTGGAACGAGCTCCCATTGACATCAGGACGGCAGAAAGCTCACACACCTCCCAGACTGAGAACTCATCTCTCTCGACTCCACCTCGAGCGATAGAACTACTAACAAAGCACTTCTATACTAACAAAGGGCTGGCTCCTCTAAAGCCAGTTGAGTAGCACTTGAAATGTTTTTGCTCTATGAAACCTGATGTACTTTATGATTCTGTTTTCTTCAAGGTTGTAAAATAAAATAAAGGGAGTTCAGACCTCGGCGTGGAGTCCGTCTGACGTGAACAGCTGAGTGACCGTCATCTCGTTCTTCGTCAGAGTTCCCGTTTTATCCGAGCAGATCACGTTACAGCAGCCTGAAGGGAAAAACAACGTTACCAAGAAGTAATGGAGAAAACAACGTTACCAGGAAGTAACGGAATAAACAACGTTAAAGATGAAGTAGCCGAGACATAACGTTACAAGGAAGGAGCGGAGGAAGTAGCGGAGGAAACAACGTTACGAGGAAGTAGCGGAGGAAGTAGCGGAGGAAGTAGCGGAGGAAGTAGCGGAGGAAACAACGTTACGAGGAAGTAGCGGAGGAAACAACGTTACCAGGAAGTAACGGAAGAAACAACGTTAAAGATGAAGTAACGGAATAAACAACGTTAAGAGGAAGTAACAGAGAAAACAACGTTACGAGGAAGTAGCGGAAGGAAGTAGCGGAAGAAACAACGTTACGAGGAAGTAACGGAAGAAACAACGTTAAAGATGAAGTAACGGAATAAACAACGTTAAGAGGAAGTAACAGAGAAAACAACGTTACGAGGAAGTAACGGAAGAAACAACGTTACGAGGAAGTAGCGGAAGAAACAACGTTAA
Source organism: Champsocephalus gunnari (assembly GCA_036324595.1). Lineage (NCBI taxonomy): Eukaryota > Metazoa > Chordata > Actinopteri > Perciformes > Channichthyidae > Champsocephalus > Champsocephalus gunnari. The sequence goes on from CM070430.1 coordinate 6,282,533, forward strand.
AGATGAAGTAGCGGAGGAAACAACGTTAAAGATGAAGTAACGGAATAAACAACGTTAAGAGGAAGTAACAGAGAAAACAACGTTACGAGGAAGTAACGGAAGAAACAACGTTACCAGGAAGTAACGGAAGAAACAACGTTACGAGGAAGTAACGGAATAAACAACGTTACGAGGAAGTAACGGAATAAACAACGTTACGAGGAAGTAACGGAATAAACAACGTTACCAGGAAGTAACGGAAGAAACAACGTTACGAGGAAGTAACGGAATAAACAACGTTACGAGGAAGTAACGGAATAAACAACGTTACGAGGAAGTAACGGAATAAACAACGTTACGAGGAAGTAGCGGAAGAAACAACGTTACGAGGAAGTAGCGGAGGAAACCACGTTGCGAGGAAGTAGCGGAGGAAACCACGTTACAGCCAACAGGAAGTGAAAGCCGCTCACACATCTTGATCAACGTACCCAGAGTCTCCACGATGGGGAGTTTTTTGATGATGGCTCTCTTCTTCACCATGCGCATCACACCGAGCGCCAGCGTCACCGTCACCACGATCGGTAAACCTTCAGGGATCGCCGCCACCGCCAGACTGCAGGAGAGGAGAACAATCAATATGTAATGGTGTGCTTTGTACTCAGAGATTCCCCTCGGTGTTTTCAAACAAATCGCAAAAAAAATAATCTGCTAACGTTCCCCCAAAGGAACGAATGGGAAATCGACGTAAACGGAGCTCGAAATCATCCAACTTTGAGGTCATGCCGCTTCGTCATACTTTAACGGAGAAATGCGATTTAAAGTTTAAACATCTCTCCAGACTCTCAACTTTGTTGGACTAAAATGTTTTTTTGACAGATTGAACGGCTTTCCTAAAATCCCAGTTTAAGAGTGATGACATCATCCCTTAGAGGGCTTTCAAAACTCCTGGAAAAAGATCTTAAACCTGCTCTAAATCCCACAATATTCACTCTTTTCACATAATTTTAGATGATTTCAGTAGCAACGTTAGTCAGCGGTGTCTCGAGGTCTTCATTATATCAAATCGACGTACAAATCCGGCCCAAAAGTGCCCTCGAGTGACAAAAACTCCAGCTGCCTCGCCAGGTCACCACGGTAACCCTGTTGCTGGGCAGACTGGGGTGACATCATCAGAGCAGCCACTCCCAGAGAAGAAGATTGATTTTTCTTACAGTTAAGAATAAAAATGAAGATGTAAAAATAGGATCAGAAACATATATAGATACAAAACACATTAAAGTAACATTTGTGTGTAATGTAAGTCTTTATGAATATATGATGTAGAGATCCAGCTACCTGACTCCGATGGTGAACATGTCGAGGAGCTTCTTCCCCTGCAGCCAGCCCACCAGCATGATCACTCCTGCACACACAATATAAAACAACTTTACACACAACACACATCATTTACTCGATTATTTATAATGTGGAGGCGCTTTATCCCGGGTGGAATTGGGTTTTGTAGATCCATTTTAGAATCCAAATTAAAGGATTAATTAAGAAACTAAAATAAAAATGTATTTATACGAACATAAGAAGAAAAAGATATTAAAAAGTATGTAAAAATGTGAAGTTTACGTAAAAATTACCAATAAAAGAACTAAATAAATACAAATATATTTTATTCTGAATATAAGTAAAAAAATAATAATTTGCAATAAAATAATATTAAATAAAATAAACACAATTATATAATATTAAAAACTTAAAGAATGTGTAAAAACAAAACCAAATAAAAATAATAAATATTAAATGCCCAATAAAATGCCAATAAAATAAAAAAAATGTACATCAACCTAAGAAGTTAAAGTATGTCCAATAAAACATAAAATAAAGATATTTGAATAAACATAAGGAGTTGAAGTAAGCGTGTGCAGATTGAACTACAGCTTGTATATAATATTTAAATGAAGGTTCAAACAGCGCTCAAAAAGAACCGCACCAATGATCCCGAAGGAGTAGAGCGACAGCTGCTTCCCCAGCAGGTCCATGCTCTTCTGCAGCGGGGTCTTAGGAGCCTGGAAACAAATAAATAACATGATTTAATAAAGTGTTCTCGAGCTAGTGCAACTACTAAAACTGTTGTAAGTTGAGATTGTTTGTCAACGAATCACATTACCTCTTTTTATGCTTGCGAATTAAGATCAAGTGAATTAAATAAATAATAATAATACACTTTATTTATACAGCACCTCTCATGCTTGCTCAAAGTGCTTTACAGAGAATGACAGAAAATGACTAAAACAACGTTGAGCAACGGAATAAACAATGTTACGAGGAAGTAGCCGAGAAAACAACGTTAAAGATGAAGTAACGGAGAAAACAACGTTAAAGATGAAGTAACGGAGAAAACAACGATAAAGATGAAGTAACGGAGAAAACAACGTTAAAGATGAAGTAACAGAGGAAGTAACGGAGAAAACAACGTTAAAGATGAAGTAACGGAGAAAACAACGTTAAAGATGAAGTAACGGAGAAAACAACGTTAAAGATGAAGTAACGGAGAAAACAACGTTAAAGATGAAGTAACGGAGAAAACAACGTTAAAGATGAAGTAACGGAGAAAACAACGTTAAAGATGAAGTAACGGAGAAAACAACGTTAAAGATGAAGTAACGGAGAAAACAACGTTAAAGATGAAGTAACGGAGAAAACAACGTTAAAGATGAAGTAACGGAGAAAACAACGTTAAAGATGAAAGTAACGGAGAAAACAACGTTAAAGATGAAGTAACGGAGAAAACAACGTTAAAGATGAAGTAACGGAGAAAACAACGTTAAAGATGAAGTAACGTAGAAAACAACGTTAAAGATGAAGTAACGGAGAAAACAACGTTAAAGATGAAGTAACGGAGAAAACAACGTTAAAGATGAAGTAACGGAGAAAACAACGTTAAAGATGAAGTAACGGAGAAAACAACGTTAAAGATGAAGTAACGGAGAAAACAACGTTAAAGATGAAGTAACGGAGAAAACAACGTTAAAGATGAAGTAACGGAGAAAACAACGTTAAAGATGAAGTAACGGAGAAAACAACGTTAAAGATGAAAGTAACGGAGAAAACAACGTTAAAGATGAAGTAACGGAGAAAACAACGTTAAAGATGAAGTAACGGAGAAAACAACGTTAAAGATGAAGTAACGAGAAAACAACGTTAAAGATGAAGTAACGGAGAAAACAACGTTAAAGATGAAGTAACGGAGAAAACAACGTTAAAGATGAAGTAACGGAGAAAACAACGTTAAAGATGAAGTAACGGAGAAAACAACGTTAAAGATGAAGTAACGGAGAAAACAACGTTAAAGATGAAGTAACGGAGAAAACAACGTTAAAGATGAAGTAACGGAGAAAACAACGTTAAAGATGAAGTAACGGAGAAAACAACGTTAAAGATGAAGTAACGGAGAAAACAACGTTAAAGATGAAGTAACGGAGAAAACAACGTTAAAGATGAAGTAACGGAGAAAACAACGTTAAAGATGAAGTAACGGAGAAAACAACGTTAAAGATGAAGTAACGGAGAAAACAACGTTAAAGATGAAGTAACGGAGAAAACAACGTTAAAGATGAAGTAACGGAGAAAACAACGTTAAAGATGAAGTAACGGAGAAAACAACGTTAAAGATGAAGTAACGGAGAAAACAACGTTAAAGATGAAGTAACGGAGAAAACAACGTTAAAGATGAAGTAACGGAGAAAACAACGTTAAAGATGAAGTAACGGAGAAAACAACGTTAAAGATGAAGTAACGGAGAAAACAACGTTAAAGATGAAGTAACGGAGAAAACAACGTTAAAGATGAAGTAACGGAGAAAACAACGTTAAAGATGAAGTAACGGAGAAAACAACGTTAAAGATGAAGTAACGGAGAAAACAACGTTAAAGATGAAGTAACGGAGAAAACAACGTTAAAGATGAAGTAACGGAGAAAACAACGTTAAAGATGAAGTAACGGAGAAAACAACGTTAAAGATGAAGTAACGGAGAAAACAACGTTAAAGATGAAAGTAACGGAGAAAACAACGTTAAAGATGAAGTAACGAGAAAACAACGTTAAAGATGAAGTAACGGAGAAAACAACGTTAAAGATAAAGTAACGGAGAAAACAACGTTAAAGATAAAGTAACGGAGAAAACAACGTTAAAGATGAAGTAACGGAGAAAACAACGTTAAAGATGAAGTAACGGAGAAAACAACGTTAAAGATGAAGTAACGGAGAAAACAACGTTAAAGATGAAGTAACGGAGAAAACAACGTTAAAGATGAAGTAACGGAGAAAACAACGTTAAAGATGAAGTAACGGAGAAAACAACGTTAAAGATGAAGTAACGGAGAAAACAACGTTAAAGATGAAGTAACGGAGAAAACAACGTTAAAGATGAAGTAACGGAGAAAACAACGTTAAAGATGAAGTAACGGAGAAAACAACGTTAAAGATGAAGTAACGGAGAAAACAACGTTAAAGATGAAGTAACGGAGAAAACAACGTTAAAGATGAAGTAACGGAGAAAACAACGTTAAAGATGAAGTAACGGAGAAAACAACGTTAAAGATGAAGTAACGGAGAAAACAACGTTAAAGATGAAGTAACGGAGAAAACAACGTTAAAGATGAAGTAACGGAGAAAACAACGTTAAAGATGAAGTAACGGAGAAAACAACGTTAAAGATGAAGTAACGGAGAAAACAACGTTAAAGATGAAGTAACGGAGAAAACAACGTTAAAGATGAAGTAACGGAGAAAACAACGTTAAAGATGAAGTAACGGAGAAAACAACGTTAAAGATGAAGTAACGGAGAAAACAACGTTAAAGATGAAGTAACGGAGAAAACAACGTTAAAGATGAAGTAACGGAGAAAACAACGTTAAAGATGAAGTAACGGAGAAAACAACGTTAAAGATGAAGTAACGGAGAAAACAACGTTAAAGATGAAGTAACGGAGAAAACAACGTTAAAGATGAAGTAACGGAGAAAACAACGTTAAAGATGAAGTAACGGAGAAAACAACGTTAAAGATGAAGTAACGGAGAAAACAACGTTAAAGATGAAGTAACGGAGAAAACAACGTTAAAGATGAAGTAACGGAGAAAACAACGTTAAAGATGAAGTAACGGAGAAAACAACGTTAAAGATGAAGTAACGGAGAAAACAACGTTAAAGATGAAGTAACGGAGAAAACAACGTTAAAGATGAAGTAACGGAGAAAACAACGTTAAAGATGAAGTAACGGAGAAAACAACGTTAAAGATGAAGTAACGGAGAAAACAACGTTAAAGATGAAGTAACGGAGAAAACAACGTTAAAGATGAAGTAACGGAGAAAACAACGTTAAAGATGAAGTAACGGAGAAAACAACGTTAAAGATGAAGTAACGGAGAAAACAACGTTAAAGATGAAGTAACGGAGAAAACAACGTTAAAGATGAAGTAACGGAGAAAACAACGTTAAAGATGAAGTAACGGAGAAAACAACGTTAAAGATGAAGTAACGGAGAAAACAACGTTAAAGATGAAGTAACGGAGAAAACAACGTTAAAGATGAAGTAACGGAGAAAACAACGTTAAAGATGAAGTAACGGAGAAAACAACGTTAAAGATGAAGTAACGGAGAAAACAACGTTAAAGATGAAGTAACGGAGAAAACAACGTTAAAGATGAAGTAACGGAGAAAACAACGTTAAAGATGAAGTAACGGAGAAAACAACGTTAAAGATGAAGTAACGGAGAAAACAACGTTAAAGATGAAGTAACGGAGAAAACAACGTTAAAGATGAAGTAACGGAGAAAACAACGTTAAAGATGAAGTAACGGAGAAAACAACGTTAAAGATGAAGTAACGGAGAAAACAACGTTAAAGATGAAGTAACGGAGAAAACAACGTTAAAGATGAAGTAACGGAGAAAACAACGTTAAAGATGAAGTAACGGAGAAAACAACGTTAAAGATGAAGTAACGGAGAAAACAACGTTAAAGATGAAGTAACGGAGAAAACAACGTTAAAGATGAAGTAACGGAGAAAACAACGTTAAAGATGAAGTAACGGAGAAAACAACGTTAAAGATGAAGTAACGGAGAAAACAACGTTAAAGATGAAGTAACGGAGAAAACAACGTTAAAGATGAAGTAACGGAGAAAACAACGTTAAAGATGAAGTAACGGAGAAAACAACGTTAAAGATGAAGTAACGGAGAAAACAACGTTAAAGATGAAGTAACGGAGAAAACAACGTTAAAGATGAAGTAACGGAGAAAACAACGTTAAAGATGAAGTAACGGAGAAAACAACGTTAAAGATGAAGTAACGGAGAAAACAACGTTAAAGATGAAGTAGCGAGAAAACAACGTTAAAGATGAAGTAACGGAGAAAACAACGTTAAAGATGAAGTAACGGAGAAAACAACGTTAAAGATGAAGTAACGGAGAAAACAACGTTAAAGATGAAGTAACGGAGAAAACAACGTTAAAGATGAAGTAACGGAGAAAACAACGTTAAAGATGAAGTAACGGAGAAAACAACGTTAAAGATGAAGTAACGGAGAAAACAACGTTAAAGATGAAGTAACGGAGAAAACAACGTTAAAGATGAAGTAACGGAGAAAACAACGTTAAAGATGAAGTAACGGAGAAAACAACGTTAAAGATGAAGTAACGGAGAAAACAACGTTAAAGATGAAGTAACGGAGAAAACAACGTTAAAGATGAAGTAACGGAGAAAACAACGTTAAAGATGAAGTAACGGAGAAAACAACGTTAAAGATGAAGTAACGGAGAAAACAACGTTAAAGATGAAGTAACGGAGAAAACAACGTTAAAGATGAAGTAACGGAGAAAACAACGTTAAAGATGAAGTAACGGAGAAAACAACGTTAAAGATGAAGTAACGGAGAAAACAACGTTAAAGATGAAGTAACGGAGAAAACAACGTTAAAGATGAAGTAACGGAGAAAACAACGTTAAAGATGAAGTAACGGAGAAAACAACGTTAAAGATGAAGTAACGGAGAAAACAACGTTAAAGATGAAGTAACGGAGAAAACAACGTTAAAGATGAAGTAACGGAGAAAACAACGTTAAAGATGAAGTAACGGAGAAAACAACGTTAAAGATGAAGTAACGGAGAAAACAACGTTAAAGATGAAGTAACGGAGAAAACAACGTTAAAGATGAAGTAACGGAGAAAACAACGTTAAAGATGAAGTAACGGAGAAAACAACGTTAAAGATGAAGTAACGGAGAAAACAACGTTAAAGATGAAGTAACGGAGAAAACAACGTTAAAGATGAAGTAACGGAGAAAACAACGTTAAAGATGAAGTAACGGAGAAAACAACGTTAAAGATAAAGTAACGTAGAAAACAACGTTAAAGATAAGTAACGGAGAAAACAACGTTAAAGATGAAGTAACGGAGAAAACAACGTTAAAGATGAAGTAACGGAGAAAACAACGTTAAAGATGAAGTAACGTAGAAAACAACGTTAAAGATGAAGTAACGGAGAAAACAACGTTAAAGATGAAGTAACGGAGAAAACAACGTTAAAGATGAAGTAACGGAGAAAACAACGTTAAAGATGAAGTAACGGAGAAAACAACGTTAAAGATGAAGTAACGGAGAAAACAACGTTAAAGATGAAGTAACGGAGAAAACAACGTTAAAGATGAAGTAACGGAGAAAACAACGTTAAAGATGAAGTAACGGAGAAAACAACGTTAAAGATGAAGTAACGGAGAAAACAACGTTAAAGATGAAGTAACGTAGAAAACAACGTTAAAGATGAAGTAACGGAGAAAACAACGTTAAAGATGAAGTAACGGAGAAAACAACGTTAAAGATGAAGTAACGGAGAAAACAACGTTAAAGATGAAGTAACGGAGAAAACAACGTTAAAGATGAAGTAACGGAGAAAACAACGTTAAAGATGAAGTAACGGAGAAAACAACGTTAAAGATGAAGTAACGGAGAAAACAACATTAAAGATAAAGTAACGGAGAAAACAACGTTAAAGATGAAGTAACGGAGAAAACAACGTTAAAGATGAAGTAACGGAGAAAACAACGTTAAAGATGAAGTAACGGAGAAAACAACGTTAAAGATAAAGTAACGGAGAAAACAACGTTAAAGATGAAGTAACGGAGAAAACAACGTTAAAGATGAAGTAACGGAGAAAACAACATTAAAGATGAAGTAACGGAGAAAACAACGTTAAAGATATAGTAACGTAGAAAACAACGTTAAAGATGAAGTAACGGAGAAAAACAACGTGGGGACATAATTAAAAACAAGGTGTGAACAGAAAGAGTCACTACATTAGAAGAACTACATTACCCACAATCCTTCAGTGTAACCGTTTTTTCAAAATCTACTATGGCGGCTCTTTTGGAAAAACGTACTCTTATTTTACGAAACGGCGAAATGTGTGTTTCTGAAAACATTTGAGACGTGAAATAAAACGGAATCATTTCAATGCTTTTGTTCCCTCTCCCGTAGTAGGGTTCTGTAGCGTACGTGATACGTGATAAGGGGGCGGGACATCTCCAAACGGGGGACCAATCACAACAGAGCCGGCCAGCTAACCAATCAGAAGAGGCACTGCGATCACTTTCTGTGCACTCCAGTTGACTGTAATCTATATCCAGTGTTCAGATGTCTCCCCTTATAACAACCATTTTCTGGAACAATGGCTTCCTGTTTGTAAAGGAGCTGTGAGACGGTGGTCTTGCCCCTGAAGGGAAATACGTCGACGTGAAAGGCAGAGTATTTCCTTACAGCGGGAGTCACTTTTAGTCTCTGAAATAAATACATTAAAACACAATGAAGTTACTATTCTCTCCAGTCTTTGTTCTGCACACACATCCGATCAGAAACCTGGATATATTTCAAGAGGCCCTTCAGGCGTATATCAGTGTGTAGTGTCTCTACTTTAAAGAGTCCTCTCCTGCTGATGTTCAGGTGTATATCAGTATGTAGTGGCTCTACTTTAAAGAGTCCTCTCCTGCTGATGTTCAGGTGTATATCAGTATGTAGTGTCTCTACTTTAAAGAGTCCTCTCCTGCTGATGTTCAGGTGTATATCAGTATGTAGTGTCTCTACTTTAAAGAGTCCTCTCCTCCTGATGTTCAGGTGTATATCAGTGTGTAGTGTCTCTACTTTAAAGAGTCCTCTCCTCCTGATGTTCAGGTGTATATCAGTGTGTAGTGTCTCTACTTTAAAGAGTCCTCTCCTGCTGATGTTCAGGTGTATATCAGTATGTAGTGGCTCTACTTTAAAGAGTCCTCTCCTGCTGATGTTCAGGTGTATATCAGTATGTTGTGTATCTACTTTAAAGAGTCCTCTCCTGCTGATGTTCAGGCGTATATCAGTGTGTAGTGTCTCTACTTTAAAGAGTCCTCTCCTGCTGATGTTCAGGCGTATATCAGTATGTAGTGTCTCTACTTTAAAGAGTCCTCTCCTGCTGATGTTCAGGTGTGTATCAGTATGTAGTGTCTCTACTTTAAAGAGTCCTCTCCTGCTGATGTTCAGGTGTATATCAGTATGTAGTGTCTCTACTTTAAAGAGTCCTCTCCTGCTGATGTTCAGGTGTATATCAGTATGTAGTGTCTCTACTTTAAAGAGTCCTCTCCTGCTGATGTTCAGGTGTATATCAGTATGTAGTGTCTCTACTTTAAAGAGTCCTCTCCTGCTGATGTTCAGGTGTATATCAGTATGCAGTGTCTCTACTTTAAAGAGTCCTCTCCCGCTGATGTTCAGGTGTATATCAGTATGTAGTGTCTCTACTTTAAAGAGTCCTCTCCCGCTGATGTTCAGGTGTATATCAGTATGTAGTGTCTCTACTTTAAAGAGTCCTCTCCTGCTGATGTTCAGTCAGGATAACGTACCTCTTCTGTTTGCATCATCTTGAAAACTTCCCCAAACTCTGAATTCTCTCCGGTCCCGATCACGATGCCCTGAAAACCAAAAAATCAGAAGTGTTTATGTTTCTGGACACCGTCTGTAAAACTCATACAGATTATTTGTTTGTATACATCAACATGTGTCCCCGGTGTCAGAAACATAAAGCCCTCTCTCTTTTCCTCCGTACCCACATCTCTAAAAACGGGGGAACAACGGAGCTGATCTAGATTTGCTGCGTCATGACGACATAAAATGTGGGCGGGCTTTACACCCACGGGCCAATCAGAAACGTTGTTCTGGAAGTAATATGGTCTGTGTTTACATTAGCATGCTAACGCTCAGAGCTAACCTGCGCTGGAGAGACAATGTGTGAAGAAGCAGGAAATCAAAAGGAGTATAATACGGCAGCATTTAGCTGTATCCGACTCATAATATATGCCGACAATTAGGAGACCTTTAAATTATTTGTAAAATGATATGTTCATTGACAAATGTATGGTTTATACATCCGTTTTTGATCCGTTTTATTTGTTAGTGTGATAGGCTTTATGAGACTGCAGATGGAAATTAGCTTTTAGCTATAGTCTGACATATAGCTTAGTCCTTGTTCAATAAAGATATATATAATAATAATAATAATAATAAGTACCTTGGCCCGGCCGCAGCGCACCAATGTCCCCATGAAGGCGATGTTGCTGCGGGACGCGATGTCTCCGTTGGAGGAGGCCGGCTGGGGGAGGGTGGACTTGGAGCAGGGAGACGTCTCCCCCGTCAGACTGGACTCATCCACACACAGGTCTGACGCCTGAGGGGGGGCAGAGGGGTCAATAAACACTCAAATACAGGGGTGCAGGGATGTGGTATTTCTGTGTTGGTCCCCGAGGGCAGCATCTCCATGGACCAAAGGGATTTCTCCATGGGATGGTGACATGACTCCACCACCGCTAAGCTAAAGGAGGCTAATGTTGGGCTATAAAGGAACTACAGCACGGTCACATGACTTCACGTCACCACCGCTAAGCTAAAAGTGGCTAATGTTGGGCTATAAAGGAACTACAGCACGGTCACATGACTTCACGTCACCACCGCTAAGCTAAAGGGGGCTAATGTTGGGCTATAAAGGAAATACAGCACGGTCACATGACTTCACGTCACCACCGCTAAGCTAAAGGCGGCTAATGTTGGGCTATAAAGGAACTACAGCACGGTCACATGACTTCACGTCACCACCGCTAAGCTAAAGGAGGGCTAATGTTGGGCTATAAAGGAACTACAGCACGGTCACATGACTTCACGTCACCACCGCTAAGCTAAAGGCGGCTAATGTTGGGCTATAAAGGAACTACAGCACGGTCACATGACTTCACGTCACCACCGCTAAGCTAAAGGGGGCTAATGTTGGGCTATAAAGGAACTACAGCACGGTCACATGACTTCACGTCACCACCGCTAAGCTAAAGGAGGCTAATGTTGGGCTATAAAGGAACTACAGCACGGTCACATGACTTCACGTCACCACCGCTAAGCTAAAGGGGGCTAATGTTGGGCTATAAAGGAACTACAGCACGGTCACATGACTTCACGTCACCACCGCTAAGCTAAAGGGGGCTAATGTTGGGCTATAAAGGAACTACAGCACGGTCACATGACTTCACGTCACCACCGCTAAGCTAAAGGCGGCTAATGTTGGGCTATAAAGGAACTACAGCACGGTCACATGACTTCACGTCACCACCGCTAAGCTAAAGGGGGCTAATGTTGGGCTATAAAGGAACTACAGCACGGTCACATGACTTCACGTCACCACCGCTAAGCTAAAGGAGGCTAATGTTGGGCTATAAAGGAACTACAGCACGGTCACATGACTTCACGTCACCACCGCTAAGCTAAAGGAGGCTAATGTTGGGCTATAAAGGAACTACAGCACGGTCACATGACTTCACGTCACCACCGCTAAGCTAAAGGAGGCTAATGTTGGGCTATAAAGGAACTACAGCACGGTCACATGACTTCACGTCACCACCGCTAAGCTAAAGGAGGCTAATGTTGGGCTATAAAGGAACTACAGCACGGTCACATGACTTCACGTCACCACCGCTAAGCTAAAGGTGGCTAATGTTGGGCTATAAAGGAACTACAGCACGGTCACATGACTTCACGTCACCACCGCTAAGCTAAAGGAGGCTAATGTTGGGCTATAAAGGAACTACAGCACGGTCACATGACTTCACGTCACCACCGCTAAGCTAAAGGTGGCTAATGTTGGGCTATAAAGGAACTACAGCACGGTCACATGACTTCACGTCACCACCGCTAAGCTAAAGGAGGCTAATGTTGGGCTATAAAGGAACTACAGCACGGTCACATGACTTCACGTCACCACCGCTAAGCTAAAGGAGGCTAATGTTGGGCTATAAAGGAACTACAGCACGGTCACATTACTTCACCACCGCTAAGCTAAAGGAGGCTAATGTTGGGCTATAAAGGAACTACAGCACGGTCACATGACTTCACGTCACCACCGCTAAGCTAAAGGAGGCTAATGTTGGGCTATAAAGGAACTACAGCACGGTCACATGACTTCACGTCACCACCGCTAAGCTAAAGGAGGCTAATGTTGGGCTATAAAGGAACTACAGCACGGTCACATGACTTCACGTCACCACCCCAGGTGAGGATATTTTAGGAAAGTGAGTGAGTGAGTGAGTGTGTGTGTGAGTGAGTGTGTGTGAGTGTGTGTGTACCTCCACCAGGCGCAGGTCTGCAGGGACCCTCTCCCCCACCGACAGACACACGGTGTCTCCAGGAACCAGCTCTCGGGCCAGGCGGTGCTCCAGGTTCCCCTCCCTGATGCTGAGACAGGATTCAGACAACTTTATTTACAGCAAAGAAGAAGAAGAAGTAGAACAACAACAACAACAAGTAGTAGAAGAAGTAGTAGAAGTACAGGAGGGAGAAGAACAAGGATTGAACTCTCACCAGTGACATTCTGGAGGAACCAGCTTCCCCAGTTCTTCTAGAGACTTCTCTGAGCGATACTCCTACAAACAACAACCAACAACAACAACTCAGAACAACAAGTCAAACACACGTCATACCGAGGGAGTTATTTCACAACACACATATTCTCCCAGTGAGTCCAACAACCGCAGTCGTCACCACAAAGGAAATACATATTGACCTTCCTCTAACATGAACCTCACAAACTGGTTCGACTGGATCTCCCAACCCTCTCCGAAGCAACATCTGCCGTTCCCTCGACGCTGCACTCTAAAGGTCCGGCAAATATTACCTACTCAGATCGTACTTGAGTCAAAGTAGAAGTACTCAGATCTTGTAGTAAAAGTAGAAGTACTCAGGTCTGGTACTTGAGTAAAAGTAGAAGTACTCAGATATTGTAGTAAAAGTAGAAGTACTCAGAGCTTGTAATTGAGTAAAAGTAGAAGTACTCAGATCTGGTGCTTGAGTAAAAGTAGAAGTACTCAGATCTTGTTCTTGAGTAAAAGTACTCAGATCTTGTTCTTGAGTAAAAGTAGAAGTACTCAGATCTTGTACTTGAGTAAAGTAGAAGTACTCAGGTCTTGTACTTGAGTAAAAGTAGAAGTACTCTGATCTTGTGCTTGAGTAAAAGTAGAAGTACTCAGGTCTTGTACTTGAGTAAAAGTAGAAGTACTCAGATCTTGTACTTGAGTAAAAGTAGAAGTACTCAGGTCTTGTACTTGAGTAAAAGTAGAAGTACTCAGGTCTTGTACTTGAGTAAAAGAAAAGTACTCAGATCTTGTACTTTAGTAAAAGTAGAAGTACTCAGATCTTGTACTTGAGTAAAAGTAGAAGTACTCAGGTCTTGTACTTGAGTAAAAGTAGAAGTACTCGGATCTTGTACTTGAGTAAAAGTAGAAGTACTCAGATATTGTAGTAAAAGTAGAAGTACTCAGATCTTGTACTTGAGTAAAAGTAGAAGTACTCAGATCTTGTGCTTGAGTAAAAGTAGGTGGTGAAGGTGCAGCTAGTCTGAAGTACTTTGTAGACTGCAGGGTAGCTGGTGGAGGTGCAGCTAGTCTGAAGTACTTTGTAGACTGCAGGGTAGCTGGTGAAGGTGCAGCTAGTCTGAAGTACTTTGTAGACTGCAGGGTAGCTGGTGGAGGTGCAGCTAGTCTGAAGTACTTTGTAGACTGCAGGGTAGCTGGTGGAGGTGCAGCTAGTCTGAAGTACTTTGTAGACTGCAGGGTAGCTGGTGGAGGTGCAGCTAGTCTGAAGTACTTTGTAGACTGCAGGGTAGCTGGTGGAGGTGCAGCTAGTCTGAAGTACTTTGTAGACTGCAGGGTAGCTGGTGAAGGTGCAGCTAGTCTGAAGTACTTTGTAGACTGCAGGGTAGCTGGTGAAGGTGCAGCTAGTCTGAAGTACTTTGTAGACTGCAGGGTAGCTGGTGAAGGTGCAGCTAGTCTGAAGTACTTTGTAGACTGCAGGGTAGCTGGTGGATTTACTCCAGGTGGAACTAAAGTCTGATTCAACACTTGGTTATATTTCACATCCTTCATCCAGATCTGAGAAGTAACTGAAGGGATTAAATACATGTAGTGGAGGAAAAGTACACCATGTACCTCTGAACTGTAGAGGAGTAGAAGTACAAAGTACCTCAAAATGGTGCTTCAATTCAGTATTTGAGTAAATGTACTTAGTTACTTAATGAATCAGAAACTCACCTGGACGAAGGCGACCGTCACCACGATGATGATGGCCTGAGAGGACACACACACACACACACACACAGTTTTATTTGTCAGAATTGGACTATTTTACTCAAACGTTGTTTATTACTCGGAATTTTTAAAGTATTTTACTTTTTTCTATTTCAATGTAAATACTAAATACTACTATATTTTTTATTATTTTTTCATGTTATTATAGTTTTCTTAA
>CM070430.1:6299853-6342353 GCA_036324595.1 Champsocephalus gunnari
GACACAGCTGAGACGGGGAAAGTCTTTTGACCGGGTTCTTTTTGTTCTGTTGGAGACTTTACGTACCGTACTTTTCGGACTATAAGCCGCGACTTTTCCCCCCCATTTTCTTTGTACCGCTAACGGCCACTAGGGGACCTCCTAAATCTATGGATCTTACAGGTAGCATTAACCACCTTTAACACTACGGGCTCTAGGACCGCTCCGCGCCCGCCACCTTTAAGCGGCGGGCTCCAGCAGGAAAAGCTGGAGGCCGGAAGGTAGCGAGACAGGTAGCGCGCCAAAGTAAAAGTGGAACCGAGAGACAGAACGAGAGCGAGGCAGACGGACAATTCAGCTGCTGCAGCTTATATGCAGGTTTATAGTCCGAGAAGTACGGTAAGTATGAAGCATGTGTCCTCCTGTTTATACGCCGTCTGGACCAATCAATAAAGCTCATCTAATTCAATGGCAGCTAAAAGTAATAACTAGAGCCGGGACTCGATTAAAAAAATGTAAGGCTTTGTAATTAATGAATCGAAATTAATCGCATTGTTAATCAAATATACATATTTGACCTGAGAACAGCGAGAAGCAGTTTCCACATGGATGTTACTCCAGGTGGTCGACAGTCGAGTGCAGTCCAGTGAGCCAGGGAGATGGGTATTCTCTCAGACGTGGACTGACTGATCCTGGCCCTGAAACCAGTCCTCTGGTTGAGTGTGGGTTGGGTCAGGGTGTGGTTCCTTGCACTCGGAGTCGCAGCTTGCTGCTGCTGCTGCGCTTGCTGCTACGCGCTTGCTGCTACGCGCTTGCTGCTACGCGCTTGCTGCTACGCGCTTGCTGCTGCGCGCTTGCTGCTACGCGCTTGCTGCTACGCGCTAGCTGCTGCGCGCTAGCTGCTGCGCGCTTGCTGCTACGCGCTTGCTGCTACGCGCTTGCTGCTACGCGCTAGCTGCTGCGCGCTTGCTGCTACGCGCTTGCTGCTACGCGCTTGCTGCTACGCGCTAGCTGCTACATGCTTTGCATGTAGGTGATACTTTAGGCTGATGAGCGCGGCTCTTATCGACGCTTCCATCCGTCCGTTTTTTAAAACAAAAGTGTCCCATCCACGGGGCCGACCAAAGCGGTCTCATCAGCTTGTTCGTTCATGTTTGACTATTGTTCACCTGGTTTGTTGTTGTTTGAAGTCCCATGCTGAAGTCATGAACGTTAGTTGGTGCTCCAGTATAATCGGTACGCCGGAAACTCATCCAGTGAGAAACGTTCCGCTGTGCAAAAATAAGTGCGATTAAAACGCGTTAATTTTTGTGTAATTAATTAATCTTAATTAACGCGTTAAAGTCCCGGCCCTAGTAATAATACCAAAGCGATTGCAAACCAGAGGAAGGTTCAGACGGGAGGCGTTCAGATCTTCGTTTTATTGTGCAGATAATGACTCGAACCATTTGAATGTGAAGTGTACCACGCTATTCAGAGCTCACTTCCTGCGGTTAGGGCTTCCTGTGCGAGTCGACGTGGTGACAGAACAATGCCCGAGCCTGCAGACATTTCATCAGCGCCAGATAAAAATAGTTTTCCTCCTGGAGCTGTGTGAAGAGCTTCCTGAGCATAACAGCGACGGGAAGATTAGGAAATGAAGACGGGCTGTGTCTCCAAGCGGCAAACTGGAGCTCGACGGCGTGACATTGAAGGTATTTTGAGAGTGAGAACATTTAGGGAAAAAGGGTTATCTTGACATCGGGGACGTTTTTGAGAAAGTGGCATTTTGGGGCGGACGGATCGAAAACGATATTGAATTTTTAACAGATTTCAAGAAAAGGACATTTGAATAATCCAGCTGCAAATCACCGATATATTCGCGCAGCTATTCGTGTCCTAAAACCTGCTGCAATCAGGGATTTACAATGTCAGCAAAATCGACAAATCATTGGATTCTTATGGAGAAACTTCCTTAGAGGGAAACAGGGATTTTAGCCTTTGCAGACCATTTACATGCACTAACACCATTACACAACACTCTGCTATACAACATGTGCAATATTATTATTAATAATGTTCTAGAACAAGGGGTTAGGAACGTTCCGTATTGGACAGAGTTCGGAGGCGTCACCTGTGAGATGTACTTCCTCCATAGCGGCTCCTCCTCACTGATGTCAAACTCGTTCCAGCCGTGGTACGCTCTCCTCCGGTTCACCTCCTCCTCCACCAGACCCACCTGCAGGTCAGCCTGTCCACAACAACAACATTCTCTTTAAAGGTCACCTATTATGCAAAATCCACTTCTTCATGTCTCTTCTACATCAACATGTGTGTCTATGTGTGTGTGTCTCTCTCTCAATCTATCTCTCTACCTACCTGCCTACCTACCTACCCGTCTATCTATCCATCTATCTATCCGTCTACCTATCCGTACCTACCTACCTACCTACCTACCCATCCATCTATTTATCTACCTACCCATCTATCCATCCATCTACCTACCTACTACCTACCTATCCATCTATCTACCCATCTACCCATCTACCCATCATCTACCTACCTATCCATCCATCTACCTATCCGTCTACCTACATACTACCTACCCATCTATCTATCTACCTATCCCATCTATCTACCTATCCATCTATCTATCTACCTATCCATCTATCCATCTATCTACCTATCCATCTATTTATCTACCTACCCATCCATCCACCTACCCACCTACCTACCTACCCATCTATCTACCTATCCATCCATCCATCCATCTATCTATCCAGCCATCCATCCATCTACCCATCTATCCATCTACCCATCTATCTATCCAGCCATCCATCCATCTACCTATCCGTCTACCTACCTATCTACCCATCTACCCATCCATCCATCTATCTACCTACCCATCCATCCATCTATCTACCTACCTACCCATCCATCTATCTATCCATCTACCTATCCGTCTACCTACCTACCTACCTACCCGTCCATCTACCTACCCATCTATCTATCTATCCATCTATTTATCTACCTACCCATCCATCCACCTACCCACCTACCTATTTATCTACCTACCCATCTATCTATCCAGCCATCCATCCATCCATCTACCCATCTATCCATCTACCCATCTATCTATCCAGCCATCCATCCATCATCTACCCATCTACTATCCATCCATCCATCCATCTACCTATCTACCTACCTACCTACCCATCCATCTATCTACTTCTTGCACGCTTTTTTATTTTTGTATTATATATTGTTGGAGGAGCTCAGGTCAGAAGAATTTCATTGCCATTTCTAAACTGTAGCTTTGCGCATTTGACAATAAAACCTTTGAATTTTAAAATTTGAACCTGCATGTGGAATATAATGAAAGATGTTTGTGCCTGCAGTGACAGCACAGATGAAAACCCAGCGGCCTTTGTGCCTTCACGGGCAAATATGAACAATGCAGTCCTCCATTGTTGGTTGTTGGGAACTGGTTTGTGTGTGGGACCAAACCAGCACAAGCACAGACCTCCAACAGGGTAGATTTTGAGTGGAAAGGAGGCAAAGCAGTGGGACGAAACCAGTTTGGACAGAAGAAGGTTACCTGCAGCACACACACGACTTCGTTGACGGGAAGTTCACTGGCCTTTCTGGAGGTTAGTACTGGGACCATGGTCTCATCTTCCCTGAATAGTTGTCTCTCGGAAAGCTGCAAGACAGAAAAAATAAGAGTCATTTTAGCAGAGAGGAAACAGATTCTTGTCCTCTGAGCCCGAGGACATTTATCTGAGGACGAGACAGGACGAGTCTGTCTCCACGTTCAGCGAAAACCCTGACCCGCTCAACTCATCGACTGCAGAGATGAGCTGTACGACCGCGCAGTGACGCTGCAGCAGCCTGGAGCTTCAACAACAACCTCTTTCATTCTGGGTATCGGCAACTCTAAATCTTCCGCGGAAACAGAAACCTTCCACAGATCAGTAAATACGCCACTGGTTAATTTAAAAACAGAGGTTGCCAACAAGTGTCTAAATGAGACGACTAAACGACCAACATTAGCCACCTTTAGCTTAGCGGTGGTGACGTGAAGTCATGTGACCGTGCTGCAGTTGCTTTATAGCCCAACATTAGCCTCCTTTAGCTTAGCGGTGGTGACGTGAAGTCATGTGACCGTGCTGTAGTTCCTTTATAGCCCAACATTAGCCTCCTTTAGCTTAGCGGTGGTGACGTGAAGTCATGTGACCGTGCTCTAGTTCCTTTATAGCCCAACATTAGCCTCCTTTAGCTTAGCGGTGGTGACGTGAAGTCATGTGACCGTGCTGTAGTTCCTTTATAGCCCAGCATTAGCCTCCTTTAGCTTAGCGGTGGTGACGTGAAGTCATGTGACCGTGCTGTAGTTCCTTTATAGCCCAACATTAGCTCCAATCCAAAATCACAGAGAAATCCCATCGGACCGGGGCGATGCTGCCTTCAGGGACCGACACAGAAATAACACAAACCAACAGGAACATTAACGATGAACCACAGGTCATCGATATTTCAGCGTCTATACAAAAATGAACTTCCCTAAAGAGCCGCTCATTGATTTGTGCCACTCGGCCACCATGGCGTCAGTCACCCGGACATGATAAAAGATCAACCGCTGAACAAACAGTAATAACCTATTGATATCGCCTCGTCGTCCCACTGCACACAACAGCTGCTTGCCGTTAACAGACCTGAACAAAGCAAACTTCATTATTTAAATAGTGTTCAGAGAGGGGATGTCGTTGCAGCTCTTTAAAAAGTTATTAAAACATGTTCAGATATATTTTTTGAGGACATGTCCTTCGTGTCTGATATCTGCCTCGTTCCTATAAGATAAAAATGGAAAAAAGCCTTTACGACAATAGTCCGTATTTCACGAAATGACTGAACTTGAAACATTTGAATAAAACATATGTGTGTTACTTTAATTCTTCTATTGTACATGTATGTTCTTGTTTCCAGTTATTTTGCATCTACCCTCTGTACATACGAACTGTTTGCACCAAACGGCAAATTCCTTGTGAACTGGAGACAAATAGAAATTCCACAAAGTCAACAAACCATACGACAGTGGAAATGTTCGGCGAGAGAATGTTCGGACGTCTAGTCCATCATAACCGGCTTTAAAAAAACTATTCAGATCATCTATATATATATATATATATATATATATATATATATACATACATCTCCGTATAGGTTTCCGATGTATCGTCTAATAATATTTAGGCATTGTTTTTTGTGTATAATATTCATAAATTATTATTTCTGGATCACTTATTGGTTGGATCTGTGTGTGTGACGTATATGTGTGAGGAAGAGAGGGTTGCTGTATTTTTTTCACAGATGGATTATTCAGGAAATATATATTTGTGGACGTTATAAGTTAATCATTTCACGAATAACATGCAGAGTGACTCTTCAGAGCAGGAGGGGACTCTTTAAAGTAGAGATACACCTGAACATCAACAGGAGAGGACTCTTTAAAGTAGAGACACTACATACTGATATACACCTGAACATCAGCAGGGGAGGACTCTTTAAAGTAGAGACACTACACACTGATATCCACCTGAACATCAGCAGGAGAGGACTCTTTAAAGTAGAGACACTACATACTGATATACACCTGAACATCAGCAGGAGAGGACTCTTTAAAGTAGAGACACTACATACTGATATACACCTGAACATCAGCAGGAGAGGACTCTTTAAAGTAGAGACACTACATACTGATATACACCTGAACATCAGCAGGGGAGGACTCTTTAAAGTAGAGACACTACATACTGATATACACCTGAACATCAGCAGGAGAGGACTCTTTAAAGTAGAGACACTACACACTGATATACACCTGAACATCAGCAGGAGAGGACTCTTTAAAGTAGAGACACTACATACTGATATACACCTGAACATCAGCAGGAGAGGACTCTTTAAAGTAGAGACACTACATACTGATATACACCTGAACATCAGCAGGAGAGGACTCTTTAAAGTAGAGATACACCTGAACATCAGCAGGAGAGGACTCTTTAAAGTAGAGATACACCTGAACATCAGCAGGAGAGGACTCTTTAAAGTAGAGATACACCTGAACATCAGCAGGAGAGGACTCTTTAAAGTAGAGACACGACATACTGATATACACCTGAACATCAGCAGGAGAGGACTCTTTAAAGTAGAGACACTACATACTGATATACACCTGAACATCAGCAGGAGAGGACTCTTTAAAGTAGAGACACTACATACTGATATACACCTGAACATCAGCAGGAGAGGACTCTTTAAAGTAGAGACACGACATACTGGTATACACCTGAACATCAGCAGGAGAGGACTCTTTAAAGTAGAGACACTACATACTGATATACACCTGAACATCAGCAGGAGAGGACTCTTTAAAGTAGACACTACATACTGATATACACCTGGACATCAGCAGGAGAGGACTCTTTAAAGTAGAGACACTACGTACTGATATACACCTGAACATCAGCAGGAGAGGACTCTTTAAAGTAGAGACACGACATACTGATATACACCTGAACATCAGCAGGAGAGGACTCTTTAAAGTAGAGACACTACATACTGATATACACCTGAACATCAGCAGGAGAGGACTCTTTAAAGTAGAGATACACCTGAACATCAGCAGGAGAGGACTCTTTAAAGTAGAGACACGACATACTGATATACACCTGAACATCAGCAGGAGAGGACTCTTTAAAGTAGAGATACACCTGAACATCAGCAGGAGAGGACTCTTTAAAGTAGAGATACACCTGAACATCAGCAGGAGAGGACTCTTTAAAGTAGAGACACGACATACTGATATACACCTGAACATCAGCAGGAGAGGACTCTTTAAAGTAGAGACACTACATACTGATATACACCTGAACATCAGCAGGAGAGGACTCTTTAAAGTAGAGACACTACATACTGATATACACCTGAACATCAGCAGGAGAGGACTCTTTAAAGTAGAGACACGACATACTGGTATACACCTGAACATCAGCAGGAGAGGACTCTTTAAAGTAGAGACACTACATACTGATATACACCTGAACATCAGCAGGAGAGGACTCTTTAAAGTAGAGATACACCTGGACATCAGCAGGAGAGGACTCTTTAAAGTAGAGATACACCTGGACATCAGCAGGAGAGGACTCTTTAAAGTAGAGACACTACATACTGATATACACCTGAACATCAGCAGGAGAGGACTCTTTAAAGTAGAGATACACCTGGACATCAGCAGGAGAGGACTCTTTAAAGTAGAGACACTACATACTGATATACACCTGAACATCAGCAGGAGAGGACTCTTTAAAGTAGAGACACTACATACTAATATACACCTGAACATCAGCAGGAGAGGACTCTTTAAAGTAGAGACATTACATACTGATATACACCTGAACATCAGCAGGAGAGGACTCTTTAAAGTAGATACACTACACACTGATATACACCTGAACATCAGCAGGAGAGGACTCTTTAAAGTAGAGACACTACATACTGATATACACCTGAACATCAGCTGGAGAGGACTCTTTAAAGTAGAGACACTACATACTGATATACACCTGAACATCAGCAGGAGAGGACTCTTTAAAGTAGAGACACTACATACTGATATACACCTGAACATCAGCAGGAGAGGACTCTTTAAAGTAGACACTACATACTGATATACACCTGGACATCAGCAGGAGAGGACTCTTTAAAGTAGAGACACTACGTACTGATATACACCTGAACATCAGCAGGAGAGGACTCTTTAAAGTAGAGACACTACATACTGATATACACCTGAACATCAGCAGGAGAGGACTCTTTAAAGTAGACACTACATACTGATATACACCTGGACATCAGCAGGAGAGGACTCTTTAAAGTAGAGATACACCTGAACATCAACAGGGAATCTCATTCTTTTGTAAAACACTAGACTTCTGAAAATCAGTTTCTGTCGCCTCTCTCTCTTCTGGTGAGAGAACACCGTGTTTCCCGTCCACCGTCTGAATGAATCAGGTATTTCTCGTCTACTCTCAATATGTTCACAGCCAGAGTCTGGAGAAGAGGAAACTTCCAACAAAATGCTCAGCGGACAAACCTGCTGGAAAATATGATCTCGTCCCTAAAGACAGACTCCTCGAAGAAAACGCTGCAATTTACACTAATGACAACATGCACAGGTTTAGATACTCAGGACAACAAACAACAACAACGTCAGAGGACCATTCAGACACCAACATGTTTGAAAAATTAACCTTTTATTTTCTAATTTGTTTTTATGTATTTTGGAAAAACAGATAATAAACCATCAAAAAAAGTGATTTGCCCAGCGAGGCATCACATGTATATTTTCCAATGAAGAATTACCCCTGCTACCCTAGTTACCGTAACCGGGTGGAAATCAATGCTGACTTTGAGCTCTAACCTCAGGAAGTGTAGCATGTCCTTTCAAGGCAAGGACACACGTGGATATCTAACGCACGAAAGATACCTTTGAAATGAATATGCTTTGTTCTGATCATATCAGGAACAGGGCTGCGTGGGTCGGAGCGCCACTCTCTGTTCAGACGGAACAGATTGTAAACATATGAAAAATAAAAGAGAGGACTTGTCTACCCATGGCACGAACACATGGCTTGCTGATGTCACTTCCTGTGTGTCATCTGATTTAGTTTGTTCACTTCCTGTGCCGATCTAAAAAGGTTTGGGTTGAGCGCATGTTGAGGGACACAGCTTCTGTGCAACATTACTGTTATCTAAAATATGTTTAAGATTGAACAAATTGATTTTACCATTACAAGAGACATCATATGAATAATACCAACACAAGTAAATAAAATCCCTATTTTAAATGTTATATTTGCAAGTTGGTCACCAAGAAGCGGGGACAGAGAGAGAAATGCCATTTTAGGGGATGTTCGAGAGCTATTTGAATAATATTTTGAAACCACTTTTTCTACAACTTTATAGACATTGTGTCTCAAGACAAGTATGTTCAACACAACAAGTGCATGTTTTAGCATTTTGGGCATGGATCATTAGATTCTTTATATGGGGGACATGACATTCTGGAATGACCCAACAACAACAATCTCCTTTTAAAGTAGAAATCAGCTCCAATTTAAGGATTTATTTGGTATAAATAACGATATCTCCGCAGACACACACAGGGTCGGATATTCAGGATATCTTTACAAGCAGAAGACTTTCAATTTGAAATACAGATTTTTTGTTCCACGTTTCCTGTGAGTTGTTAAAGTTGAGTATATATATATATTTAATACACTGGTTTGTTTTCATACTGATGTCCAAACACTGGTATTTAAAATGTTACATTGAGAACAGGTTCAAAGAAAACAACGTTATCATAAGACTACATATTTGTGACGAAGGAAGCCAAAAAATAGCGCAAACTAAAATAGAAATGTAATTTAAAGAGGCGGATTGTCTGAAACTACAGATCTGTCGATTAATTGATAAAACACGTAATATTTAAATGAAGTGTGTCTTCACTGTTCGCATCAGTGTAATATTCACCTGGCGTTAAAGAGGCCCCTTCTTCCTCACTGCAGCACAATAAGCCGGACACTGATTTGAGTGAGCATTAGCCACAACTTAATTCAATTAGCATGAGCTAACACTCGGGTACTATGTCTCTTTTATCATCGGTTGCGCAGATATAAAGACAAGTAGCGCCAGTGCTCTGCAGCTGAGAAGATACCGGCGTGTTCACAGCTTCCTCAGTGCAGAGTCTTGAGGCTTTGAGGAGACGGGATTGTTTTTAGATTAGCGTCTTTAAAAGAGGATCTACCTGCTCCACATCCGCAGCTGACGGAGTGTGCCCCCTGCAGGACGGGAGGGCAACTGCAGTCCCGGGTTAAAGAGGTCATATTCTGTAGTGGTCCCTGCAGAGGCTCAAATCCCTCATTTATTATTCGTGTCAATTAATCTGTTTCTCATGAAATATTTGGAGCATAAAAACTAGCTTTTATGACGACATAATCTCCAATTAAGATGATCGTTAACATACAAATCTAACTGATTTATCTACATCTAAAAGAATAGTATCACTGTCATTAACTCTGAGACTTCATGGTGTGCTTTTTCATAGTTGAGGAATTTGACTTGATTTCATGGTGCGTACATAAAAGTAAAACAAAAATAAAAACACAGATAGAGAACTATTTTAAGAAAAGTATAATAACATAAAATATAGCAGTATTTACATTGAAATAGAAAAAAAATCTAATTCTGAGAAAAAGTCAAATAGCGACTAAAAAAAATGTAATTCTGACGAAAAAACATAGTCTAGTAATTTCCTCTAAATTCACCAAAACACACAGAACTATTAAAAAAATATAGTAAAATATAGCAGGATTGAAATTGAATAATTATATTTCAATGTAAATCCTGAGAAGGTCATAGTCGTGTTCCCAGTGCATGTTAATGGTCTGCAGACGCTCAAATCCCTCTCCCCACACACACTGTAGTCCTCCATGCAGCGTTGACTACAGAGGGCCTGAGCGTGAGTGTGTATCCGTCCTCTGGCGAGAGGCGATGCAGCCGTGCAGATAGCACTGATTAACCGACCTGTGTATTCAGATCAGCGAGGCAAAGTAAAGAGACGTGTGGGTGCACTGATTACTCCTCAGTGCCTCCCTGATTAGATCGTGTAATGAGTGCTGGTTTCGAGCAGACTGTTCTCTAAATGCTGCACGTGTTGTCAAGTTGCTGAACATGTTTCTTTAAAGGTCGCTTCCACTGATCATAGTTCAATCGTTGAGGTCTACTAGTTTTACTGATCTTGCGTATAAGATATATAAATTATCTCGAGATCATGACGCCCGTAAACAAGATGTCTCCGCGGACGTCAACAACAACGTGACGTCGGAGCTCCGTAAAAACAAAGCTGTCTGCCGCTCTGCTTGAGACTCATAGTCCTGGAGGAATTACACACTTTGAGGAACAGAAATATTGTTTTCTGGAATCACTTTCACATTTTACGAAATCTGCATTTTAGTTTGAGGGCGCAGCGATATATTCCTTTGAGTTCTACAACAACAACAAAGCCCCTCCCCTTCAGACCGACCCCAACTATCCATTCGCCACCACCAGGGTCAAGCTAAGCCCCTCCCCTTCAGACCGACCCCAACCATCCATTCACCACCACCAGGGTCAAGCTAAGCCCCTCCCCTTCAGACCGACCCCAACTATCCATTCACCACCACCAGGGTCAAGCTAAGCCCCTCCCCTTCAGACCGAACCCAACTATCCATTCACACACCACCAGGGTCAAGCTAAGCCCCTCCCCTTCAGACCAAACCCAACTATCCATTCACCACCACCAGGGTCAAGCTAAGCCACTCCCCTTCAGACCGACCCCAACTATCCATTCACCACCACCAGGGTCAAGCTAAGCCCCTCCCCTTCAGACCGAACCCCAACTATCCATTCACCACCACCAGGGTCAAGCTAAGCCCCTCCCCTTCAGACCGAACCCAACTATCCATTCACCACCACCACCAGGGTCAAGCTAAGCCCCTCCCCTTCAGACCAAACCCCAACTATCCATTCACCACCACCAGGGTCAAGCTAAGCCCACTCCCCTTCAGACCGAACCCAACTATCCATTCACCACCACCAGGGTCAAGCTAAGCCCCTCCCCTTCAGACCGAACCCCAACTATCCATTCACCACCACCAGGGTCAAGCTAAGCCCACTCCCCTTCAGACCGAACCCAACTATCCATTCACCACCACCAGGGTCAAGCTAAGCCCCTCCCCTTCAGACCGACCCCAACTATCCATTCACCACCACCAGGGTCAAGCTAAGCCCCTCCCCTTCAGACCGAACCCAACTATCCATTCACAACCACCAGGGTCAAGCTAAGCCCCTCCCCTTCAGACCGACCCCAACTATCCATTCACCACCACCAGGGTCAAGCTCCTCCCCTTCAGACCGACCCCAACTATCCATTCACCACCACCAGGGTCAAGCTAAGCCGCTCCCCTTCAGACCGAACCCCAACTATCCATTCACCACCACCAGGGTCAAGCTAAGCCCCTACCCTTCAGACCGACCCCAACTATCCATTCACCACCACCAGGGTCAAGCTAAGCCCCTCCCCTTCAGACCGAACCCAACTATCCATTCACAACCACCAGGGTCAAGCTAAGCCCCTCCCCTTCAGACCGAACCCCAACTATCCATTCACCACCACCAGGGTCAAGCTAAGCCCCTCCCCTTCAGACCGACCCCAACTATCCATTCACCACCACCAGGGTCAAGCTAAGCCCACTCCCCTTCAGACCGAACCCCAACTATCCATTCACCACCACCACCAGGGTCAAGCTAAGCCCCTCCCCTTCAGACCGAACCCAACTATCCATTCACCACCACCAGGGTCAAGCTAAGCCCCTCCCCTTCAGACCGAACCCAACTATCCATTCACCACCACCAGGGTCAAGCTAAGCCCCTCCCCTTCAGACCGAACCCAACTATCCATTCACCACCACCAGGGTCAAGCTAAGCCCCTCCCCTTCAGACCGACCCAACTATCCATTCACCACCACCAGGGTCAAGCTAAGCCCCTCCCTTCAGACCGAACCCAACTATCCATTCACAACCACCAGGGTCAAGCTAAGCCCCTCCCCTTCAGACCGACCCCAACTATCCATTCACCACCACCGCGGTCTAGACCCCGGGGGGTTCCATCAGATCGGTTCTCCCCCTCCCGAATGATACTCCCGCACAACGGGGCCTAATCGCCAAACCTCCATTACATTCATTTGTGTATTCCTGGAAATAAATATGTATTCTTACATCAACACCGTCTCTCCTGATTGAACTGCAATAATGAAGATACATCCGTTAATCACGACATCTGAAGGACAGACACGTGTTATTTTGTCTTTAAAAAACAAGATCTCAAAGCAGACGAGCATTTAGTGTGTGTGGTGTGTGTGTGTGTGTGTGTGTGTGTGTCTCTCCCCCAGGTGCTCCCAATCAGGGCCTCCATAAAGGACCCGAGGAAGGCTGCAGTCGCTCTCGTCCTTCTCCTGTGAGCTGCACGGATGGCAGTGCCGTGTTGCGTCTCCTTTCCTCTCTCTCTCCCGGTTATATATGCCGTCACTTCCCGTTGTACCGCTAGTCCAGGAGGGAACCGTTTCATACAAAGCTTTTCCTCCAAATGCTGCAAAGCGCGTTAATCTACTTTTCATGTTGGTGGCGTCTAAAATGTGAGCGTACATAACTGCAGCTTTCAGAGTTGTGCCCTTTACGACCCGATATGCGAGTTTGTTTGATTTCATAGTGACACGCGTTTGACCGCCGCAACTTTTTCTACGACTTAACGGTGGGGTAGGTAAGTTTCAGAACCCGGCTCGAGATACACTTTGTTATATTCCATGGAATGCTCTTAACGTCCCGATAGCAATGAATATCTGAAGTGCTTTGACAACAAATCCATAAGAAACATCATCTGTGGAAGCCGTAGTGCTGTAAAAGTACGGTAAGTACGGTAAGTAATGGATGGCCTACCTGCCTGTCAGCCTTCCATCGGGGCACACACTTATCTCGTGCCCTCATTGGTCATGTGCGCGTTCGTGTGTGTCGGGGGAGGGGCTCTGTGAGGAAGTGGCAGATTTTCTCCAGTTGTGTATTTTCAAATTCTAGCGATCTCGAGCCGGTTTCTCAAACTTACCTACCCCGCCTTTAAGCTAAAAATATGTCCAAAAACGTTAGGGTCGGCCGATCTCTACATTTTAAAAACGTGGCGCTTTCAAGTCCAATATTCACAGGTACAAAAGTATGTGGCTGAAAAACAAAGTAGTGGAGATATTAAAGTGTTGCTGGGCGGAATACCGTGAGCTTTATACCGTCCGTATGATATGAATTTTTCATAAACCGCAATACCAACCCCGTCTCACAAAACGACGTGTAACATCTACGCTCGTCCACAGGGCAAATCGTGGTATATTCATAAATAACCCTCTCGAGACGTGACATGGACACATCCTATTCGTTTCTAATGTCCGTGTCACGTGATCACACTTTCCCTGTGAGGAAAACACCCGATTTATTTTTAGTGGAAAATCCTAAATTGTAGAATAGTTTGGCCGTTAAAATGCTTTTTGATTACAAGAAGTTTGTATTGTACTTTTAGAATCTACGTCCAGAGGGTTAGTTGTGAATATACTACGTGTTGCCCTGTGGACAAACCTAGCTATTACACGTTTCTTTTAGGGTTGCCAGCGATTATTCGCTACAGTCTCCATAATCGAATATTATTTTTAAAAATCGATTTTATTTATATATATTTTTTTTATTATTATTATTATTATTTAATAATGGCCATTGGTCACCACCGGTCGAATAATCGTTTATTATTCGCCAGGGCTGCCGAATAATCGATTTTGATCATAGTCAGTTTCTGGCAACCCTAGTTTCTTTGTGACACTGTGAAGGCAATACCGCTGAAATGCATGCTGGGGTACGATAAGATACGACTTTATTTATCCCGAAGGAAATTGTTGCGCTAGATTTACAAAAATACAATAAAACTGTACAGCGCAGTAAAAGGAGCAATTACATGCAGCGTAGCAGCGTGAAGCTGAATGTAAAGACGGACCCTGAGGGAAAGTGGAGACACAAGCAGAGCCGAGGAGAGGGACTGCGTCTGCCGATTGGAGGTGGACCAAATCAACTGTGTTGTCGGCCTTGTTGGTTGCCCCTCCCACCGGCACTGGCTCTTGAGAAACTCACACATATACTAACGCTTCTGAATTTTACAGCATTGCTTTTGAATTTATACAAAAAGGGGACATTGCAGAAGCTGTTAGGTTAAAAGACTAAACTACCGTGAAGAAATGTTGAATATGGTTCATCTATTTGGAGAATTGTAACTCTGCTCCGTTCGTGGACGAGCTTTGATTGTATTTTTGTTGAATTTGTTAATTTGCAAATGTCTGTACTCCACTTGAAATCTGCCATATGTCTAACGTTGGTTTTGCGTAATGTGACAAATGTTTAAAACAATTAAAAATGAAAAGTTGTCGCTCGGGTGAAACAAGTCTGTACTCCGCAGGAAGCACTCATTGGAGCACGAAGAATGCACGAAAACGCGCTCGGCTTCAACGAGAGGCACTGGAGAAAAGTCCTTCTGAGATTCAGCAGCTGTTCCTGCGTTCTCATTCCCTTCACCACGTAAGAGCGAGGGCCCCCGCTGATCAGGGGCCCAAACGTATCTCCATTTCCCGTCTCACGCTACATTAAAAGTCACAGGAATCAAAGATATTCGAATAGTAAAGATTGGGGATGCATATCGCTGACTTTTTTACGATACCGATACCACCGTGTGGTCGGGGGCGACTGCGGCTGCGAGGGAGTGCGGTTCGATCCCAGCTCATGCAGTTAACATGTCGATGTATCCTTGGGCGAGATACTGAACCCTGAGTTGCTCCCGATGGCCAACGGTGTGTGAATGTCAGGTCCTAGAGTAAGATACACTGCTCTGTATGAATGGGGACGATGTAGTATGTAAAGCGCTTTGAGGGGTCTTAAAGACTGGATAAAGCGCTATATAAGTACAGTCCATTTACCACTGAACGATACCGACACATATCGTGATACTTTGAAAATGTATCATCCCACAATTACTCCCATGAAGCGCTTTACGATATAGTTCACAAGTCAAATGAATATTAAATTAAATTGTGGGACTTCTTGGACCTTTCAGTGCTGAACAAACAATGAAAGATACAAATATGAAGAAACCGAGTATGGAATATATTTTATAACACATCCGGTGTGCCGCGTGAACAGCACATCTGGTCCATGCAAACAGACCGTTAGAGCACCGTTATGATGAATGTTAAACCTGAGATTCGACTACAGAACAAATAGAATAAAGGTCATGAGATCTCGGCATCGCACAAACAAACATTTTAAAATCAACATTTGCCGTCACTGGTGAGAGAAAACAAATCCCATCACGGTTCATTTGTGGGACTCACCTTTCTAGTATCGAACAAACAATGAAAAACATAAAATATGAAGAAAAACGATGATGCAATCTGATTTATAACTCCCGCCACCACCACGGACTCGCTTTGAAAATGAATTTTAAAAAAAAATGTAAAGTATCGAAACCGGATCTGATTTCGGTACGGTATACCGCAGCCACCAGTATCGGTGTTTCGGTAATACCGGAAACGGAAGCATCCCTAATAAAGATATTTTGAAGTGTGGAACAAATGAGTGGACCCAACGGACTAAAAGACGCAGTCCCGATTCATACCTCGAGCAAAACGCTGGAATTACATCCCACGAATAAACACTTCAAAGCAAAATGACTCCCGATGACTTGCCCCGAGTCATGGGGATACATCCAGCAGCTCATCTTCCTGCCTCTCATCACACACCCAGGCCTCATTTCACTACTTTCCAAACAAGCAAATGTAATCGGGGCGGTGGTGGCGATAGGGACTCGGCTTGGCAACTGGAAGGTCACCAGTTCAAGTCCCGGCAAGACCAAGTGCTACCGATGGATGTCATGCGAGCAAAGCATGGTGAAAACCGTCTGAAACTCGAAAGTAGGATATTTGGGATATCCGTCGTAGCCAGGGTTTACGATCAGTTTCTGGGTGAGTTGTACTGAGGAACAAGTATCACAGCACCGACGGGTGAAACATAGTGTTTTGGTAACACGGGGTAACACTTAAAGACTTTGGTATGGAACGCAAAGCAGGGTAGGGGGCTAGTACACCCTCCTGAGGGTCCGGTTGTGGATGTCATGCGAGCAAAACATGGTGGAAACAATCAGTCTAAATTAACAATCGGGACGGAAATGTTCGGATTTCCAAAGGGAGGTTCTGTGAATAAATAAAAAATCAAGAACGGAATTAATTGAACTATAACTTTTAATGTGTATTTTATTAGCTTTTCTTTTAAATGCCATTTTCTTAATGTCTTTCATTTTTGTAAAGCACCTTGAGCTGCCTGGTGCTGAAAGGTGCTATATAAATAAACTTGCCTTGCCGAGGTGTCCCTGAGCAAGGCACCGCTCCCCACACGGCTCCCCGGGCGCCGTTCAAAATGGCAGCCCGCTGCTCCTAACACTAGCATGGGTCAAATGCAGAGAAACCATTTCCCCACGGGGACGAGCAGACGCGTCTCATCCTCTTCACAGCCAGCAGCCTGATGAAGTCCATTAACAGCAGCGGTCACTAACCACCACTCCCATAAAAGCACAAACCCTCCAGGACCTGAACTTTGGACGTGGACTTTAGAACAATCACT
Source organism: Champsocephalus gunnari (assembly GCA_036324595.1). Taxonomy (NCBI): domain Eukaryota; kingdom Metazoa; phylum Chordata; class Actinopteri; order Perciformes; family Channichthyidae; genus Champsocephalus; species Champsocephalus gunnari. The sequence goes on from CM070430.1 coordinate 6,317,164, forward strand.
TTATTGCTTTAGCGTTGCTGGACTCTACAGAAAACAGCCGTGTTTGAGATCCTAACAGATTGGTGCAGGGTCGAGTCCTACAGCCCTGTGACGAGTCAGCATTTCATCACTTCCTGTTCCCTTGGTCTGGAAGTCAACGGTTTCCTGAATGTCTTTTTAGCTGAAATAAGGTCTGCGGTTACGACAAGACAGAGATGTGTGTTAGCAGAACGTTCGCTTGTTACTTCAGAGAGTGGCGTTAATATGTTTACGTAAGTATTGGTTTGCCACGAAGATTATTTTCTGTAAAAATCCAAAATCACATGGAGGAATCCTATTGGACCAGGGAGACCATTTCCCTCAATTGTCCACAAAAATATTATCTAGATCAGCCACGTCGAACTCAATTTCATCGCGGGGCACATCAGCATTATGGCTGCACTCAAAGGGCCGGTTGTAACTTTAAGACTATATAAAAACACATATATAAAAATGTAATATATATAAAATAATGTATACTATTACATTATTGCCTCTGCAGAAGTTATTATGGGATAGGGTAATAACTTCATAATGAACTACACCTGAAAGCAGAAGTCTAGGGCAAATAATTGGAAGTCTCTTCAGTGCCGATGTCACAAAATGTCTTTAAAAAAATAAATGAGAAAAAAAGTGAAATTCTGAACTAAAGTCATATTTCAGATGCATTGTGGGATATGTAGTTTATGGGCAACGTGCTTCTGTAAATCGGCACGTATAATAAAACGTATAATATTCTTTAAGAGCTCTTGTGGGGCCGCATTAAATTAAGTCGCGGGCCGGATTTGGCCCCCGGGCCTTGAGTTTGACACCCCTGATCTAGATGCTTAAATGATTTGCCACGTGCGTCCGTGACTTCGATGCAGTGTCTGGCTAAGTAACGAGATACTCTTCGAGCGGTAGGTAGCGCATTAACGACAAGACAGTGACGAGAGAGGGTTCAAATCGACGCTGGATAAATAAATAAATAAATAGGAAGACTGAGTCCTGGACCCACGTCTAACCCCGATCAGCCGCCCATGAGTGGTGGTCCAAACAGACGGTCCAAAGCAAGCTTAAACGTATCCTCTCAACGTCAAAACAAGAACATGGAGAACTATGACTTTCGCTTGCGTAAACCAACTGAGAAACAGTTTACGAGAACACACACGAAGACAGAGCTCTCAATGCTACGGAGCTGATCTCGTAGGCAAACACGGCACTAGTCCGTTTATCACTCGTTTGGTTGTTGGTGTGCCACGACTCCGAAAAGAGTAGAAAACACGGGGTTGGAGGAAGGATGGAGGAAGGGTGGAGGAAGGATGGCGGAGAGGTGAAGGAAGGGTGGAGGAAGGGTGGAGGAGAGGTGAAGGAAGGGTGGAGGAAGGGTGGAGGAAGGTTGGAGGAAGGTTGGAGGAAGGGTGGAGGAGAGGTGAAGGAAGGGTGGAGGAGTGGTGAAGGAAGGATGGAGGAAGAGTGGAGGAGAGGTGAAGGAAGGGTGGAGGAAGGATGAAGGAGAGGTGAAGGAAGGGTGGAGGAGAAGTGAAGGAAGGGTAGAGGAAGGATGGAGGAAGGGTGAAGGAAGGATGGAGGAAGGGTGGAGGAAGGATGGAGGAAGGGTGGAGGAGGCCACCTGTGACGATACAGACGTTTAAACACCTTTAAAGGAGGGACGCCGCAGAGTGTGAATCAAGGATGCTGCCCTCCTCCTCCTCCTCCTCCTCCTCCTCCTCCTCCTCCTCCTCCTCCTCCTCCTCCTCCTCCTCCTCCTCCTCCTCCTCCTCCTCCTCCTCCTCCTCCTCCTCCTCCTCCTCCTCCTCCTCCTCCAGAGCAACCGGAAACGCATCCTGCCTTTTGTGCGGGATAATCAGATTACAGGTCCCGCTCAGCAGAACACCTGCAATCGTCCGCTTCATGCTGCAGACTGTTCAAACCCATCCCTATAATTAGTAAGCAAGCAGCGCATTAAACTCGTCTCCCGGGCGATGGCGCTGACCTCCGCGCTCAGCTGGCTTTCTTCATGAAGTTAATTTGTTCGTGTGAATCCAAGGCGAAGCCGCGTATGCCTCGGGTCCACTCGAACTGCCAGCCCTTATGAATCAGACCGTATTTAAAACAACTTCGAACACTAATTTCTCTAATCTTAGGGAGTGGCTATATTCAGGACGGTCCTGCACAGAAGCCCTGAAATGGCTTTTTATGTAGTCTCCAGAAATATGGATATAATTGGTGTACAGTTAACGTTTACAGCAGGATAAATTACAAACATGTACAGCATACTACATACAATTCAAAAGACGGTTTCTCCGATTTCTAAAATAAAAACGCCGGCGTAGCGGATAAATGATTTGTGTTGCTTTCAATGCAAAATCATTAGGCCACACGTCAACGAAATGTCGGCGTATTCTTTAAAAAATAAAACCGAGTAGTCTTTAAAGTATGCAGTGATATCCTTTACAAGTAAAACATTGTGCATTGGAAAATATAAAGTAGAAAATGATTGAAACATAAAAGGATAAGCCATTGGCATCGAAAGAGATTTAATTGCCACAATTTTACATTGAGGGGAAACTCATTGAAAATAATGTTAATGTCGTGAGAATATTTATCTGTGAATCCTATCCCGACATTACCACCCGCGAAACTTGCTATAATAGCCCGGTCTGTATACAGTCATTTGACGTTAGCTGCAGGACCGTCCTGTATATAGCCTCGGCCCTAATCTTATATCTCTGTAATCTGTATATTTCTTGGTATATGCAACATTAATGTAATCCCCCTCGTGTCTACATCTACGATAGGGCGGCACGATATTGGAAAAAAACTGACATTGCGATATTTGTTTCCCCTGCGATATGAAAAAATACAGGAATTGAAGTTTAGTGCTAAACAATTGGCATTTCTTTAACTATATTCAACCAGATGAAGGACTTTAGTCACGGACGTGTGGGTCTTAAGCTATCAGAGCAGCAACGACTTCATTCAGTGTTTCTACCTTTGATCACCCGGTCCGTTTGCTTTGGAGATTGTATCGGTGGTTTGCCGTCACTCACTCAGGAACCCCCGACACGAGAGCCGCGCGAGTTTTCCTTTTGTAGCAAGCAGCAAAATAATTGTAACATGCGGTGTTTGAGTTCATTCGCATACTTAATATCGCACGTCCTGCGATGTGACTACGCATTAGGGATGCCAGCGATTATTCGCTACAGTCTCCATAATCGAATATTATTTTTAAAAATCGTTGTGGTCACACCACCAGTTTGTTTTACTGTAAACTTGGAGGGGGTCGGTCGAATAATCGATTATTATTCGCAAGGGCTGCCGAATAATCGATTTTTGATCATGGTCAGTTTCTGGGAACCCTACTACGCATATCGCGATTATCTTATCGTCATGACAACATACCGTGCAGCCCTAATCTACAAGCTAATTCCCTGCAAAGCAATACATCATTATCGACGGTGAAGAAACTACATTTACTCGAGTACTTTCTTTTTACATATGTGTACGTTACTTGAGTTTTTCCATGTTATGCTACTTTGTACTTCTGAATAAAAATGTTTACTCTGTATTTATTTGAACACGCAGTGACTATCCATTGACTGCACTAACATGCTCTTGCTTGGGATAATAAAATAACCATAACAATGTAATACTTTTAAAAGATCTGTTCTGATTCTTGAAGTACATTTAGCTGATAATACTTCTGTACTTTAAATGTACTTAAGGGAAATAGCTGAGTACTTCTTCAAACACTGATGATGATAACACACACACACACACACTTTATTACCTTCATGTTAGCCACAGTGAGCTAACATGCTACAACCGCCGCCAGCCGGCTAAAAGGTTCGATGAGACCGAGTCTGGTCCACCTAACCCGCGTTAACAGCCCCCACATACCCCGCTGAGTCACCTCCGGTCCCCCAACATGTCAACAGAGCCAGGCTAACACTAGCATCCTGATCCCGGGTCACAGTAGCAGGCTAACCTAATCTCAGACGACCACTCACAGATAAACAAACGACCTGCCGCCTGCCTCGCATCGCGGCGGGGCTTCTATCTCCAGAGGAGTCGGTGTCAAAACAATCTGGGTTTTTCTCCTGGATATGTTTCCGGATTCTGTCGTTAAATGAGTCTACATTACATAAAGAAAAGTCACTAAGGGTTTAACTTACCAGCGGCTCCCGTTTCTTCAGCATCTTCCGTGAAATCCCACCGCGGAGCGATTTACTCACGCAGCGAACTGATCACCACTTCCGGGAACACTTTCGGAATAAGAGCAGGCTGTCTAAGTAGGGCCGAGCAGAGCCATTAAATACAAGAGTTACGACAACGGAAGTCCAAAAACGGTTATCGTCACGTGGTTCATGTAGACGAGGGACCGTTCCCCGGAAGTTCAAGGCGGGCAATGTGAATGCATTGATAACGGGAGATAGAACTACAATTGTTGGTAATTATTAGTGAATAAAGGTTTTTATTTGCAATATTTATACAACAAATCGATATGTGTATGTATTTACATCAATATGTTTTAAAAAATAAAATAGAATTTGCTAATATTAAGTGATAATATTAGGATTAGTGTGAACTAGTTTACATGTTACTAACAGTGCCTTGGTTACAGAGCCTGTTGCTGTTTATTTATATAGTCAGGTAGTCAGGAGCATCACTTTCTAATGTGTATTGATACATTTAGAGCAGGGGTGTCAAACTCAATTTCATCGCGGGCCACATTCGCATACAGGTTGCACTGAAAGGGCCGGTTGTAACTATATAAATAATATATATATAAAATAATGTATTATATTACATTATTGCCTCTGAATTGGATTATTATTGGATAGGGTAATAACTTAGTAATTAATTACGTCTGAAAGCAGAAGTCCAGGGCAAATCATTGCAAGTCTCTTCAGTGTGCATGTCACACAACGAGATGCATTGTGGGACATGTAGTTTATGGGCAACCTGCTTCTGTAAATCAGCAGGTAACCGTATAATAAACTTATTATATTCTTTGCAAGCTCTTGCGGGGCCACATCAAATGAAGTCGCGGGCCGGATTTGGCCCCCGGGCCTTGAGTTTGAGACCCCTGATTTAGAGGGAGGGGATCTAAAGTAATGCTTTAAAATTCAGATTAGATTAATTTCTACCATTTTCTTAGATTCATGGTAGTTTCAGTAATCCCCATGGTAACAGAGGACATAAGCTATCTACATGACTAATGTCATCTGTATGGCTTTCAGAAAGGACAGGAGACCGACAGGTGACTATCAAAGGACTAGCAGCAGCTGATGATGATGATGATGATGATGATGATGATGATGATGATGATGATGATGATGATGATGTTAAATGTGTTGTTTTAGGAACATCCATTGCAGATACATGGAATTCAATAAACATTGAATAGCATATCATGCAGTTTGTCGGTGCCTTTTCCTCCGTGTTGTCCTGGTTTGCTGTGCTGCCTCCTAGTCGCCACCATGGTTTGCTGTGCTGCCTCCTAGTCGCCACCATGGTTTGCTGTGCTGCCTGGGGATGCTCCAATCGCTCAGAGAAAGGAGTACGAATGTACGGCTTCCCCGCTGACACAGAGCGGAGGAAGCAGGAGAAATTTCACGACCAACAGCAACAAAATATGTGATTTATATACAAACACTGCATTTGCACTTTTTCACAAAACGAAAACCACACCATTGGGAAAGCTTAATGTTTTGTTTAATACAAAAAAAAACAGGGAAAGGCTTGAAAAACACAGAGTTGAGACTCAGGGTGCAGGGTGAGGGTCTCAGTGCAGGTATTCAGGCTCCACTGAACCCCCCTCTGGTTCTTGTGCTGAAAGAGGGAGTAACAGACGGGAGAAAGGGCTATACACACACAGCACACCTATTGGATGGGAAATGCCTTGGGGAGATAAGGTGTAGTCTCTATTCCCAACTGAAGTTATGGAACTTTATTATTTGGGAGTTTAACAAAGTATGACAAATGGCATCAGTAACAGATGTGATAAGAATTTCTATAAAGTTGTCTCACATTCTTGGTCATATTTTATATACAGTATGTAATGAGTATAACATGTCCAGTAAGTATAAAGTGTTTCCTAATACTGTGTATTCAACCACTATGGAATATGTATGTGGACAGACAAAACTGAGTTGTTCTGTGTGTGAAGTAACCTCAAGTCACTCCGCAGGCATATTTTGATGCAGACCAGTTTGTCAAGACAAAAAAGGGCAAGACTAGCCTGAGAGCAGAGGATATAGCCACCATCTCCGTGCATCGCCCTGTAGTCAAAAAGAGAAGGGCCCCTGTGTCTATAGGCGCATCTTAAACTGCTGGCTAAAAATAAACACAAATACGGTAGGATTGTTATTCACGCCGGTGGTAATGATGTTCGTTTACGCCAATCAGAATGCACCAAACTTAATGTGGAGTCGGTGTGTAGTTATGCTAAAACAATGTCGGACACCGTAATCTTCTCTGGTCCCCTCCCCAATCTGATCAATGATGACATGTATAGCCGCATGTCATCATTTCAGCGCTGGTTGTCTTGGTGGTGCCCAGCAAACAACGTGGGCTTCGTAAATAATTGGACAGCCTTCTGGGGAAAACCTGGTCTGATTAAGAGAGACGGCATTCACCCTACTTTGAAAGGTGCAGATCTCATTTCGGCAAACATTTCAGGGCTTTGTGGACTTAATCCATGACGAACTGGAGTTGAGACCAGGAGGCAGAGTCTCAGTCTTACACGCTTCTCTGCGCTCTCTCCTAGGCAGTCATCCATAGGAATCCCGAACCCAATAAAATACCCAATATTAGCGGTGTGTGTGTCTGCCCAAGGACAATTTAAGGTAAAACCTAATAGAGGTGTCATACATAATAACCTAATACAAGTAAATGTAACAACTACTACAGTGCAACAAAACAGGAAGATTAAATGTGGTCTCTTAAACATAAGATCTCTAGCATCTAAAGCAATATTGGTAAATGATTTAATATCAGTTTATAATATTGATATATGCTGTCTCACTGAAAGTTGGTTGAAACATGAAGAATATGTCAGCATCAATGAGGCCACTCCACCCAGCCATGTCAACACTCATATTGCTCGAGGCACGGGCCGAGGAGGTGGAGTTGCAGCAATCTTTGACTCAAGTTTACTTATCAATACTAAACCAAAATTAAATTATACCTCTTTTGAAAGCCTCATTTTTAGTCTTACGCATCCGACCTGGAAAACTTTGCAGCCAATCTTATTTGTTACAGTGTATCGTGCACCAGGTCCTTATTCAGAATTCTTATCAGAATTCTCTGAGTTTTTATCAACTTTGGTTCTTAAAACAGACAAAGTAATTATCGTAGGTGACTTTAATATTCATGTTGACGATGATAAAAATAGCCTTACTGTTGCATTTAACTCTATATTAGATTCTGTTGGTTTCTGTCAGAGTGTAAATAAACCAACCCACTGCTATAATCACACTCTCGACCTTGTTCTGACTTATGGTTGAAATTGAGCAACTATTAGTCGAACCGCATAATCCTGCTTTATCCGACCATTTCTTAGTAACTTTTGAAGTACTGTTACTAGACTACAAAGCATTAGTCAAAAGCTCCTGCAGCAGAAACCTATCTGTTAGTGCTATAGCCACATTTAAGGAAGAGATTCCACCAATACTTAACTCGATAGCATGTCTGCATGTAGGGGAGGAAACTTATACAAAATGTACACCACCCCAAATTGATCATGTTGTTGATAGTGCTATAGATGCACTGCGAATAAAATTAGACTCTGTTGCTCCTTTGAAAAAGAAGAAAATACAACAACATAGATTAGCTCCATGGCATAATGCCGAAACCCGCAAAATAAAGCAAAAGTCTAGACAACTTGAAAGGATATGGCGTTCCACTAAACTTGAAGAATCTCGTTTAATCTGGCATATTACTCTCAATGAATATAAGAAAGCACTGCGTAAAGCGAGAGCAGCCTACTACTCTTCATTAATAGATGAGAATAAGAATAATGCAAGATTTCTTTTCAGCACTGTAGCCAGGCTGACAGAGAGCCACAGCTCCATGGAGCCTTCTATTCCCATAGCACTCAGTAGTAATGATTTTATGTGCTTTTTTAACGATACAATTGTTACTCTTAGAAACAAAATTAATGACCTCTTGCCTTCGACCAGTATAGTGTTATCAACAGCTCCCGGAATCGTAAGTTCTAATATTACACTAGATAGTAAACTAGAATGCTTTTCAGCCATTAACCTTGAACAATTACATTCAATGATTCTCTCTTCTAAACCATCAACGTGCATGTTAGACCCAATTCCAACTAAGCTGTTGAAGGAAGTTTTTCCATTAATTAGCACTTCTTTATTAAATATTATGAATATGTCTTTATTATCAGGCTATGTTCCACAATCATTCAAAGTAGCAGTGATAAAACCGCTTCTTAAAAAGCACAACCTCGATCCAGAGGTTTTAGCCAACTATAGACCTATTTCTAATCTTCCGTTCCTCTCAAAAATTCTTGAGAAAGCGGTCGCAAAACAGCTGTGTGATTACTTAAAAAACAATGATTTATTTGAAGATTTTCAGTCTGGCTTTAGAACACATCATAGCACAGAGACAGCTCTGGTTAAAGTCACAAATGACATTCTAATAGCCTCAGACAAGGGACTTGTCTCTATTCTTGTTTTGCTCGATCTCAGTGCTGCATTTGATACTATCGACCATGACATCCTATTGCAAAGACTAGAGCACTTGGTTGGCATACAGGGAACTGCTTTAGGCTGGTTTAGGTCCTATCTATCTGAACGCTCTCAGTTTGTACGTGTCAACGATGAATCTTCAACGCAAACCAAAGTTAGCCATGGAGTGCCACAGGGCTCAGTGCTCGGACCTATTTTGTTCACATTATATATGCTTCCGTTAGGCAATATTATAAGGAATCATTCTGTAAACTTTCATTGTTATGCGGATGATACTCAACTATATTTATCAATCAAGCCTGATGAAATTAATCATCTAAATAAAATTCAAGACTGCCTTAAGGACTTAAAAACGTGGATGACCTTAAACTTTTTGATGTTAAACACGACCAAAACTGAAGTTATTGTACTTGGCCCGAAGAATCTACGAAACAAATTATCTAAAGATATACTAACTATGGATGGCATTATTTTGGCCTCCAGTGAGACTGTAAGGAATCTTGGTGTTATATTTGATCAGGATTTATCCTTTAACGCCCACATAAAATCAATTTCAAGGACCGCCTACTTCCATCTACGTAACATTGCAAAAATCAGGCATATCTTGCCTCAAAACGATGCAGAGAAACTAGTCCATGCATTTGTTACTTCTAGGCTGGATTATTGTAACTCTTTATTATCAGGGAGTACCAAGAAGTCAATCAAGTCGCTTCAGCTGATTCAAAATGCTGCGGCTCGTGTACTAACCAGAGTTAGGAAAAGGGACCACATTACTCCTGTTCTGGCTGCCTTACACTGGCTCCCTATAGAACACAGGATAGAATTTAAAATTCTTCTTCTCGCCTACAAAGCCCTTAATGGGCAGGTGCCATCTTACCTTAAAGAACTCATTATACCCTACTGGCCTACTAGGGCATTGCGTTCCAAGAATGCAGGGTTGTTGGTTGTTCCTAGAGTCTCTAAAAGTACAATGGGAGCCAGAGCCTTTTCTTATCAAGCTCCACATTTGTGGAATCAGCTTCCAGTTTGTGTTCGGGCGGCAGACACCCTATCCGTTTTTAAGAGTGCGCTTAAGACCTTCCTTTTTGATAAAGCTTATAGTTAGGGCTGATTAGATTCAGCCCCTAGTTTTGCTGATATAGGCTTAGTTTGTCGGGGACATCTTACTTCTTCATTCTCTCTGTCTATACCTGTGTACTCTCATGTTCCGATTAACCCAGCTTCCCCAAATGTCTTTCCTTTTGGTGTCTATATATGCTGGGATCCGGAGTCATGGATGATCCTGCGGTCCTGTGTCCTGCATCGCGAGCCCTGGATCTTGAGTCGTGGCTGTGGTCCTGGATCATAGGTCCTGGATGGATATCCTCGTGGATTCATCTTCCTATTATACACACATGCATTTCCAAACATCTGGACTACCTATGTTGCAAATGTATTATCTTTTCAATTTACACACGGCATCTATTGCACGTCTGTCCGTCCTGGGAGAGGGATCCCTCCTCTGCTGCTCTCCCTGAGGTTTCTCCATGTTCCCTTTAAACTGGGTTTTCTTTGGAAGTTTTTCCTTGTACGATGTGAGGGTCTAAGGACAGAGGGTGTCGTATTGTCATACTGATATTCTGTACACACTGTGAAGACCACTGAGACAAATGTAACATTTGTGATATTGGGCTATATAAATAAACATTGATTGATTGATTGATATCTACAAAGCCCATAGCTCATGATCACAGCGATAGTGTGAAAGGTGACACAGGTATAATAAGTATGAACTCTTAGTAACAAAAGTAATATTTCTTATTTTTAAGTGGTATAATATTTTAAATGTTTGAACATTTACAGTGCCGTGTCTTCTACTTACATTAGTCTCAAAGATTGAGGGAAGAAGGGAAGGGATCACTGCCCTCCACCCGCCAGCACCCAGCCAGAGGAGCGCAAACAACAAAAACAAGCAAGGTGTCCCGTCATGTACCTGGAAGTTTGGGTTGGCAAAATGGAGTAAGAGAGGGACTTGAAAAACCTTGGTGGCTCTCTACTCATGTTGTTACAGTTGTCTTGGTTACAGCTCTCAAGTTTTTTGTGCCATATCCACATCTTTAGAAAATATGAAAAAATTGAAGTGAAATCAACCTCTTCTCTGGAGAACAAACTTTGATTTCTCTGTTTTGTGAATTTGCAGTCTTGCAGTTTTGCTCCTCCACCTGTAACATCACTGCCCCTCCACCTGCCATACAGTAGGTTACTAACAAGATTACTTATATAATACAGTGATAGAATACATGTTTAGTATGCTTACTTATATAAAACAGTAGTATTAAACTTACCTTGTGTTTTCACTCTCACTTGAGTCCCTCTCCCTTTGCCATCAATCCAGAATCAGCTGAGCTGCAACATTATACAGACAGGTAATAATCAACATAATCACAAGGACACAATATGGCTCTGCTAAAAACATTCACTCTTACACGCACCAAAGTTATATTTATCTAATATTTAACTCCCTCCACCCCCGCATACAATCCCGTTTAGAAGCCCCTCTTCTCTAATTCAACATGTTGGACGAAATACATTAAGAGAACGGAATGTACAATTGAAAGGCTGTTCAACGTGTGTTGCTAACTTGCTACGGTATGCTAGCTTGATCTGTTATCTGTAAACGTTCCCTAAATCTACTAATTTAGGGATAATCCACTGACATCCTTTAATACACATGTTCATTAGAATCAGATGTACTGATAATATCCGCAATATAAATCTTTAAACTTCTTCTTACCTTTAAAAGTCCGTCACGAACGGTCTATTACGCTGCAACTCCATAGCTCTGCCAGCCTTGGCGCTAACTTCCGGGGAACGATTGAGAGGCTCCACGATCCGCCATTGCTGTAAAAAAGTGGTCCATTGGAGTGAACGGAGATGTCGTAACTCTTCTATTATATAGCTCTGGGGCCGATGTCACTACAGTTTACCACTTCCGGAAAACCTTTCACAATAAGAGCAGGCTGTCTACGTCATGGATGTATAATAAGAACTGGATACAGCGTGCAGGGGCGGTTCTAGGGGGGGCCAGTGCCCCCCTAACACTGTCTTTTGACCCCCCCTCTGGCCCCCCTGAAAATGAAAACAAATCGGGGTTAGAAGTTGGTCCAGGACTCAGTCTTCCAATTTATTTATTTATCCAGCGCTTTCAGCGTTGATTTGAACCCTCTCTCGTCACTTCATTGTCTTGTCTTAAATTAACAAGGTCATTAATGCGCTACCTACTGCTCGAAGAGTATTTAAGAATAGGCGGAACTAACGATATTTGTCATTCTATTAGAGCAGGGGTCTCCAACACTTTATCTACGTATGGGTGTCACAGTTACTACTGCTGACCACTTCCGGTAATACTTTCACAATAAGAGCAGGTGAAACTTCAAGTACATTTGTACATACTTCAAAGGGGATGGTATGCACGCAGATTTTGTTTCTTTTTCTACAGTTAGTTTTATTTGTAGGGACCTTTAGACACATTGAGACCATAAAACCATCCGCAGTGAAGGCTGTTAATCTGATGAACCACTAATGTGCCTATTTCTGAAAATGATAAGATTTGATTTTATATGTTGCATTGTTGCAGCAGCTCAGGTCAGAAGAATGCCATTGCCATGTCTACACTGTACTGTAGCTTATGAGCATCAGATGATAACACCTTTGAATGTTGAATTTGAATACACAATGACCCAGGTGTCCTCTTTGAGCCACCCTCTGCCTCCTGCCACCACATCCCCAACACTGCTTTTTACCACCTCAAAAACACCCTCCTCTTCCTCCTCTTCCTCCTCCTCCTCCTCCTCCTCCTCCTCCTCCTCCTCCTCCTCCTCCTCCTCCTCCTCCTCCTCCTCCTCCTCCTCCTATATATCTATCTATACGGCACTGGGGCTGCTGTGTTAGCCCCACCTCCGAGAGACATGCACAGAATAATGGCAACAAATACAATTAAAATAAAACATATATTAATAATTATTATAAATGTAATAATAGTAAAACCTCCGAGGGATTTTTTATTTTTGTAGTACTTTGTTTTGTATCCTTCTTCCTTGTTGCTCCCGTGATGTGTGGTCCACACTCCAACACTCCAGTCCAGTAAGAACTCCAGTCCAGTAAGAACTCTAGTCCAGTAAGAACTCCAGTCCAGTAGGAACTCTAGTCCAGTAAGAACTCCAGTCCAGTAAGAACTCTAGTCCAGTAGGAACTCTAGTCCAGTAAGAACTCCAGTCCAGTATGAACTCTAGTCCAGTAAGAATTCCAGTCCAGTGGGAACTCTAGTCCAGTATGAACTCCAGTCCAGTATGAACTCTAGTCCAGTAAGAATTCCAGTCCAGTGGGAACTCTAGTCCAGTAAGAACTCCAGTCCAGTATGAACTCTAGTCCAGTAAGAATTCCAGTCCAGTGGGAACTCTAGTCCAGTATGAACTCCAGTCCAGTAGGAACTCTAGTCCAGTATGAACTCTAGTCCACTAAGAACTCCAGTCCAGTAGGAACTCTAGTCCAGTATGAACTCTAGTCCACTAAGAACTCCAGTCCAGTAGGAACTCCAGTCCAGTAAGAACTCCAGTCCAGTAAGAACTCTAGTCCAGTAGGAAATCCATTCCAGTAGGAACTCCAGTCCAGTATGAACTCTAGTCCACTAAGAACTCCAGTCCAGTGGGAACTCTAGTCCAGTAAGAACTCCAGTCCAGTAGGAACTCTAGTCCAGTATGAACTCTAGTCCACTAAGAACTCCAGTCCAGTAGGAACTCCAGTCCAGTAGGAACTCCATTCCAGTATGAACTCTAGTCCAGTAAGAACTCCAGTCCAGTATGAACTCCAGTCCAGTAAGAATTCCAGTCCAGTAGGAAATCCATTCAAGTAGGAACTCCAGTCCAGTAAGAACTCTAGACCAGTAAGAACTCTAGTCCAGTAAGAAATCCATTCCAGTAGGAACTCCAATCCAGTAAGAACTCCAGTCCAGTAGGAACTCTAGTCCAGTAAGAACTCCAGTCCAGTAAGAACTCTAGTCCAGTAAGAACTCCAGTCCAGTATGAACTCTAGTCCACTAAGAACTCCAGTCCAGTATGAACTCTAGTCCAGTATGAACTCTAGTCCACTAAGAACTCCAGTCCAGTAGGAACTCCAGTCCAGTAAGAACTCCAGTCCAGTAGGAAATCCATTCCAGTAGGAACTCCAGTCCAGTATGAACTCTAGTCCACTAAGAACTCCAGTCCAGTAGGAACTCTAGTCCAGTATGAACTCTAGTCCACTAAGAACTCCAGTCCAGTAGGAACTCCAGTCCAGTAGGAACTCCATTCCAGTATGAACTCTAGTCCAGTAAGAACTCCAGTCCAGTATGAAATCCATTCCAGTAGGAACTCCAGTCCAGTATGAACTCTAGTCCAGTAAGAACTCTAGTCCAGTAAGAACTCCAGTCCAGTATGAACTCCAGTCCAGTATGAACTCCAGTCCAGTATGAACTCTAGTCCAGTAAGAACTCTAGTCCAGTAAGAACTCCAGTCCAGTATGAAATCCATTCCAGTAGGAACTCCAGTCCAGTAAGAACTCTAGTCCAGTAAGAACTCTAGTCCAGTAAGAACTCCAGTCCAGTATGAACTCCAGTCCAGTATGAACTCTAGTCCAGTAAGAATTCCAGTCCAGTGGGAACTCCAGTCCAGTAGGAACTCTAATCCAGTTGGAAATATATTCCAGTAAGAACTCTAGTCCAGTAGGAACTCTAGTCCAGTAAGAATTCCAGTCCAGTAGGAACTCCAGTCCAGTATGAACTCTAGTCCAGTAAGAATTCCAGTCCAGTAAGAACTCCAGTCCAGTAGGAACTCTAGTCCAGTAAGAATTCCAGTCCAGTAAGAACTCCAGTCCAGTAGGAAATCCATTCCAGTAAGAACTCTAGTCCAGTAAGAATTCCAGTCCAGTAAGAACTCCATTCCAGTATGAACTCTAGTCCAGTAAGAACTCTAGTCCAGTAAGAATTCTAGTCCAGTAGGAACTCCAGTCCAGTATGAAATCCATTCCAGTAGGAACTCCAGTCCAGTATGAACTCTAGACCAGTAAGAACTCTAGTCCAGTAAGAAATCCATTCCAGTAGGAACTCCAATCCAGTAAGAACTCCAGTCCAGTAAGAACTCAAGTCCAGTAAGAATTCTAGTCCAATAAGAACTCTAGTTCAGTAGGAACTCAAATCCAGTAAGAACTCCAGTCCAGTAGGAAATCCATTCCAGTAGGAACTCTAGTCCAGTATGAACTCTAGTCCAGTAAGAACTCCAGTCCAGTAGGAACTAAAATCCAGTAAGAACTCCAGTCCAGTAGGAAATCCATTCCAGTAGGAACTCTAGTCCAGTATGAACTCTAGTCCAGTAAGAACTCTAGTCCAGTAAGAACTCCAGTCCAGTAGGAACTCAAATCCAGTAAGAACTCCAGTCCAGTAAGAACTCTAGTCCAGTAAGAATTCTAGTCCAATAAGAACTCCAGTCCAGTAGGAACTCAAATCCAGTAAGAACTCCAGTCCAGTAGGAAATCCATTCCAGTAGGAACTCTAATCCAGTTGGAAATCTATTCCAGTAAGAACTCCAGTCCAGTTGGAAATCTACTCCAGTAAGAACTCCAGTTCAGTAGGATCTCCACACTCCAACACTCCAGGCCAGTAGGAGGCGGTAATGCAGCTTAAACGTTAGGTGCCACCTACCATTAAACAAAACGAGGAAGAAGAAGAAGACCCGGATGAACAACAACAACAGCTGGAAACGGCTAACATGCTAACTGAGTGATCCGGCTTCTGCTTCTTCTATTAACGGTTACGGTTCTCGTTGCGGGAAGACAGCCGGATGTTACGGGAGCAGGGCGGCTGTCTGAGCTGATATGCGAGATATGAAGAATATATCTCCGTTAGTTTGTCACCGTTAGCAGCCGTTAGCAGCCGTTAGCAGCCGTTAGTATCCGTTGCAGCCGTTAGCAAACACAACAACAAAAACAGTCCAATCTACAGCAACTGGTAACAATACATATTATAACCTGTATTAAGTGTTTGAACGTATAACTGTATGGTTGTGTTGTTATGTGTTTCTAACTCTTCTGTTTGCTGAAGCTAATAACTGTTAGCTGTCAAAGAGCTGTTTGTGTTGCTGAGTCACGTGATTCTAGTTCTCCACTTAGCAGTTTCCCTAAAGTTAGAATTACCCTTTCAAAAAGAACCCATTTTGTGTCAGTGTGTATTTCACCTTTTTGTATGCAAAAGGAATATATATAATTATAAATATAAAATTAAAATAAAGTAAATAAAGCTGTCAAATAACACTGCAATGCAGTATGAAGTAGCATCAGAGGTGACATAAGTACTCAGATCTTGTACTTACTATATCAATCAATCAAATATATAGCCCAATATCACACATTTGACTCAGATCTTGTACTAGATTAAAAGTACTCAGATCTTGTACTTGAGCAAAAGTAGAAGTACTCGGATCTTGTACTTGAGTAAAAGTAGAAGTACTTGGATCTTGTACTTGAGTAAAAGTACTCAGATCTTGTACTTGAATAAAAGAAAATATACATTTTGAATTACTAATGTACAGTAACAAAATATAAAGCAGGATATTATATATACATAAGTATTTGAGGAATGGAATATTAAATAGAATATTAATAATAATAATAATAATAATACACACAATAATACAGTAAAAATAAAGTATAATCAGTACTGCACAGGTTGTACAGCTGGTATTGTTGATTGTTGGTATTGCACAGTTGAAGATGGTGTGAGCCTCTGATGCTCTGAAACCTTATCATTGTCTATATTTCCCTCAGAGAGGAGTTGAGGCGTGATGGGGAACCAGCTGGCGGGCATCGCCCCCTCGCAGATCCTCTCTGTGGACAGCTACTTCTCCGACATCCACGACCACGAGTACGACAAGAGCCTGGGCAGCACCCGCTTCTTCAAGGTGGCGCGGGCCAAACACCGCGAGGGCCTGGTGGTGGTCAAAGTGTTCGCCATCCAGGACCCCTCGCTGCCCCTCACCAGCTACAAGCAGGAGCTGGAGGAGCTGAAGATCCGGCTGCACTCCTGCCAGAACTGCCTGCCCTTCCAGAAGACCTCGCTGACGGAGAAGGCCGCCATCCTGTTCCGTCAGTACGTCCGCGACAACCTGTACGACCGCATCAGCACGCGGCCCTTCCTCAACAACGTGGAGAAGCGCTGGCTCGCCTTCCAGATCCTCAACGCCGTCGACCAGGCGCACAAAGCCGGCGTGCGCCACGGAGACATCAAGACGGAGAACGTGATGGTGACCAGCTGGAACTGGGTGCTGCTCACAGACTTCGCCAGCTTCAAGCCCACCTTCCTGCCCGAGGACAACCCCGCAGACTTCAACTACTTCTTCGACACGTCGCGGCGCAGGACGTGCTACATCGCCCCGGAGAGGTTCGTGGACGGGAGCATGTTCACCGCGGAGAGCGACCACACGCCGCTGGTGGATCTGAGCAGCAACAACCAGAGGGGCCGGGGGGAGCTGAGGCAGGCCATGGACATCTTCTCTGCAGGTGCGTACATAGCTACAGTTATGACGATGAACATCTGAGGTCTGTGGCAACACAATAACACGGATGATAAAATAGTGCAATAAGAGTCTACAAGTGAGTGAATATGATATATTAGATACATAATGTGTAAGTTGCAAACAGATGAATGTTCTTTCAACAGTCCAGGTGTTCAACGGTCTTATGGCCTGTACCTGCGTCTGGTGACCGTTAACCCATTCACAGAATTTACATATCCCATTTTATTTAGATATACTTTATTAATCCCCGTGGGGAAATGGTTTCTCTGCCTTTGACCCATCCTAGTGTTAAGAGCAGTGTAGGGAACGGTGCCTTGCTCAGGGACACCTCGGTAGCACTTGCCGGGACTTGAACTGGTGACCTTCCAGTTGCCAAGCCGAGTCCCTATCGACTTCGCCACCACATTTCTTTGTTTTTTAAATGAATGCAAAAACAAAGCTGTGATAATAAATGGTGTGTGGTTGAGCGTTGAGCTGGATGACCTCAGATACACAAGTTTAACTTTGCATAGTTTGCACTCGACACCGCTCTCACTCACCTGGGAGAAACATGTCCGCACGTTACTCCGTTTTCACGCCATGTTTGTTGTGTAGCATTCTCCGTTAGAGTGAAACGTTGCACACATCGAATCAAACCATTTGATAATATGTAGTCAACTAGTCTGCTAATTGATCTGCAGAATGTCGATGTCACATTTCATGCAAAGAAAAGGCTAAAAGTTGAGTTTTCTCAAAATACCAATATATATCTTTGGGTTTCGAGATGGACAAAGCAAGACGATGTCGTAGCAACTTCAAATCAGCTGCGGTCTAGAGTAAAAGATGAGTTAGGCAAGGTAACACAATATCGATATAAAGTATTTTGAGATCTTCGTTTCAATGCTAGCAGACAAGATTGTATTTATATATTATTTTTTTATTATTTATATATATATATATTTTTCTGGCTTAGTTTCAACCAAAATATATATAAATATATATATGCTAATAATAGTAATAGTATTAATAATTGTAAATGGCCATTGGTCACACCACCAGTTTGTTTTACTGTAAACTTGGAATCGATTATTATTCACCAGGGCTGCCGAATAATCCATTTTGATCATGGTCAGTTTCTGGCAACCCACATGACAACACAACATCACGTGAGGCCAGGTGTTCGCCCCATGGCACATCGCCGTGTGCTGAGACTCAAACCCCTCAAAGAACAATGGGATACACAGCTAATCGTACATTCCTTCCACCCATCCTCTCTTCCTGTGGTGCCATCGAACCCCCTTCCAAACGCCCCTGCTGATCACTCCCAGGGCTTGACCTAATCAGAGAAACCGTTTACAGTTGGCGACGCAATGCATTTCAAACCTTTATTTATCCAGATTGGTCCCTTGAGGTCATGGATCTCTTTTTCAAGGCAGACCTGCAGCATATAGGTTCCACATGAAACATGACACAATAAAGGACATTATATTTACAGGATACATAGTTATAGACATTTACAAGTGCCCATAGTATCGGCAAGCATTTCATTTAGCCTAGCTTTCAAAACATGCAGAGGAATGAGATTGCTCAGTTTCAATTCTAGCTGAAGATTGTTCCAGCAAGTGGAGCTGCGCACATAAAAGCTATCTCACCTCAGACAGTCCTTGCTCTCGGCACATCTAACAAGACCACATCCTGTGACCTCAGACAATAGCTGCTTGCAACTCTCTGTGTTATCAGAGAGCAGATATAATACGGGAGTTTACCCAACAAAGCTTTACAGATAAAAGTGTACCAGTGACTGCGCCTCCGTACACAGAGTGATGGCAGACCTGCCTCGGCACACAGGGTGCAGTGATGAGTCAGCGCTTTACAGTTAGTGACACATCTCAGTGCGCTGTGATAGGCGGCATCCAACTTATTCAATGTTAATACATTTGATCACACAATTTCCGTAACACCATTTTCCAGGATACAGCCGTTACATTTCATTAGGATTACACTCACTTAAAGGTGGGGTAGGTACGTTTGAGAAGCCGGCTCGAGATACACTTGTTGTTATATTCCATGGAATGCTCTGAACATCCCGATAGCAATGAATATCTGAAGTGCTTTGACAACAAACCCATAAATACATTTCATCTGTGGAAGCCGTGGCGCTGTGAAAAGCTCAACCAATCGATTGGATGGCCGCCCTGTCTGTCAGCCTTCCATCTCGTGCACGCACAAATGTATCTCGTGCCCTCACTGGGCGTGCCCTCATTGGGCGTGCCCTCATTGGGCACAGCCCAATTAATCGTTGCCATCCCTAATACACGCCACAGCTCAGACCCTGATCTGAGGTTCAGGCTACTGCCAGTTCACTGCATTGAACAGTATCTAACCTGTGCACTAAAAACTGATTCAAATGTCCTTTTAGATCAATACAAATAATTAAGTTGCGAAATTATTGTATTCAATGTTTCAAGTGCAAAATGATATAATTGCATTTATATAAGCATTTGATCAATAATTCAAAAAAGATATTAAGCTCATCGTGGCTGAATTTGAAGTGATTTCATTTCAAATACATTCGATCACGCATGGATTTATTATTCTTGTCAATTCATCTGTTTTTCACAAAATACTAGAATTGGTCTCTAAAAAGTCAAACAAAGATTAAAAACACAGAGAACTATTTTAAGAAAACTGTTCGAGTACAACAATCAAATTCTGAGAAAAACTCAAATATCGAGTAAGAAAATCTAATTCTGACAAAAAAAGTAAGTACGCATAACGCCCTAAACACCAGGTTTATCAGCAGGTAGGTTTACATGTACGAGGAATTTGACTTGGTGTCGTACCTGAAAGTGAAACAAAGATTAAAGACACAGAAAACTAGAAAACTATAATAACATTAAACAATAATTAAAAATATATATGGCAGTGTTTACATTGAAATAGAATGGAATAAAAATATGTGCAGTAATGAAAAAACAAACTGAAATCGTGTGCATTAATGTCGTGCATATTATGGTATATTTAAGAATAATAGATGATATTTGTTTTGCGCCTTTCACGGACCCACGGCCGCTTTACATGGTGAACCGACAAATAAACAAAAGGGCAAATAATAAGGTAATACAAATGAAATAGGAGTGGAAGCAGGGGGACGCTGATGGGTTAGGGGTCAAAGGCCGTGGTGACCATGACGACGGTGTGTTCAAAGGCAGTCTGGTTGAGCGCTGGACTACAGAGTTCTGCTGTGTGTGTGCAGGCTGTGTGATCGCGGAGCTCTTCACGGAGGGCGTCCCTCTCTTCGACCTCTCGCAGCTGCTGGCGTACCGGAAAGGAAACTTCCAGACGGAGCACGTCCTCCTGAAGATCGAGGACCAGAGCGTCAGAGAGCTGGTAATCATTACGGCACACACACCTGAACACACACCTGAACACACACCTGAACACACACCTGAACACACACCTGAACACACACCTGAACACACACCTGAACACACACACCTGTGGAGACAAACGAACAAATAATAATACAATCGTGAGGCAAGTCTATTTACAGAGCACCTTTCAACACAAGGCAATTCAAAGAGCTTTACAAACATGCAAGACATCAAGAGCTTTACGAAACATGTCATGACATGGCATTTAAAAGCAAAGGTAATAAAACATGAATGAAAGTCACGGAGCAGTGCGAGACACACACATCTGAAAGGTTGAGCTCTGACTCAGTTTTCCTCCCTCTCCTTCTACTTTCTCTCTTAACTCATCCTTCCAGGGCTTCGTGCTGAACGAACCGCCCTTTGGAACGTTGTTGAGGAAACCTTTCCGTTATACTGAAATGAAGATTCTTGGAATAAGACGGTCTTTTAGGGAGGTTGCTTTTGAAATGCTCCCGATTTTCTGAGGTCTCAAGGTTGGCAAGTAGCGTCCTCACAGGTCGATGGTGCAAAGGCCGCTACACACCAACCTGAGACCAGAGAACGCGGACCGAAGGCGTCCCGACTTTTACGTCCGCTACGTCGCCTGCGTCGGCTACGCCGCCCGCCTACGCCGCCCGCCTACGCCGCCCGCCTACGCCGCCCGCCTACGAACACACCGCAAAGACTTCAGTCGACGAGTGGCAATACCTGTCCTTACCAGCAGGCAGCGGTAGTGTGTATTCGTCATTCGAAAGAGGCAACAGCCAATCAGAGCGATTTCTTTGGCCGATTCAACCATGGATGGATTCAACATATTGTAGGGCGCCGCGAATGCCCGACGGCCTCCGACGGCCTCTGACGGCCTCTGACTCCCAAAATCGGGTAGGTGTGTCAGGGGCTTTAAGGCACGGACACACCACGCCGATTATCGGCGTTGGTGGGCGTCAGGCCGACGATGCGCGTCGACACGCCCTACTCAGATTGGTGTGTCCCGCACCGTCGGGTCTTTTCAGCCGAGCCGACGCCTTTTCGGCAAAAGAAATCACTCTGATTGGCTGTTCAGCTTAGCGAATCAGTGCATGAGAAGCGAAACGGAAGTGAGGGACCCAAACAAACGATTAAGAAGGCAAATGTGAGATTTCATTGAACTCCAGCTCTCGACTCAGGTTCGGGAAAGCCTGGTGAGCTTCTCGCTGTAGAGGGAACATGGAACGCACTATTTGTTGTTTGTTTATATCACACGGTCTGTTCTTCTTCTCTCGGTTATCTTCCGGTTGTTGCCTCTTGAGTGACGAATGAGAAGACAAATTAAAAAGATTAATTTACTTGAAAAAATGTCCAATGGAAGTTGCTGCGATAGAAAAGCAGAAAGCAGCCTCCCCAGTGTTCTTGTAATGCGCTCAGGCACTTCTATTGGAGGATCTGAGTGTCCTTCAGGTTGACGGTGTAACGGCCGTCCACACGGCGGCGTACGTCGAAGCTTCAACGCGTCTGCCCATTCAATTTGAATGGGCTGACGTCACGCTTTTCGGCGGAAGCGTCAGCCAATCGAATCATACGCCAGTTCAAGCTCTAGCCAATCAAACCGCGTGCTTGTGTGTCCGGGGCCCGGGAGATGCATGTGATTGGTTGTTGGTCGAGTTTCAGACACGCCCACCGGCAAGCCTCAAAGCACGCCGCCGCGTGGACGCTGCGTGACAGGAAGGCCTGTCTAGCTACTTCTATTGGAGGATCGGAGTGTCCTTCAGGTTGACGGTGTAACGGGAGGGTCTTCAGCCTTGGTTTGAAAGACCCCAGGGCGGTTGTTGTGTAACAGGAAGTGATGTTTTAGCGTTTCTCTTAGTTGTCCTTCGAGACTCTTATGATGAGCATGTGAAATAGAAATCTGTTTCTAGTTATTGACTTTGAGAAAGGGGCGGGTACTATCGGACTACTTTCTGCTCCTTTTCGCGTACGGAGTATTCGTAGAAGTTGTTTATGTTTTGTAAAGAATTCTAAACTTTAAGTTGTTCACACCACGAACGGAACATGTTGTCTCTCAGGTGTGTCAGATGGTGCAGAGGGAGCCGGAGAAGCGCCTGACAGCGGAGGAGTACCTGAAGCAGCAGCGAGGCAAGGCGTTCCCGGACATCTTCTACACCTTCCTGCAGCCCTACATGGCTCAGTTCGCCAAGGAGACCTTCCAGTCCGCCGACGAGCGAGTGCTGGTGATCCGCAAAGACCTGGACAACATCCTGCTCAACCTGCGGGGGGGTGAGGGGCCTCGTCTTCCATTGGGGAGGACATTCTTAAAGGTCCCCTATTGTACTGTTTCAGAGATATCCAGAGCCTGTCTCTGATTGGCTGACGCACCAAACAGATCATTGCAGCATTACCCATAACCCCCTCTGTTTCAGCCCTGTTTCCAAAGTGCTGATTCTCTGTCTGTGACTTTAGATGAAACTCTTACTACGTGTTGATGTAGAAGAGACATGAAGAAGAGGGGACACATGTTGATGTAGAAGAGACATGAAGAAGAGGAGACACATGTTGATGTAGAAGAGACATGAAGAAGAGGGGACACATGTTGATGTAGAAGAGACATGAAGAAGAGGGGACACATGTTGATGTAGAAGAGACATGGAGAAGAGGGGACACATGTTGATGTAGAAGAGACATGAAGAAGAGGGGACACATGTTGATGTAGAAGAGACATGAAGACAGGGGACACATGTTGATGTAGAAGAGACATGAAGAAGAGGGGACACATGTTGATGTAGAAGAGACACGGAGAAGAGGGGACACATGTTGATGTAGAAGAGACATGGAGAAGAGGGGACACATGTTGATGTAGAAGAGACATGAAGAAGAGGGGACACATGTTGATGTAGAAGAGACATGGAGAAGAGGGGACACATGTTGATGTAGAAGAGACATGAAGAAGAGGGGACACATGTTGATGTAGAAGAGACATGAAGAAGAGGAGACACATGTTGATGTAGAAGAGACATGAAGAAGAGGGGACACATGTTGATGTAGAAGAGACACGGAGAAGAGGGGACACGTGTTGATGTAGAAGAGACATGAAGAAGAGGGGACACATGTTGATGTAGAAGAGACATGAAGAAGAGGGGACACATGTTGATGTAGAAGAGACATGGAGAAGAGGGGACACATGTTGATGTAGAAGAGACATGAAGAAGAGGGGACACATGTTGATGTAGAAGAGACATGAAGACAGGGGACACATGTTGATGTAGAAGAGACATGAAGAAGAGGGGACACATGTTGATGTAGAAGAGACACGAAGACGAGGGGACACATGTTGATGTAGAAGAGACATGGAGAAGAGGGGACACATGTTGATGTAGAAGAGACATGAAGAAGAGGGGACACATGTTGATGTAGAAGAGACATGAAGAAGAGGGGACACGTGTTGATGTAGAAGAGACATGAAGAAGTGGATTGTGCTGCAATGATCTGTTTGGTGTTGGGAGCCAAACACTTCAGAGACATGTCCTGTAGATATCTGAGACCTAGAACATATTGCAGAAATATAATAGGGGAACTTTTAAAGAGGGTTTCATCTTCAAATCCTATTCTATCTATAACGTTTGACCTCCTTGAATGTGTCTCCTCGAACAGGAACCTCCTCTTCCTCTCCCCTTGAGAGTCCCCGGGAGGAGCAGGGCCCCCGGGAGGAGCAGGGCCCCCGGGAGGAGCAGGGCCCCCGGGAGGAGCTGGGCCCCCGGGAGGAGCTGGGCCCCCGGGAGAAGCAGAGCCCCCGGGAGGAGCAGGGCCTCATGGTGCTGGTGTCCGTCATCACCTCCTGCCTGCAGACGCTGCACTCCTGCGACTCCAAGCTGGCGTCTCTGGAGCTCGTGCTGCACCTGGCGCCGCGGCTCAGCGTGGGCGTGCTGCTGGACCGCATCACGCCCTACCTGCTGCACTTCTGCAACGACCCCGTGCCCCGCGTGCGCGCCCAGGCCGTGCGCACGCTCGCCAAAGTGCTGGCGCTGGTGAAGGAGGTGCCGAGGAACGACGTGAACATCTACCCAGAATACATCCTGCCCGGCATCGCTCACCTGGCACAGGACGACGCCACCATCGTCAGGCTGGCCTACGCAGGTCAGTGGGTCCCTGGGATCAGATCAGAAGCACCGGGCTGAGGGGGGAGGAGCTAGGACTAGAGACAACAACCCAACATGGGAACGCCTCAAAGAAGCTGAAAACATACACGTGGAGATACACACATATAAAGCAGGATATTATGTATACTTAATTGTGCCGGGAATGGATTTTTAAACACACACACACACACTCACACACGCACGCACACACACGCATACTCACACGCGCACACACTCACACACACGCACGCACGCGCACACACGCACACACACACACGCACGCATACTCACACGCACACGCACGCACACACGCATACTCACACGCACACTCACACACACGCACACACTCACACACACACACACACGCACATACTCACACACACACGCACACTC
>CM070430.1:6347353-6397353 GCA_036324595.1 Champsocephalus gunnari
CTGGGTCAGCTTTCTGTCCCCAGAGACAGATCTCTCAGGTCTTCAGGGACTGGTCAGCTTCCTGTCCCCAGAGTCAGATCTCTCAGGTCTTCAGGGACTGGTCAGCTTCCTGTCCCCAGAGACAGATCTCTCAGGTCTTCAGGGACTGGTCAGCTTCCTGTCCCCAGAGACAGATCTCTCAGGTCTTCAGGGACTGGTCAGCTTCCTGTCCCCAGAGACAGATCTCTCAGGTCTTCAGGGACTGGTCAGCTTCCTGTCCCCAGAGTCAGATCTCTCAGGTCTTCAGGGACTGGTCAGCTTCCTGTCCCCAGAGACAGATCTCTCAGGTCTTCAGGGACTGGTCAGCTTCCTGTCCCCAGAGACAGATCTCTCAGGTCTTCAGGGACTGGTCAGCTTCCTGTCCCCAGAGACAGATCTCTCAGGTCTTCAGGGACTGGTCAGCTTTCTGTCCCCAGAGACAGATCTCTCAGGTCTTCAGGGACTGGTCAGCTTCTGTCCCCAGAGACAGATCTCTCAGGTCTTCAGGGACTGGTCAGCTTCCTGTCCCCAGAGACAGATCTCTCAGGTCTTCAGGGACTGGTCAGCTTCTGTCCCCAGAGTCAGAACTAAACGTGGAGAAGCAGCGTTCAGTTATTATGCTCCAAACATCTGGAACAAACTCCCAAAAACCTGCAGGTCCGCTGCAACTCTGACTACTTTCAAATCCAGCAAGAAGACTTTTCTCTTTGTCGCTGCTTTTAATTGAACTATTCACATCTTAGACTGCGCTGTAACTTTTATCCATGTATTTATCCTTTTAATGTTTATTTTATTATCTTTTCTTTTTAATGACTGATTTTAAATGCCATTTTCTTAATGTCTTTCGTTTTTTGTAAAGCACTTTGAATTGCCTTGTGTTGAAAAGTGCTATATAAATAAACTTGCCTTGCCTTTAAAAGGAGCTTGAGTGTTCTAAAGGAGCTTGAATCCCCTCAGATCGATAAGGAGCTGGTGCTGCTGAGCGTGCTGAAGGAGCCGGTCAGTCGCTCCATCTTCGACTACGCCCTGCGATCCAAAGACATCGCCAGCCTCTTCCGCCACCTGCTGCTGAGACAGAAGAAACGAGCCGGATCCATCCCAGAATGCCCGGCGGCAGAGGACCCCGCCATCGCTCAGATGCTGAAGAAGCTGCTCTCACAGGTGGGTCCGTAGAACACGTAACCCAGTTTAGATCCAATCAAACCAACTTTATTTGTATCGCCCAGTTTCACAAATCACGTTTGTCTCGGTGGCTTTACGGAAGAACAGCATGGCTTCTGAGGGAGTTCCAGCAACACGAGAAGACGAGATGAATACAATACAAATAGAAATAAAATAACATGCAACAATACAGATACTTAAGACTTCCAAATGAATTGGCATCAAATCAAATCAAACGAATGCCAGCTGTAACTGAAGGCTTTGTTAAAAATGTAGGTCTTCAACGCACTCTGAAACGTTCGTACGTTCTGATTGAAACAGGAAGTTGGTTCCAGAGAAAGGGAACGCTCTGACTCCTGATCTAAGTTTAGCAAATGGCTAAACAACGGCTTGGCTGAATTGGATGGTTCTGGAGGTTATTGAGGACGCTGAATCCATTTCTGACATTTTCAGGATCAACAATTGCAGTTGAAACCAGGAAGCGGCCATGTCTGCTCTCTGTGGACTGACTTCTGGTCGATTCTAAAGCTTTAAAGGACTCCAACCCGCCATGTTTGACCTCCAGAACCTCCAAAACGTTCAGTACTCGGACTCAAATACCGGCTACCCATTGGTTGAGGGGAGGATGTGGCTCAGCGCGTAAATCATTGGATCCAGGGGGCACTGGTTCAAATCCCAAGACACTTAATTAACATTCACTCAGCTCCGCATAACTGTGATCTAACTCGAACCACAGGGGGTCTCATCCAGCTGTTTAACACACACACACACACACGCGCACACACACACACACACACACGCTCTGAACTTTGATGTGTTGTGTCTCGACCTGAAGTGACTCATTACGGTCTGATTAAAGACGTGTGTGTGTGTGTGTGTGTGTGTGTGTGTGTGTGTGTGTGTGTGTGTGTGTGTGTGTGTGTGTGTGTGTGTGTGTGTGTGTGTGTGTGTGTGTGTGTGGTGTGTGTGTGTGTGTGTGTGTGTGTGTGTGTGTGTGTGTGTGTGTGTGTGTGGTGTGTGTGTGTGTGTGGTGTGTGTGTGTGTGTGTGTGTGTGTGTGTGTGTGTGTGTGTGTGTGTGTGTGTGGTGTGTGTGTGTGTGTGTGTGTGTGTGTGTGGTGTGTGTGTGTGTGTGTGTGTGTGTGTGTGTGTGTGTGTGTCTTCCGCCCCGTGTTCGACATCAGGAACCCGCTTTGAAAACTGAATCCAACGTCACCGTCGGTTTGATGGATGTCGTAAAAGCTCCATCTGGAAAATACATTCAGCGTCAGGGAAAAGTTCTGAGGGAAAACCACAAGCATGCTTCACACATGTGCTCTCTTCACACATGTGCTCTCTTCACACATGTGCTCTCTTCACGCAGTCGCTCCGTTTCACTTGGATACAATATGCATATTAATATCGGTTAAAGTCAAATGTAAATACAAATATTTGAATAAATAAAAGGAGTTGAAGGAAATGGTCTATTAAAATAAAAAACTAAATTAAAAATATAATGTATATTAATTATTAATATAAAAAGTAAAATATCCAATAAAAGGTTAAAAAAAATTATATATATTATTAATATAAACATAATAAAATAATGTGCACATAAATAACTAAACGGCAAGATGCAGACGGGATGTTTATGGAGGCCCGGCCGCAGCCTGGACTCACAGGTGTTATTGCCAACAGCTGCATCGTTATTATTTTATTCACAATTAGAATCCTGCAATAATCCCTCGTGCAATTCACGCTTTATTGCACTTTTCTATCTGTAAACGGTACCGGCTGCTTCTATGTTTGTAAACCGTTTGTTTTTTACATAACGCGTGCTTTCTATATTTTACATGAGTCTCTACGGTCGTTGTGATATCTTGTTTTAACAGTTACCACATTTGTTTGTTTACCTCGTGTGAATCTGTGCTGTTGCCATGGGGATAAGTGAAGGTGCTTCTTGTCTCAAATGTCCCCGTTGAGACAAAGTGGTCCTGATCACATCTCGTCCTCCGGCCCCTCTGATTTATAAGACATAAGACTAGGGATGGGCCCGGGGGCGGAGTTATTAAAGACCGTGCTGCCGTCAAGCTCCAACGTTATCGGCCTTTTTATCGGTACTGGAGACATTTAAAAAATATATGTCGTGTATTATTGCAAACAAACATTATATCGCAGTCTTAGTTTCGCCAACTCCGTTTCCGTGTCTTTTTGACAACAACATGCTTCTATGATGTATTTTCGATCTTTCCAATCGAGACGAGATCTCTCTCCCGTCTGTGTGCGAGGGGGCGCGGCGGTTTCACACACACACTCTGCTACATGCAACACAGCACACACACACACGCGGCGGAGAGAACGCGCTCCGAGGTGGTTACACTTTACCCGTCTCGATGCTCGTTACCTAAAGAGCAATAAGCGTTCAGCATGTGAGGGCGGCAACACGAGCAGTTTGTCTAAACATGTATCAAAGTGCTCCACGTTCAGACGGAGGAATGCTCCGGCTGTCTCTCTAGCAGCTCTGCAGCCCCGTCCACGAGCAACGTTTCCACGTCAGGCGTTATGTCCTTAATCTTCCTCCAGAACAGCCGTTGGCAGCCCACCTGTCTGCCCCACCGGGTTGCTCTGTGTGCTTTTGCAGTAAATACTTATTTTTTGTTTGTTTACTAAACATATTGTAAATAATGTGAACTTACAGAACTGTAAAAGTTCTGTAAGTTCACATTATTTACAATATTTGTTTAGCTAATTTACCTTTTTCTCAAAAGAACCGATAAGAGTACCGTTTAAGGACCGGATCGATACAAGTAGTAGTACCGTTAAAACCCTAACGTGCCCACGCCGACATAAGACACGAGGGGGAACTCCTGCTCTTGGGGAAAGGCAGGCGTTCATAGCAGCGACAGGTTCAGAGTGAAACGCAGGGTCCACAGAGATCAAGCACGATGTTACAGCGAAGACAAAGGGACTATTGTTTAGTTGATGTGGTTATCGTGTCGTGGACAGTCCCCATTGATCACCTGTCACATGGGGCAGCTTGAGCCAACATGGCTGGTTTCCAGCTGTTGTCCAGGTGATAAAAGAAACGTTTACAATCACAATGCATCAGGATATCACCGTAAAGACGTTAGATATATTTACATAAAGATTCCAATTACTGTATATATACAGTAATTGTAAATATGTAAATAAATTGTATATATATATACACTATTATATTCTGTTTCTATTATATTCCATTTTGTTTGTATTTACTGCACTATTGTCTGTGTTATTGTGTTGCTCTGTTGGAGGAGGAGCCTAAGATTGTCATTGATATGTAACTACACTGTAGCTGTGCACACACGACAATACAAGCCTTTGAACTTGAATAAAAGTGCAGGTTTGTTCAAGATTCAAGGGTTTTATTTTCATGTGTGCACAGCTACAGTTATGACTAACGTCCCAGGCTCCTCCCACAGAGCAACGCAATAACACAGATACAATAGTGCAAGTAATACAATCAATCAAATAGAAGTAGTGCCATAAGAGTGTATATCCACAACGTGTAAGGGTTGTTTGTGTTTTGGGTTAGGGGATGACGGAGCCGGAGGAAGACAAGCTGCTGGCGCTCAAAGACTTCATGTTGAAGTCCAACAAGGCCAAAGCCAACATGGGGGACCCCGGCCCGGCGGGGGAGGGGCTCAGCGGGGTCATCGACCTGCTGACCCTGGGGATCACCGGCCGGCAGGTGGACCTGGTGAAGCCCAGAGCCGAGCCCGACGACAAGAGAGGTGACAGAAACATGACGGAGCAGTAATTCATTATTTGTGGGAATTACCCTAAAAGTATCAAAAAACCAAATGAAAATACATACATTACAAATATAATAAATAATATTAAAGTAAAGAAACACATATAAAGAAAGTTGATGAAAACCTTTTTTTATTAAAAACATTTTATATAAATAAATAAAGTAATTAATAAATACAAATATTAACAAAATATACTATCGATAATACACAATGATAAATCAAAGAAATGTATATACAAGAAAACTATCAAACCCACATTGTATTTGTTTGAAGACGTACGTTCAACATGTACTTAATTTGTGTTTCTTCCAAACAATTAAAATAATAAATACATAAAAAAAACTATTTAATATGTAAAGACTTTAACTTCATTGCTAATTTAACTCCAATGAGATTCCAAACATGATCTGTAATAGAGTATTTTGATATTCACGATGGTTCTTAAGATGAAGATCATTCGCTCAGAGCTGAGTGAAGTCTCTTCCTGAATGATCCATGATCAACGGGAACATCTGGACGATGTGATATCTTCTCTCTCTCCGCACACAGACCCACACAGTCTGAAGGCTAATGGCGTTACATCTGGCTGCAACGTGTGCTCTCAACATGCCTGAGACTTTATAGACTTGGTTAGTTCATGATGGCGGGGAGACGTCCGACCAGCTGCTTTAATGAACCTGTTGTTGTTGTTGTCCTGCTGCAGCGAGGAAGCACACCAAGCAGGACTCCACCATGAACGAGGAGTGGAAAGAGCATGTTCGGGTCGCAGGAGCCCGCCTCCACCCAGCCGCCCACGGTAACATCACATCACATACTTTCATACAGATTCGTATATTTGTTGGAAACGTTACTTCGCTCTCTCTCTCTGTACACGCAAACTGAAAGATTGACTTTAAAGTTGACTTCCTTCAAGATACAAAGTCTTCATCAGATGCTCATGAGCTTCAGTGTACAGGACATTCTTCTGACCTGAGCTCCTCCCACAATGCAACATATAATAAAATACACAATAGTGCAACAAGTCTATATACTTGGTAGCAACGCTGCCAGTCCCGGTCCAGTCACCTGGTTCAACCTACTATGTCTTCTTTGTTGAGGACAACTTGAGTGCAGGAGCAAGATGTGTTTATGTTCAAGCTCAAGCCGGGGACGAGGGATTATTAACATTTTGAGATTTTGAGAAAAAGTCAGGATTTTGGATGAGAAAAAAGCCAGATTTTTCAGATTTGTTTGAAAAAGTCATATATTTTTTTTTAAAGTCAGAATTTGGATATCTGGAGAAAAAGTCATATTTTTCAGAAAAAGTCATAATTTTCAGAAAGTCATATTTTTTTGAGAAAGTAAATTTTTTCAGATATTTTTTGACAAAGTCAGAATTTGTTGGGATTTTGAGAAAAAGTCAGGATTTTTAGAGAAATTTGAGAAAAAGTCAGGATTTTTTAGAGAAATTGGAGAAAAAGTCAGGATTTTTAGAGAAATTTGAGAAAAAGTCAGGATTTTTTGAGAAATTGGAGAAAAAGTCAGGATATTTAGAGAAATTTGAGAAAAAGTCAGGATTTTTTGTGAAATTTGAGAAAAAGTCAGGATTTTTTGAGAAATTTGAGAAAAAGTCAGGATTTTTAGAGAAATTTGAGAAAAAGTCAGGATTTTTAGAGAAATTGGAGAAAAAGTCAGGATTTTTAGATTTTGAGAAAAAATCAGATTTTTCAGATTTGTTTGAAAAAGTCATATTTTTTTTTAAAGTCGGAATTTGGATATCTGGAGAAAAAGTCATATTTTTCAGAAAAAGTCATAATTTTCAGAAAGTCATATTTTTTTGAGAAAGTAAATTTTTTCAGATATTTTTTGACAAAGTCAGAATTTGTTGGGATTTTGAGGATTTTTAGAGAAATTTGAGAAAAAGTCAGGATTTTTAGAGAAATTGGAGAAAAAGTCAGGACTTCTAGAGAAATTTGAGAACAAGTCAGGATTTCTAGTGAATGACTCTGCTCAGGAACTAGCTGATGCTCTGTGTGTGATGACTGCTTCCATTCTGGCATCTTGTGATGTGGAACACAACCTTTCTCATTGAAAACGCGTCGCAGCATAAAGCCAAGCTTAGCCTCTCGGCGACTCACATTTTTGTGTGTGTGTGTGTGTGTGTGTGTGTGTGTGTGAGAGCAGGCAGAGGGTCAGGTGAAGAAGAGCTCGGCTCCGCCCCCCGCTCTGGCGGCAGTTCAGAGCGGGCCGGCCTATCAGAGACGGCTGAACACCTGCAGGGTGGAGCTGCAGCAGCTGGTTCAGCAGAGGAGAGAGCAGAGCAGCGCTGAGAGGAAGCACAAGCACATGATGGAGAGCGCAGAGTGGGAGAGCAGACCCCCCCCTCCAGGTACACACACACACATACACACACACACACACACACACACACACACACACTGTACCTGTGAGTGATGCCTGTGTGTCTACCTATGTGTGTGTGTTACCTGTGTGTGTGTTTACCTATGTGTCTACCTATGTGTGTGTGTTACCTGTGTGTGTGTTTACCTGTGTGTGTTACCTGTGTGTTTCAGGGTGGCACCCTAAGGGGCTGCTGGTGGCTCACCTTCACGAACACAAAGCGGCCGTGAACAGGATCAGAGTTTCCGACGAACACTCGATCTTCGCCACGGCCTCCAACGACGGCACCGTCAAAGTGTGGGACAGCCAGAAGATGGAGGGCAAGACCACCACCACCAGGTGAGGCTGGGACACACACACACACACACACACACACACACACACGCTCACTCACACACACACACACACTCACACACACACACACACACACACACACACACACAATATCAACCGTGTGCAGGTACCTTTCAAAGTGCTGCTTTGTCTGAGCTACCAGAGTGGGACATTTTCTCAGCTGTTGTGTTCTCCTGCAGGTCGGTGCTGACGTACTCTCGTATCGGCGGTCACGTGAAGACGTTGACTTTCTGCCAGGGCTCTCATTACCTGGCCGTGGCCTCGGATAACGGATCCATCCAGCTGCTGGCAGTCGAGGCCAACAAACCCCCCAAATCCCCCAAAGTGCAGCCCTTCCAGACCAGGTACCTGAGCGATACATCACAGTCCAGCTGAGCTTTTAGCCTCAGCTTACAATATGTTCAATAAACCATGAAGATGCTAAGATCAGAACGTTAAGTTCAAACTTCAAAGACAACATTTTTAAAGTGATTCTTAATCAATTGAGAGCTGTGGATGAGTCATAAAACCAGAAATGACTCAGCATTTTATCACTTCCTGTCCACTGGTCTGTCGGTCAAAAGTACTTCACTAAATACCCCACTGGAGGATTTAAAAACGGAGGTTGCTAACAAGTGTCTAATTGAGACAACGAAACGTCATCAAGCCCGACATTAGCTTCCTTTAGCTTAGCGGTGGTGACGTGAAGTCATGTGACCGTGCTGTAGTTCCTTTATAGCCCAACATTAGCCACCTTTAGCTTAGCGGTGGTGACGTGAAGTCATGTGACCGTGCTGTAGTTCCTTTATAGCCCAACATTAGCCACCTTTAGCTTAGCGGTGGTGACGTGAAGTCATGTGACCGTGCTGTAGTTCCTTTATAGCCCAACATTAGCCACCTTTAGCTTAGCGGTGGTGACGTGAAGTCATGTGACCGTGCTGTAGTTCCTTTATAGCCCAACATTAGCCTCCTTTAGATTAGCGGTGGTGACGTGAAGTCATGTGACCGTGCTGTAGTTCCTTTATAGCCCAACATTAGCCTCCTTTAGCTTAGCGGTGGTGACGTGAAGTCATGTGACCGTGCTGTAGTTCCTTTATAGCCCAACATTAGCCTCCTTTAGCTTAGCGGTGGTGACGTGAAGTCATGTGACCGTGCTGTAGTTCCTTTATAGCCCAACATTAGCTTCTTACCCCAAACAGCCTAAAGTGGTGTTAATATGTGGAGATTATCCTGCTGAACTAAACGTGTAAATATCAAAAACATTACTATTATTTTCTGCAATAATCCAAAATCACATGGAGAAATCCCATTGGACCAGGGAGATGCTGCCTTCAGGGCAGGTGCAAAAATACCATTGTCAGGATCCACCAAATTAGAATCGAGTTTTTAACGAAGCAGTGTAATAAAGTATATATATATATATATATATATATATATATGTCCTCTGGATGTTACTCACTGTGTGTGTGTGTGTGTGTGTGTGTGTGTGTGTTTATCTGTGTGTGTGTGTGTGTGTGTTTATCTGTGTGTTACCTGTGTGTGTGTGGTGTGTGTGTGTGTGTGTCAGGGCTCTGGACCTGCAGGAGGACGGCTGTGCGGTGGACATCCATCACTTTAACTCCGGCGCTCAGTCGGTGTTAGCCTACGCGACGGTTAACGGCTCCCTGGTGGGCTGGGACCTCCGCTCCAACTCCAACGCCTGGACGCTGCGCCACGACCTCCGCCTCGGACTCATCACCTCCTTCACCGTCGACATGCACCAATGCTGGCTCTGCCTCGGTGTGTGTGTGTGTGTGTGTGTGCGCAGATATAATTCATTTATCCAAAAGAGTCCTCCCCAGGTTGATTGTCAGAGTAGGAGGTAAACCTAGAGGAGCATTGAGACTGTGTGTGTGGTGTGTGTGTGTGTGTGTGTGTGTGTGTGTGTGTGTGTGTGTGTGTGTGTGTGTGTGTGGTGTGTGTGTGTGGTGTGTGTGGTGTGTGTGTGTGTGTGTGTGGTGTGGTGTGGGTGTGTGGGTGTGTGTGTGTGTGTGTGTGTGTGTGGTGTGTGTGTGTGTGCGTGTGTGCGTGTGTGTGTGTGTGCGTGTGTGTGTGTGGCCTGTATTCCTATATCTGTAACGACCTATTTCAGCTTCAGACCGGGGCAGGCTGATATGCATTAGGGACTGTTAATCAAAATGTAATCGAATTCGCGATATGGACTAATGCAAAATTCAAATATGCGTTCCCATCATAGACCGTATAGGGGCAGGACCTATCGGAGTACTTCCTGTAGTTAATCTCCCCACTTCCTGTTTCTTCCACAGGTACGAGCAGCGGCACCATGGCATGCTGGGATATGCGGTTCCAGCTGCCCATCTCTAACCACACCCACCCCGCCCGAGCACGAATCAGACGGCTGCTGATGCATCCTCTCTACCAGTCCTGGGTCATCGCAGGTGATCCGTCTGGATGTTTAGAACAATCGAGATGAAGTGTAAATCACTTTGTAAATAACGGTGTGTGTGTGTGTGTGTGTGTGTGTGTGTGTGTGTGTGTGTGTGTGTGTGTGTGTGTGTGTGTGTGTGTGTGTGTGTGTGTGTGTGTGTGTGTGTGTGTGTGTGTGTGTGTGGTGTGTGTGTGTGTGTGTGTGTGTGTGTGTGTGTGTGTGTGTGTGTGTGTGTGTGTGTGTGTGTGTGTGTGTGTGTGTGTGTGTGTGTGTGTGTGTGTGTGTGTGTGGTGTGTGTGTGTGTGTGTGTGTGTGTGTGTGTGTGTGTGTGTGTGTGTGTGTGGTGTGTGTGTGTGTGTGTGTGTGTGTGTGTGTGTGTGTGTGTGTGTGTGTGTGTGTGTGTGTGTGTGTGTGTGTGTGTGTGTGTGTGTGTGTGTGTGTGTGTGTGTGTGTGGTGTGTGTGTGTGTGTGTGTGTGTGTGTGTGTGTGTGTGTGTGTGTGTGTGTGTGTGTGTGTGTGTGTGTAGCTGTGCAGGGGAACAATGAAGTGTCGATGTGGGACATGGAGACGGGGGATCGGAAGTTCACCCTGTGGGCGAGCTCTGCTCCTCCACTGTCTGAGATGCAGGTAGGCGTGTGTGTGTGTGTGTGTGTGTTATTTGACTAAATGGATGTCAGTAGGTAAGAGAGTCCTCCTCAGGTTATCGATGGACACTTTCTAAGACATCAGCAGCTGCACACAGAGGAGCGTTTGGCTGCTAACGACATTTAGCTCAGGAGTAATAATAAATAATGTAAATAACAATAAAGATTAAATAATAATAACAATAAGGAAAATTGTATAGATAAATAATTAACAAAAATGTGTATTTAATGTATTCACAGTGTGTGTGTGTGTGTGTGTGTGTGTGTGTGTGTGTGTGTGTGTGTGTGTGTGTGTGTGTGTGTGTGTGTGTGTGTGTGGCAGCCCTCTCCTCACAGTGTGCATGGGATCTACTGCAGCCCTGCTGATGGAAACCCTCTGCTGCTGACAGCTGGATCTGACATGAGGATCAGGTACAACAACAACAACAACACAACAACACAACAACAACAAGGCTTTCACGCAACATACACTCTTTAAATCAAACAAACGCTGAAACTAAATGTCCCCAACAATGTTTTATAAAAACCAGTGAGGTCGACTAAAGCCCAGTAAACTCTCTCTACGTGTATCTGGTCTAAAATGTCATTTCAGATATAATGACAAACACTTTATAGCCCAACGTTAGCCTCCTTTAGCTTAGCGGTGGTGACGTGAAGTCATGTGACCGTGCTGTAGTTCCTTTATAGCCCAACATTAGCCTCCTTTAGCTTAGCGGTGGTGACGTGAAGTCATGTGACCGTGCTGTAGTTCCTTTATAGCCCAACATTAGCCACCTTTAGCTTAGCGGTGGTGACGTGAAGTCATGTGACCGTGCTGTAGTTCCTTTATAGCCCAACATTAGCCACCTTTAGCTTAGCGGTGGTGACGTGAAGTCATGTGACCGTGCTGTAGTTCCTTTATAGCCCAACATTAGCCCCTTTAGCTTAGCGGTGGTGACGTGAAGTCATGTGACCGTGCTGTAGTTCCTTTATAGCCCAACATTAGCCTCCTTTAGCTTAGCGGTGGTGACGTGAAGTCATGTGACCGTGCTGTAGTTCCTTTATAGCCCAACATTAGCCACCTTTAGCTTAGCGGTGGTGACGTGAAGTCATGTGACCGTGCTGTAGTTCCTTTATAGCCCAACATTAGCCTCCTTTAGCTTAGCGGTGGTGACGTGAAGTCATGTGACCGTGCTGTAGTTCCTTTATAGCCCAACATTAGCCACCTTTAGCTTAGCGGTGGTGACGTGAAGTCATGTGACCGTGCTGTAGTTCCTTTATAGCCCAACATTAGCCTCCTTTAGCTTAGCGGTGGTGACGTGAAGTCATGTGACCGTGCTGTAGTTCCTTTATAGCCCAACATTAGCCTCCTTTAGCTTAGCGGTGGTGACGTGAAGTCATGTGACCGTGCTGTAGTTCCTTTATAGCCCAACATTAGCCTCCTTTAGCTTAGCGGTGGTGACGTGAAGTCATGTGACCGTGCTGTAGTTCCTTTATAGCCCAACATTAGCCACCTTTAGCTTAGCGGTGGTGACGTGAAGTCATGTGACCGTGCTGTAGTTCCTTTATAGCCCAACATTAGCCACCTTTAGCTTAGCGGTGGTGACGTGAAGTCATGTGACCGTGCTGTAGTTCCTTTATAGCCCAACATTAGCCTCCTTTAGCTTAGCGGTGGTGACGTGAAGTCATGTGACCGTGCTGTAGTTCCTTTATAGCCCAACATTAGCCACCTTTAGCTTAGCGGTGGTGACGTGAAGTCATGTGACCGTGCTGTAGTTCCTTTATAGCCCAACATTAGCCTCCTTTAGCTTAGCGGTGGTGACGTGAAGTCATGT
The DNA here is from genome assembly GCA_036324595.1 of Champsocephalus gunnari. Taxonomy (NCBI): domain Eukaryota; kingdom Metazoa; phylum Chordata; class Actinopteri; order Perciformes; family Channichthyidae; genus Champsocephalus; species Champsocephalus gunnari. The sequence continues at coordinate 6,359,902 of CM070430.1, forward strand.
GACCGTGCTGTAGTTCCTTTATAGCCCAACATTAGCCACCTTTAGCTTAGCGGTGGTGACGTGAAGTCATGTGACCGTGCTGTAGTTCCTTTATAGCCCAACATTAGCCTCCTTTAGCTTAGCGGTGGTGACGTGAAGTCATGTGACCGTGCTGTAGTTCCTTTATAGCCCAACATTAGCCACCTTTAGCTTAGCGGTGGTGACGTGAAGTCATGTGACCGTGCTGTAGTTCCTTTATAGCCCAACATTAGCCACCTTTAGCTTAGCGGTGGTGACGTGAAGTCATGTGACCGTGCTGTAGTTCCTTTATAGCCCAACATTAGCCACCTTTAGCTTAGCGGTGGTGACGTGAAGTCATGTGACCGTGCTGTAGTTCCTTTATAGCCCAACATTAGCCACCTTTAGCTTAGCGGTGGTGACGTGAAGTCATGTGACCGTGCTGTAGTTCCTTTATAGCCCAACATTAGCCACCTTTAGCTTAGCGGTGGTGACGTGAAGTCATGTGACCGTGCTGTAGTTCCTTTATAGCCCAACATTAGCCCCTTTAGCTTAGCGGTGGTGACGTGAAGTCATGTGACCGTGCTGTAGTTCCTTTATAGCCCAACATTAGCCACCTTTAGCTTAGCGGTGGTGACGTGAAGTCATGTGACCGTGCTGTAGTTCCTTTATAGCCCAACATTAGCCACCTTTAGCTTAGCGGTGGTGACGTGAAGTCATGTGACCGTGCTGTAGTTCCTTTATAGCCCAACATTAGCCACCTTTAGCTTAGCGGTGGTGACGTGAAGTCATGTGACCGTGCTGTAGTTCCTTTATAGCCCAACATTAGCCACCTTTAGCTTAGCGGTGGTGACGTGAAGTCATGTGACCGTGCTGTAGTTCCTTTATAGCCCAACATTAGCCACCTTTAGCTTAGCGGTGGTGACGTGAAGTCATGTGACCGTGCTGTAGTTCCTTTATAGCCCAACATTAGCCACCTTTAGCTTAGCGGTGGTGACGTGAAGTCATGTGACCGTGCTGTAGTTCCTTTATAGCCCAACATTAGCCACCTTTAGCTTAGCGGTGGTGACGTGAAGTCATGTGACCGTGCTGTAGTTCCTTTATAGCCCAACATTAGCCACCTTTAGCTTAGCGGTGGTGACGTGAAGTCATGTGACCGTGCTGTAGTTCCTTTATAGCCCAACATTAGCCTCCTTTAGCTTAGCGGTGGTGACGTGAAGTCATGTGACCGTGCTGTAGTTCCTTTATAGCCCAACATTAGCCACCTTTAGCTTAGCGGTGGTGACGTGAAGTCATGTGACCGTGCTGTAGTTCCTTTATAGCCCAACATTAGCCACCTTTAGCTTAGCGGTGGTGACGTGAAGTCATGTGACCGTGCTGTAGTTCCTTTATAGCCCAACATTAGCCACCTTTAGCTTAGCGGTGGTGACGTGAAGTCATGTGACCGTGCTGTAGTTCCTTTATAGCCCAACATTAGCCACCTTTAGCTTAGCGGTGGTGACGTGAAGTCATGTGACCGTGCTGTAGTTCCTTTATAGCCCAACATTAGCCACCTTTAGCTTAGCGGTGGTGACGTGAAGTCATGTGACCGTGCTGTAGTTCCTTTATAGCCCAACATTAGCCACCTTTAGCTTAGCGGTGGTGACGTGAAGTCATGTGACCGTGCTGTAGTTCCTTTATAGCCCAACATTAGCCACCTTTAGCTTAGCGGTGGTGACGTGAAGTCATGTGACCGTGCTGTAGTTCCTTTATAGCCCAACATTAGCCACCTTTAGCTTAGCGGTGGTGACGTGAAGTCATGTGACCGTGCTGTAGTTCCTTTATAGCCCAACATTAGCCACCTTTAGCTTAGCGGTGGTGACGTGAAGTCATGTGACCGTGCTGTAGTTCCTTTATAGCCCAACATTAGCCACCTTTAGCTTAGCGGTGGTGACGTGAAGTCATGTGACCGTGCTGTAGTTCCTTTATAGCCCAACATTAGCCACCTTTAGCTTAGCGGTGGTGACGTGAAGTCATGTGACCGTGCTGTAGTTCCTTTATAGCCCAACATTAGCCTCCTTTAGCTTAGCGGTGGTGACGTGAAGTCATGTGACCGTGCTGTAGTTCCTTTATAGCCCAACATTAGCCACCTTTAGCTTAGCGGTGGTGACGTGAAGTCATGTGACCGTGCTGTAGTTCCTTTATAGCCCAACATTAGCCACCTTTAGCTTAGCGGTGGTGACGTGAAGTCATGTGACCGTGCTGTAGTTCCTTTATAGCCCAACATTAGCCACCTTTAGCTTAGCGGTGGTGACGTGAAGTCATGTGACCGTGCTGTAGTTCCTTTATAGCCCAACATTAGCCACCTTTAGCTTAGCGGTGGTGACGTGAAGTCATGTGACCGTGCTGTAGTTCCTTTATAGCCCAACATTAGCCACCTTTAGCTTAGCGGTGGTGACGTGAAGTCATGTGACCGTGCTGTAGTTCCTTTATAGCCCAACATTAGCCACCTTTAGCTTAGCGGTGGTGACGTGAAGTCATGTGACCGTGCTGTAGTTCCTTTATAGCCCAACATTAGCCTCCTTTAGCTTAGCGGTGGTGACGTGAAGTCATGTGACCGTGCTGTAGTTCCTTTATAGCCCAACATTAGCCACCTTTAGCTTAGCGGTGGTGACGTGAAGTCATGTGACCGTGCTGTAGTTCCTTTATAGCCCAACATTAGCCACCTTTAGCTTAGCGGTGGTGACGTGAAGTCATGTGACCGTGCTGTAGTTCCTTTATAGCCCAACATTAGCCACCTTTAGCTTAGCGGTGGTGACGTGAAGTCATGTGACCGTGCTGTAGTTCCTTTATAGCCCAACATTAGCCACCTTTAGCTTAGCGGTGGTGACGTGAAGTCATGTGACCGTGCTGTAGTTCCTTTATAGCCCAACATTAGCCACCTTTAGCTTAGCGGTGGTGACGTGAAGTCATGTGACCGTGCTGTAGTTCCTTTATAGCCCAACATTAGCCACCTTTAGCTTAGCGGTGGTGACGTGAAGTCATGTGACCGTGCTGTAGTTCCTTTATAGCCCAACATTAGCCTCCTTTAGCTTAGCGGTGGTGACGTGAAGTCATGTGACCGTGCTGTAGTTCCTTTATAGCCCAACATTAGCCACCTTTAGCTTAGCGGTGGTGACGTGAAGTCATGTGACCGTGCTGTAGTTCCTTTATAGCCCAACATTAGCCACCTTTAGCTTAGCGGTGGTGACGTGAAGTCATGTGACCGTGCTGTAGTTCCTTTATAGCCCAACATTAGCCCCTTTAGCTTAGCGGTGGTGACGTGAAGTCATGTGACCGTGCTGTAGTTCCTTTATAGCCCAACATTAGCCACCTTTAGCTTAGCGGTGGTGACGTGAAGTCATGTGACCGTGCTGTAGTTCCTTTATAGCCCAACATTAGCCTCCTTTAGCTTAGCGGTGGTGACGTGAAGTCATGTGACCGTGCTGTAGTTCCTTTATAGCCCAACATTAGCCACCTTTAGCTTAGCGGTGGTGACGTGAAGTCATGTGACCGTGCTGTAGTTCCTTTATAGCCCAACATTAGCCACCTTTAGCTTAGCGGTGGTGACGTGAAGTCATGTGACCGTGCTGTAGTTCCTTTATAGCCCAACATTAGCCACCTTTAGCTTAGCGGTGGTGACGTGAAGTCATGTGACCGTGCTGTAGTTCCTTTATAGCCCAACATTAGCCACCTTTAGCTTAGCGGTGGTGACGTGAAGTCATGTGACCGTGCTGTAGTTCCTTTATAGCCCAACATTAGCCACCTTTAGCTTAGCGGTGGTGACGTGAAGTCATGTGACCGTGCTGTAGTTCCTTTATAGCCCAACATTAGCCTCCTTTAGCTTAGCGGTGGTGACGTGAAGTCATGTGACCGTGCTGTAGTTCCTTTATAGCCCAACATTAGCCACCTTTAGCTTAGCGGTGGTGACGTGAAGTCATGTGACCGTGCTGTAGTTCCTTTATAGCCCAACATTAGCCACCTTTAGCTTAGCGGTGGTGACGTGAAGTCATGTGACCGTGCTGTAGTTCCTTTATAGCCCAACATTAGCCACCTTTAGCTTAGCGGTGGTGACGTGAAGTCATGTGACCGTGCTGTAGTTCCTTTATAGCCCAACATTAGCCACCTTTAGCTTAGCGGTGGTGACGTGAAGTCATGTGACCGTGCTGTAGTTCCTTTATAGCCCAACATTAGCCACCTTTAGCTTAGCGGTGGTGACGTGAAGTCATGTGACCGTGCTGTAGTTCCTTTATAGCCCAACATTAGCCACCTTTAGCTTAGCGGTGGTGACGTGAAGTCATGTGACCGTGCTGTAGTTCCTTTATAGCCCAACATTAGCCACCTTTAGCTTAGCGGTGGTGACGTGAAGTCATGTGACCGTGCTGTAGTTCCTTTATAGCCCAACATTAGCCACCTTTAGCTTAGCGGTGGTGACGTGAAGTCATGTGACCGTGCTGTAGTTCCTTTATAGCCCAACATTAGCCACCTTTAGCTTAGCGGTGGTGACGTGAAGTCATGTGACCGTGCTGTAGTTCCTTTATAGCCCAACATTAGCCACCTTTAGCTTAGCGGTGGTGACGTGAAGTCATGTGACCGTGCTGTAGTTCCTTTATAGCCCAACATTAGCCACCTTTAGCTTAGCGGTGGTGACGTGAAGTCATGTGACCGTGCTGTAGTTCCTTTATAGCCCAACATTAGCCACCTTTAGCTTAGCGGTGGTGACGTGAAGTCATGTGACCGTGCTGTAGTTCCTTTATAGCCCAACATTAGCCACCTTTAGCTTAGCGGTGGTGACGTGAAGTCATGTGACCGTGCTGTAGTTCCTTTATAGCCCAACATTAGCCACCTTTAGCTTAGCGGTGGTGACGTGAAGTCATGTGACCGTGCTGTAGTTCCTTTATAGCCCAACATTAGCCTCCTTTAGCTTAGCGGTGGTGACGTGAAGTCATGTGACCGTGCTGTAGTTCCTTTATAGCCCAACATTAGCCACCTTTAGCTTAGCGGTGGTGACGTGAAGTCATGTGACCGTGCTGTAGTTCCTTTATAGCCCAACATTAGCCACCTTTAGCTTAGCGGTGGTGACGTGAAGTCATGTGACCGTGCTGTAGTTCCTTTATAGCCCAACATTAGCCACCTTTAGCTTAGCGGTGGTGACGTGAAGTCATGTGACCGTGCTGTAGTTCCTTTATAGCCCAACATTAGCCACCTTTAGCTTAGCGGTGGTGACGTGAAGTCATGTGACCGTGCTGTAGTTCCTTTATAGCCCAACATTAGCCACCTTTAGCTTAGCGGTGGTGACGTGAAGTCATGTGACCGTGCTGTAGTTCCTTTATAGCCCAACATTAGCCACCTTTAGCTTAGCGGTGGTGACGTGAAGTCATGTGACCGTGCTGTAGTTCCTTTATAGCCCAACATTAGCCACCTTTAGCTTAGCGGTGGTGACGTGAAGTCATGTGACCGTGCTGTAGTTCCTTTATAGCCCAACATTAGCCACCTTTAGCTTAGCGGTGGTGACGTGAAGTCATGTGACCGTGCTGTAGTTCCTTTATAGCCCAACATTAGCCTCCTTTAGCTTAGCGGTGGTGACGTGAAGTCATGTGACCGTGCTGTAGTTCCTTTATAGCCCAACATTAGCCACCTTTAGCTTAGCGGTGGTGACGTGAAGTCATGTGACCGTGCTGTAGTTCCTTTATAGCCCAACATTAGCCACCTTTAGCTTAGCGGTGGTGACGTGAAGTCATGTGACCGTGCTGTAGTTCCTTTATAGCCCAACATTAGCCACCTTTAGCTTAGCGGTGGTGACGTGAAGTCATGTGACCGTGCTGTAGTTCCTTTATAGCCCAACATTAGCCACCTTTAGCTTAGCGGTGGTGACGTGAAGTCATGTGACCGTGCTGTAGTTCCTTTATAGCCCAACATTAGCCACCTTTAGCTTAGCGGTGGTGACGTGAAGTCATGTGACCGTGCTGTAGTTCCTTTATAGCCCAACATTAGCCACCTTTAGCTTAGCGGTGGTGACGTGAAGTCATGTGACCGTGCTGTAGTTCCTTTATAGCCCAACATTAGCCTCCTTTAGCTTAGCGGTGGTGACGTGAAGTCATGTGACCGTGCTGTAGTTCCTTTATAGCCCAACATTAGCCTCCTTTAGCTTAGCGGTGGTGACGTGAAGTCATGTGACCGTGCTGTAGTTCCTTTATAGCCCAACATTAGCCACCTTTAGCTTAGCGGTGGTGACGTGAAGTCATGTGACCGTGCTGTAGTTCCTTTATAGCCCAACATTAGCCACCTTTAGCTTAGCGGTGGTGACGTGAAGTCATGTGACCGTGCTGTAGTTCCTTTATAGCCCAACATTAGCCACCTTTAGCTTAGCGGTGGTGACGTGAAGTCATGTGACCGTGCTGTAGTTCCTTTATAGCCCAACATTAGCCACCTTTAGCTTAGCGGTGGTGACGTGAAGTCATGTGACCGTGCTGTAGTTCCTTTATAGCCCAACATTAGCCTCCTTTAGCTTAGCGGTGGTGACGTGAAGTCATGTGACCGTGCTGTAGTTCCTTTATAGCCCAACATTAGCCACCTTTAGCTTAGCGGTGGTGACGTGAAGTCATGTGACCGTGCTGTAGTTCCTTTATAGCCCAACATTAGCCACCTTTAGCTTAGCGGTGGTGACGTGAAGTCATGTGACCGTGCTGTAGTTCCTTTATAGCCCAACATTAGCCACCTTTAGCTTAGCGGTGGTGACGTGAAGTCATGTGACCGTGCTGTAGTTCCTTTATAGCCCAACATTAGCCACCTTTAGCTTAGCGGTGGTGACGTGAAGTCATGTGACCGTGCTGTAGTTCCTTTATAGCCCAACATTAGCCTCCTTTAGCTTAGCGGTGGTGACGTGAAGTCATGTGACCGTGCTGTAGTTCCTTTATAGCCCAACATTAGCCACCTTTAGCTTAGCGGTGGTGACGTGAAGTCATGTGACCGTGCTGTAGTTCCTTTATAGCCCAACATTAGCCACCTTTAGCTTAGCGGTGGTGACGTGAAGTCATGTGACCGTGCTGTAGTTCCTTTATAGCCCAACATTAGCCACCTTTAGCTTAGCGGTGGTGACGTGAAGTCATGTGACCGTGCTGTAGTTCCTTTATAGCCCAACATTAGCCACCTTTAGCTTAGCGGTGGTGACGTGAAGTCATGTGACCGTGCTGTAGTTCCTTTATAGCCCAACATTAGCCTCCTTTAGCTTAGCGGTGGTTAGGGATGGGAACGATTAATCGAATATTCGAATATTCAAAATGATTCAGGTATTCGAATAATTATTCATAATATTTTTATTAATTTTTTTTTATTAATTTTTTTTTGGGAGGGATGCCTAATTTGATTACATATTATCAAATTGAATAATTCAATGTATACGACAGTGCCATAGCTAAATGTGTTAGGTGACGTCTAAAGGTGTGTTTTGCTCCGCTCACCGGTCCCTCACAGCGGGCAGAGCTGCAGGTGCTGATCTCTCTCTCTCGTGTCCGGTTATACTTCACTCGCGTTTATGTCAAAATCCATCAGATCTAGCTAGTTCTAGCCAATGATACGGCTGCTGCCCCTCCCTCATTTCATTTCATTTCAAACCTTTATGTATACAGATAAAATCCCATTGAGATCATTGATCTCTTTTCCAAGGGAGACCTGTTCAAGTAGTTCCACGTGAAACATAAAAAGATAAATAGAACAACAAAAGGACGTCTTTACAGCATCATTTACATAACTATCCACATGAAACAGGTACCAACAGCTTCCGATTGAGTAGCATCCAACCGAGCTTTAAAAACATTTAGTGGCACCAGATTGTTCAGTTTCCATTTAATGTGCAGACTGTTCCAAGACAGAGGAGCTGCGCATCTAAAAGCTGTCTTCCCTAAGACAGTCCTAGCAGTTGGCACATTTAATAAAACCACAGCATGCGATCTCAGTCAGCAGCCACTTACAATTCTCCGTGAGATCAGGGAGCAGATATAAGATGGAAGTTTCCCTAACATGGCTTTGTATATAAAAATGTACCAGTGACTGAGCCTCCGTACAGTTAGTGAAGGCAAACCAGCCCTTGCATACAGGGTACAGTGAAGGGTTAATGCTTTACAGTTTGTCACACATCTCAGAGCGCTGTGATACGCTGCATCTAACTTGACCAGGCAATGGGCCGGTGCATTCATATAGACCAGATCCCCAGAGTCCAGCACAGGTCAAAGGTCACAGAGCCTTTTCCTGGCCTCAAGGAGAAGCAGGACTTGTTCCTGTAGAAGAACCCTAGCCTAACCCTCAGCTGTTTCTAAGCAGGTTATTGACATGAAGTTTAAAAGAGAGACAATCATCAAGCCAGATACCAAGGTATTTGTAACAGGCAACTCAAGTTTAGTTCCTGCGTAGTTACAATATCAAAAACAGGCTCTGGTGTCTTTTTAGCTTTAGAAAAGAGCATTACCTTGGTTTTCTCACATCTAAAAGAAGCTTTAGTTCAGAGAGCTGAGTCTGAATAGTGTTAAAAACAGCCTGTAATTTAACACCAGCCTCCTGAATGGAGGGACCTGCACAGTACATCACAGTATCATCCGCATACAAATGTAAAGTAGCTTCATCCACATTATCACCTACGCTGTTAATATATATGGAGAATAAAAGTGGTCCTGAAACAGAACCTTGTGGTACACCACCTTTAAATAATGATAATAACGTGTGTGTGTGTGTGCAGGTTCTGGGACCTGGTGTACCCTGAGAGGTCGTACATCGTGGCGGGGGGGGCCAACGACTCCCTGCACTGTCCGTCTGTGATGTACAGCAGGAAGATCATCGAGGGCACCGAAGTGGTTCAGGTGAGCGCACACACACACACACACACATCAGAAGTGGTTGTGTTCATTTCTTCATGGACGCCTTGCCACGTCAAACAGACAGAAGAAAAGACGGACAGACTCACACACTTTGTCACACTTGCGCTCCAATACATTTATCACTTTATATTTATTTAATTTTTATTTTCTCTTCAGGAGATCCACAGTAAGCAGAAGAGCGGCGTGTTGGAGGACACCCCCCGCCGCGGGCCAGATTCACTTCCTGTTGGTCACCATGACATCGTGACGGACATCGCCACCTTCCAGACCACGCAGGGCTTCATCGTCACCGCCTCCAGGGACGGCATCGTCAAAGTGTGGAAGTGACACACACACACACACAGACACACACACCGGATACGTGTCAGTGGACGCCAACATTAGCTTGTTATGATCTGAATGAATTTCCTCCCGTTGCAGCGTCTCTCCTCTCATTGGCTGCTGCTGATGCTGTTTATAACTTCCTGTGTTATCACCCAATCACGTCTCTGCCTCGCTTTATGCATTAGTGCTCTATAAATGCTTAATTTGACACACAGTGAAACACAAAGGATCACAATCAGGAAGCTTTAGTCAATTAAGAACATTATTTAGAGACAAGGACATCGAATGAAAGGAGGTGTTAGTGCCGTACTGATAGGCTGCCGATAAAGATTAGATTGTATAGTTAGTATTATTCTTATTGTTTACCTACTTGTTGTCCTTCATAAACAACACAATCCCTTCAGCCAGGCACCATAAACACATTTCTTTAGATCCATATTGGATATTCAAAAGCAAATCCTTGGTGTCAGCACTGATATCATCGAGCACGAATGATGTAATCTGAGCGGAAACATGACATCGTTTCGGGCTAAAGACGTTTGACCCGAACAGATCCACAGTGGGACACAAATCCACTTTAAAGCGTTCAGACGCGACCCCTTTAATAACCCCTCGTTGTGTACATATACGTTATTTTAAATCTCGAGTAATATAAAGTTTGATTTGTACAAATATCCCATGATGCATTGTGTTGCTGCATCTCAATGTGTGTCCATCTGTTGAATAAAACATCTGGTATCATTTCTCCTCGTGTTTCTGATCGTTTCCCTCGGAAGGGTTAGCGAGCTGTCTGTATCTGTAGCAGAGGTGTGGACTCGAGTCGCGTGACTTGGACTCGAGTCGCGTGACTTGGACTCGAGTCGCGTGACTTGGACTCGAGTCGCGTGACTTGGACTCGACGAGTCGCGTGACTTGGACTCGAGTCGCGTGACTTGGACTCGAGTCGCGTGACTTGGACTCGAGTCGCGTGACTTGGACTCGAGTCGCGTGACTTGGACTCCAGTCGCGTGACTTGGACTCGAGTCCCGTGACTTGGACTCGAGTCGCGTGACTTGGACTCGGACTCGAGTCGCGTGACTTGGACTCGAGTCGCGTGACTTGGACGGACTCGAGTCGCGTGACTTGGACTCGAGTCGCGTGACTTGGACTCGAGTCGCGTGACTTGGACTCGAGTCGCGTGACTTGGACTCGAGTCGCGTGACTTGGACTCGAGTCGCGTGACTTGGACTCGAGTCGCGTGACTTGGACTCGAGTCGCGTGACTTGGACTCGAGTCGCGTGACTCGATCGCTGACGAGTCGCGGACTTGGACTCGAGTCGCGTGACTTGGACTCGAGTCGCGTGACTTGGACTCGAGTCGCGTGACTTGGACCCGAGTCGCGTGACTTGGTCCCACCTCTGATATGTAATGTCTGTATGTGTTTTATCATCTGTGTATTTATGTTTGAAGACCCTCGCTACATGCTATATTTCAGGGGGCTACCCTTCAACACATTTTCAAATCCAGCTTACGGTCTTCATCATTTAAAAACACTTTAAATCCTAACATGACAGAATCACGAGGTCCAGCTCACTTCCTGTTCGTCTCTCAGCAGCTGATCAGTTATTTAAAGAAACACGTGGAGCTCGTTGACATAAAAACACTTTATTGTATTTTCTGAAGCGAGCCCTTCAAACACACGTTTCTCCATCGGACCGGCACCTGATGTGCAGAACGGTCTGGCAGCTCTACCCTAAAGCTCTATTGCAAAATGGTGAAGGTTTAAAATAAAACAAGGAAATCACTTCCTGCTCACTCAGAAGCACTTTGCTTTTTGGGAACGTTTAAACTTTCCCTGAAGGTGTTTTTAGTTTCGTTTAAAAGTCCCACGACAACAAGTCATTCATTAAGTCTCTGGTGTTTCCTCCGGGAGATGCACGTGTGATATTCTGTGATCTCCTCCTCCTCCTCGTCCTCCTCCTCGTCCTCCTCCTCGTCCTCCTCACCGGCTCTTCGTCAGGCAGAGGTTCTCGCACTCGTCCTGTGTGGTGAAGCGGTTTTTGTTTCCTCCGCAGCCTCCGAACCAGAATCGCGAACACTCGCTCTGCTCCAAGTCGAAGAACCACATCATGGTGTAGTTAGTGCAGATGCCCACGTCCTGCTGCTGGAAACAGCTGTCTGCAGGGGGACACGTTACAGCGTTACACTCAGGAGGGACACACACGTTACAGCGTTACACTCGGGAGGGGGACACGGTACAGCGTTACACTCGGGAGGGGGACACGTTACAGCGTTACACTCAGGAGGGTGACACGTTACAGCGTTACACTCAGGAGGGGGACACGGTACAGCGTTACACTCAGGAGGGGGACACGGTACAGCGTTACACTCGGCAGGGGGACACGGTACAGCGTTACACTCGGGAGGGGGACACGGTACAGCGTTACACTCGGGAGGGGGACACGGTACAGCGTTACACTCGGGAGGCGGACACGTTACAGCGTTACACTCGGGAGGGGGACACGTTACAGCGTTACACTCGGGAGGGGGACACGTTACAGGGTTACACTCGGGAGGGGGACACGGTACAGCGTTACACTCGGGAGGGGGACACGGTACAGCGTTACACTCGGGAGGGGGACACGTTACAGCGTTACACTCGGGAGGGGGACACGTTACAGCGTTACACTCGGGAGGGGGACACGTACAGCGTTACACTCGGGAGGGGGACACGTTACAGCGTTACACTCGGGAGGGGGACACGTTACAGCGTTACACTCGGGAGGGGGACACGTTACAGCGTTACACTCGGGAGGGGGACACGTTACAGCGTTACACTCGGGAGGGGGACACGTTACAGCGTTACACTCGGGAGGGGGACACGGTACAGCGTTACACTCGGGAGGGGGACACGGTACAGCGTTACACTCGGGAGGCGGACACGTTACAGCGTTACACGCAGGAGGGGGACACATTACAGCGTTACACATATTTTCATATGTAATTAAAATCGAAAAACACTTGTCGGCCTATGTTTCTTTAAAAAAATAAATAAGTTTTTACCTTTGGAGCCGAAACTGGCCAACTCCGGCTGAGGGAGGATGTTGGGATCTGTGTGAGGAAACACACACACACACACACACACACGTCAGGTGTCACACACACACAGTGAGTATAATCTGTGTGCAGCCTCTACATGCTGCACGTGTCGCCCTTGAGGTTACTTCCTGTACTCGTACTCGTTCCCTCAAGCTGCTGCTGGAGTGCACACTGTGCTGTGCCACATATTCATATCGTCCCCCTCTACAGGATTTACACATTTATCTTATTCTTCAATCTACCCGCACCAACATTTCTGTTGCAGCTTTTCTATGCGTGTCTTAAAGGATGCACGATGCGTTGTCGGGGGACGAGGACTGTGAAATGAAAATACAGCTGATTATTCAGTTGCCTTCTTCCATGTAAAGTGTCGCTTTGATTGAGATCAGAACAACGGTTCAGACGAGGCGTAATGGCAAACATCTTGTCGATACAAAACAACTGGAACGGTCTTTAAGTCAGTGTGTCGAAAAGCCATCAGAGAAGTCGTTGAGAAGTCGTTATCAGGGATGGTCTGTCAACAAAATCATAAAAGGCGTAGGACAGTATACACAGGTAGGTAAAAGAAAAGTATAAAAGTGAAGTTGGACTCATAATATGTTGGCATGAAGAGAGGTGGTCCACACACACACACACACACACACACACACACACACACACACACACACACACACACACACACACACACACACACACACACACACACACACACACACACACACACACACACACAGTCAGAAGTAGAATGTTACAAATCATAAAAAGCAGTACAGAATGTAACTTTTCTGAATTAAAGGTCAAAACAATCTTAAAGGCCATAAAAGAGGTCAAACATTTGTATAAAAAGACAAGAAAGGTTATTGTATGTCGAGTGATGTTTAAAGTCATAATGTCAACAAATCAAAGTCCAGTCCAACAACAAAGTCACAGTGCTCTGAAGACCAACATGACGCACGAGGCGCTCCACACACGCTGTCAGCAGGACTTACGCTGGCCACACGTCCGCAAACACTCATGCTCCGAGCTAAAGCGGTTAGCGTTACCGTGGCAACCGCCGTACCAGAAGGGAGCGCATGCAGCGAGCCGCGGGTCAAAGAACCAGCGCCGGACTGAGTCCTCACACTGAGAGCCAGCGTCAGCCGGCAGCCGACACCGGGCTGCAAGAAACACACACATTCAACACACACACGCACACACAACATCCTGCACGACACATGCAGCCGTGCACGCTTTAAATGACTCTTAAAGGTCTCCTATTATATATTTGAACAATATATTATACGAGCATCCCATAATCCCCTCTGTTTCAGCCCCGTTTCAAAAGTGCTGATTCTGGGTCTGGCCCTTTAAATGTAACCCGAGCTGCTGTGGCCACGCCCATTTGGAGCTGCTTCTGGCCACGCCCCTTTGGATTATGCATGAGCTCTCCCCCTTCAGGAGAACTCTCCCAGCAGGAACTCAGCTAAATGCTGCCGTGATGAAACTCCACATCCTGTTCCAAACCACATCAAGGATCCTCCCTGAAACAGGATGGAGCTCAATCTCTTTCTCTCTCAGGTTCACCACCAGGTTCTTCACACACACTCTCTCCAGCACAGGTTAGCTCTGAGTGTTAGCATGCTAATGTAAACACAGACCATATTACTTTCTGACAGCAACGTTTCTGATAGGCCCAGGGGTGTAAAGCCCGCCCACATTTAAGATATTACGTCATGAAGCAGCGAATCTGGATCAGCTCCGTTGTTCCCCCGTTTTTAGGGGCGTGGCCAGCAGCAGCTCCAAAGGGGCGTGGCCAGCAGCAGCTCCAAAGGGGAGTGGCCAGCAGCAGCACGGTTACATTTAAAGCTACGGACCCAGAATCAGCACTTTAGTAACAGGGCTGAAATAGAGGGGTTTGAGGCTACAATGGGTGGTCCGTAAACTTCCTAGACATGTTTTGTATAGATGTGGCCCTATAATATATTATATAACAAATATAGCATAATAGGTGACCTTTTAAGGTTAATATTGGATCTTATAAATGTTAACATGCTGCTGCGGGAGAACACATAAAAACAACAACACACAGGTTTAGTCCACAGTGTTGGATATGAGAGAGAAAGTGTTAACAAGTAGAACATCTGACATGAAGAAGAGATGCGTGCAGTGTGCGTCTGAGAGGAAACCAAACTGCAGGTTTTAGTTGAATGAACTTCTACTGACCGGGAACTTTTGAGTGCTTTGTGATGGTTCTTAAGTACTTTATTATAATGCGGTATATATAGGCATTAGGGCTGAACGATATATCGTGTCATGGCGATAACCGCGATATTCACATCGCAGGGACGTGCGATATTAAGTAGCTACATTAACTCAAACACGTCATGTTACAATTATTAAAAATGAGCGAGGCACAGGAGGACAATACCGGAGAGAATGAAGATTTACTCACTCTAAAAAGTGTGTGTCTCTCTGTGTGTGTGTGTCTCTGTGTGTGTGTGTGTGTGTGTCTGTGTCTCTCTGTGTGTGTGTGTGTCTCTGTGTGTGTGTGTGTGTGGGGGTGTGTCTCTCTCTGTGTGTGTGTGTGTGTGTGTGTGTGTGTGTGTGTGTGTGTGTGTGTGTGTGTGTGTGTGTGTGTGTGTCTCTGTGTGTGTCTCTGTGTGTGTGTGTGTGTGTGTGTGTGTATCTCTGTGGGTGTGTGTCTCTCTCTGTGTGTGTGTGTGTGTGTGTGTGTGTGTGTGTGTGTGTGTGTGTGTGTGTGTGTGTGTGTGTGTGTGTGTGTGTGTGTGTGTGTGTGTGTGTGTTACCGTTGGACAGTGAGATGAGTCTCTGTCCGTCTCCTCTCAGCATCAGGGAGTCGGTGATGTCCAGCTGTCCTCTCGTCTGCTCCTGAAACCCAGCCTCCACCTGGACGCCCCCCTGGACGCCCCCCTGGACGCCCCCCTGGACGCCCCCCTGGACGCCCCCCTGCTCCTCCTCCCTAAACTCCTCCACCTCGGCCGGCCTGCAAACACAGAGTCAAAGAATCATGAAAAAGTCCAAAAATCGTAGAAAAGAATGCATTATTTTAGTCATTAAAAGTTGTACAAAAAAGTAAAGAATGTCAAAAAGTCACAGAATATTATATAAAAAAGTCTTTGATAAAAAGTCATAGTATAATATGTCGAAAAAGATCAAAATATGGTGAAATTACTAGGTTCAGAAAGTCATTGAAGTTGGTAAATCTTTTGTTATAGAAAGTCTCTAAAAGTAGGACAGAATGTTTAAACAAAAGTAATGTAACGTCATATCGTATGTTTAAAAAAGTCATTTAAAGAAATAGTATGTCCAGAAAATCAGAGTCTAAAATATAATTGAAAGTCATCAAAAGTCCAAACAGGTTTCAGTTACCCGGGGACGAAGGTCTGTCCTCCGCCCGCCTCCTTCAGCTGCTCACAGGTCCGAGTTAAAGAGGGGGGGGGATACGTGTACACGCCCCCTGAAAGAAACACACACACCACACACACACACACACACGCACACACACACACACACACACACACACAGATCAGATACTTCATTACAGAAAGTTCAATAGCAATAAAAAGACATTTACGTTTTTTTGAGTTTTTGAGTTGAGGGGGGGGGGCAGTCTCTGATGTGTTGTGGGAGGGGGATCCACGGGGGGGGCAGTCTCTGATGTGTTGTGGGAGGGGGATCCACGGGGGGGGGAAGTCTCTGATGTGTTGTGGGAGGGGGATCCACGGGGGGGGGCAGTCTCTGATGTGTTGTGGGAGGGGGATCCACGGGGGGGGGCAGTCTCTGATGTGTTGTGGGAGGGGGATCCACGGGGGGGGCAGTCTCTGATGTGTTGTGGGAGGGGGATCCAGTCTCTGATGTGTTGTGGGAGGGGGATCCACGGGGGGGGCAGTCTCTGATGTGTTGTGGGAGGGGGATCCACGGGGGGGGGCAGTCTCTGATGTGTTGTGGGAGGGGGTGTTGTGGGAGGGGGATCCACGGGGGGGGCAGTCTCTGATGTGTTGTGGGAGGGGGATCCACGGGGGGGCAGTCTCTGATGTGTTGTGGGAGGGGGATCCACGGGGGGGGGGAAGTCTCTGATGTGTTGTGGGAGGGGGATCCACGGGGGGGGGGCAGTCTCTGATGTGTTATGGGAGGGGGATCCACGGTGGGGGGCAGTCTCTGATGTGTTGTGGGAGGGGGATCCACGGGGGGGGGCAGTCTCTGATGTGTTGTGGGAGGGGGATCCACGGGGGGGGGCAGTCTCTGATGTGTTGTGGGAGGGGGATCCACGGGGGGGGGCAGTCTCTGATGTGTTGTGGGAGGGGGATCCACGGGGGGGGGCAGTCTCTGATGTGTTGTGGGAGGGGGATCCACGGGGGGCAGTCTCTGATGTGTTGTGGGAGGGGGATCCACGGGGGGGGGCAGTCTCTGATGTGTTGTGGGAGGGGGATCCACGGGGGGGGCAGTCTCTGATGTGTTGTGGGAGGGGGATCCACGGGGGGGGGACAGTCTCTGATGTGTTGTGGGAGGGGGATCCACGGGGGGGGGCAGTCTCTGATGTGTTGTGGGAGGGGGATCCACGGGGGGGGGGCAGTCTCTGATGTGTTGTGGGAGGGGGATCCACGGGGGGGGGCAGTCTCTGATGTGTTGTGGGAGGGGGATCCACGGGGGGGGGCAGTCTCTGATGTGTTGTGGGAGGGGGATCCACGGGGGGGGGCAGTCTCTGATGTGTTGTGGGAGGGGGATCCACGGGGGGGGGAAGTCTCTGATGTGTTGTGGGAGGGGGATCCACGGGGGGGAGCAGTCTCTGATGTGTTGTGGGAGGGGGATCCACGGGGGGGGTACGTGTACGCTGGGGCGCACGACTAATGTCTCATTTTCGATGCAGCAAGATTGTAAGACATAAAGTGTGTACATGTTGCAGTTTGTTCTTAAGATGTTCAAAACAAGTAAAACAAGAGTGTGTAGAGTGTGTGTGTAGAGTGTGTGTGTAGAGTGTGTGTAGAGTGTGTGTGTAGTGTGTGTGTAGAGTGTGTGTTCCTACACTGCTGAAAGGAAGATCTCACGTACCCCCTGCAGTACTCCAGAGTGTACCCGCTAGGGGTCCGCGTACCCCCATGTGTGAGATTGTGTGTAGAGTGTGTGTGAGTGTGGTAGAGTGTGTGTAGAGCGTAGAGTGTGTGTAGAGTGTAGAGTGAGTGTGTGTGTAGAGTGTAGAGTGTGTGTAGAGTGTAGAGTGTGTGTAGAGTGTAGAGTGTGTGTAGAGTGTGTGTAGAGCGTGTAGAGTGTGTGTAGAGTGTGTGTAGAGCGTGAGAGTGTAGAGTGTGTGTAGAGTGTAGAGTGTGTGTAGAGTGTGTGTAGAGTGTGTAGAGTGTGTGTAGAGTGTAGAGTGTGTGTGTAGAGTGTAGAGTGTGTGTAGAGTGTGTGTAGAGTGTGTGTAGAGTGTAGAGTGTGGTGTAGTGTGTAGAGTGTAGAGTGTGTGTCCTCACTGCTGAGCGCGGAGAGGAAGACCCTGAAGAAGCGCTGGGCGTAGCTCTGCTCCTCGGCCTTCAGGCGGTCCAGGTGGACGAGGTGCTGCAGGAGCGGCCCCCCCCCCGCCACCTCCTCCACCTGCCGGCGGTCGTAGCGCTCGCCCACCGTCACCACGAACTGCGCCACCCCCTCACACTGGGCCTTCTGGGAGACGTGGCTGAGCTGGGCCCGGTCCTGGGGGGCCGTGCTGGTTCCCACCAGGCTCAGCACCACCCTCCTCCTGCGGGGCTGCGCCGCCTTCAGGAGCAGCTCCGTCAGGGCCACGTCCAGAGCGCCGCCCAGCGCCGAGGAGCCGCCCTGCGTCCACAGCGAAGGAGAGAAGAGCGTTACGTTACATCTTTAGCCAGATAGCAGCTGAGCCGCTTTGATCTCCAATCGAATTATGAAAACAAATCGAGTGATGAGCGGAGAACTGGCGTCCCGGGTTCGTCAAGGTCAGCCCACTCCTCTACATGGTCCTAACTCTCTTTTTGTCCCAGACTTGTCCCGCTCGGATGTCCTCCAGTGGACATCCGCCTCTACCCGCCTGACCTGCCACCCTGGGCCTGAACCGAACCGATCAGTCTGGGCCCCGAATAAGACCTCGACCAAACCTCCTTCTGGTCCTATGCCCATTCCTAGCCGTCCGTGGTCTCACATGTCCTTGCACTTCGTCACCGGCGTTCCACCGTCCAATGGAAACCGTCATCCTTGCAATAATTGAAAGGTTCTCCAAGAGTGCTCGGTTCATTCCCCTCCCTAAACTCCCATCCTCCGGGGAGACAGCGGACCTTCTGGTTAATCAAGTGGTCCGTTTGCATCTCCTCAGAGGTCCCCAATCACATCACATGCATGGAGATCCTTTTGTGCGGCATTCATATCAAAGCCAGTCTCTCCTCAGGATATCACCCGCAGACCAACGGCCAAACCGCGAGGGCTGCGCTGTGTGACCTCCAGGCCAGAAGGTATGGCTTTCTTCCAACGACCTACCTCTAATAGAGTCAAGGAAGCTGGCGCCCCGGGTCATTGGTCCTTTCAAGGTTTACCATGTCCTAAAGCCATCTACTGTACGGTTACTACTCCCACCCTCTCAGGACTCAACCCACTTGGCATGTCTCTCAGCTCAAACCTGTCTGCTCCAGTCCCCTGTCTGCGGCCGCGGGTTGCAGTACCTCGTGGACTGGGCGGGATATGCTACGGAGGAGCGTTGCTGGCTGCATCGTCAGGACCCGGTTGGGCTCCAGCCCCTGCAGACCGCTCAGACCCCCAACCTCTGACCGGGTTCCCTCCCACTCGGCTTCCCTTCACACCCCGGACCCCCCATCTCACACCCCGGACCCCCCACCTCACACCCCGGACCCCCCATCTCACACCCCGGACCCCCCATCTCACACCCCGGACCCCCCACCTCACACCCCGGACCCCCCATTTCACACCCCGGACCCCCCATTTCACACCCCGGACCCCCCATTTCACACCCCGGACCCCCCACCTCAGCTCTGATCAACCCAGCTTCCCCCCCCCAGAAGGTAACCCTTTCTCCAGATGCTACGGTCAGTGTCTGCACCTGGGTCTGCGGTTCTGCTGCCTGACCTGAACCACGTTATTCTCCTGACTTAGTGCTGGTACCAGGGCCGGTGTACCTGCTGCGTCATGTTCATCAGGTGCCTCTTCATCTGGCCGGAGGTCTGGAAGGTCCCGAACCCAAACTCCACCTTGGGGGCCCGGAAGCCGCTCTGCTGCACGAGGGCCACCCGGGCCCCTGATCCGGGCCTGCGGGGGGTGGGGCTCACGGCTAGCTGTTCCACCACGGAGCCCAGCAGCTGCTGCATGCCGGCGTACTCGTCAGCCTGCACCTCCCTGGAGCTGTCCAGAACCAGAACCAGGTCCACATCCGCCTCCTGAGGCGCCAGCGGGTCCAGGATGAAGGAGCACTGCTGCGAGCGCTGGCACGGGTCTGAGGGAACACGCAGGCTCTCATCAGGATCAGGATACGGGTTCATCTGAGTAAATATACCCTTTGACCCCCTCCTCACAATCTACAGAGAGGGCCATCATGCTGAAGTAATACAAACCTGGACGGACTCCTTTGTTTACTTCTGGAACATGGTGACATCACTCTGGAACACTGACGCTCCTATTGGCTAGCGCTCAAACACATTGTACGTGGCACATCTCTAAGAGGTTGACCAATCACAACAGAGCCGGCCAGCTAATCAATCAGAGCAGACTGGGCTTATATTGGTCCTACACTATATTATCCAGAGAACTCTTTAAAGTAGAGACACTACATACTGATATACACATGAACATCAGCAGGAGAGGACTCTTTAAAGTAGAGACACTACGTACTGATATACACCTGAACATCAGCAGGAGAGAACTCTTTAAAGTAGAGACACTACATACTGATATACACCTGAACATCAGCAGGAGAGGACTCTTTAAAGTAGAGACACTACATACTGATATACACCTGAACATCAGCAGGAGAGGACTCTTTAAAGTAGAGACACTACATACTGATATACACCTGAACATCAGCAGGAGAGGACTCTTTAAAGTAGAGACACTACATACTGATATACACCTGAACATCAGCAGGAGAGGACTCTTTAAAGTAGAGACACTACATACTGATATACACCTGAACATCAGCAGGAGAGGACTCTTTAAAGTAGAGACACTACATACTGATATACACCTGAACATCAGCAGGAGAGGACTCTTTAAAGTAGAGACACTACATACTGATATACACCTGAACATCAGCAGGAGAGGACTCTTTAAAGTAGAGACACTACATACTGAAATACACCTGAGCATCAGCAGGAGAGGACTCTTTAAAGTAGAGACACTACATGCTGATATACACCTGAACATCAGGAGGAGAGGACTCTTTAAAGTAGAGACACTACATACTGATATACACCTGAACATCAGGAGGAGAGGACTCTTTAAAGTAGAGACACTACATACTGATATACACCTGAACATCAGGAGGAGAGGACTCTTTAAAGTAGAGACACTACATACTGCTATACACCTGAACATCAGCAGGAGAGGACTCTTTAAAGTAGAGACACTACATACTGATATACACCTGCACATCAGGAGGAGAGGACTCTTTAAAGTAGAGACACTACATACTGATATACACCTGAACATCAGCAGGAGAGGACTCTTTAAAGTAGAGACACTACATACTGATATACACCTGCACATCAGCAGGAGAGGACTCTTTAAAGTAGAGACACTACATACTGATATACACCTGCACATCAGCAGGAGAGGACTCTTTAAAGTAGAGACACTACATACTGGTACACACCTGAACATCAGCAGGAGAGGACTCTTTAAAGTAGAGACACTACATACTGATATACACCTGAACATCAGCAGGAGAGGACTCTTTAAAGTAGAGACACTACATACTGATATACACCTGAACATCAGCAGGAGAGGACTCTTTAAAGTAGAGACACTACATACTGATATACACCTGAACATCAGCAGGAGAGGACTCTTTAAAGTAGAGACACTACACACTGATATACACCTGAACATCAGCAGGAGAGGACTCTTTAAAGTAGAGACACTACATACTGATATACACCTGAACATCAGCAGGAGAGGACTCTTTAAAGTAGAGACACTACACACTGATATACACCTGAACATCAGCAGGAGAGGACTCTTTAAAGTAGAGACACTACACACTGATATACACCTGAACATCAGCAGGAGAGGACTCTTTAAAGTAGAGACACTACATACTGATATACACCTGAACATCAGCAGGAGAGGACTCTTTAAAGTAGAGACACTACACACTGATATACACCTGAACATCAGCAGGAGAGGACTCTTTAAAGTAGAGACACTACACACTGATATACACCTGAACATCAGCAGGAGAGGACTCTTTAAAGTAGAGACACTACATACTGATATACACCTGAACATCAGCAGGAGAGGACTCTTTAAAGTAGAGACACTACACACTGATATACACCTGAACATCAGCAGGAGAGGACTCTTTAAAGTAGAGGACCAATCCGTGGAGCCTGTAAGTTGCGTGTGCAGAGCCGTTAGGTTAAGTCCGTGGATTGGTCCAAATTGACCAATCCGCGGACTTCCTCACACACACTCAATCTTTTCTCAGCTGCAGCTCCGCCGATATCTCCTCCCTGAGACGGCGTGACGCTGTGTGTGTGTGTGTGTGTGTGTGTGTGTTCGGGCTGGGTTTAGCTGTGTCTCGCTGTCTCGCAGACGGCCACTGGGCTCACAGGGAGCAGGAGCTCCAACAAGCCGTTCAGGACAGAGAGTGAAGACACATGCTGCTGTGTGAGAAAGCAATGAGAGGTTTGGAACATTGAACTAAATCTATTCTAGTCGACCCCAGCGATGGAACTATGATCAGTGGAAATGGCCGGGACCTTTAACACAACGAACAGCAGTTTAAAGAAGAGATGGCTGCGTACCGTAACAGATGGCACAGTTCTTGACCTTCCTCAGGTCAGCAGCCGGGTTCCTCCCCAGCACCGTGAAGATGGAGGATCCCGAGTCGTCCACCTGAGATCACAAACGGGCAGCTCTTAGAGAGATAACACACGGAGACGGCTTCCCTCAGGCTCAGGAGTCTGTGGGCGGGCCGTCTGAGAGGTGATGCAGTCTCTCCACGACTCCAGGGTTCCTCGTGAAGTGATATTACCCAGAAGTCTAAGCGTCGGTCATGACAAGAGCTGTTCAGATTCTCTAGCTTCAATACTTACTTTCTATTGCACCGCTTCGTTGAATACTCCATTCTGATTGGTCAATTTGGACGTTTCAGAGGTTGTTAATACTTGATAACAAAATAAATGACCGTTGCTAAGGAGGATCACGGGGAGAAGAGGTTTAAGAACAGACAGGAAGTAAACACTAAAGGGAACAGCAGAAGAAGACAGACAGGAAGTAAACACTAAAGGGAACAGCAGAAGAAGACAGACAGGAAGTATGCATAGGAAAGAGAAGAAGTGAGACTCCCACCTTCAGAGCCTCGGCGGTGTTGTTATCGTTCTTCAGCGAGATGACGGCGGGGACGATGTTGAGGCCGCGGTACTCCATGGTGGCGGTGACGATGTCCTCCACGTCCTGCGATGGCCCGTTGGAGAGGAAGACGGCCACCTTCCTCATCATCACCCCCGCTCGCACACGCTTGAAGACGTGCTGCCCCACGAAGCGCATGGCGGCCCCCAGCTGGCGCCGGCTGGACGTCCTCTCCAGGGCCACGTTCCTCAGCAGCTCCAGCAGCTGCGTCTTGGTCCGGTAGTCCTGGAAGCGGATCAGGTACTTGGTGTGGGCGCTGAATCCCACCACGGCCACCCGGGCCCCCGTCGGACAGTTGCTCTCGGAGACGGAGACGTCCTCCAGCAGAGACAGCAGGGCGGAGCGCTGCCGCTCGAAGGCCGCCGGCGTCACGTCCTCCGACATGTCCAGCCCCAGAACCAGCTCCGTGGGGAAGGCCGGGCACAACGAGCGGTCTGAAACCAACGAAGAAGAGGTGATGATAAGGACATAGGAACATAGTTCTTAAAAATAGGTGAAAACACATATTACAGAGTAGTGCTCATGCGTTACGAAGCCCACTTCAAATACATTCAGTCAGTTAAAGATGGAAACAAATGTTCGTTGATAAAAAAAGCCCAATAACTTATTTACACAACACGCTTGAAATAGACCCTTCAAATCGTCTGTTTAAGAGCTGCCGCCTAAAGTCATGGAACCTGTCGAGAGCTGCCGTTTCCTTATTCAAGTGTCGAGCCTAATCTACGAGCTGCTAACTTCTAACTGGACATACGAGGGAATGTACCTCACCTCGATGAGTGGCCCAGCCCGTCGGATATTTGTCTGTATGTGGCCCTCGGTGAAAACGTTTGGACGCCCCTGCTTTAAGCTTTAGCTCGTGTACAATGATGCAGCAAGTAAACAAATTATAATAATGGATTAAATGTGTATAGCACCCAAGGCCGTGAACAAACAAACAAACAATAAGGGCAATTAATAAAATAAATTATGAAGTAAACAGGAGTGGAAGCAGGGGGCTGTGTGGGTTAGGGGTCAAAGGCCATGGCGAGCAGGTAGGTGTGTCTCAGCGGGCTTTATAGATTAACAAACATGAGTTTCCAACTTGAAAGTGGCATGTTTAAGAAAAGAAAAAGCCAAATGATGTGAGCAAAACTTAAAAAGAGACAATACAGTGGGTAATTTACTAGAAAGGTTACGATTCGTTAAATATTTAACAGTTAACTTAAAGGTGGGGTCGGTACTTTTGAGAAACCGGCTCGAGTGCGCCGGAATTTGAAAATACACAGCTGGAGAAAATCTGCCCCTTCCTCACAGAGCCCCTCCCCCTTCCTCACAGAGCCCCTCCCCCTTCTCACAGAGCCCCTCCCCCTTCCTCACAGAGCCCCTCCCCCCTTCCTCACAGAGCCCCTCCCCCTTCCCACAGAGCCCCTCCCCCCTCCTCACAGAGCCCCTCCCCCTTCCTCACAGAGCCCCTCCCCCAACACACACAAACGCACACATGACCAATGAGGGCAGAGATCAGTCTGTGCCCCGATGGAAGGCTGACAGGCAGGTAGGCCGTCCAGTTACTTTAGCCGGCTCAGATGATTGGTCGAGCTTTTTACAGCGCCACGGCTTCCACGGATGATATTTATTATGTATGTTTTGTCAAAGCACTTCAGATATTCATTGCTATCGGGATGTTAAAGGTGGGGTAGGTAAGTTTGAGAAACCGGCTCGAGATACACTTGTTGTTATATTCCATGGAATGCTCTGAACATCCCGATAGCAATGAATATCTGAAGTGCTTTGACAACAAATCCATACAAAAATGTCATCTGTAGAAGCCGTGATACTGTCAAAAGTACAACCAATCCGATTGGACGGCCTACCTGCCTGTCAGCCTTCCATCGGGGCACACACTTACCTCGTGCCCTCATTGGTCATGTGCGCGTTCGTGTGTGTTGGGGGAGGGGCTCTGTGAGGAAGTGGCAGATTTTCTCCGGTTGTGTATTTTCAAATTCTAGCGATCTCGAGCCGGTTTCTCAAACTCACCTACCCCACCTTTAAGAGCATTCCATGGAATATAACAAAAAGTGTATCTGAAATAAATTACAAACCCCACCTTTAAATATCCTGTGCAAACATGAAAGAAAGGTCAGTCATTTTATGTATTATTATTATTATTATTATTATTATTATTATTATTATTATTATTATTATTCAGAAAGATGTATAACTCCAAGAGAGCATGATGCCGTCCTTGGTCCAGCGTCAATGGTACAGTGGAGATACTTACCCATGGCACAAGCTGCGGAGAGAAGGAAATATATTTTAGAAACTAAATGCAGTTTTTCAAACAATGAATACATATTTCTGAAGAAGCGTTTCGCACCACAGTTGTCTCTGATGTAGGTGATCAGCTGGCACTCCTGAGAAAACACACAATCACACAACAGTATTTATACTTGTAACTGTTATATAGGATTTAGTGCATGCACATCAGCAGGAGAGGACTCTTTAAAGTAGAGACACTACATACTGATATACACCTGAACATCAGCAGGAGAGGACTCTTTAAAGTAGAGACACTACATACTGATATACGCCTGAACATCAGCAGGAGAGGACTCTTTAAAGTAGAGACACTAAATACTGATATACACCTGAACATCAGCAGGAGAGGACTCTTTAAAGTAGAGACACTACATACTGATATACACCTGAACATCAGCAGGAGAGGACTCTTTAAAGTAGAGACACTACATACTGATATACACCTGAACATCAGCAGGAGAGGACTCTTTAAAGTAGAGACACTATACTGATATACACCTGAACATCAGCAGGAGAGGACTCTTTAAAGTAGAGACACTACATACTGATATACACCTGAACATCAGCAGGAGAGGACTCTTTAAAGTAGAGACACTACATACTGATATACACCTGAACATCAGCAGGAGAGGACTCTTTAAAGTAGAGATACTACATACTGATATACACCTGAACATCAGCAGGAGAGGACTCTTTAAAGTAGAGACACTACATACTGATATACACCTGAACACCAGCAGGAGAGGACTCTTTAAAGTAGAGACGCTACATACTGATATACACCTGAACATCAGCAGGAGAGGACTCTTTAAAGTAGAGACACTACATACTGATATACACCTGAACATCAGCAGGAGAGGACTCTTTAAAGTAGAGACACTACATACTGATATACACCTGAACATCAGCAGGAGAGGACTCTTTAAAGTAGAGACACCACATACTGATATACACCTGAACATCAGCAGGAGAGGACTCTTTAAAGTAGAGACACTACATACTGATATACAACATTAAAGCATGGGAACTTGGTTCTAAGGAGGACGTACAGTCTTGTCTCTGGGTCCAGGGCTTCCTCTGGAACCCTGAGAAGGAGAAAGAGAGACATTATTACCCTTTTTATCATGTTATGAATACATTTTATATTCAGGTGGCAAACTGGGTCCGTCTCATTTCCGCTTCTCCTGTGGCGGCTGCAGCCTGGCGTGGTGACGCACATTGTTTGGCGTGGCAGCGTTCATGTGCTACTCTCTACCGGACAGGCACAAGCTACACACTGCCGACACTTCCTCGTCTTAGCGCAGCTGAGGTCCGGGGCGTTAGTGGGTCTGGGCTCTCTGTGGGTCTGGGCTCTCTGTGGGTCTGGGCTCTCTGTGGGTCTGGGCTCCCTGTGGGTCTGGGCTCTCTGGGCTCTCTGTGGGTCTGGGCTCTCTGTGGGTCTGGGCTCTCTGGGCTCTCTGTGGGTCTGGGCTCTCTGTGGGTCTGGGCTCTCTGTGGGTCTGGGCTCTCTGTGGGTCTGGGCTCTCTGTGGGTCTGGGCTCTCTGTGGGTCTGGGCTCTCTGTGGGTCTGGGCTCTCTGTGGGTCTGGGCTCCCTGTGGGTCTGGGCTCTCTGTGGGTCTGGGCTCTCTGTGGGTCTGGGCTCTCTGTGGGTCTGGGCTCTCTGTGGGTCTGGGCTCTCTGTGGGAGTCCAGCCCGTGGGTCTGGGCTCTCTGTGGGTCTGGGCTCTCTGTGGGTCTGGGTTTCTCCAGAATTTGGCTTTTCTTTTTACATCATGTTGTAACATTCTCACTGAAGAGACTTGCAATTATTTGCCCTAGACTTCTGCTTTCAGACGTAGTTAATTATGAAGTTATTACCCTATCCCATAACAATCCAATGCAGAGGCAATAATGTAATATAATGCATTAATTTATATATATTAAATATTTATATATGTATTTTTATATAGTCTTAAAGTTACAACCGGCCCTTTGAGAGCAACCTTCATGCTGATGTGGCCCGTGATGAAATTGAGTTTGACAGCCCTGCTCTAAATGAAGTTGTATTCTGGCCCTTAAAACGGTCTCTGCCCGCGGTGTGGGAGGAGCCTGATTGTCCTCATCAGCATGAGACATAGTCTTCGTCATTCCTGGCGCCAGACCTCTAACACCGCACCGCACCGCCCGCCACATACACGCCCGTAGATGTCTTTCCGTTAGAAGTGAATATGTTTAAGGTAGTATGCAGATTTAAGGTGGTCTGGTGGAGATGCTCACCGTGTGACCTGGATATCCAGAATCTCCGACCACGCCTGGTTCTCCGGGCCTGCCCGAGTTCCCCTGCGTTCCAAACACATCACGATAAGCAGAAACAAAAACACTTAAAGCTCCCCTATCATACATCGACATATCACAGCTCTCAGAGATATCCAGAGCCTGTCTCTGATTGGCTGAAACGCCAAACAGATCACTGCAGCATTACCCACAATCCCCTCTGTTTCAGCCCTGTTTCCAAAGTGCTGATTCTCTGTCTGTGACTTTAGATGAAGATAAGGAGCCCCTCCCCACGCCCCCCTGAGAGACATGAAGAAGAGGGGACACATGTTGATGTAGAAGAGACATGAAGAAGAGGGGACACATGTTGATGTAGAAGAGATGTGAAGAAGAGGGGACACATGTTGATGTAGAAGAGACATGAAGAAGAGGGGACACATGTTGATGAAGAAGAGACGTGAAGAAGAGGGGACACATGTTGATGTAGAAGAGACATGGAGAAGAGGGGACACATGTTGATGTGGAAGAGACGTGAAGAAGAGGGGACACATGTTGATGTAGAAGAGACGTGAAGAAGAGGGGACACATGTTGATGTAGAAGAGACGTGAAGAA
Organism: Champsocephalus gunnari; assembly: GCA_036324595.1. Lineage (NCBI taxonomy): Eukaryota > Metazoa > Chordata > Actinopteri > Perciformes > Channichthyidae > Champsocephalus > Champsocephalus gunnari. The sequence goes on from CM070430.1 coordinate 6,387,931, forward strand.
GAGGGGACACATGTTGATGTAGAAGAGACGTGAGGAAGAGGGGACACATGTTGATGTAGAAGAGACACGAAGAAGAGGGGACACATGTTGATGTAGAAGAGACGTGAAGAAGAGGGGACACATGTTGATGAAGAAGAGACGTGAAGAAGAGGGGACACATGTTGATGTAGAAGAGACACGAAGAAGAGGGGACACATGTTGATGTAGAAGAGACGTGAAGAAGAGGGGACACATGTTGATGTAGAAGAGACGTGAAGAAGAGGGGACACATGTTGATGTAGAAGAGACATGAGGAAGAGGGGACACATGTTGATGTAGAAGAGACATGAAGAAGAGGGGACACATGTTGATGTAGAAGAGACATGAGGAAGAGGGGACACATGTTGATGTAGAAGAGACATGAAGAAGAGGGGACACATGTTGATGTAGAAGAGACATGGAGAAGAGGGGACACATGTTGATGTAGAAGAGACATGGAGAAGAGGGGACACATGTTGATGTAGAAGAGACATGGAGAAGAGGGGACACATGTTGATGTAGAAGAGACATGAAGAAGAGGGGACACATGTTGATGTAGAAGAGACATGGAGAAGAGGGGACACATGTTGATGTAGAAGAGACATGAGGAAGAGGGGACGCATGTTGATGTAGAAGAGACATGGAGAAGAGGGGACGCATGTTGATGTAGAAGAGACATGAAGAAGAGGGGACGCATGTTGATGTAGAAGAGACATGAAGAAGAGGGGACGCATGTTGATGTAGAAGAGACATGAAGAAGAGGGGACACATGTTGATGTAGAAGAGACACGAAGAAGAGGGGACACATGTTGATGTAGAAGAGACATGAAGAAGAGGGGACACATGTTGATGTAGAAGAGACATGAAGAAGAGGGGACACATGTTGATGTAGAAGAGACATGAAGAAGAGGGGACACATGTTGATGTAGAAGAGACATGAGGAAGAGGGGACACATGTTGATGTAGAAGAGACATGAAGAAGAGGGGACACATGTTGATGTAGAAGAGACATGAGGAAGAGGGGACACATGTTGATGTAGAAGAGACACGAAGAAGAGGGGACACATGTTGATGTAGAAGAGACACGGAGAAGAGGGGACACATGTTGATGTAGAAGAGACACGGAGAAGAGGGGACACATGTTGATGTGGAAGAGACATGAAGAAGAGGGGACACATGTTGATGTAGAAGAGACATGAAGAAGAGGGGACACATGTTGATGTGGAAGAGACATGAAGAAGAGGGGACATGTTGATGTAGAAGGGACATGAAGAAGAGGGGACACATGTTGATGTGGAAGGGACATGAAGAAGAGGGGACACATGTTGATGTGGAAGGGACATGAAGAAGAGGGGACACATGTTGATGTGGAAGGGACATGAAGAAGAGGGGACATGTTGATGTGGAAGGGACATGAAGAAGAGGGGACACATGTTGATGTGGAAGGGACATGAAGAAGAGGGGACACATGTTGATGTGGAAGGGACATGAAGAAGAGGGGACACATGTTGATGTGGAAGGGACATGAAGAAGAGGGGACACATGTTGATGTGGAAGGGACATGAAGAAGAGGGGACACATGTTGATGTGGAAGGGACATGAGGAAGAGGGGACACATGTTGATTTGGAGGGACATGAAGAAGAGGGGACACATGTTGATGTGGAAGGGACATGAAGAAGAGGGGACACATGTTGATGTGGAAGGGACATGAAGAAGAGGGGACACATGTTGATGTGGAAGGGACATGAAGAAGAGGGGACACATGTTGATGTGGAAGGGACATGAAGAAGAGGGGACACATGTTGATGTGGAAGGGACATGAGGAAGAGGGGACACATGTTGATTTGGAGGGACATGAAGAAGAGGGGACACATGTTGATGTGGAAGAGACATGAAGAAGAGGGGACACATGTTGATGTGGAAGGGACATGAAGAAGAGGGGACACATGTTGATGTGGAAGGGACATGAAGAAGAGGGGACACATGTTGATGTGGAAGGGACATGAAGAAGAGGGGACACATGTTGATGTGGAAGAGACATGAAGAAGAGGGGACACGTCTTGATGTAGGAGAGACATGAAGAAGAGGGGACACATGTTGATTTGGAAGGGACGTGGGGAAGTGGATTGTAGCTGTGAAGACTCACGCCTCGCCCCACGTTGCCCCTCCTCCCGGCCCCCCCCTCCGGGGCCCTGCAGGCCGCTCTCCCCCTGAACACAGAAGCAGTTGTATTCATTAATTCAGCGTTTCATCGTTTGATGACATCGTGATTATGAATGTAGACATTTCACATGGAAGTGTTCATCAGGGAGCTCACCGTCAGCCCGGGGTAACCAGGGAAACCAGGATCTCCCTTCAACAGAAACACGTTCTACATGTTAAACAGAACGAGACACCACTACAGGTTTGTAACATGTCTAACTTCATCATGTTGTAATACCTTTCCTCCGTTCGGCCCTGCAGGTCCATACCCGTCTTTACCGTCCTGACCCTGAGACACACACACACACACACACACACACACACACACACACACACACACACACACACACACACACACACACACACACACACACACACACACACACACACACACACACACACACACACACACACACACACACACACACACACACACACACACACACACACACACACACACACACACACACACACACACACACACACACACACACAAATCAGAAACACACTTTGTATTTAAGCAACACACGCAACACACACACACACACACACACACACTTTGTATTACTGCAACACACACAGAAATCAGAAACACACTTTGTATTTAAGCAACACACGCAACACACACACACACTTTGAACTACTGCCACGCACACGCACGCACACACACACACACACACATATCAGAAACACACTTTGTATTACTGCAACACACACACACACACACTTTGAACTACTGCCATACACGCACACACGCACGCACGCACACACACACACACACACGCACACACACACTTTGAACTACTACCATACACGCACACACACACACACACTTTGAACTACTGCCATACACGCATGCACACACACACACACACACACACACACACACACTGACCGGCATGCCTCTGGGCCCCTGGGCCCCCAGGACCCCCTTGCCTCCTGGATCTCCTGGTTGGCCCTTCAACACAAAGCTCAGAGTCACATGTACAGCCCTCTGGAGTCCATCGCACATTAAAATACAGCGCGACACCAAGGCGGCCTGTAAGCACCATCCGTCGGGTCACAAGGACTTGCATACTTTCACAGTCAGTCACACAGATAGAGTTAGAGCTTTGAATGGCTCCTATACTTACAATAGTATATATATGTATAATACTTACAAAACATGTGCAATATGTAATATATCTGCCTTGTGTTTGTCTGTTTTGCCTTCCTCTGTGTTTGGCTGTGGAGTATTTTTAAATAGGGGTGTAATATGAGGGTTAGTGTGGTGTTACATGGGTTTAATAACCATGTAATAACAGTTTAATAAGGGTTTAATAAGTGTTTAATAAAAGTGTAATAAGGGTTTAATAAAAGTGTAATAAGGGTTTAATTAGGGTTTAATAAAAGTGTAATTAGGGTTTTATAACAGTGTAATAAGGGTTTAATAAAAGTGTAATAAGGGTTTAATAAAAGTGTAATAAGGGTTTAATAAAAGTGTAATTAGGGTTTAATAAAAGTGTAATTAGGGTTTAATAAAAGTGTAATAAGGGTTTAATAAAAGTGTAATTAGGGTTTAATAAAAGTGTAATTAGGGTTTAATAACAGTGTAATTAGGGTTTAATAAAAGTGTAATAAGGGTTTAATTAGGGTTTTATAACAGTGTAATAAGGGTTTAATAAAAGTGTAATTAGGGTTTTATAAAAGTGTAATAAGGGTTTAATAAAAGTGTAATAAGGGTTTTATAAAAGTGTAATAAGGGTTTAATTAGGGTTTTATAACAGTGTAATAAGGGTTTAATAAAAGTGTAATTAGGGTTTTATAAAAGTGTAATAAGGGTTTAATAACAGTGTAATAAGGGTTTAATAAAAGTGTAATTAGGGTTTAATAAAAGTGTAATAAGGGTTTAATTAGGGTTTAATAAAAGTGTAATTAGGGTTTTATAACAGTGTAATAAGGGTTTAATAAAAGTGTAATAAGGGTTTAATAAAAGTGTAATAAGGGTTTAATAGGGTTTTATAACAGTGTAATAAGGGTTTAATAAAAGTGTAATAAGGGTTTAATAAAAGTGTAATTAGGGTTTTATAAAAGTGTAATAAGGGTTTAATAAAAGTGTAATAAGGGTTTAATTAGGGTTTAATAAAAGTGTAATTAGGGTTTAATAAAAGTGTAATTAGGGTTTTATAAAAGTGTAATAAGGGTTTAATAAAAGTGTAATTAGGGTTTTATAAAAGTGTAATAAGGGTTTAATAAAAGTGTAATAAGGGTTTAATTAGGGTTTAATAAAGTGTAATTAGGGTTTAATAAAAGTGTAATAAGGGTTTAATAAAAGTGTAATTAGGGTTTTATAAAAGTGTAATAAGGGTTTAATAAAAGTGTAATAAGGGTTTATTAGGGTTTAATAAAGTGTAATTAGGGTTTAATAAAAGTGTAATAAGGGTTTAATAAAAGTGTAATAAGGGTTTAATAAAAGTGTAATAAGGGTTTAATAAAAGTGTAATTAGGGTTTTATAAAAGTGTAATAAGGGTTTAATAAAAGTGTAATAAGGGTTTAATTAGGGTTTAATAAAGTGTAATTAGGGTTTAATAAAGTGTAATTAGGGTTTAATAAAAGTGTAATAAGGGTTTAATAAAAGTGTAATACGGGTTTAATAAAAGTGTAATTAGGGTTTTATAAAAGTGTAATAAGGGTTTAATAAAAGTGTAATAAGGGTTTAATTAGGGTTTAATAAAGTGTAATAAGGGTTTGATAAAAGTGTAATAAGGGTTTAATAAAAGTGTAATAAGGGTTTAATAAAAGTGTAATAAGGGTTTAATTAGGGTTTAATAAAGTGTAATTAGGGTTTAATAAAGTGTAATTAGGGTTTAATAAAAGTGTAATAAGGGTTTAATAAAAGTGTAATTAGGGTTTTATAAAAGTGTAATAAGGGTTTAATAAAAGTGTAATTAGGGTTTTATAAAAGTGTAATAAGGGTTTAATAAAAGTGTAATTAGGGTTTATAAAAGTGTAATAAGGGTTTAATAAAGTGTAATTAGGGTTTAATAAAAGTGTAATAAGGGTTTAATAAAAGTGTAATTAGGGTTTAATAAAAGTGTAATACGGGTTTAATAAAAGTGTAATTAGGGTTTTATAAAAGTGTAATAAGGGTTTAATAAAAGTGTAATAAGGGTTTAATTAGGGTTTAATAAAGTGTAATAAGGGTTTGATAAAAGTGTAATAAGGGTTTGATAAAAGTGTAATAAGGGTTTAATAAAAGTGTAATAAGGGTTTAATAAAAGTGTAATAAGGGTTTGATAGTGTAGTTACATGGGTGTAATAAAGGAGTATCTTTTAAATTAAATGTAGTTGTGTGTCACCTTCTGTCCGTTGGCTCCTTGCCGCCCCACGGACCCCTGGCCTCCGGCGGTCCCCGGGCCTCCCTGCAGGAAGACAGGAGAGAACGTTGTGAATCGTTTTAATCACAAAACACGAGGAGAGAGAATGTCATATCCAGAGCGCCCTCATATTTGATCCTGAAATATAAATGAAGGGTTCAAATTTGTTTACATAAAAAGCCCTTATCCCCTCCGTAGAAACATATTCCCAGTCAGCCGTTACACAATATGTCGTTAATCTGCCCGGCGACACTTCTTCTTCCACCCGATTAGTCATTTGGAAGGAGTGAGTTATTTCTGTGGCTGACTGCATACCTCGACCTCATGAGTAAAGGTCGTTTTAAGGGCGGGTCAGATCTATAAAACATGGGGATATTTCCGTCCACTTCCCAAATCTGTTCAGAGTTATTGTCTGTAAATAACTGAGAGGAAGCATGTCTGCGGCCTGGAGCCAGAGGCAGATGAGCTACAGCTGCGAGGCGGGTCAGATTCAGGATTTACAACTCGCAGACTCATTAAAGCGTCAAATCTGGAACCCACAGAATGAACCGACACTTCCTCGCGCTGCAGTTCATCTGTCGAGCGTTAAGGACCAATCAATGCCCCCGAGGGACGAAGAGGAGGAGTTCTACCGCGGCTGTGTCTTTGGGCTGGAAACGTGTTTGGATCGGTGCTAATCTGCTGCTGTTAGTCCGGCTCAGAGGAAGCAGAACACTTTGTGGTCTGCTTCCAGATCTCAGAGTCCTGCTGGGAAATGTAGAGTACCCCAACGTGGGAGGACAGAAATGTAGAGTACCCCAACGTGTGAGGATAGAAATGTAGAGTACCCCAACGTGTGAGGATAGAAATGTAGAGTACCCCAAAGTGTGAGGACAGAAATGTAGAGTACCCCAACGTGTGAGGATAGAAATGTAGAGTACCCCAACGTGTGAGGATAGAAATGTAGAGTACCCCAACGTGTGAGGATAGAAATGTAGAGTACCCCAACGTGTGAGGATAGAAATGTAGAGTACCCCAACGTGTGAGGATAGAAATGTAGAGTACCCCAACGTGTGAGGATAGAAATGTAGAGTACCCCAACGTGTGAGGACAGAAATGTAGAGTACCCCAACGTGTGAGGACAGAAATGTAGAGTACCCCAACGTGTGAGGACAGAAATGTAGAGTACCCCAACGTGTGAGGACAGAAATGTAGAGTACCCCAACGTGTGAGGACAGAAATGTAGAGTACCCCAACGTGTGAGGACAGAAATGTAGAGTACCCCAACGTGTGAGGACAGAAATGTAGAGTACCCCAACGTGTGAGGACAGAAATGTAGAGTACCCCAACGTGTGAGGACAGAAATGTAGAGTACCCCAACGTGTGAGGACAGAAATGTAGAGTACCCCAACGTGTGAAGACAGAAATGTAGAGTACCCCAACGTGTGAAGATAGAAATGCAGAGTACCCCAACGTGTGAGGACAGAAATGTAGAGTACCCCAACGTGTGAGGACAGAAATGTAGAGTACCCCAACGTGTGAGGACAGAAATGTAGAGTACCCCAACGTGTGAGGACAGAAATGTAGAGTACCCCAACGTGTGAGGACAGAAATGTAGAGTACCCCAACGTGTGAGGACAGAAATGTAGAGTACCCCAACGTGTGAGGACAGAAATGCAGAGTACCCCAACGTGTGAGGACAGAAATGTAGAGTACCCCAAAGTGTGAGGACAGAAATGCAGAGTACCCCAAAGTGTGAGGACAGAAATGTAGAGTACCCCAAAGTGTGAGGACAGAAATGCAGAGTACCCCAAAGTGTGAGGACAGAAATGTAGAGTACCCCAACGTGTGAGGACAGAAATGTAGAGTACCCCAACGTGTGAGGATAGAAATGTAGAGTACCCCAACGTGTGAGGACAGAAATGTAGAGTACCCCAACGTGTGAGGACAGAAATGTAGAGTACCCCAACGTGTGAGGACAGAAATGTAGAGTACCCCAAAGTGTGAGGACAGAAATGCAGAGTACCCCAAAGTGTGAGGACAGAAATGTAGAGTACCCCAACGTGTGAGGACAGAAATGTAGAGTACCCCAACGTGTGAGGACAGAAATGCAGAGTACCCCAAAGTGTGAGGACAGAATGTACAGCAGGGTCTCCAGCTCATAGAAACTGCCGGTTGCTAACCTGCAGATGTTCTTGTAGCATTGTTAAGGATTGTAGTGAACTTGACTTAAACAGGTGGCTGATTTGGAAAGTTCTGGAGCTTAGTGAGGATGCTTAATCCATTTCTGACATGTTCTGGTTGGACGATGTCAGTTTGAACCAGAAAGAGGACGTATCTGTTCTCTGTGGACTGAGTATGCTTAGTTTTGGGTCGATTTGGAAGATTCACGGGACTCTGGATCGGACAGATTGCTTATTTATTTGAAAAACATCGCGTTCATCGTGTGCTCTCTGTGTCCAATGGTCCAACTCTACTCACGGTAGTCAGAATCAGTCCACAGAGAGGGAACAGGTAGGACCACTCTCTGGATGAAACTGCTATATATGATCCAGAACACGTCAGAAAAGGATTCAGCATCCTCAAGAACCCCCAAACCCGTCCGAATATGTCCCATTAGGATATCATGAGTTTCATTTGAGTGAACGCTGCCATGGTAACCGTGCACATCGCTCAACACGTGGAGGCTAGCATCCGGCTGCACGGTCCCAGCAGCATGTTGATGTTCTCGCTGCAGTCCAGCCCTTGATTGATCTCCACCTGCTTCCCATCACCCCCCCCCCTTGTGTCCTGCTTCGTGTCCTGGCCCTGCTTCGTGTCCTGACCCTGCTTCGTGTCCTGCTTCGTGTCCTGCTCCGTGTCCTGACCCTGCTTCGTGTCCTGCTCCGTGTCCTGACCCTGCTTCGTGTCCTGCTTCGTGTCCTGCTTCGTGTCCTGCTTCGTGTCCTGCTTCGTGTCCTGCTTCGTGTCCTGCTTCGTGTCCTGCTTCGTGTCCTGCTTCGTGTCCTGCTCCGTGTCCTGACCCTGCTTCGTGTCCTGCTTCGTGTCCTGCTTCGTGTCCTGCTTCGTGTCCTGCTCCGTGTCCTGACCCTGCTCCGTGTCCTGCTTCGTGTCCTGCTTTGTGTCCTGACCCTGCTCCGTGTCCTGCTTCGCGCCCTGACCCTGCTCCGTGTCCTGCTTCGTGTCCTGCTTCGTGTCCTGCTCCGTGTCCTGACCCTGCTCCGTGTCCTGACCCTGCTTCGCGTCCTGACCCTGCTCCGTGTCCTGACCCTGCTTCGCGTCCTGACCCTGCTTCGTGTCCTGCTTCGCGTCCTGCTTCGTGTCCTGCTCCGTGTCCTGCTCCGTGTCCTGCTTCGCGTCCTGCTTCGCGTCCTGACCCTCGTGCGTTTTGGTTGCCTTACCGACTGACCTCCCGTGTACCGAACCTCTGCTATAAAGAACCTTTTGCAACCCAAGCCTCTGTCCCCGCGTCGTGCGCTGGAGTCCTCAACTGGTGTTCATTGAGTCCTTACTCCGGCAGGTGAGCAGAGACGCTGCTGGAGACCCTACTTCACATTTCTATCTTTGGGTCACTCCTCATGTCAGGGCTCTAAGCTGGAAACTACACTCAAACACTAAACCCAACCTGCATGTGCACTCACATGAAGTCCAGACGGGCCAGCGAGTCCTTTCGGTCCAGGTTGTCCTCTGACCCCTCTGAGACCCTGCAGACAAAACATGGATTCATTTAACAAGATGAAAACATGTTGTTTTTCATTTGCATTATTCATTAAAAAAGCCACATGCAGGAAACACCAGGAGGAGCAGGTGCGTGAGCAGATATTTAAATATTAAATAAATAACATGAAGGTTATTCAGGATGAGTC
>CM070430.1:6399853-6414853 GCA_036324595.1 Champsocephalus gunnari
CAGCGACCAATGGGATACTCTCTCACGTCTCAGCGACCAATGAGATACTCTCTCACGTCTCAGCGACCAATGAGATACTCTCTCACGTCTCAGCGACCAATGAGATACTCTCTCACGTCTCAGCGACCAATGGGATACTCTCTCACGTCTCAGCGACCAATGAGAGACTCTCTCACGTCTCAGCGACCAATGAGAGACTCTCTCACGTCTCAGCGACCAATGAGAGACTCTCTCACGTCTCAGCGACCAATGGGATACTCTCTCACGTCTCAGCGACCAATGGGATACTCTCTCACGTCTCAGCGACCAATGAGATACTCTCTCACGTCATATTATGTCGTGTTATTAAATGGTGTTTAGCACAGAGACATGTCAGTACAGAATCTCACCGAGTTTCCAGCGACTCCGCTCTCCCCTGGTCGCCCGTCCACGCCGGGGCCCCCCTGTGGATTCAAGCACAAACACATATAACACGTGCACAGCAGACAGCTGCCAGTAAAGACCATGAGAAGCTTCCTCTCACCGGTAACCCAGGGTTCCCGGGTTCTCCTTTGGCTCCTGGGCTGGTGTTATCAGCACCGGGCTCCCCCTGCACTCAGAGGACACACACACACACACACACACACACACACACACACACACACACACACACACACACACACACACACACACACACACACACACACACACACACACACACACACACACACACACACACACACACACACACACACACACACACACACACACACACACACACACACACACACACACACACACACACACACACACACACACACACACACACACACACACACACACACACACACACACACACACACACACACACACACACACACACACACACACACACACACACAGAGAGAGTTCAGTTTCATTAAGACGGGCCTCCAGCTGTGTCTGTATCTACTCTCTAGACATTAATGATGTTTAGAATGTGACACAGAGACACAGCATGAGTTAGTTAGTGTGTGTGTGTGTGTGTGTGTGTGTGTGTGTGTGTGTGTGTGGTGTGTGTGTGTGTGTGTGTGTTTGTTGCTTTAAACGTTGTATATTTTCACTGCAGACTGTTTTGCCTTAAGATAAACAGACTCCCTGCTTTGTGTTTGTGAACGTTCCCTCGGGGACCGCTCCCCCTCCTCTCTAATAGGCGACTCACATTCACACCGTCTCCATAGCTTAAACACTAAAGCATCGCATTCAATGAAACACAATACATTCACGACTTCTCAGAAATCCACGGCTAAGTCAAACATTTGGGTTTTCCAGATGCGTCTACAATCTGCAGAAGTCTTGGAATCGCCTTCATCCGGCAGACTAACCCGATGTGTGACACGTCTCATGCAAACAGAAGACGAGACTTTTAATCATTATTTAAGATCAGCTGTTTTTGGATATGTGCACAAATCTAAGCACTGATGTGTTCAAGGCAAGGCAAGTTTATTTATACAGCACCTTTCAGCACCAGGCAACTCAAGGTGCTTTACAAGAGTGAAAGACATTCAGATAAAGGCATTTAAAAACATTAAAAGAAAAATGAAAAATGAAAAACATTAAGAAAATGGTATTTAAAAGAAAAGCTAATAAAATAAACATTAAAAGTTACAGTTCAATAGTTCAATTATTTCCGTTCTTGATTTTTAATTTATTCACAGAACCTCCCTTTGGAAATCCGAACATTTCCGTCCCGATTGTTAATTTAGACTGATTGTTTCCACCATTTTATGCTCGCATGACATCCACAATCGGACCCTCAGGAGGGTGTACTAGCCCCCTACCCTGCTTTGCGTTCCATAGCAAAGTCTTTAAGTGTTACCCCGTGTTACCAAAACACTATTTTTGTTCAGGCACAATGGGATGTAAATGGTGTCTTGTGTTTACATGCGGTTAGTTGTAGATGGGCCTCGTAGTGTACTGAAGAGCGCCGGGGCCACACGTGAACATGTTTTTGAGATTAAAGTCAGAATTCTGAGGAACTTGTAAAATCTGAACATCTCCCAATTCTGACTTTTTCTTTTTCAGAATTCAGAGAAGATTTTCAAACAGAATAAAGTAAAAACTACTCATAAGAATGTTTGACTTGCTGTCCGTCGGATTTCCACTTCAATCTCCAAATTCTGAGAAAGAAATTGGAATTCTGGGAGAATCTTTTTTGCTTTCTTCTGTTTTAAAAATCTGACTTTTCTCAGAATTCTGACTTTAATACAAAATATATATGTTTATTTTTGAAAGATCTCACACTTCTTAATTTATTTCGCAGAGTTCTGACTTTTTTTTGAAGAATTCTGAGATTTGGTTAAACTTAAAGTCAGAATATATTTGACCGGCAGGTGAATATTTATTGTCTGTTTATTTTAAATGATATTTAGAACCCAGGTGCAATGCCTCAATTGATGTGTGATGTTCAACATGTTTCCATCATTAATACAAATAAAGATGTTTGACTCACCGGATCTCCTCTCAGTCCTCGCTGTCCTTTAAGTCCCGCCTCCCCTCTGATGCCCCGGATACCCTGTGGACAGAAACACCTGTCAATCAACAGCTCCACCAATGAGAAGGCTTCAATTCCTCTAATCTACCTGGAGACACTGTGTTCAATGTGCTCATTTAAATAAAAAACATTACGTTATATTGTTAAATTATTATATATAAACATATCTGCAAACTGTTACATTATTAAAGACAATTTCAACTCATATAATTGATTAAAATGTACACAAATGAACAACAAAATTAAATAATAGTGATGAATTATCTGTATCGCTCATTTAACATCAATATCTATACATTATAAATTCTACAATTATTATATAATGAAATGGTTTACTGAGTTTCCTGCGCGTCCAAGCTGTCCCCGAGCTCCGTCTCTCCCCGCGAGCCCCTGCAGACAGAACAGAAACACACTGAGAATCCACCACACACACACACACACACGCCCTATTCTGCTTCTTGTGTTGTTCCCTCTCCTGAGGTTGTAGTGCATGTAAATGGTCTGCAGAGGCTAAAATCCCGTGTTCCCTCCCTGAAACGCCTCAAATGGACTCCTTCGTTTACTTCCGGAACACAGTGACATCACCATGTTACACTTGCGCTCCTATTGGCTATCGATCCAACTCCTTTTTGGTGATAGGCTAAGGGGCGGGACATCTCTAAAGGGCCCCTTTAAAGCTTTACACTGTTCGGTCGAGCCCCTTTAACCCGAAAGCCTTTCTTTGTAATGCAGCCTACCCTGAGACCCTTTAACCTGCTCGTTGCACATTTTAGCTGCAACCATTATTTTATCGCTTTTATGAATTGTTTAGTTTTTGTTCATGCTTTTAACGATGTGTTAAATGTGAAGCACTTTGAATGCCTCTGTGTCTCAACATGTGCTATAACATAAAGTAACCGTGAACCTTGGACCTCATGAAGCACAGATATCTCTGGAAGTGATGGTCAAACTAGGGAAGGGAGCGATTCATCGAATAATCAAAATGATTCAGGTATGAGAATATGAGTTGTGGGCGGGGTGCCTAAGTCTTTTTGTATTTACTTTCTAATATTTACTTGCTAATTATTTTTGTTGCACTGTTGGAGAAGCCTGTGACCTAAGATTTCCATCGACATAACTACTAGCTATGTTCGTATGACAAATAAAGAACCTTGAACCTTGAACTCGCGTTTATGTCCAAATCCATCAGATCTAGTTCTAGCTAATGATACGGCTGCTGCCCCTCCCTACACGCAGACCACGCAGACTCAAACCTCCTCTTATGCCCAAATCCATCAGATCTAGTTCTAGCTCACGATATGGCTGCTGCCCCTCCCCTCCCTACACGCAGACTCAAACCTCCTCTTACGCCCAAATCCATCAGATCTAGTTCTAGCTCACGATATGGCTGCTGCCCCTCCCCTCCCTACACGCAGACTCAAACCTCCTCTTATGCCCAAATCCATCAGATCTAGTTCTAGCTCACGATATGGCTGCTGCCCCTCCCCTCCCTACACGCAGACTCAAACCTCCTCTTATGCCCAAATCCATCAGATCTAGTTCTAGCTCACGATATGGCTGCTGCCCCTCCCCTCCCTACACGCAGACTCAAACCTCCTCTTACGCCTAAATCCATCAGATCTAGTTCTAGCTAATGATATGGCTGCTGCCCCTCCCTGCACGCAGACCCCGCAGACTCAAACCTCATCTTATGCCCAAATCCATCAGATCTAGTTCTAGCTCACGATATGGCTGCTGCCTCTCCCCTCCCTACACGCAGACTCAAACCTCCTCTTACGCCTAAATCCATCAGATCTAGTTCTAGCTAATGATACGGCTGCTGCCTCTCCCTGCACGCAGACTCAAACCTCATCTTAGGCCCACATTCCAGCTGAGAGGGTCTTCTCTACAGCTGGCCTGATTGTGAATCGTCTCTCCCCTGAGTAGACATGCTCATATTCTTAAACAAGAATGAGCATTGAATAGCTGCATTCAGTGCACAGGCCCTGTTATAGGTTGTTGATCTCTGTTGTCATGGGTTACGTTACCCTAACCCGTCATGTTGTTCGTGTTTGATCCCTCTTTCATTTAAAAACCCAAGTTATGTTTTAAGCATGAAAGCTGTAGGCCTATAGCTGTCAACTGTTCACACTGTGATCACCAGTTCAAGACATTTGAGAAATGCGACTTGGTTTCTAAAGTTATTTGAACATGGATTTATTTATTTAAAAAAAGGATATTTACATTTCGGTTAATCGGTTAACCGTTTTTTTGGGGGTCGAATATTCGAATATACATTTGCTTTCAAATTCCCATCCCTAGGTCAAACTGAGTGTAACTTTTGTGACCCTGTGGTGTGAATAGTGAAGATCACGTGATGTGTGTGTGCTTCAGCTCGTACCTGCTCTCCGTCCACTCCGTCCAGACCGTTCTCTCCGTCCTCGCCCTGTTCGGCAGAAACATCAATCATTTCCCCTGATAACGTTTGTGTCTCAGCATACTTTATCCACTCCACTGCAGTTACTCACCCTGTTCCCCCGCAGGCCTCGGTATCCCTGTAGACACACACACACACACACACACACACACACATCAGCAGCTGCTTCCATCAGACTTCATGCATCATTATATATTATCAATATATCAATCAATCGTTGTACCTTCTGTCCTCTGAGTCCAGAGCAACCCTGAACACCCTGAGGTCCACTGGATCCAGGACCCCCTCGATCCCCCTTAAACACACACACACACACACACACACACACACACACACACACACACACACACACACACACACACACACACACACACACACACACACACACACACACACACACACACACACACACACACACACACACACACACACACACACACACACAGAACGTTAGCTTTTAACAGACGTTTGAGGCACACTTCTCTTCCAGTATGAATGATGCATGAATGGTGTTTAAACTAATAGCAGAAGCGCTCACAGGGACGCCCTCCTCTCCGGGGTATCCAAGGAAGCCCCTCTGTCCGGACACACCCTGTTAATGACAGAGAAGAAGTCAAAGTCAACTTTATTGTCAATCTTCTGTGTGCAGACAGGGCGATCAAAATGCTGTTTCTTACCATCCCGAGGAATGTTCACGTCTTAAAGTCACCCTGAGGCCTTAGCTTTGGTTTCAAATGACACAACATCATGTATGTGTTGCTTCTTTTGGGCAGCAAGCTAACGAGAGGCTACGTTCAGCTGGAGACTCGGGAGTCGGACGGAGAAAAGGTCAGGAGTTTGGAAGTATTATGAAATTGAAAGCGAAGGCAGCGTAACAGCCAGATGCTCCAACGTCTCCTGACAGCTCTCCCCAAACATTCCCGACGTCATGTTTAGACGTTAAAGGTGTGTGTGTGTGTGTGTGTGTGTGTGTGTGTGTGTGTGTGTGTGTGTGTCAGTCACCTTTGTCCCCGGGGAGCCCCGAGAGCCCCGGTTGCCTACATCTCCCGAACACTTGCACATGACGCCGCAGCACTCCCTGTCTGACACCGTGTCCTGCAGAGACAAAAACACACATCAGTTAGAAACACCTCTGGTCCCTCGAAGGTCAAATCCCCTTCTTCGTGTCTCTTCTACGTCAACATGTGTCCCCTCTTCTCCATGTCTCTTCTACATCAACATGTGTCCCCTCTTCTCCATGTCTCTTCTACATCAACATGTGTCCCCTCTTCTCCATGTCTCTTCTACATCAACATGTGTCCCCTCTTCTCCATGTCTCTTCTACATCAACATGTGTCCCCTCTTCTCCATGTCTCTTCTACATCAACATGTGTCCCCTCTTCTCCATGTCTCTTCTACATCAACATGTGTCCCCTCTTCTTCATGTCTCTTCTACATCAACATGTGTCCCCTCTTCTCCATGTCTCTTCTACATCAACATGTGTCCCCTCTTCTCCATGTCTCTTCTACATCAACATGTGTCCCCTCTTCTTCATGTCTCTTCTACATCAACATGTGTCCCCTCTTCTTCATGTCTCTTCTACATCAACATGTGTCCCCTCTTCTCCATGTCTCCTCTACATCAACATGTGTCCCCTCTTCTTCATGTCTCTTCTACATCAACATGTGTCCCCTCTTCTTCATGTCTCTTCTACATCAACATGTGTCCCCTCTTCTTCATGTCTCTTCTACATCAACATGTGTCCCCTCTTCTTCATGTCTCTCCTACATCAACATGTGTCCCCTCTTCTTCATGTCTCTTCTACATCAACATGTGTCCCCTCTTCTTCATGTCTCTTCTACATCAACATGTGTCCCCTCTTCTTCATGTCTCTTCTACATCAACATGTGTCCCCTCTTCCTCATGTCTCTTCTACATCAACATGTGTCCCCTCTTCTTCGCGTCTCTTCTACATCAACATGTGTCCCCTCTTCTCCGTGTCTCTTCTACATCAACATGTGTCCCCTTCTTCATGTCTCTTCTACATCAATATGTGTCCCCTCTTCTTCATGTCTCCTCTACATCAACATGTGTCCCCTCTTCTTCACGTCTCTTCTACATCAACATGTGTCCCCTCTTCTCCATGTCTCTTCTACATCAACATGTGTCCCCTCTTCTCCATGTCTCTTCTACATCAACATGTGTCCCCTCTTCTCCATGTCTCTTCTACATCAACATGTGTCCCCTCTTCTCCATGTCTCTTCTACATCAACATGTGTCCCCTCTTCTTCATGTCTCTTCTACATCAACATGTGTCCCCTCTTCTTCATGTCTCCTCTACATCAACATGTGTCCCCTCTTCTCCATGTCTCTTCTACATCAACATGTGTCCCCTCTTCTCCATGTCTCTTCTACATCAACATGTGTCCCCTCTTCTCCATGTCTCTTCTACATCAACATGTGTCCCCTCTTCTTCATGTCTCTTCTACATCAACATGTGTCCCCTCTTCTCCATGTCTCTTCTACATCAACATGTGTCCCCTCTTCTCCATGTCTCTTCTACATCAACATGTGTCCCCTCTTCTTCATGTCTCTTCTACATCAACATGTGTCCCCTCTTCTTCATGTCTCTTCTACATCAACATGTGTCCCCTCTTCTCCATGTCTCTTCTACATCAACATGTGTCCTCTCTTCTCCGTGTCTCTTCTACATCAACATGTGTCCCCTCTTCTTCGTGTCTCTTCTACATCAACATGTGTCCCCTCTTCTTCGTGTCTCTTCTACGTCAACATGTGTCCCCTCTTCTCCATGTCTCTTCTACATCAACATGTGTCCCCTCTTCTCCATGTCTCTTCTACATCAACATGTGTCCCCTCTTCTCCATGTCTCTTCTACATCAACATGTGTCCCCTCTTCTCCATGTCTCTTCTACATCAACATGTGTCCCCTCTTCTCCATGTCTCTTCTACATCAACATGTGTCCCCTCTTCTCCATGTCTCTTCTACATCAACATGTGTCCCCTCTTCTCCATGTCTCTTCTACATCAACATGTGTCCCCTCTTCTTCATGTCTCTTCTACATCAACATGTGTCCCCTCTTCCTCATGTCTCTTCTACATCAACATGTGTCCCCTCTTCTTCATGTCTCTTCTACATCAACACGTGTCCCCTCTTCTTCGCGTCTCTTCTACATCAACATGTGTCCCCTCTTCTCCGTGTCTCTTCTACATCAACATGTGTCCCCTTCTTCATGTCTCTTCTACATCAACATGTGTCCCCTCTTCTTCATGTCTCTTCTACATCAACACGTGTCCCCTCTTCTTCATGTCTCTTCTACATCAACATGTGTCCCCTCTTCTTCATGTCTCTTCTACATCAACATGTGTCCCCTCTCCATGTCTCTTCTACATCAACATGTGTCCCCTCTTCTTCATGTCTCTTCTATATCAACATGTGTCCCCTCTTCTTCATGTCTCTTCTACATCAACATGTGTCCCCTCTCCATGTCTCTTCTACATCAACATGTGTCCCCTCTTCTTCATGTCTCTTCTACATCAACATGTGTCCCCTCTTCTTCATGTCTCTTCTACATCAACATGTGTCCCCTCTTCTTCATGTCTCTTCTACATCAACGTGTGTCCCCTCTTCTTCATGTCTCTTCTACATCAACATGTGTCCCCTCTTCTTCATGTCTCCTCTACATCAACATGTGTCCCCTCTTCTTCATGTCTCCTCTACATCATCATGTGTCCCCTCTTCTTCATGTCTCTTCTACATCAACATGTGTCCCCTCTTCTTCACGTCTCTTCTACACCAACACGTGTCCCCTCTTCTCCGTGTCTCTTCTACATCAACATGTGTCCCCTCTTCTTCATGTCTCTTCTACATCATCATGTGTCCCCTCTTCTTCATGTCTCTTCTACATCAACATGTGTCCCCTCTTCCTCATGTCTCTTCTACATCAACATGTGTCCCCTCTTCTTCATGTCTCCTCTACATCAACATGTGTCCCCTCTTCTTCACGTCTCTTCTACATCAACATGTGTCCCCTCTTCTTCATGTCTCTTCTACATCAACATGTGTCCCCTCTTCTCCATGTCTCTTCTACATCAACATGTGTCCCCTCTTCTCCATGTCTCTTCTACATCAACATGTGTCCCCTTCTGCATGTCTCTTCTACATCAACATGTGTCCCCTCTTCTCCATGTCTCTTCTACATCAACATGTGTCCCCTTCTGCATGTCTCTTCTACATCAACATGTGTCCCCTCTTCTCCATGTCTCTTCTACATCAACATGTGTCCCCTTCTGCATGTCTCTTCTACATCAACATGTGTCCCCTTCTGCATGTCTCTTCTACATCAACATGTGTCCCCTCTTCTCCATGTCTCTTCTACATCAACATGTGTCCTCTCTTCTTCATGTCTCTTCTACATCAACATGTGTCCCCTCTTCTCCATGTCTCTTCTACATCAACATGTGTCCCCTTCTGCATGTCTCTTCTACATCAACATGTGTCCCCTCTTCTCCATGTCTCTTCTACATCAACATGTGTCCCCTTCTGCATGTCTCTTCTACATCAACATGTGTCCCCTCTTCTCCATGTCTCTTCTACATCAACATGTGTCCCCTTCTGCATGTCTCTTCTACATCAACATGTGTCCCCTTCTGCATGTCTCTTCTACATCAACATGTGTCCCCTCTTCTCCATGTCTCTTCTACATCAACATGTGTCCTCTCTTCTTCATGTCTCTTCTACATCAACATGTGTCCCCTCTTCTTCATGTCTCTTCTACATCAACATGTGTCCCCTCTTCTTCGTGTCTGAAGTACAAAAACTGGGTATAATTTTCTTCCATTAAATGTTTTCGCCAAAATTGTATATTTAGAAAAATATTATTTTAAATATCAAACAATAAAATGCTTTTTATTTTAAGAATTTAAAACATTTTCCTTTAGAAATATCGTGTTCTTTAGTCATACAATAATTTGGTTTTATGACAACAGATTTAAGCCACAAAATGTCTTTTTAATCTTAAATGAATAAATATAATATGTATAGAAAAGCAAGGATATTTGGCTGCTGTTGAAAACATGTATATATTTAATCAGAATTTACTAAATGTGTATTACCTTTTCTTAACCATTGTCTTTTTAAATGAACCCTTTCCTTTTCCTATATTCCCTCCACTGATGCAGAACTATAGAAACGCCACGTGCACTTACGATCTGTTTGAGGACGGTGCTGCCCACGCTCGGCATGCTGATGCTCAGAGGGAGTTTGTATCCGAACCCTCGTCCGAACTCCACCATCTGCAGCTGGGCGGGGTCCCGCGTCCCCTCCAGGGCCACGGTGAGCAGAGTGCTGACCCCTGCAGAGACATCACACTCACTCATCTACAGACCACCAGAGCACCTTTCTGTTGGTGTGTATATGTATTCTGACGCAACTCAGAGAGACACGGGAGAGCTGGAGCTTTGATGGAAACCACTGACGGATTATGATGAAGAATATCACCGGTCACCAACGGGTCAACCGTGTGACACAAGTACTGGACATCAAATACTGTTTTCACACATACATGTCAATATATTTAATATGTATATATGACCCAATATGTATATTATGTTCATTTGAATTCATTTCTTATTTTATAGTTACTCAACTGTATATCATTTTATTTGTATCTTTAAATGTATTAATCTGTGCTGTCCTGTTTTTCATTCTTACCCTGTTGCTGTTAAATTACTGAATTTCCCCACAGGGATTAATAAAGCTCCATCTTATCATATTCGATCGGGATCCATGTATTTATGATCCTCTCAAGAATGGAAGTAGTCAAAACAAAAAAAGAGAATTAGTTGGTATATTTATAAAAAATCTCAAAATTCTTACTTTTTCTCAAAATCTCAAAAATTCTGACTTTTTCTCAAATTCTGACTTTTTCACTAAGTTCTGACTTTTTCACTAAATTCTGACTTTTTCACTAAATTCTGACTTTATCTCAAAATTATGACTTTTTGTTAAAATTATGACTCTCAAAAATATCAAAATTCCGACTTTTTCTCAAAAATCTGACTTTTTGATAAAAATTCGGACTTTTTCTTAAAAATATCAAAATTATGACTTTTTCACTAAATTATGACTTTTTCTTAAAATTATGACTTTTTGATAAAAATTCGGACTTTTTCTCAAAATATCAAAATTCTGATTTTTTTTCTCAAAATCTCAAAAATTCGGACTTTCACTAAATTCTGACTTTTTCACTAAATTCTGACTTTTTCACTAAATTCTGACTTTTTGATACAAATTATGACTTTTTCTTAAAATTATGACTTTTTCTCAAAATATCAAAATTATGACTTTTTCTGAATACTTAAAAATGTTAATAATCCCTCGTCACTGGCTTGAGCTTCAGCCTCTGATCCATGTGTCTGTGATCCTCTCCAGATGGAAGCAGTCATCACATACAGAGCATCAGCTAGTCCCTGAGCAGTGTCCTTCACATGGAAGTATCCTCACATACAGAGACTAGTTCCTGAGCAGTGTCCTTCACATGCTGATATCAAGAGAGGGAGTCATCACATACAGAGACTAGTTCCTGAGCAGTGTCCTTCACATGCTGATATCCAGAGAGGGAGTCACACAGTCACAAGATGGAGGAACAGAAAGCAGTATCAATGTTTACTTCAGATTAGCTCCACGTCAGAAATGAGCATGCTTGATGTCTCTCTCCATAGAGGCTTCATGTTCATCACATAGCTATCATCTGCCTCAAACAGTCCTGATGCTCTTCTAGGTCATCAAGCATCCTGTCATGTTCACAGCTCCAGTTGATACCTTTGTAGCATGCTACTCTCATGTTGGAGGAGGACACTCAGTCTTAACCTCAGCAGGGAGACAGAACTCTGAGAGCAGCCCGAGGGGGAAGGCATGTGCTCGTTGAGGGCAGACTGATGGCCGGGTCAAAGGGCGGGCCTATGATAGATCTTTCCCCAACATGTATGTCCAAAGCCTTACCGGACCTCCGCAGCAGCTCTGCCTCTTGCTCCAGACTCATCACGTCTCCATCGAGCCCGTCGGAGAAGATCACCAGCACCTGGTGGAGGAGGTTAGTGTTCAAGTGCTCGACAAGAAAAACCATCTCATCTCCTCAATACGGTCATAATAAAGACCTGACAGAGATGCTTTTCTGTGGATGTAACGTTGTACTTTGTCTCCGACTCACCTTCACGCCGGCACTGGACTGGGTGTTGAACTTCTGTGCGAAGGATTTCAACATGGCGGTGTTGAAGTAAGTAGGCTCTGTCAGATTCAGGTTCATGACTTTCCTCACCACCTCCTCACTGTAGCCCTCAAAGTTGAAGTCGTAACGAGTAACTCCGCCTTCAGCCACCACTCGATACGCGATGTTGGTTTTGACGGGCGCAGTGCCGGTGCAGCACAGACCCTGAACCGAGGACACGTAACGGGCGATTTCCGGCAGGAAGCTCTGGAGCTTGGTGTGACCGCTGACCAGAATCCCACCAGCCGTTCTCCGGGTAATATCGAATCCCATGGCGATATCAATGCTGCAGTCTGTAAACACAGAGGCACACACAGCTTTAATATAGAGCAGCAGGAATCAGTCCTGAACCCCTGGAATGAGCCAGTATTTCATCACTTCCTGTCCCCTGGTCTGGAGGTGTCTTTGGTTGTTTTCTGAAATAAGGTCAGTGGTTAACACAAGCTGGAGAGACTCTAATGTTTTGTTGTACAACATAAAATATGTCAGTAAATACCCGACTGGTGGATTAAAAAAACTGAGGTTGCTAACAAATGTCTAAATGAGACATAGTTCCTTTATAGCCCAACATTAGCCACCTTTAGCTTAGCGGTGGTGACGTGAAGTCATGTGACCGTGCTGTAGTTCCTTTATAGCCCAACATTAGCCACCTTTAGCTTAGCGGTGGTGACGTGAAGTCATGTGACCGTGCTGTAGTTCCTTTATAGCCCAACATTAGCCTCCTTTAGCTTAGCGGTGGTGACGTGAAGTCATGTGACCGTGCTGTAGTTCCTTTATAGCCCAACATTAGCCTCCTTTAGCTTAGCGGTGGTGACATGTAGTCATGTGACCGTGCTGTAGTTCCTTTATAGCCCAACATTAGCCTCCTTTAGCTTAGCCGTGGTGACGTGAAGTCATGTGACCGTGCTGTAGTTCCTTTATAGCCCAACGTTAGCCTCTTTTAGCTTAGCGGTGGTGACGTGAAGTCATGTGACCGTGCTGTAGTTCCTTTATAGCCCAACATTAGCCACCTTTAGCTTAGCGGTGGTGACGTGAAGTCATGTGACCGTGCTGTAGTTCCTTTATAGCCCAACATTAGCCACCTTTAGCTTAGCGGTGGTGACGTGAAGTCATGTGACCGTGCTGTAGTTCCTTTATAGCCCAACATTAGCCACCTTTAGCTTAGCGGTGGTGACGTGAAGTCATGTGACCGTGCTGTAGTCCCTTTATAGCCCAACATTAGCCGCCTTTAGCTTAGCGGTGGTGACGTGAAGTCATGTGACCGTGCTGTAGTTCCTTTATAGCCCAACATTAGCCTCCTTTAGCTTAGCGGTGGTGACGTGAAGTCATGTGACCGTGCTGTAGTTCCTTTATAGCCCAACATTAGCCGCCTTTAGCTTAGCGGTGGTGACGTGAAGTCATGTGACCGTGCTGTAGTTCCTTTATAGCCCAACATTAGCTTTTTACTTAAAAAAATGGCGAACAAAAATATGTATGTAATGTATACATTAGTGCTGTCAAAATGATGGCGTTAACGGCGGTAATTTTTTATTTTTATTAATTGCGTTAAAATATTTAACGCATTTAACGCATGTGCAGAATGGCCCGCCCCATAGGCATACGTGCCACCAGTGGCAGCGCCAGGGTATGGCTGGGGTAGGCTACACCCATACCAAGAAATGGCTTAGCCCCACCATGAGACACGATGTTAAAGTAAGCAAAATAAAGTCTGCCAACTCGCGCGGAGTAAACTGCACAGACAGCAGTTAGTCAGATTGATTTCAGTAGCCACGGTTTTGAAAACTTTTGTCACGTAGTGATCGTCTTCTCAATAGAACATCTTTGATAACGGCGTGGTGTTGTTGCAGGAAGTCCCGACGGAGAATACTTTTGCTGTAGTACAGGGCAGAGCCATATAATAGTAATAATATGGCTCTGGTACAGGGGTGCACATAACTGGTACGCAGGTTATGAGGTAATCTGAAATGCGTACCTTCACTTGTGTCACAAAGCGCATTTGCGTACCGACGTACTTGTGAAGCTTTTCCAGAAGGCGGTTCAATCACCGGACGACAGAGTCGGTCTCCGTGTGCACAGACAGGCTGCTGTTAACGTCGGTCTGTAACGGAACTGAGCCAAAACTACGCCAACCGGCTGCGGAGGGAGACTCCCCCCATCACTGGAGAACTGCGCTAAAACAGCTGATCACAACGTTCACACTCTGTGGTCACGAAGTACTCCACTAGCCCCCCCCCTCTGTCGACTTTCCTGAAGTGCTCCCCGTTGATAGAAATCAACACGTAATGAATTAAGACCCCACGGTTTGATGATTGATAGGTGTGTGGGCTGTCTTTCATTTTGACACGCAGACAAATGTTATAATAAACATAGATGTGTTAAATGGATTTATCCGCCTTCTTTCATTTATCTTTCCATTCCCAACAATATACATAAAGAAATGGCATATTTTGGACATAGTTCGAATGGAGATTAATCTGATTAATTAATTTTTAAGCTGTGATTAATCTGGTTAACATTTTTAATCATTTGACAGCCCTAATATATATATATATATATATATATATGACATATATGTATTGATTCTTTGCTGACACTCTATACAAGTTTTGATGTCACTCACTGACTACGAGGACGCCATGTTTGTAAGCATTAAAAGATCTCGACAGCGACTGATTGTAACCTGTGACGCCATGTTTCTACTCACCACCACCATCACTGCTGTCTGATGTGGATTTGCAGATCGTCGTGACGACCTTCTGCTTGATCTTATCCAAGCTGCCGAAGTTGTTCACGGTGAACAGCCTCT
>CM070430.1:6419853-6454853 GCA_036324595.1 Champsocephalus gunnari
AAGGGGACCTATCATGCGAAATGCACTTTGTGTTATACATACATATTCTCACGCAGCGTCAGAAAATAAAACCCTCTCTCTTTTCCTCCGTACCCAAATCTTTTAAAAACGGGTGTAGAACGAGCGGATACAGATTTCCATCCGAACTGACGTCGGCGGACCCACAGAAAGTTGCTATCAGAAACAATGCCTGACGTGTTTTGGACGTCTTTGTTTACATTAGCAAGCCTCGCTAACGCTCAGAGCTAACCTGTGCTGGAGAGCACGTGTTTAAAAAGCAGGAAATAAACCCGCAAGAGAAAATACCTTTGAGCTCCATGCTGTTTCAGAAATAATCCTTGACGTGGTTTAAAGAGTTTTATCACAGCAGAATTTAACTTTCTCTCCGGTAGAATTCTGATCAGGCATTAGCTTTTTCAAGCTAAGGACCCAAGATCTGCGTTTCTGTAACAGGGCTTCAAAGCAGGGGTTTGAGCAGTATGAGGCGTGGCTACAATGGGTGATCTGTTTGGTGTTTTGAAAAACAAACTTCACAGACATGTTTTGTACAGGTGTGGCCCTACAATATATGTTTCAAATATAGCATGATAGGTCCACTTTAAGATGCAGATAAAATGCACATATTTGTAGCTAACAAAGTGTTGTTGGCTGTTCTAACGCGCTCCCACCTGTCGCCCAGTATGCATAATTTATTAATTTAAAATATGAATTGGCTAATGCATAATCTCTCTTCTGGTAATGTCAGGGTTTAGTGCTAGTATCCTGTTAGCTGTTGTGTTTTAGTGTTTTGTCTATCGGTCTTGTGATGATAATTATACTCTCTCGCTCTCCAGGTGTCGGCACTTCCTGTCCGTGTGGCACCTGCTAGACGGATTGTTGTCCCCTGATTGTGTCCACCTGTGCCCCATTACCTATGTGTATATTTAGTCCTTCTCTCCCGTTGTCTGGTGTTGGTTCGTCTTGTGTTATCGTTAGATCCATGCCTGTTTGCCAGAGATCTATGTTACAGTACCTAGTAGAACCTATCTATGGAGAGTCCTAGTAGAACCTAGAAGTCATAATTGATAGCTTTGGTTTCTTTACAATAAAGAGTATTACCAAGCAACATAATCGAGCATCTGAGTTCTTACGAGCCCATCGTATCAGGTAATGCATCACTGGAAATGATTGAGCTACATACAAATCTATCAAGGTCTTTAAACTGGTTTACCCAATGGTGACAAACGGAAAGTGGGTGTTCATGTTCAAACGGTTAGCTAAACAGGTTATTTATCAGTAATAGTGATCGTATAATTGAAAAAGACTTGTTCACCTCCAGTAAGAAGAGTCTCCGCTTCCTCTCTTTCAAAAGCAGCCCTCATTATGGGTACAATGTTGGTGAGGGACTGGTATATGTACGGTGGAGTGGCAACGATTCTCATTTCCTGCATTGATGCACCAAGGCTCAACCCAACCACGGTTATTCCAGAAGATTTGATCAGGCGGGACTCCCTATACACGGGATCGTCAGAGTCCTTCCCACTTATAACCACCAGGAACCGTCGGTAGCCTTGTTCCGCACGGCTTCCCGCACCGCTCGTGAAGAGGTTGGTGCTGGCGTACATCAGCGCTTTGCCCAGATTGCGAGGCTCGTTGGGTTGCAGTTTACGCTGGCGGAAACGCTTCACGTCATTGAGCGTCTCGATTTTGGTTTGGTGGGCATTGAGAAGATGTTCCACCTTGACATCTTGACCGTACTGAGCCCAGCCCAGGCGGTAGGCGGACGCTCCGATGTTAAGCTGATTGGCGAGTCGGGTGAGGATGCTCTTGATCTGCTGAAACTCTGCTGCAGTCACGCCACTGTCCACCAGAAAGAAGATGTCTGCAAACCTTTCTGCCAAGGCTGAGAGAAAACACAAGAACAAGTAAAAAATAAGAAACTGTCTGTTGTGATAAAGTAAGAAAAATAACAATCTTGTCCATGAATCAAAATATTCTGATTTATATTTCTTAGTAGAGAAGCTCCAATTCCATTTAAACATTAGGCCTCTTCGGTGCAAGTATTTCCCTGTTTCATGTCTCTTGGGGTTTCTGTCCATAAAGGCAAAATGCCCCGAGGCAAATTGTTTTATAAAAAAAGCATACCCTAATTCATCGTCCATCTTTCTCAAAACAATCATCATGTGGTATTAAAGACGACGGTAAAGATCATCATGAGTATATTTTGTCGTCTAATATACTCCTTTGCCTTACCTTGCTTCTGATCCTCCACTGAGATGCACACAGTTTTCAGCAGACGGTCTTTCAGCGTCTGCAGAGCCGCGTAGTTACTGATGGAGGACCGGAAGCGCTCTGAAGGCCGGTTGGCGATGGACTCGAGCTGCTGCAGGTTGGCTGCTCCCACCCCGATGCTAAACACGATGACACCCTGCTGCCTCAGGCGCTGGGCCGGTGCGACCACATCGTCCGTGGAGTCTCCATCCGTGATAACCACAGCGATCTGAGGCACCCTTTGGCCGGCTCGGCTCCCTGCTTCCTCCGTGAAGTACTGCGTCCGGAGGAAGTCGATGGCCTTGCCTGTTTCTGTGCCTCCTGTTCGGTATTGAAATGTGTCCACCGCCTCCAGCAGGGATGTCTTGTCCATGTGATCCTTCAGCAGGAACTCCTGGTAGGGTTCATCGCTGTACTGAGCCAGGCCGATACGAACCTTGTCGGGCCCGATGTCGAGTCCTGTGACGACACTTCGGAGAAACGTTCGCACCTCCTGGAAGTTATCGATGCCGATGCTGGAGGATACGTCCACCAGAAAGACCATGTCCGCCAAGCTGGCTTTGGCACATTCTGGACAGGAGGGAGAAACAAGTCAGCGTTTGGAGCAACAATCATTTCAAACTAAATGTCTTTGGATATGGTTCTGAAGATCATGTTTGTTTTCAATTTGTAGGATAAGATGTCTTGTGTGACTTTCTGTCCTTTTCCTTATAACACCAGGGGAAATGTTGGAAATAAGTGAACACGATTTACAAGTTATCCCTTGGATTTCTTTCTTTTGTCTTCTATATCCAAAAGTCAGTCAGACATTCAGTCAGACATCAATCCATCCATCAATCAATCCATCAATCCATCCATCAATCAATCAATCAATCCATCCATCAATCAATCCATCCATCCATCAATCCATCCATCAATCAATCCATCAATCCATCAATCCATCCATCAATCAATCCATCCATCCATCAATCCATCCATCAATCAATCCATCAATCCACCATCCATCAATCAATCAATCCATCCATCCATCAATCCATCAATCCATCAATCCATCCATCAATCAATCCATCAATCCATCAATCCATCCATCAATCAATCCATCAATCAATCAATCAATCCATCAATCAATCCATCAATCCACCATCCATCAATCAATCAATCCATCCATCCATCAATCCATCTATCCATCAATCCATCCATCAATCAATCCATCAATCAATCCATCCATCTATCCATCCATCTATCCATCAATCCATCCATCAATCAATCTATCCATCAATCAATCAATCCATCCATCCATCAATCCATCCATCAATCAATCTATCCATCAATCAATCAATCCATCCATCAATCTATCCATCAATCAATCAATCCATCCATCCATCAATCAATCCATCCATCCATCAATCCATCCATCAATCAATCCATCAATCCATCAATCCATCCATCAATCAATCCATCCATCCATCAATCCATCCATCAATCAATCCATCAATCCACCATCCATCAATCAATCAATCCATCCATCCATCAATCCATCAATCCATCCATCAATCAATCCATCAATCCATCAATCCATCCATCAATCAATCCATCAATCAATCAATCCATCAATCAATCCATCAATCCACCATCCATCAATCAATCAATCCATCCATCCATCAATCCATCTATCCATCAATCTATCCATCAATCCATCCATCAATCAATCTATCCATCAATCAATCAATCCATCCATCCATCAATCCATCCATCAATCAATCTATCCATCAATCAATCAATCCATCCATCAATCCATCCATCAATCAATCCATCCATCAATCAATCAATCCATCCATCAATCAATCCATCAATCAATCCATCCATCTATCCATCCATCTATCCATCAATCCATCCATCAATCAATCTATCCATCAATCAATCAATCCATCCATCCATCAATCCACCCATCAATCAATCTATCCATCAATCAATCAATCCATCCATCAATCCATCCATCAATCAATCCATCCATCAATCAATCAATCCATCCATCCATCAATCCATCTATCCATCAATCCATCCATCAATCAATCCATCCATCTATCCATCCATCTATCCATCAATCCATCCATCAATCAATCTATCCATCAATCAATCAATCCATCCATCCATCAATCCATCCATCAATCAATCTATCCATCAATCCATCCATCAATCAATCCATCCATCAATCAAAGCATTCTTGGTCAAGGTGATTTCTCTTGACATTTGAGTGATTTTGGTTTACATTTCTGAAGAAATAATAAAAATACTTTGGGCAACCAACAGTCGTAATACTCGGCTCTACCATTGATAATACATTACGTAACCACCACAGGCTGTGCGGCTTGACACGTTTTACCTTGAGTCAACTGCAGGAGTTGTCGTTTGACTTCCTCTACAGTAGTGCAAAGCGTCTGGGCGATGCTCTGAGAAATTCCCTGCAGCGCTGCAAAGTTCGACACGCTGTAGACGTGCTGACTGTGCGGCTCGTTGGCTATCTCCTTCAGCTGCTCTTCGTCTGCATCCTTGATACCAATGGCGTACAAAACAATCCCCTTTCTCTTCAGATCCTGAGCGTGGGACTCTACGTTGTCTTGAGACTTTCCGTCAGTAATCACCACGGCGATCTGCGGCACGTTCTGGCCTCGGCTTCCCGCCGCCTCCACAAAGTGCTCAGTCAGCATGTAGTCCAGGCCGAGCCCAGTCTGGGTGCCGCCCCCCATGTAAGGCAAGACGTTGATGTACTGCAGGATGTCCTTCTTCTCCTGGAAGGTGTTGAGCTTGAACTCGGTGCGGGGAGTGGTGCTGTACTGGACCAACCCGATGCGCACGTGTTCAGCATCGACGTCGAAGCTGTTCACCAGCGTGTACAGAAACTGACGGATCTGCTTG
Source organism: Champsocephalus gunnari (assembly GCA_036324595.1). Lineage (NCBI taxonomy): Eukaryota > Metazoa > Chordata > Actinopteri > Perciformes > Channichthyidae > Champsocephalus > Champsocephalus gunnari. Next base: position 6,425,020 of record CM070430.1, read on the forward strand.
AAGTTTTCGCTGCCGATGCTCCACGACCCGTCCACCATGAAGACGATGTCGGCCACGGCCTCTTGAGTGCAGACTGAGAGGGAGGGTTGTCAAAGCCTTGCAGATAAGAAGTCACAGGGTGATGCAAGGAGCGCTACCCGAGCAGTTCTTGGCTCGAAGAAAGCGTGGCAGCCAGTGTAGTGCGACAGATAACTGAATATACCAGGGCAATCGTTCAAAAGTGGATACAAGCACTATGTTGAGGCGAACCCTCTTTTGAAACAGCTGGTTGGCAACTCAAAAATCCAAGATGGCCACTACTGATGGATTGGGAATGTCCTTTTTTGCCATAAAATCGTTTGCACTCGCCCTATTTGAATCATCTCGGGGTCGAATCTTACATTTTTAGAAACCAAATTCAAACGTTAGGAATGACTGAAGCTTCTTTTTCATATCCAAGCCAAATGTTTAAAACAATCTGCAAATGGCAAACCGAGTAGGCTAACAGGCATGGTGGTGGAGGTGTTTTGGGGGTGCAGGAGTATAGCAGTAGAGGTAATACTGGCGGCATCATGGTGTTCAGTGTCGGTTCACACATTTAGCTAAGACTAGTATGAGTGTTAGCGTGGTTAAGCCCTGTCCTTCATTGTACATTTGACTTAGAAATAGATCAAATTCAAAACCAATCGAAGAACGTGGACATTTTGGAGCTTGTATCCGCTTTTGAAAGATTGTTACAGCTATCTGCAGCGCTATGGTGGAAAAGTGATGTATAGGCAGAAGAAACGGCTCGCTTGTGATGGGTGAAAGCATGAACGGGAAAAGGTGAGCAGCTCGTCGTGGACAGCGTCTGCGCGGGAGCAGCGATCGGAGAACTCAGGCTGACTCTGGGATGCAAAGGTGTGAGGAGAGGGAAAGAAAGTGATGCGGCTTTCAGCTGGTGCTCGTCTCCTTCAGACGGCGATGGTGGTGCCGACAGAAGGTCGCCACTCGCTCTCAAATTCCTTTTTATTCATTTGCCGGGTTGCTTAAAACCTTTCTCTACATTTTCCTTACCCTTCATAATTTTTTTCGGAAAAAATAAATAAATAATAAACTAGTTTACTTTTTGAAACAACTTGTGACGACACATTATGTAATAACACTAGCCTTTAGCCAAACAACGTTACACATCTTGAGTTTGAAACAACTTGTGACGACACATTATGTAATAACACTAGCCTTTAGCCAAACAACGTTACACATCTTGAGTTTGAAACAACTTGTGACGACACATTATGTAATAACACTAGCCTTTAGCCAAACAACGTTACACATCTTGAGTATATAAAATGCAGAATTCTATATTTTTATTCAACAAATTGCTGCGGTTGTTACACATCTTTAAGAGATTCAAACTAACGGAGTATCTGCAAATAGAGGTCAGATCCCAGGCTTGGTTCTGGGGAAGGGGTCGGGGAATACGGGTCCATATGTTTTATGCAGCGAGGCGATGCGGACGAAAGAAGGAGGCTCTCTCTTTGTGAACCAGTTAATGTGTGTGAGCTCAGCAGGCAACACGTCGTGGTGCAAGGTTAGTAACAGTGTGTGTACAATCAACCAGGTGTGTGTGTGTGTGTGTGTGTGTGTGTGTGTGTGTGTGTGTGTGTGTGTGTGTGTGTGTGTGTGTGTGTGTGTGTGTGTGTGTGTGTACAGGGGTTAAAGTGGGTTCTGAAGGGTGGGGGTGTTTTATTATTAACGGCATTCTAAATTGAGGGGGTACTAATGAGATTTTAGGGGTACCAAATATGAAACTGCTACAACCCCCAACAACACAGTATGGTCCTTCAGAAGACTAACGATAGATATTTAAAAAATGCAAGAATACTTATTAAGGTGTAGCAGGGTTTCCGCTAGGATTTTTTCTCGCCGGTCAAATGTCCGGGCAGAATTTATTTTACCGGACACATCAGTATCTCAAGCAGCTCCTGCAGCCCGCTAAACAGAGGGCGGGGCTTCAGGTGCTCCTGCAGAGCTGCGTGTCTCGGTCAGACTCAGCAGCTGATCTGATCTCTCTCTCTCTCTCTCTCTCTCGCGTTTATGTCCATATCGATCAGATCCACTCTCCTGATCGGCCTTTATAGAGAGCACCGATCAAACTATTAAGAGTGAATATCGGCCGATAATGACCGGCGGACGATCGATCGGAGCCTCCCTAATTATTACCAGACATTTTGACCGTCAGGTTTTGAATTTACCGGTTTTTAATAAATGTTACCAGCTAAAAACCGGTAATTACCGGCTAACGGAAACCCTGAGGTGTACGTATGTCGCACTAAGTAGTTGTTTGCAGATGTTATATGTTGATGTAATGTTTGCCGTGATCCCGTTGGTATGCAGGAAGTTAAGTCACGCCTCTCTAATCGTACGCACCTGTCTTCGCTGCAGCGTTGCCGTAGAAACATGCCACCGTGATGAGGCCAAGGAGAAGCTGCCCCCTCGCCGCCATTCTGCAACGCCTCTCTGGTTTCTGTCTTCCTGCAACACAAAGACACAAACAGCCATAAATGGTAGCGCGTCTGTTTCACATCAGTCACAGCGTGATTACCGAAGCCTTAGTGTGCGAGCCAGAGGATGCGGTGGTGAGAGAAGGATGGACTTCATTTACTTGTAAGAAGTTCTGAGGAATCTGCTTTTTCTCTAAACGTTTTAATTCAAACATTACAACTTGAGTAAGTCAACATTTAGTCAGATGTTCATTCTTGATGTAATAAAGACCCGAGTGGAGCCGAGCATCTGAAAGGGCCATAAGGGTTCTAAAGACCTTCGTAGTCGGGTCCTCTCGAGCATGCAGGCGGGTTCCCTCTCCTGTCGTGTTCTGTAGGTGTGAGTGCATGTGAACGGTCAGCAGAACGTCGCTGCAGCTCCGGCACTCAACAGATCATCAACCTATCACAGGACAGACATCTGAGCACGACGCGGGGACACGTAACACGCAATGTCCACTCTCCGTCGATGAGTTCCTCCATCGGTGGTTTCGTCACTGTTTTTCTCATCAGCTCTGGAGGACTGTTCACTGTGTGTGTGTGTGTGTGTGTGTGTGTGTGTGTGTGTGTGTGTGTGTGTGTGTGTGTGTGTGTGTGTATGTGCGTGTGTATGTGTGTATTTGTGTGTGTGTGTATGTGTGTGTTTGTGTGTGTATATGTGTGTGTGTGTATGTGTGTGTATGTATGTATACATACACATGTGTGTGTGTGTGTGTATGCATGTATGTATACATACACATATTTGTGTGTGTATGTATGTATTTGTGTGTGTGTGTGTGTGTGTGTGTGTGTGTGTGTGTGTATGTGTGTGTGCGTGCGTGTATGTAGTTCTGTGTGTGTGCGTGTGTGTGTGTATGTATGTGTGTGTGTGTATATGTGTGTATGTATGTATACATACACATATGTGTGTGTATGTGTGTGTGTGTGTATGTGTGTGTGTGTGTGTGTGTGTATACATACACCTATGTGTGTGCGTGCGTGTATGTATGTATTTCTGTGTGTGTGTGTGTGTGTGTGTGTGTATGTATTATTCTATTTAATTGTAGTGCCTTTTCTCCAGAGACAGTCTGAGACGTTCTCCCCCTCAGCTCCTCGGTACAGAAAACACGCACCACGCGGCATTAGGCATCACGATGTGGAATGCGGTGACGGAGGCCTCGTGGACACCTGGTAGGGTCGTGTGCAGAACCGAAGAACTCATCGTGCATCCCGACTCTCCGTTCAGCGGCCGATCAAAGCTGCGTCTCTCACGGCCACCGACCCAGACGGCATCACCCCTGCGTGTCCCGATGCTCTCCCTCCGCGGCTTCCACGGAATCCAAAAGACTTTAAAACGTCCTCTGTCCCACGCGGAAGAGCCGAGAGCCGTCCTCTCTGCGGCATCTGGCTCCGCTCACGGCCTAATAGTTCCATTTCCTGTCAGACGGCGCGACCACATCACAGCTCCGAGGAATGGGGACTCTTTAATGCGACTCCAGCGGAGCAGCTTCCTCTCACGCATCCACGCAGACCGTACACACCTTCTCAACCGGGCCGATCCGGGTGAGAGCCGGATTCAATTAAAAAACAAGAGACAGTTTAACGTGTAAAACGTGTGAGAGAAGCCCATCTGTGTGCAACGAGAGGCCGGTACAACATACCAACAACAACACCGCATATTCCAGATGCAAATAGTTAAGACGAACGGTATTTGTGTCTGAGCTAAACAACACTCATTTCAAAAGGATTCCTCGATCGACTAAACAAACATAATTCAACAAATAGACTCGGGGTCGTGGTTCAACTCTGTTCTCTTGAACACTGAACGTTTAGTTTGAGCGATGGAACGCAGACGGAGCTCTGGACAGCCTCCGTGATACGCCTGTTTATAAAAGAGCTCCGAGCCAATATTTCACATTCCTCCGCTTCACAGCAACTGGACAGAACACCACGCCGGCAGTCACGCCTCCAGGTTTAGGAGTGATAACTCAAAGACCCTCGGCTGAAGGAGGCAGACAGCCCTCCGTCGTGCATCAGGGAGGGTTCTTACGCAAAGCAGCATCTTTTAAAAAGGCCTGGCGATGATGTTTGAGAGGATCACGAGAACCCACTCTCTCTCCTGAATGTGTGAAAGCCACAATAACCAGTCACGTGAACGCCGTCTTTGATGCGAGGGGTTAAACGAGAGCATGCTTACATCTGTGCACGTATGAGCCAGCATGCTTCGGGCCTGTGTTTAAGGTCAGAGGCCGCGGAGAGAGAGGAAGGGGTTGGGTGTAATGTGAAGCATGTGAAGGTAATCACTGGAGGAGGGTCCCTGCAGCGTTTACACGGACCTCCGCCTCAGTTTACTTCGACGCACTTGAAGCGTTGAAGAGAGAGGGCTCTGATATCATTTCTCTGAGGGGCGGCCGGGGACAGAGCCTTACTATCCGCGCGCTCAGTGGACAGAAGTCATCCTGATATTCCAACAGTAGAACACAAAGCACTGCACATAAATAATGTTTGACTTTTTACCGGCACACATACATGTCAATGTAATATCTATATATGACCCACATGTTCATTTCTTATTTTAAAAGTCTTGTCTTGTTTGTCTTGTCTTATCTTCTTTTGTCTCATCTTGTCTCGTCTCATCTCATCTTGTCTCGTCTTGTCTCATCTTGTCTTGTTTTGTCTTGTCTTATCTTGTTTTGTCTTGTTTTGTCTTATCTTCTTTTGTCTCATCTTGTCTTGTCTCATCTCATCTCGTCTTGTTTTGTCTCATCTTGTCTTGTTTTGTCTTGTCTCATCTCATCTTGTCTCATCTTGTCTTGTTTTGTCTTGTCTCATCTCATCTTGTTTTGTCTTATCTTGTCTTGTTTTGTCTTATCTTCTTTTGTCTCATCTTGTCTCATCTCATCTCGTCTTGTTTTGTCTCGTCTCATCTCGTCTTGTTTTGTCTCATCTTGTCTTGTCTTATCTTGTCTCATCTTGTCTCATCTTGTCTTGTCTTGTCTCATCTCGTCTCGTTTTGTCTCATCTTATCTTGTCTTGTCTTATCTTGTTTTGTCTTGTCTCATCTTGTCTTGTTTTGTCTTATCTTGTTTTGTCTCATCTTGTCTTGTCTCATCTCATCTCGTCTCGTCTTGTTTTGTCTCATCTTGTCTTGTTTTGTCTTATCTTGTCTTGTTTTGTCTTGTCTTCTTTTGTCTCATCTTGTCTTGTTTTGTCTCATCTCGTCTTGTTTTGTCTTGTCTTGTTTTGTCTTATCTTGTTTTGTCTTGTCTTGTTTTGTCTTGTTTTGTCTTGTCTTCTTTTGTCTCATCTTGTCTTGTTTTGTCTCATCTCGTCTTGTTTTGTCTCATCTTGTCTTGTTTTGTCTTATCTTGTCTTGTCTTATCTTGTCTTCTTTTGTCTCATCTTGTCTTGTCTCATCTCATCTCGTCTTGTTTTGTCTCATCTTGTCTTGTTTTGTCTTGTCTTGTTTTGTCTTATCTTCTTTTGTCTCGTCGTGTCTCATCTCATCTCGTCTTGTTTTGTCTCATCTTGTCTTGTTTTGTCTCGTCTTATCTTGTCTTATCTTGTTTTGTCTTGTCTTGTTTTGTCTTATCTTCTTTTGTATCATCTTGTCTTGTCTCATCTTATCTCGTCTCGTCTTGTCTCATCTTGTCTTGTTTTGTCTCATCTCATCTTGTCTTGTCTTGTTTTGTCTTATCTTGTTTTGTCTTGTCTTATCTTGTTTTGTCTTGTCTTATCTTGTCTTGTTTTGTCTCGTCTTGTCTTGTTTTGTCTCGTCTTGTCTTATCTTGTTTTGTCTTGTCTCATCTTGTCTTGTTTTGTCTTGTTTTGTCTTATCTTGTCTTGTTTTGTCTCGTCTTGTCTTGTTTTGTCTCATCTTGTCTTGTCTCATCTTATCTTATCTCATCTTGTCTCATCTTATCTTGTCTCATCTTGTCTCATCTTGTCTCATCTTATCTTGTCTTGTCTCATCTTGTCTTATCTTGTCTTGTCTTGTGTCTTGTTTTGTCTCATCTTGTCTTGTCTCATCTTATCTTATCTTATCTTGTCTCATCTTATCTTGTCTCATCTTATCTTATCTTATCTTATCTTGTCTCATCTTGTCTTATCTTGTCTCATCTTGTCTTATCTTGTCTTGTCTCATCTCATCTTAATGCGAGGAGGGCCAGACAGCTTCTGCTTCGTTAAAAAGTCAAAGAGAAACTTAGAAGTATCAGGTCCTCTCCTGAACTGGAGGAATGAGGGAGGCAGCGGTGCCGCCACAGAGAGACACTAAGCGCGTGAAGCAGGTGGAGGTCAGTGGCTAAGCTAACCGTTAGCTCAAAATAGATCTGGTGGCACTCTCTACTTTTATGTATCCTATCCCATCAATTCTACAATAACAAGTTACTGTATTGGGCTTTCAACCCGTCAGTGATGGGAGATCAGGCAGGAGTTGAATCATCAGTGAAAACGACCTGGAGATACAGCTAAGATGTTTTTTCTTGGGCTTTGAAAGCAGTGAACGACCTGCATGATACGGCAATACATCAGCTCTCAAAGAACGTCAACATGTGAAATGCATGCTAACTGTAAGCATCCTCTCCTGAGATATTAGCACGTTACAGTGAATATGCAGACGTTTGGTGCAAAACGTCCCCTTTTGATGCTTTTATGGCAAAATGATCCAATTCCCAAAGATCGGCCACAAACGGTCACTCTGACATCTTGAGGGTCTTCAGAGCGATGGTGGTCAGAGAAGCTATACAGACGGACGAGGGTCTCTAATCCCAAGGGGAGGGTTCGGTTTCTCCCGGTGCCTTTTTCATTTCCTCTCCTGAAGCTCTAATGAATGCCGTCAGCTTTCCCTCTGCCTGCCGTGTTTCTTGGTGCAGACGAAAGGCATTATTCATACTTCATATTCTTTAGTGAATCAGACCTGAACGTCTGAAAGCCAATGATACGATACGGAAACCAGAAGTACGCTGTGCCTTTCATGCTGCTGGCTCGCACACTGCCTTCACGTGAGAGGAGATATTCGGTACGTTCAGAGTGCAAGTGTTCAGCTGGAGATCTCGTCTGTAGTCGGTCCAAGTTCTCACTGACAGGAAGTTACATACTTCAGGGTCTTCAATAGGATATGAATCAATCGGCCGGTGGCAGCATTTCCTCTCCGTCCGTCAACATGAAGCCTTTGTGGGTTTTTCATTATCTAAAAAGGTTTCCCCTGCATAAAGACGAAGACAAATTGATCCAAAACGAACTCCACGAGAAAATGCTAACAAAACAAATCCCTCAGTCCCGGTGACTTCAGTCTGTAGATTAGAGAAGCGTTTCTTAGCTATTAGAAGCTTCCGGATGCTAACCTGCATATGTTGGGACGTTTACACAATTAGCATAAGTTGCGTTAATGAGCATTCAGGTTCAGGTTCAGGTTATTTATCTGTACCCGTAGGTAGATTCTGTTCGCAGAGAAAAATACAAGGGTTCTATCCTGACGCTAAAAACAAACACACACAACGGACACATCTCTAATAAAGGACTTGTAAAAGTACGAGTATACCCCGCTCAACCACATCTCAAAAATATTTAAAAAAACATTTTAAGAAGGAAAACACGAGTACAAACATGGACATTCAAAATTCACAATTCAAAATTAAATAAATAAGTAAAAATAGGCATCTGTGTGACGCTCCTATGATGTGTTGATGTGTGCAACAGCTGCTGGGATAAAACTGTTTCTATAGCGCTTCGTTCTACTCCTCTGGACGAGTAACCTCCGGCCGAAGGAAGGAGCTTGAGTTCTGAGTGCAGAGGGTGGGAGTCATCGTCTAACGTGGAGCTGGATAACCGCTGTAGCTGCCTGAGGTACAGCATCTCCAGGTTTAGCTGTAGCTGCCTGAGGCACAGCGTCTCCAGGTTTAGCTGTAGCTGCCTGAGGCACAGCGTCTCCAGGTTTAGCTGTAGCTGCCTGAGGTACAGCGTCTCCAGGTTTAGCTGTAGCTGCCTGAGGCACAGCGTCTCCAGGTTTAGCTGTAGCTGCCTGAGGTACAGGGTCTCCAGGTTTAGCTGTAGCTGCCTGAGGTACAGCGTCTCCAGGTTTAGCTGTAGCTGCCTGAGGCACAGCGTCTCCAGGTTTAGCTGTAGCTGCCTGAGGTACAGCGTCTCCAGGTTTAGCTGTAGCTGCCTGAGGCACAGCGTCTCCAGGTTTAGCTGTAGCTGCCTGAGGTACAGCGTCTCCAGGTTTAGCTGTAGCTGCCTGAGGTACAGCGTCTCCAGGTTTAGCTGTAGCTGCCTGAGGTACAGGGTCTCCAGGTTTAGCTGTAGCTGCCTGAGGTACAGCGTCTCCAGGTTTAGCTGTAGCTGCCTGAGGTACAGCGTCTCCAGGTTTAGCTGTAACTGCCTGAGGCACAGCGTCTCCAGGTTTAGCTGTAGCTGCCTGAGGTACAGGGTCTCCAGGTTTAGCTGTAGCTGCCTGAGGTACAGCGTCTCCAGGTTTAGCTGTGACTGCCTGAGGTACAGCGTCTCCAGGTTTAGCTGTAGCTGCCTGAGGTACAGCGTCTCCAGGTTTAGCTGTAGCTGCCTGAGGTACAGCGTCTCCAGGTTTAGCTGTAGCTGCCTGAGGTACAGCGTCTCCAGGTTTAGCTGTAGCTGCCTGAGGTACAGCGTCTCCAGGTTTAGCTGTAGCTGCCTGAGGTACAGCGTCTCCAGGTTTAGCTGTGGCTGCCTGAGGCACAGCGTCTCCAGGTTTAGCTGTAACTGCCTGAGGCACAGCGTCTCCAGGTTTAGCTGTAGCTGCCTGAGGTACAGCGTCTCCAGGTTTAGCTGTAGCTGCCTGAGGTACAGCGTCTCCAGGTTTAGCTGTAGCTGCCTGAGGTACAGCGTCTCCAGGTTTAGCTGTGACTGCCTGAGGCACAGCGTCTCCAGGTTTAGCTGTAGCTGCCTGAGGTACAGGGTCTCCAGGTTTAGCTGTAGCTGCCTGAGGCACAGCGTCTCCAGGTTTAGCTGTAACTGCCTGAGGTACAGCGTCTCCAGGTTTAGCTGTAGCTCACCAATCAGCCTGCTGGACCGCTTTACGACCTGACTCGGAGAGGTTCTGCTCTTCAAAGTCAGGTTACCATGACATTAGTGAAAAAGACAGAATTGACTCGATAAAAGCACGATAAAACATGATCATCATGGTTTTGTCGATGTTAAAATAGGACAGTTTCCTAAGACTTTTGCACACCGCTTCACAGTTTGGATCAGAGCTCAATTTTGAGTCAATAATTGTCCCGAGATATTTGTATGATTGCACAAATTCTACATTCTGATTCTGGATGGTTAAGACTTCATGTGTGTGGGGATGTCTTCTAAAATCAACGATCATGTCCTTAATAAGGATTATATCCGATGCAGACAACAGCTGATGGAAATGGCTCGGCCGATTTGGACAGCTTGGTTTGGAGGTTATTGAGGATGCTCATCAGGATCACACATGTGTACTCTCTGTGGGCTGACGTTGACTACCATACGTAGCGTTGTGACCATTGGATAAAGAGAGACCAAAATGAAAAGTATTTCTTCTTCTGTGGACAATTTAATTTTCAAATTGAAAAGCAATCTGTCCAATCCAGAGGATCCAGAGACCCCTACATCTTCCACATCTTCCATTCTTTATCCTGAAGATGTAAGAAATGGATTCAGCCACCCCCCGTCCCCCCGTCCCCCCGTCGACGATCGCGGAACAGAGGGCCTCATCATATAACTTAGCGTGGGGCCTCAAGCTGGCCAGGGACGGCGCTGCCTACTAAACATTTCTAACATTCAACTTTAGGAACTCCAACATTCCAGGGTTCACGACAGGACTCTATGAGCTGCACTGACGAAGATGTTACCAAAGCTAAGATACAAAGATAGCCTTTCAAGCTTTCAACAAACTGCAACCTCCACTTCCTGGCATCGTTTAGCAAAAGCTGCAAAGCATCAGGCCTCAGCAGGTCGTCCTCTGCGGACGGATGAGGACAAACGAGAACATGTTGTTCTGCGTCTGCTTCCCAGAGATCACCTGCACAGCTGGGACCCGTTTCTGAATCCCAACACTTCGTCCCAGTGACGGTGAGCGAAGGCCGTAAAGAAAGATCACAGCAATCGCACTGTAAATAATTCACAGACGTTTTACGATTAAAAACACGGCAGTTACTCTCACAGCTGCTCTCAGAGTCTCTCTTGTTTTTCTCCACAGACCCACCAAGAGGTAGATGTGCCCCGAGGTCCTCCACCCTCCCCCTCCCCAAAATTACCGCTGACCCCGATGATTCAGAGATTACAGCGAGCTGCACATTCACATCTTGCGAGCACATGTTAGGACACACAGAGTCCAGGGTTTTGTCTCCAAAGCGTCTCTGCTGCTGATTGCATTGAATCTGAGAAGAGGCAGCAGCTTCGCCCTGACTTTAGTTACACTAATTATGGCTCAGGCTAATGTTAGCTATAAAGGAACTACAGCACGGTCACATGACTTCACGTCACCACCGCTAAGCTAAAGGTGGCTAATGTTGGGCTATAAAGGAACTACAGCACGGTCACATGACTTCACGTCACCACCGCTAAGCTAAAGGTGGCTAATGTTGGGCTATAAAGGAACTACAGCACGGTCACATTACTTCACGTCACCACCGCTAAGCTAAAGGTGGCTAATGTTGGGCTATAAAGGAACTACAGCACGGTCACATGACTTCACGTCACCACCGCTAAGCTAAAGGTGGCTAATGTTGGGCTATAAAGGAACTACAGCACGGTCACATGACTTCACGTCACCACCGCTAAGCTAAAGGCGGCTAATGTTGTTATCCTGAAATAAGGCCCGTGGTTAACACAATCTGAAGATATTTTAATTCTGCGACATAAAATACTTCAACAGAAGTCCCCAAATTCAAACGCTCTTTAACTGGATATTAATCGCAATTCCCATTTTTGCTTTCCATAGCTAACGTATTGTGGTCCACTGCTTTGTTAACAATTAAAATAGCAAACAGAGTGAACAATAAGACACACAAAAAGTATATTATTAGTTTAAGTTAAGGCTATTGGGAAAAACTACAAACCTTTAACCGAATGAAAATAAGCTTTTATCGTATTCCTCTAATCAGAGTCTCCATTACGTCACTGCACAATCATGCCCAGAGCAGCACGGAGGTCAGTCGGAGACCCTCATCGTGTAAATCTATACATGTGTGTTAATGTTTAAAACCCGTCAGCTGCATTAACGTCAAGCACAGCCAGGCTCCCCGGGGCCCACCGGTGGTGATTGCAGTGTTTGAAAGGCAGATGTTTGTGCTCCGGATAATCTAAACGGAGGAATGTACTTGTTTCAAACGTATGGAGGCCTTGTTTGGAGAGCCGCTGATGGAAAACAGCCAGGCAGCAAATGGAGCATCAACAGAAAGCCGAGGGGGAAAGATTGATGGATGGATTAATTCATACACGACAACAACTTGAAATCTTGCCCAGTACGTGTGTCTGATATCTAGGCAAGGCAAGGCGAGGCAAGTTTATTTATATAGCACTTTTCAACGCAAGGCAATTCAAAGTGCTTTACAAAAAAAAATAAAGATCAAAGACATTAAGTATTACAAAAATAAATACATGGATAAAAGTTACAGTGAGTCTAAGATGTGAATAGTTCAATTAAAAGCAGCGACAAAGAGAAAAGTCTTCAGCCTGGATCTGAAAGTAGTCAGAGCTGCAGCGGACCTGCAGGTTTCTGGGAGTTTGTTCCAGATGTTTGGAGCATGATAACTGAACGCTGCTTCTCCATGTTTAGTTCTGTCTCTGGGGACAGGAAGCTGACCAGTCCCTGAAGACCTGAGAGATCTGTCTCTGGGGACAGGAAGCTGACCAGTCCCTGAAGACCTGAGAGATCTGTCTCTGGGGACAGGAAGCTGACCAGTCCCTGAAGACCTGAGAGATCTGTCTCTGGGGACAGAAAGCTGACCAGTCCCTGAAGACCTGAGAGATCTGTCTCTGGGGACAGGAAGCTGACCAGTCCCTGAAGACCTGAGAGATCTGTCTCTGGGGACAGGAAGCTGACCAGTCCCTGAAGACCTGAGAGATCTGTCTCTGGGGACAGGAAGCTGACCAGTCCCTGAAGACCTGAGAGATCTGTCTCTGGGGACAGGAAGCTGACCAGTCCCTGAAGACCTGAGAGATCTGTCTCTGGGGACAGGAAGCTGACCAGTCCCTGAAGACCTGAGAGATCTGTCTCTGGGGACAGGAAGCTGACCAGTCCCTGAAGACCTGAGAGATCTGTCTCTGGGGACAGGAAGCTGACCAGTCCCTGAAGACCTGAGAGATCTGTCTCTGGGGACAGGAAGCTGACCAGTCCCTGAAGACCTGAGAGATCTGTCTCTGGGGACAGGAAGCTGACCAGTCCCTGAAGACCTGAGAGATCTGTCTCTGGGGACAGGAAGCTGACCAGTCCCTGAAGACCTGAGAGATCTGGATGCTTCATCATTTAGCAGGAGGTCAGACATGTATTTTGGGCCTAAACCATGTTGTTTTACATATTTATTGGAAAGTCTCCAGCTAACATCAGAACACAGAACCTTTTGAGTATTTGCAGTTTATAATCTATAATAACACCATGTCCTGATTCTGGTCAAATATAGTTCAAAATGAGTTCTCCAGATAATTAAAAGATCTGATTTATCTAAATATCTTATTTCAATAATTCTTACCAAGCTAATTTTCACTTGTTCGATTGGCAGATTTTTTCAAAACTGATTTCAAGTGAAAACCGCTTGTTTTCATTATTGTTTAACTTGTTCATTTTTTCCAGTGTAGTAACTCATCCAGGTAAGAACGGGTTACATAAATATATTCTGGGGAATTTGTACGAATTTAAACCGTACACCCCAGCACGTGCACTCCGCTCTGCATCAGCCAGACGGCTCGCTGCACCCTCGCTGCGAGGGGGACCCAAGTTCCCATCAGCAGAAACACGTGGGTTTGCTATCCTGGCTCCAAGATGGTGGAATGAGCTCCCATTGACATCAGGACAGCAGAAAGCTCACACACCTTCCAGACTGAAAACTCATCTCTTTCGACTCCACCTCGAGGATAGAACTACTAACAAAGAACTTCTATACTAACAAAGCACTTATAGACTAACAAAGCACTTATAGACTAACAAAGCTCTTATATACTAACAAAGCACTTGTATACTAACAAAGCACTTATAGACTAACAAAGCACTTATAGACTAACAAAGCTCTTATATACTAACAAAGCACTTGTATACTAACAAAGCACTTATAGACTAACAAAGTACTTATAGACTAACAAAGCACTTATAGACTAACAAAGCATTTATAGACTAACAAAGCACTTATAGACTAACAAAGCACTTATAGACTAACAAAGCACTTATAGACTAACAAAGCATTTATAGACTAACAAAGCATTTATAGACTAACAAAGCACTTATATACTAACAAAGCACTTATATACTAACAAAGCACTTATAGACTAACAAAGCACTTATAGACTAACAAAGCTCTTATATACTAACAAAGCACTTATATACTAACAAAGCACTTATAGACTAACAAAGCACTTATAGACTAACAAAGCTCTTATATACTAACAAAGCACTTGTATACTAACAAAGCACTTATAGACTAACAAAGCACTTATAGACTAACAAAGCTCTTATATACTAACAAAGCACTTGTATACTAACAAAGCACTTATAGACTAACAAAGTACTTATAGACTAACAAAGCACTTATAGACTAACAAAGCATTTATAGACTAACAAAGCACTTATAGACTAACAAAGCACTTATAGACTAACAAAGCACTTATAGACTAACAAAGCATTTATAGACTAACAAAGCATTTATAGACTAACAAAGCACTTATATACTAACAAAGCACTTATATACTAACAAAGCACTTATAGACTAACAAAGCACTTATAGACTAACAAAGCTCTTATATACTAACAAAGCACTTATATACTAACAAAGCACTTATAGACTAACAAAGCACTTATAGACTAACAAAGCTCTTATATACTAACAAAGCACTTATATACTAACAAAGCACTTATAGACTAACAAAGCACTTATAGACTAACAAAGCACTTATAGACTAACAAAGCATTTATAGACTAACAAAGCACTTATAGACTAACAAAGCTCTTATATACTAACAAAGCACTTATATACTAACAAAGCACTTATAGACTAACAAAGCACTTATAGACTAACAAAGCACTAAAAGACTAACAAAGCATTTATAGACTAACAAAGCACTTATAGACTAACAAAGCACTTATAGACTAACAAAGCACTTATAGACTAACAAAGCACTTATAGACTAACAAAGCACTTATATACTAACAAAGCACTTATAGACTAACAAAGCACTTATAGACTAACAAAGCACTTATAGACTAACAAAGCACTTATAGACTAACAAAGCACTTATAGACTAACAAAGCACTTATAGACTAACAAAGCACTTATAGACTAACAAAGCACTTATAGACTAACAAAGCACTTATAGACTAACAAAGCACTTATATACTAACAAAGCACTTATATATTAACAAAGCACTTATATACTAACAAAGGGCCGGCTAACCTAAAGCCGGTTGAGGAGCACTTGAAATGTTTGGCTCTATGAAACCTGATTTACTTTATGATTCTGTTTTCTTCAAGTTTGTATTTTGTTGGTCGAACGCACTTATTGTAAGTCGCTTTGGATAAAAGCGTCAGCTAAATGTAATGTGAAGTACGGTGGCCAACAAATGCGCTATAACTATAACATTTCACTATGCTTAGGAATAAAGTTTTAAAACAATGAAGGAAAGCTAAGGCAGATTTCTTTTGAACTATAATAGACAAGGCAGGAGGTCATTCGAAACTGATCTGGGGCCAGTTAAAAACATTAACTGGTCATCAACACAGGGAATATAACGGCCCGAAGCACGCTGCAGAAACGATGCAGATATAAAAACCCAAATGTTCCTGCACACGCTCCTGAAGTGCTTTTGTCCGTGTACGTTTGGCACCACAAAGACGTGAGGTTACTCCAAGTGTCTCAGTCCAGCAGCCTAAACGGTGTCATGCACTAACAGGTGTGCAGAGAGGAGCTGAGACTAAGTCTGAGGATTACAAATGTATGAGAAATTAAACGTCTCCGTAGAGGAAGTGGAATAACGGCTTAATGACATGAACAGATTCTCTCGATGTGGAACTCCTTTCTGTTCAGTGTTTATTATTTATCCTGACCGCTCCTCCTCCAGGACAACGCCTTCTTGTTGTTTATAGGATTAGTATCTTTGCTTAACGACGCCATAACAGGAAGCATTTAGCTTGAAGCCTCGACATGCAAAGTAAGTGAGGTTATCCCCCCGTCCTTGTGGCTGACCTTACAGCCCGTCTGCAGTCTGAACCCTCTGGACCCTCTGGACCCTCTGGACCCTCTGGACCCTCTGGACCCGATATTCACGTAGAGAGGAATTCCTTCTGCTATCAACACTTCCTTCCAGTTTCTTTCTCCTTATATCTAATTGTGATTGTTTGTTTTGTACTTTAAGTATTTTCTTATCAAGCCACTTTATACTTTAAAGGTCCCCTATTCTCCTCTCCTTCATCGATATATCCCAGGTCTCAGATATATCCAGAGCCTGTCTCTGATTGGCTGAGACACCAAACGGATCATTGCAGCATTACCCATAACCCCCTCTGTTTCAGCCCTGATTCTCTGTGTGTCAGCCCCTCCCCCACGCCCCTCTGAGAGGGGTACAAAGAACTCAAAGGAGCTCCAGAGGAGATTCAGGTGATGAAGATTTGTTTGCTTTTTTAAGTATATATATTTTTAGCATCAATAAAGATTTATTTTAGTTTAAAAAATTTTTTATTTAGTTTCTATAAACCTTAAAGTAAGTTCTTAATATATTTAAATGTCTGTTTTGTCTTTTGGCTGCTTTCATATATATTTTATGTGCATCTATTTACATTTCAGTTTTTTCCAATCCATATTTTTGTTTGTATTTTGGGTGTTTTTATGTTTAAACATTTAAGTAGTTGTTAATGTTATTGTGAATTGGCAATAATCCAAATGTTCCTAGTTTATTTGGAATGACCCTTGTTGTTTGTTTCATTAGTTCTGAGTTCACTAACACTATGAAAGCTTCTTACTCGTAACGGAGGTCTGACTGCAGGACAGGATCTGAATGCTTCCTCGAACACGTGCCGAGCGACAGACTCTTAAATCCTTGCGAGCGCTATCTGCAGGAAATTCCTCATTTTGGATTTCCTCATCAGTCGAGGGCAGCAGGACCACGGGGAAGGATCCAGATGAGAGCGTGTCACACGGAGCTTTCGCTTCTTCAAAGCCTTCTGGTACTGTCCGAGCAAAACACCTCAATATATTTAATCAAATATATTTAATCAAACACGCTGCACACATCTGGGAGACCAGGGGACACTAAAGAGTGACGCACATAGCTGGGAGAGCAGGAGACACTAAAGAGTGACGCACACAGCTGGGAGAGCAGGGGACACTAAAGAGTGACGCAGACAGCTGGGAGACCGGGGGACACTAAAGAGTGACGCACACAGCTGGGAGACCAGGGGACACTAAAGAGTGACGCACACAGCTGGAGACCAGGGGACACTAAAGAGTGACGCACACAGCTGGGAGACCAGAGGACACTAAAGAGTGACGCACACAGCTGGGAGACCAGGGGATACTAAAGAGTGACGCACACAGCTGGGAGACCAGGGGACACTAAAGAGTGACACACACAGCTGGGAGACCAGGGGACACTAAAGAGTGACGCACACAGCTGGGAGACCAGGGGACACTAAAGAGTGACGCACACAGCTGGGAGATCAGGGGACACTAAAGAGTGACGCACACAGCTGGGAGACCAGGGGACACTAAAGAGTGACGCACAGACCAGGGGACACTAAAGAGTGACGCACACAGCTGGGAGATCAGGGGACACTAAAGAGTGACGCACATAGCTGGGAGAGCAGGAGACACTAAAGAGTGACGCCATAGCTGGGAGACCAGGGGACACTAAAGAGTGACGCCATAGCTGGGAGACCAGGGGACACTAAAGAGTGATGCACACAGCTGGGAGAGCAGGAGACACTAAAGAGTGACACACACAGCTGGGAGACCAGGGGACACTAAAGAGTGACGCACAGACCAGGGGACACTAAAGAGTGACGCACACAGCTGGGAGATCAGGGGACACTAAAGAGTGACGCACATAGCTGGGAGAGCAGGAGACACTAAAGAGTGACGCCATAGCTGGGAGACCAGGGGACACTAAAGAGTGATGCACACAGCTGGGAGAGCAGGGGACACTAAAGAGTGACGCAGACAGCTGGGAGACCGGGGGACACTAAAGAGTGACGCACACAGCTGGGAGACCAGGGGACACTAAAGAGTGACGCACAGAGCTGGAGACCAGGGGACACTAAAGAGTGACGCACACAGCTGGGAGACCAGAGGACACTAAAGAGTGACGCACACAGCTGGGAGACCAGGGGATACTAAAGAGTGACGCACACAGCTGGGAGACCAGGGGACACTAAAGAGTGACGCACACAGCTGGGAGACCAGGGGACACTAAAGAGTGACGCACACAGCTGGGAGACCAGGGGACACTAAAGAGTGACGCACACAGCTGGAGACCAGGGGACACTAAAGAGTGACGCACACAGCTGGGAGACCGGGGGACACTAAAGAGTGACGCACACAGCTGGGAGACCAGGGGACACTAAAGAGTGACGCACACAGCTGGAGACCAGGGGACACTAAAGAGTGACGCACACAGCTGGGAGACCAGGGGACGCTAAAGAGTGACGCATAAAGCTGGGAGACCAGAGGACACTAAAGAGTGACGCACACAGCTGGGAGACCGGGGGACACTAAAGAGTGACGCACACAGCTGGGAGAGCAGGAGACACTAAAGAGTGACACACACAGCTGGGAGACCAGGGGACACTAAAGAGTGACGCACAGACCAGGGGACACTAAAGAGTGACGCACACAGCTGGGAGATCAGGGGACACTAAAGAGTGACACACATAGCTGGGAGACCAGGGGACACTAAAGAGTGACGCACACAGCTGGGAGACCAGGGGACACTAAAGAGTGACGCAGACAGCTGGGAGACCGGGGGACACTAAAGAGTGACGCACACAGCTGGGAGACCAGGGGACACTAAAGAGTGACGCACACAGCTGGAGACCAGGGGACACTAAAGAGTGACGCACACAGCTGGGAGACCAGGGGACGCTAAAGAGTGACGCATAAAGCTGGGAGACCAGAGGACACTAAAGAGTGACGCACACAGCTGGGAGACCGGGGGACACTAAAGAGTGACGCACACAGCTGGGAGAGCAGGAGACACTAAAGAGTGACGCACACAGCTGGGAGACCAGGGGACACTAAAGAGTGACGCACACAGCTGGGAGACTAGGGGACACTAAAGAGTGACGCACACAGCTGGGAGACCAGGACTCATGATCTTACAGACTGGTTTATTAACACTTCAACATGACCTTAAAGAATGGAATCAAGCCTTCTAACAAATAACCCCTCGTCCCCCCCGTCCCCCCGTCCCCCCGTCCCCCCGTCCTCTAAAGACCGCAGCCGGGGGAACATAATCCCTCACTGCGAGATAAAAGCACCAGAGAAGAAGAAACCTCAGAGTGGCCGCAGTGACACATTCATTTAACACTGGAGGTTTTATGGCTGATTTTAAGTGTGTGTGTGTGTGTGTGTGTGTGTGTGTGTGTGTGTGTGTGTGTGTGTGTGTGTGTGTGTGTGTGTGTGTGTGTGTGTTACCTGGCACAGGGTCTGGCTCAAAGGCACTTCAGGAGGTGTCTGCTGATCCTAAAGAGGAGACAATGAAGACGTTATTAAAACACCAAGAGATTTTTTTTTAAACCTCACAATAACACAGAGCAGGTGTGAAGAGACAAAGGGCCACGACATCTCTAACAGAGACGGCCTGCTACTTTAAAGAGTCCTCTCCTGTCTTTAAAGAGACACTACATACGGATATACACCTGAACATCAGCAGGAGAGGACTCTTTAAAGTAGAGACACTGCATACTGATATACACCTGAACATCAGCAGGAGAGGACTCTTTAAAGTAGAGACACTACATACTGATATACACCTGAACATCAGCAGGAGAGGACTCTTTAAAGTAGAGACACTACATACTGATATACACCTGAACATCAGCAGGAGGACTTTAAAGCAGAGACTACATACTGATATACACCTGAACATCAGCAGGAGAGGACTCTTAAAGTAGAGACACTACATACTGATATACACCTGAACATCAGCAGGAGAGGACTCTTTAAAGTAGAGACACTACATACTGATATACACCTGAACATCAGCAGGAGAGGACTCTTTAAAGTAGAGACACTACATACTGATATACACCTGAACATCAGCAGGAGAGGACTCTTTAAAGTAGAGACACTACATACTGATATACACCTGAACATCAGCAGGAGAGGACTCTTTAAAGTAGAGACACTACACACTGATATACACCTGAACATCAGCAGGAGAGGACTCTTTAAAGTAGAGACACTACACACTGATACACACCTGAGCATCAGCAGGAGAGGACTCTTTAAAGTAGAGACACTACGTACTGATATACACCTGAACATCAGCAGGAGAGGACTCTTTAAAGTAGAGACACTACATACTGATATCCACCTGAACATCAGCAGGAGAGGACTCTTTAAAGTAGAGACACTACATAGTGATATACACCTGAACATCAGCAGGAGAGGACTCTTTAAAGTAGAGACACTACATACTGATATACACCTGAACATCAGCAGGAGAGGACTCTTTAAAGTAGAGACACTACATACTGATATACACCTGAACATCAGCCGGAGAGGACTCTTTGAAGTTGGGTAGGTGAAGACTTGGTTACGGTTAGGATTAGGATAAGTCTCCAGGAAATGCATGTGTGTGTGTGTGTGTGTGTGTGTGTGTGTGTGTGTGTGTGTGTGTGTGTGTGTGCGTGTGTGTGTGTGGGTCCCCTGTTTACATTACTCAAACTAAACATGTGGTGTGTACAGTTCACAGTTTACAGTGTGAGCAGAAACCCCCCTCACACCTGCTCTCTGCTCATCATTCGCCTGCCTCACCAAACTAAATACTCCGACAGTGTGACGGAGTAGTGAAGGCTCCTCTCCACCTCCACCTGCCGGAGACGAGAGACGGGCGGAATCTAACGACGAACAACTACAACGTTTACCGGAGGCAACACCAACGTCTTTAGCTCAATTAACAGCCGCCCGGATTTCAAACTCCGGAATCTTCCAGCCCAAATGGAAGTGCAACAACGTTTTCTCACTGCGCCCTTCTTCGGGGACAGAAAAGGACGTGTCCCAGAATGCTTTGCAGCCAAGACATTATGCATGCTTGAGACTCTCTAGGAATTGGAGCAAACAGCTGAGGGGAAACCGGTCCCTGAAGAGGTGATGAAGGCTTTGAGGGGAGGGGCCTGCATCCTGATCGGATCCTAATCTGATCGTCTGATTGGCTCCCGACTCTCCCTCACTAATAAGGATCTTTGAGGAATATAAACTCTGACCAAAAAAGGCTTCCCCTTGCAGTCTGCATCTCTCACACACACACACATGCATGCACACGCACACACACACACACACTGCTGCAGATCTATGTTATACACACAGGCGAAGGTAATGTAAACATGTCACGAAAAAGGATTCACACCGAGAAGAGTAGAAGTACCCTGTTACAGTTGAGCCCTGTTGATATCATTACAGACAAACAGTGTGTGTGTGTGTGTGTGTGTGTGTGTGTGTGTGTCCTCCATTAGTGTGTATGTGGGGCTCAGGGATCTGACAAGAACCGATACTGCCAAAATGTACAGTGCTGGTTTTTCCAGGAGATGTGTTCGAGACGCAGTAAATTCACAATTGATGGACACAGCCTATTATTTAATTGATAATGAAACATTGTGAACAACGAATCTGCAGGTCGAGAGCTAGTTAACGTTAGCTGTAGCTGTTAGCTGTTATCTGTTAGCAGTTATCTGTAGGCAGTTATCTGTTAGCAGTTATCTGTTAGCAGTTATCTGTAGCTGTTATCTGTTAGCAGTTATGTGTTAGCAGTTATCTGTTAGCTGTTATCTGTTAGCAGTTCTCTGTTAGCAGTTCTCTGTTAGCTGTTATCTGTTAGCAGTTCTCTGTTAGCAGTTCTCTGTTAGCAGTTCTCTGTTAGCAGTTCTCTGTTGGCAGTTATCTGTTGGCAGGCCGTGTGAAGCACAGTCCAGCCCAACTAAATAACAGAGCTCTAACAGCTAACGTTGACCAGCTAACAGCTAACAGCTCACGTTAATCAGCTAACCGTGAACAGCTAACGCTAACCAGCTAACAGCTAACGGCTAACAGTTAACGTTAGCCAGCTAACAGCTAACGGCTAACAGCTCACGTTAACCAGCTAACAGCTAACGGCTAACAGCTAACGTTAACCAGCTAACAGCTAACGGCTAACAGCTAACGTTAACCAGCTAACAGCTAACGGCTAACAGCTAACGTTAACCAGCTACCAGCTAACAGCTCACGTTAATCAGCTAACCGTGAACAGCTAACGCTAACCAGCTAACGGCTAACAGTTAACGTTTGCCAGCTAACAGCTAACGGCTAACAGCTCACGTTAACCAGCTAACAGCTAACGGCTAACAGCTAACGTTAACCAGCTACCAGCTAACAGCTCACGTTAATCAGCTAACCGTGAACAGCTAACGCTAACCAGCTAACAGCTAACGGCTAACAGCTAACGTTTGCCAGCTAACAGCTAACGGCTAACAGCTAACGTTAGCCAGCTAACAGCTAACAGCTAACAGCTCACGTTAACCAGCTACCAGCTAACAGCTCACGTTAATCAGCTAACCGTGAACAGCTAACGCTAACCAGCTAACAGCTAACGGCTAACAGCTAACGTTTGCAGCTAACAGCTAACGTTTGCCAGCTAACAGCTAACGGCTAACAGCTAACGTTTGCCAGCTAACAGCTAACGGCTAACAGCTCACGTTAACCAGCTAACAGCTAACGGCTAACAGCTAACGTTAACCAGCTACCAGCTAACGGCTAACAGCTAACGTTAACCAGCTACCAGCTAACAGCTCACGTTAATCAGCTAACCGTGAACAGCTAACGCTAACCAGCTAACAGCTAACGGCTAACAGTTAACGTTTGCCAGCTAACAGCTAACGGCTAACAGCTCACGTTAACCAGCTAACAGCTCACGGCTAACAGCTAACGTTAACCAGCTAACGTTAACCAGCTACCAGCTAACGGCTAACAGCTAACGTTAGCCAGCTAACAGCTAACAGCTCACGTTAACCAGCTAACAGCTAACGGCTAACAGCTAACGTTAACCAGCTACCAGCTAACGGCTAACAGCTAACAGCTAACGTTAGCCAGCTAACAGCTAACAGCCCACATTAACGGAAGTTGCAGGGAGTTCCAAAAAAGAAATGTTACTTATTGTTTGTTAATGACAAACATATTGAAGTTGAAACCTAAATGAATATTAGGCTAAATCTGGAAAGATGTGTGGCATTTTATTAGTTAGAATATCATTGCATCAAATTGGATGAAGTTTGCTCTGCTGTTGACAAAAAGCTCAAATATAATATAATCGTTCGTTTGGAATAAAAATACAAATGAAGCCGTCACATATAAATGGTGAATTCACTTGAAGGGAACGTGTCCTTTTACACATTCAACATGTGGAAGAAAAGTACGTTAGTCACACATAATCAACATGTGGTACGTGTTCTTGTTTAATTTAGAGCTAGATTCCAAAGAAATCTGTCAATTCTGTTCGTTTTGCAATCAGAAAAAACCTGATTTCAAAACAAATGAAATCAAGAAGCGGACGAGGAGAGATTCTTCTTTCCAGAGGGAGGGCAACGTGTTAAGTGAAAGCATTAGAAGGACTTAGGTATCCTAAACGTGTTGGTTAGGCACTGCCTGCAGCCGGACGTCAGCATCGACCTCTAAGAGCCGCCGAAGGCTCCTCGATTGAAGATAACAGACAACTAGATAAGAAGTTAAAGGTGATTTAGTTTAACATGAATCATCGTGGAACCGTCACTAGGATTCCCGTGTTTCGCTCAAACTGTTATACGCTGCTCGTTTGAGATTTCCAAGACGATGGACATCAGTTTTAAAACTCTTGATTGAAGGCAGAGACGGGGGAAACACTCATATATCAGACAGCACAAGTAACCACATCACAGTGTAGACATACTCTAGTAGTTTATGTGCTGCTTCTATATTCCTTGGCATTCAGCCGTTTAAGGAGATTTCTCTGATAGGACAATCCTTAGAAATGAATCGATCCACTCTCGTTCGACAGACTGTTATTCCTGTGGGTTTATTATTATTATTATTATACTACATGTACACTATTCGTAAAGAGTGGGAGATTCTGGTGGAATAAAGTACATTAAATCCACTTTTGGACATCGTGTCCCTACGGGGATTATGTAAAGCATGCCGTACTGTTTTCAGATGGAACGAAGCTGAAAAGGAAACAGATGAGCTGCAGATGTGTGTGCAGATGTGTGTGTGTGTGTGTGGGGGGGGTGTGTGTGTGTGTGTGTGTGGGAGGTATGTGTGTGTGTGTGTATGTATGTGTAAATGTGTGTGTGGGGTGTGTGTGTGTGTGTGTGTGTGTCAGTCACCTTTGTCCCAGGGAGCCCCGAGAGCCCCATTTGGGGTTATAATGAATGATGCAGTCGGTGAAGTCCCCCACAGCTGCAGAGCATCTTCCAGTTGCGCGGATGGAAGTTTATTCAAGTCAAATACATTGAAGTAAGAAAATGTGAAATCTTTTGAAGTTGGCTTCGCTTTAAATTGGAGTTGAAAAGACAAAAATCCTGATTTCAACGCATCAGGAAAACCTGAACACTTTGAAGGACTTAAAGGTAACATGTATTAAACATTAAACCGTACGTTTATCAAAGTACAAGTTAGACTTCCACAAAACTTCTTCCAGCACATGTATAATACTCTCCGAGCTAGCCTCTGAAGTCGTTACATGAATCACCGCGTGCTCCGATTTGAGCGCGAAAACATGGATTTCCAAACGGATAAAAGTTTGTATTTTTTGTTCTCTGTGCTGAGCGGGTAATATTGAGGGAACTACAAAGCAATGCGTAAACACTGATTTAAGAAGAAACTATGTGTCGAAGACAAACAGTGACACAAGAACAAGCATCCTTCAGTCAAAGGACTGAGGTCGAACGAAGACCATTACATAATGAAACAAATAGTTGATTCCTCGAGTGACGGCAAGTGACCCTGGAGGCGTTTCAGGCGAGGTTTGTGGGAGAGAAGTAATTGGAGAAACTAAAGCTCCAGAACACACGAGAGGAGAGGGAACCCCCAAGGAGCAGAACGGGGCCTCTTTGAGTTTGAAAAACACCAATTAAAGTCACTTTTCATGGAAGAACATGCCAAGAAATGTCTGCTTTGTCGTCTCCTTCAAGATTTAAACTAAATATATTCGTCTGTACGCGTATCCATGTGAACAACGCTTAGTGACAAAGGGGCAAAGCATCCTTTAGCTCAAGAAACCAAGTCATGTTTTAACACATTTTGCAGGATTTAAAATGTAATCCCTTCCAGACAGCAGGTCGGAAACGGCTCCGCAGACTACACCAACCAATAGCAGCTGCAGCCGACGGATAGCTGCAGCAGCAGACTCACACACTTGGTCTGAATGGTGGTTCTCTAAAGTAATACATCGACAGAGAAACCGCTCAGAACTTCATTATTACTTCGTGTTACCAGCAGTGCAAACGTCAACGCACTCCTCACCAGCACTTCACTTCCTCATCCCCTCACATCCTTGCTCTTCACATGAAGCATGCATGTGAAGGACATCATATCGTGAGTATTACTGCAGCTTCTTCAGCCCCGACCAAAGCTAGAAGCGCGTCTGCGTCCCAGCTGACCTCTGGCTTCTGCCCGACATGTGGAGCGGACTACGAGGCTGACATGTGCATCCAAGCTGGACTTCACAAGGAGACACAGGTGAAGGGAAGGTGATGAGGAAGCACACTTCGGTCACACACTCCTTTCTGCAGCTCTGAAGGTTAGTTCTGAATCATCATGTTTGAAATCATGCACACGAGTAACGAAGCACTTACAGTCTGCTGCTGCTCTGCGTCCTCCTGCTGCTCCTCCTGCTGCTCTCAGATCAGTGTGAGAGCCCTGCAGGGAGGTGCAGCTTCTCCCTCAGGAACTCCTCCTCCTCCTCCTCCTCCTCCTCCTCCTCCTCCTCCTCCTCCTCCTCCTCCCTCAGGAACTCCTCCTCCTCCTCCTCCTCCTCCTCCTCCTCCTCCTCCTCCTCCTCCTCCTCCTCCTCCTCCTCCTCCCTGCAGGAACTCCTCCTCCTCCTCCTCCTCCCTGCAGGAACTCCTCCTCCTCCTCCTCCTCCTCCTCCTCCTCCTCCTCCTCCCTGCAGGAACTCCTCCCCTCTCCAAGTACCCCTCACTGCACCACCTAGTGGCGGGAGAAGCGCGACATATTCATAGACTTCACAAAAGTAACACAATATATATATGTATATATGTATATATATATATCTATATATATATACATATATATATACACATACAATGATACCTTGAGGCCTGTGTTACATTTGAGTTGACACTGTTGTTATCAGTTCGAGGCTAAGCCAACGCTTTAAGCCTCTGAGGGTCCGCTGTGTCGGAGTCATTCACGCACACACACTTTGCAACTATCAAATATCTCTCCTGATTGTTGGCACTTGACCTTCCCTGAACTTTACTCAACTAAAGTCTGACTTAAGGGTTGTTTATATTTCACATCATTAATCAGAATTCAAACCAATCAATGTCGTTTAATTAACAAAGGTAATCTGGTGTTCTTTAGTCGATGAGTAGAGCAGGTATCACTGTCCAATCAATCGACAGTAAGGGGAGAACTTACTTCCGGGTGTACAGTTCTCCGTTATCCAATGGGAATGGACGCTCACATTGCCTTGACGCTCAGGTGCTTCCCTGAGCGGCAAGGCCGCCGCCGATGGGAATACATTGCAATCAGTTGAAAGCTCTTTGCGTCCGTTTATGAAGCTGAAGGAGCCTAGGAGCGTCACACCTGGACGCCAAGGGAGTGAGAGTGTGTTCATTTAGGACAGTCCTTCTTACAGTGTGGTCCGCGGACCACTGGTGGTCCGTGAGCGCCCCCTAGTGGTCCGTGAGTATATTGGTAACATTTCACATTTTAAATAAATAAATAAATAAAAGTTTTCCGCACTCTCGCAGGAATATCTCCGCAATGGAGCGAGTTTAAATTTAACTTTCGATTGCATGAAATAGCCCCGCGCAACACCTTCGTCACACATGTTGCCACTTGTTTGTACCATTTGCAGGCGATTTGTAATCTGTTCTAGGAAAACGATGTGTTTTTGGATATTTTTGGAGTTAGGTGGTTCGCGAGTGTTTTTTTATTGGTTAAGTGTCCTTGGTAAAGTTTGAGAAACACTGTGGAGGTTACGCTACCCTCAGTGCTACACGCTAACATGTGCTACATTATGCTTTGCCAGGGATTACAATTCAAATGTTTAATAAAACATGTAAACTATGCAGTATCTCCAGAAGTGGAAGAAGTACTCAGATCTTGGGATGTCAGGGCGACTCACTCCCATTGCACTTTGACGCTTCAATTAACAAATGATTATTATAATCATTCATTCCAGCCAAAACCATCTGATTCGGTCAAAACACCAATCTAACTTTAGCAGGTTTAATGTTACACATATTAAAGAGGACCTGTTGTGATTGGTCAGCCTCTTACAGATGTCCCGCCCCTTAGCCTGGGGCGGTACATGCAATGTGTTGGAGCGCTAGCCAATAGGAGTGCGATTTGTTCTGAAACAAAGTGTCGATAATTAGAATGAATCTTTAGCTTTGGTACTTTAAACCGAGCCCCCGCTCCTGCAGGACTTCAGAAACATGAGTCAGAGTTTTAGGATCCTACCAAAGAGTTATGATTCATGAGATAAATACTTTTATTATTTCCAATACAATAACCGCGTTCACACTGCGGTACTTCTCCCACAAAGGTTCATGCGAACTTAGTTCATGATCGCGTTCACACCAAAAAGAGCCGGTACTAAAAGTAGTTCATGTGAACCTTTTTACCCGCTCCAAAGTCCCTGCTAGAGAGCAGGGACTTTGGAGCGGCTCTTTGGTGAGAAAAGAGCTATATTTCTGATTGGCTGGGCGGATTGCAAACCACGCCCCGTAACACTCCCAAAGAGTTTTGTGAAGCCGCCATTTTATTATCCTCGCATTAGCATTATTAGCATTAGCATTAGCCCAGCGCAGAAACGGAGAGAGACTAACTTATGGCAACACAAAATAAAACGTGGGAGCGGTGGAGATGAGGAGGTGTCGGCGTTCTGGCGATTTACTCGGCTTCAGTAGAAGCTGCTGGGACTCCCAGCAGCTTCTACTGAAGCCTTCCCCAACTCCGGGGACTTCCGGCCGGGGACTCCGGGCGGCAGTATACGCCGTGAAGTGGGTTGCGGCCTGCCAGTAAACCCAAAGCAGAAGAAGAAGAAGAAGAAGTGACGTCAGCGGCTTCATTTGCCTCATCCTCCCCCAGGGACTTATTCTGGTGTGAACGCGATCTGAACGGAACGTCTCCGCTAACATCAGGAAACAGATCTCATTCATCTAATCATCCCGTCTTTACTTCAAGAACTCTCACCACGCCATTTTGTACTTGTTCTATTGTCTGGTTGTTCACTCATTAAAGGAGAAAACACCTTGTTTCTATTATATATTGACTTGTTTTTGGAGCTGCATCTTTTAGCCGTACGTCGAAGTACCAGATGCTAACAGCTAACACCAACTAGCTCTCTCTTTTTATTCAACACAGATTTGTAGTTCACAATTCAGCATCATCAGGAAAACACAAGGTTGGAAGTGAGGTTACTTAATTTAAATTCCTCTTGAACCCACGCACCTGCAGTATGAGGGGAAATGATTCACTTCTCAGAGTCACGGTCACGTGCTATGCGAGTATTGTGCAACGTGAGTATGATGCGTGACGAGGGGAAGGTAGCAGCTCTTTATCTGGAGCTGGACTGCGTTTAGGAGTGTTTTATCTGCAGCCTCAAACAAAACCAGGCTTCCTGTCGGGCTTCAAGGGAAAGGAGGGAGTCCAGCATAAAAGTGCTGAGGCTGAATCCCTTTGAACACGAGGGGGTTTCCACTCATCTGATAACATGAGATGTACCGGCTGAAGACGTTAGAGCTTTTAATCTGACGTGGACAAAAAGTGTCTCAATGTAACTGTGTTAACCTGTTCTTGCTCGTCAATTATCATAAATATCAGAGGAGGCTAACGGCCCGTCCACACTACAGCGTCGAAAGCTCCAATCTGCCCATTCACTTTCAATGGGGTGACGTCACGTAGCCTCGCTTTTTCGCCGAACTGAATTGTCGGGTAGCAGAACGGTCCGTCTCCGGCGACCAGAAGTTGAACAATGTTCAACTTCTGGTCGCCTGAGACGCCGGAGTAGCCAGCGCCAGCCAATCAAATCCCGTTTCCCAAAATCTGACAGCTGAAGCCGTAGCCAATCAAACCGCGTCTAAGCTGGGAGAGATATCCCGCCGTTCATTTCTATATTTCAAAAAAAGTCGGAGGAGAAACTAACTATCGCCGTAGCAAATCACCCGGTTGTGTATGACCAGACCCTCTTCACCTACCGGGACACAAACCGGAGGAACCAGCATGGAGGGAGGTGGCAGAGACAGTGGGGAAACTGGTAGGTTTTCGCCTGTTTGGGGAGTTTATATATATATATATATATTGCTCGCATAAAATCCCCGGGGGTTTTTGCTTTGTATGTCGGGGGCGGGAGATTCATGTGATTGGTTGTTGGTCGTGTTGCTTGAATAAAATCCCCAAGCTCCAGACACGCCCAGCTCCAAGCTGTTTTGAAGCTGTAGTGTGGACGCTCCGTTATTCTGAGCGTTCAGTGGGGCTTTAAAAGAGACTGCTTCCTATTAAAGGTCGTCTGCAGGGCCGGCCCGTAGCACCGGCGTTATGGAGAGGCGAAGCCCCTCCCCTTCCTCCATGGGACCTTATTTCTGAAACAGTCTGTATTGAAGTCAGTGGAGAGAGAAAGAATATCTTTCCATCCCGTTTGAATTGTGCCACGAATTACACACATGATTAC
This sequence comes from Champsocephalus gunnari, assembly GCA_036324595.1. Taxonomy (NCBI): domain Eukaryota; kingdom Metazoa; phylum Chordata; class Actinopteri; order Perciformes; family Channichthyidae; genus Champsocephalus; species Champsocephalus gunnari. The sequence continues at coordinate 6,454,801 of CM070430.1, forward strand.
AAGATAATTTTGCCAGTAAAAAATAAATAAATGTGTCGTAAAACTGTGAAGTT
>CM070430.1:6459853-6535859 GCA_036324595.1 Champsocephalus gunnari
TGTAGTTCCTTTATAGCCCAACATTAGCCTCCTTTAGCTTAGCGGTGGTGACTTGAAGTCATGTGACCGTGCTGTAGTTCCTTTCTAGCCCAACATTAGCCGCCTTTAGCTTAGCGGTGGTGACGTGAAGTCATGTGACCCTGCTGTAGTTCCTTTATAGCCAACGTTAGCCACCTTTAGCTTAGCGGTGGTGACGTGAAGTGACCGTGCTGTAGTTCCTTTCTAGCCCAACATTAGCCTCCTTTAGCTTAGCGGTGGTGACGTGAAGTCATGTGACCGTGCTGTAGTTCCTTTATAGCCCAACATTAGCCGCCTTTAGCTTAGCGGTGGTGACGTGAAGTCATGTGACCGTGCTGTAGTTCCTTTATAGCCCAACATTAGCCTCCTTTAGCTTAGCGGTGGTGACGTGAAGTCATGTGACCGTGCTGTAGTTCCTTTATAGCCCAACATTAGCCACCTTTAGCTTAGCGGTGGTGACGTGAAGTCATGTGACCGTGCTTTAGTTCCTTTATAGCCCAACATTAGCCACCTTTAGCTTAGCGGTGGTGACGTGAAGTCATGTGACCGTGCTGTAGTTCCTTTATAGCCCAACATTAGCCTCCTTTAGCTTAGCGGTGGTGACTTGAAGTCATGTGACCGTGCTGTAGTTCCTTTCTAGCCCAACATTAGCCGCCTTTAGCTTAGCGGTGGTGACGTGAAGTCATGTGACCCTGCTGTAGTTCCTTTATAGCCAACGTTAGCCACCTTTAGCTTAGCGGTGGTGACGTGAAGTGACCGTGCTGTAGTTCCTTTCTAGCCCAACATTAGCCTCCTTTAGCTTAGCGGTGGTGACGTGAAGTCATGTGACCGTGCTGTAGTTCCTTTATAGCCCAACATTAGCCGCCTTTAGCTTAGCGGTGGTGACGTGAAGTCATGTGACCGTGCTGTAGTTCCTTTATAGCCCAACATTAGCCTCCTTTAGCTTAGCGGTGGTGACGTGAAGTCATGTGACCGTGCTGTAGTTCCTTTATAGCCCAACATTAGCCACCTTTAGCTTAGCGGTGGTGACGTGAAGTCATGTGACCGTGCTTTAGTTCCTTTATAGCCCAACATTAGCCACCTTTAGCTTAGCGGTGGTGACGTGAAGTCATGTGACCGTGCTGTAGTTCCTTTATAGCCCAACATTAGCCTCCTTTAGCTTAGCGGTGGTGACGTGAAGTCATGTGACCGTGCTGTAGTTCCTTTATAGCCCAACATTAGCCACCTTTAGCTTAGCGGTGGTGAGGTGAAGTCATGTGACCGTGCTGTAGTTCCTTTATAGCCCAACATTAGCCACCTTTAGCTTAGCGGTGGTGACGTGAAGTCATGTGACCGTGCTGTAGTTCCTTTATAGCCCAACATTAGCCGCCTTTAGCTTAGCGGTGGTGACGTGAAGTCATGTGACCGTGCTGTAGTTCCTTTATAGCCCAACATTAGCCGCCTTTAGCTTAGCGGTGGTGACGTGAAGTCATGTGACCGTGCTGTAGTTCCTTTCTAGCCCAACATTAGCCTCCTTTAGCTTAGCGGTGGTGACGTGAAGTCATGTGACCGTGCTGTAGTTCCTTTATAGCCCAACATTAGCCGCCTTTAGCTTAGCGGTGGTGACGTGAAGTCATGTGACCGTGCTGTAGTTCCTTCATAGCCCACCATTAGCCACCTTTAGCTTAGCGGTGGTGACGTGAAGTCATGTGACCGTGCTGTAGTTCCTTTCTAGCCCAACATTAGCCTCCTTTAGCTTAGCGGTGGTGACGTGAAGTCATGTGACCGTGCTGTAGTTCCTTTATGGCCCAACGTTAGCCACCTTTAAGTTAGCGCTGGTGACGTGAAGTCATGTGACCGTGCTGTAGTTCCTTTATAGCCCAACATTAGCCACCTTTAGCTTAGCGGTGGTGACGTGAAGTCATGTGACCGTGCTGTAGTTCCTTTATAGCCCAACATTAGCCACCTTTAGCTTAGCGGTGGTGACGTGAAGTCATGTGACCGTGCTGTAGTTCCTTTATAGCCCAACATTAGCCTCTTTTAGCTTAGCGGTGGTGACGTGAAGTCATGTGACCGTGCTGTCGTTCCTTTATAGCCCAACATTAGCCTCTTTTAGCTTAGCGGTGGTGACGTGAAGTCATGTGACCGTGCTGTAGTTCCTTTCTAGCCCAACATTAGCCTCCTTTAGCTTAGCGGTGGTGACTTGAAGTCATGTGACCGTGCTGTAGTTCCTTTCTAGCCCAACATTAGCCGCCTTTAGCTTAGCGGTGGTGACTTGAAGTCATGTGACCGTGCTGTAGTTCCTTTCTAGCCCAACATTAGCCGCCTTTAGCTTAGCGGTGGTGACTTGAAGTCATGTGACCGTGCTGTAGTTCCTTTCTAGCCCAACATTAGCCGCCTTTAGCTTAGCGGTGGTGACTTGAAGTCATGTGACCGTGCTGTAGTTCACAAAAGTCACAAAATTAATCTATTGATTCGTGTTCACCAACACGATTTCCCCATTTTCTTCGTGTCACACAGACCGATTTTAAAAGCAATGTAAAGAATAAGAAATTAGAAGGAAAAAAATATCTAAAGTATTCTGAGGCTCTGAGCCATTTCTTTTCATCACGGACGGCAAAAAAAGTCCGTCTTCCAAGACCCGACCGGACAAAAAGACGTGTTTCAGGCACGAAACACACTCCCAATAGAAATACATTGCTTTTAAAATCGTTCTGTGTGACACGAAAAAAAGGGGAAAACCGTGATGGAGAACACGAATCAATAGATTACACGTCGTGACATAACACGAAATGCCGTGAGACCGGGTTCTAATGTGGAGATTATCCTGCTGAACAAAAAGTGGAAGCATCAGAAACATCAAATGGAGGAATGCCATTGGACCAGAGAGATGCTGCCTTCAGGGTCCACCACGGGAATACCACATCCCTGCAGCTCTGTATTGGCAGATGTGAGCGCACTAAGAGTGGCAGACGCGCTGCTGTCTGCTCCTTGTTTGGGTGATTCAGGATTACTGTAACACCAAGTATTCGTGCTCCTCTTACAGCGAGTTGGATAGACGAACGTGTGCTTTGTTTAGACTGGAATATAAATGATTCACAGCTGAAGCAGAGGTCGGGATCTGTCCAGGACGTGGCTTTATATGGAGAGTTTGAAATCATTGTAATGGCTTACCCTCAGAGATATAAGGGCCGAACGCTCTCCAAGAGGCTGGAGCACGCTCGAACATCCCGACGTGGAACAAAAGAAAACGAGAAAAACCACCATTGGTGTTAGCTTGTTGATAAAGAGGCGAAATAAAGGACCCAGGGGACTAATCCTGGGGATGGCCATCACACACCGTCATAATGTTTTAGGTGGCCGACGGGTGTCAACGGGTTTCAACGGGTTTCAACGGCCACGAGGAGAAACATAAAAAACGCTGCTAACAAAAAAACGCTACACGAAGCTCAAAACACAACGGAGACCAGGGGACACTAAAGAGAGACGCACACAGCTGGGAGACCAGGGGACACTAAAGAGTGACGCACACAGCTGGGAGACCAGGGGACACTAAAGAGTGACGCACACAGCTGGGAGACAAGGGGACACTAAAGAGTGACACACACACAGCTGGGAGACCAGGGGACACTAAAGAGTGACGCACACAGCTGGGAGACCAGGGGACACTAAAGAGTGACGCACACAGCTGGAGACCAGGGGACACTAAAGAGTGACGCACACAGCTGGGAGACCAGGGGACACTAAAGAGTGACGCACACAGCTGGAGACCAGGGGACACTAAAGAGTGACGCACACAGCTGGGAGACCAGGGGACACTAAAGAGTGACGCACACAGCTGGGAGACCAGGGGACACTAAAGAGTGACGCACACAGCTGGGAGACCAGGGGACACTAAAGAGTGACGCGCACAGCTGGGAGACCAGGGGACACTAAAGATGGAAAGTTCACGGCAGTTATAGCTATTGATATCGATTGATATATTGACAAACTAAGGCAGAAACATAGCTTCCTTCGTGGAGGCCATTTGACCTCGGCTGCGGCTTCAGTCGCCATGGTGACAGAACCATGATACTCTCCGAGGTGTGAATATGTAGACACTTCCCAACAGCTCTCTGCGTCCACGTTTCAAAGCTCTCAAAACGTCCCCCCGTGACTCATTAAGAATGCGAGGATATGTTATCGTTGTTGGACGTCTTCCCGCTTTCTCCGAGCTCCACTTATAAAACCAAACTCAAACAATGCATACAGGGGATAACAGTTTGGATTAAAGCCAGCCGGCACGAGCGCCAACACTAAACTATCGAAGGTGAAGGGGGGTTAGCAAAGATGCCTGAGCCAAACGCTTCACAGTATGACATCAATACCTAAACAACTACATGTGTACAGTTAAAAATCATTACCTTGTTCTCAGTGTTAAACACAGCGGACCCAGCCGCCATCAGTCCCACGCGTTGAGATACAGTCCGGGCTGCACGGTGCCGGTATGATGCGACACGGCACGGCAGAGGAGTCCAGCAGCTGCTTCTCATCCCCACGCGGAGCTGCGACCGCCACCGTAAAGCTAAACTGTGCTAAACTAAGACTACAAGACGGGCACTATTTTAATCCGTTTTAATTATTCTACATCACATGGGGCCACATACAGACACATAGAGGTTTATCGCCTCATAAGTGAAGTTATAAGTTAGCAAAATCAATTCTTAAAAATGCTTTAAGAAAACCACAACATTAATGTATTGTGTTAGCAGCTCATTCCTAAACACAGATTATAATAAGAGGAAACATCAAGGGTCTATTTCAAGCGTGATATGGAGATACGACATTGGGCCCAAATCCAAAGGTCTGTCTCATGACTCCAGACTTCAACAGTTGTTGTTGTTGTTGTTGGCCACACGTAGAGCTCGGGCTGGGAAGCAGTGTCAGACTCGCAGTCCAAGCTCCACCGGGAGTTTTGGTTTCTTTCAACGTTTTATTTCCCGCAAAAACAAAACGAAAACATTATCCCCTTTTTTTTAACGTAAACTTAAACAGCAGATCCTAATCATCCGTCTTTACTAAGCATAAGGCTGCGTGTCAATGAGGGTGTTGCTGCTGCCTGCTGCCCCCCGTCACTCACCGCACCTCCATTTCAAGGTTTTAGCCCCGCCCCCTTCACCTGAGCAAAGCTCTCACTGAAACGGAAACATGTATTAATAAAGGTTCCAAATAAATCAAAACTAAATAAACTTAAAAGCGGCTCCTACACAATTACTCAAATTAGTCAAAAAATAAAGGCAGCCGTAAAACGACCAATAAATAATGACTTTAGAAAAATAAAGTATACACACTCCATCCCTTATTGATGTTGAAGGAAGACCTATTGTTCTTCCGTCTCCAGGAGGCGGCACAGCTTAGCTATGGGCCTATCGATACCAGAGGTCTTCGTCTGGACTTCACTGCCCGGGTCAGACCTCTTGCCTCAGGCTTGGTCTCCAGCTCTCTGCCTAACGGTCCCCGTGGAGCCGTTGGGTCAACGACCAGACGACATCTCCAACGCTAACGCTTTCCCTCACTGTGCTCCATGTCTGTCTCTCTTGGAGCAGCGGGAGGGGTTCCTGTGTCCGTCTATGCCAGAACAGATCCGCCATGTACCGTCGAAGCAGACACAGTAGTGGTGGCTGAAAGCCCAGCTCTGCTCCGCGCCGTCCGTCAGATGAGCCCGGTCAGATTAATAAGAGAAGGAGTTCAAAACACCGGCATAACAGTTATAACAATAATCTGATTTTAATGGTAAAAAGACACAATACGAAAATACAGAGTGCCCTGTAACAGAGCACTCCCCGCTCCACTGCCGTGCGATACAGGTATCGGCAGTGGCGACTGGTCATTAGGGGCAGCCCCACCTAGTGTCAGCAGAAAGTATTACAATAATGATTACAACAAAATGCAAAAAATAAATTAAAAAATATATAAAATATATTTTAAGATCATGTTTAATCATCTGATTCGTCTCATTGCTGTTTTAGTATGTGTTCTTCTAATTAGTGTCTGCAGTGTGTGCCTATTGAGCTGTTTAGAGCCATGTGGGACAAAACCCGATCCTGCCCCTCCCTCTCACTGTCTAAGTGAACGGTGACTTCAAAAACTACACTGCGCATGCTCAGAGTATTTTCCTATTTAATGTGTGGCAAAAAATAATGACCATAGGGGCAAAGTGCTGCCATCCCCACCATACGTCATCTCACATCACTCAGAGCTGATTGGCTGTAAGTACGTGTGCTGCGAAAAGTGTGGTGTGTGAAGAGGAGGAGAGAGAGCTGCAGTGACGCGTCCTAAAACCAGGAAGTAAGCTGCGCATGGCTTCCCTCCACCTAAAAGCAACGAGATTTCTCCATAGGATTTTAGAAAATAGCTCAAAATAAGATCTGTGGGAAACGTAGCTGTTAGATAAATGAACGTTTTGTTCAGCCGGATAATATCCACATGTCTACCCTACTTTTATCATTTTCGAATCATAAATCTATTGATTAGATTAGATTTATGATAGACTTTTGAAACTACAAGAAGATAAGGAGGACCTTTACAAAACAGTAATAGAGATGTTTGTCCAGAAGGATAGGCAAATGGACTTCATCTTCATGTCAAGGTAAGACTGCAATTTGATTGAAAATGGGATCTTACTAAGAGAGAACAATTCAATATTTAAATGATAAAATTACATTTTTTTGGGTATCCTTCTGTTTAAAAGTAATTGAAGCATCAGACAAAAAAAGCTTTTGAAAATAATATTATATTTTGATTTAATATATTTGTAAACCTGAAGAGTCAGTGCCAGAGCCTTAGCAGCCATGAACCTCTCTGCAGAAGCTTATATAGAGAGTAGAGACATCTGAGTTTTTTGTGCCCCACCACTTTAGTACATATAGAAACGCCACTGCGTATCGGGACCAGCCAGTCAGAAACAGGGGGCAACCGCTGGGAGACCAGGGGACACTAAAGAGTGATGCACACAGCTGGGAGACCAGGGGACACTAAAGAGTGACGCACACAGCTGGGAGACCAGGGGACACTAAAGAGTGACACACACAGCTGGGAGACCAGGGGACACTAAAGAGTGACTCACACAGCTGGAGACCAGGGGACACTAAAGAGTGACGCACACAGCTGGGAGACCAGGGGGACACTAAAGAGTGAGGCGCACAGCTGGGAGACCAGGGGACACTAAAGAGTGACGCACACAGCTGGGAGACCAGGGGGACACTAAAGAGTGACGCACACAGCTGGGAGACCAGGGGGACACTAAAGAGTGACGCACACAGCTGGGAGACCAGGGGACACTAAAGAGTGACTCACACAGCTGGGAGACCAGGGGACACTAAAGAGTGACGTACACAGCTGGAAGACCAGGGGACACTAAAGAGTGACGCACACAGCTGGGAGACCAGGGGACACTAAAGAGTGACGCACACAGCTGGGAGACCAGGGGACACTAAAGAGTGACGTACACAGCTGGGAGACCAGGGGACACTAAAGAGTGACGCACACAGCTGGGAGACCAGGGGACACTAAAGAGTGACGCACACAGCTGGGAGACCAGGGGACACTAAAGAGTGACGCACACAGCTGGGAGACCGGGGACATGTTATGGAAATCTAGGACCCAACACGGCTGGAGAGTACAAGTCAAAGTGATCAAAACAAATAAATGGTGAATCGAGCAAAGCTGTCTTTTGGTTATTTATTTGAAGCTTCAAATACACGATACAATATATAAAATATGTCACAAGTCGAACAGAGTGTAAGAAGTCTGCGCGAGAGTGAGCAGTCCAATGAAAAAGCAGAGGTTATATATGAAAAGAGTGGGAATGTTGTGTTCACACGGCCACCTTCTGGTGAGGGGGGAGCAATTAGACACAGGGGGGGGGGAGCAATTAGACACAGGTGAGGGGGGAGCAATTAGACACAGGGGGGGGGGAGCAATTAGACACAGGTGGGGGGAGAGCAATTAGACACAGGTGGGGGGAGAGCAATTAGACACAGGTGGGGGGAGAGCAATTAGACACAGGGGGGGGGAGCAATAGACACAGTGGGGGAGAGCAATTAGACACAGGTGAGGGGAGAGCAATTAGACACAGGTGAGGGGAGAGCAATTAGACACAGGTGGGGGGGGGAGCAATTAGACACAGGTGGGGGGGGGAGCAATTAGACACAGGGGGGGGGAGCAATAGACACAGTGAGGGGGGAGCAATTAGACACAGGTGGGGGGGGGAGCATTAGACACAGGTGGGGGGAGAGCAATTAGACACAGGTGGGGGGGAGAGCAATTAGACACAGGTGGGGGAGAGCAATTAGACACAGGTGAGGGGGGAGCAATTAGACACAGGTGGGGGGAGAGCAATTAGACACAGGTGGGGGGGGGAGCAATTAGACACAGGTGGGGGGAGAGCAATTAGACACAGGTGGGGGGAGAGCAATTAGACACAGGTGGGGGGGGGGAGCAATTAGACACAGGTGGGGGGAGAGCAATTAGACACAGGTGAGGGGGGGAGCATTTCGCCACCAACACAACTACACAATTCATAACGGAGGCCGAGATCTATGGCCCCAAAGATCAGCTCTGTTACACAGTTATTGGTATTTGTTTCAGTACACTTATTTATTTCAGATAGATCTTATAGTTATTACTGTTAGCTTCAGCTTAAGTTATAGTACAATTTGTGCACTAACACCATATTTATATAAAAATAAAGGCAATGAACAGTTACATCTCTACGTTACATCTACAATTACACGGGTATAGTTTAACTCACCTTCAATGATCGTGGTCGTCTCTCGAAACGTAGGTTTCAATCAGTCTTTCTTGGATGCAACAGCCTCTGATGATCCGAGAAGAAAAGTGTTTGTTTTTCGCGCGCTTCAGCCGGACAGTGAAAGTGAGTGCACCGCTCTAATGGGTCCTGAGTGCACCGCTCTAATGGGTCCGACTAGAATTACGAATAACGTTAGTTCCGCCTATTCCGTCATTCAATAAATCGTGTAATAAATCATACATTTTTCATTTTTTTCACTTTTCATTTTTTGGGGGGCCACATGGGGGGCAGAGGTCAGTGTTAGGGGGCACTGGTCCCCCTGCCCCCCCTAGAACCGCCCCTGCCCCCACCCCAACGCGGCACACCCTCCCGGCCATCATAGTCGAAACCGCAGTTCGGAGGAACCGACCGCCAGAGCACCGGCACTAGGCTGGGCCGGTGGAGGCCCTCCGTTTGCCAAGTCAACTTTTACGAGAACCAGGCTGGGGGGGTCAAAAGGGCTTGACCAAGGCCGACCCAAAGTGCACGGTGAGCAGACTCATCACCTCCGTTGTGATTTGAAAACTTCCATCAGACGAGTCCTTCGGGGGGCGGGTCACTTCCTGTCCTGACAGTGGAGCCTACACCGGAACTGTCCTGAGAGTGGAGGCTTGCAGGCAGACCCCTCTCATTATGGCCCAATCCCAAACCGCCCCCTACACCCTACCCCTACACACTACTCCTCCGTTCGCGCGGAGGGTCCGCCACATTAAGGGCTGTTCCAAAGCAACGAGTGTGGAGGGGGAGTGGGCTATCAAGCCCCCAAACAGCGAGTCTGCAGCGGTGCTGACTTGAGACCGGTCTCTACCTGACCGGAGTCACGCTGTGTGTGTCCGTCAGGAAACACGCTGTTAACAAGTAGTTCCAGCAAACATCCACTGATAATCTGCGATGTTAACAACCTCAGGATAACCTTGAGGGGGAGTGTGTAGGGTTAGGGTGTAGGGCGTGGTTTGGGATTGGGCCTACTGTCAAATTTCTGTTTCCACGGTCAATTGCGACGCGTCATGCTCTGAATGCGTTCAGATTCACATCCAAAAACTCCTGAATCCCCACAGAAAACATAGACATAGAAAGAAGCATCGGGACGTCAGATCAGATCAAAAGGGAAATGATTTCCGAGACTTGGCTGGAGGTGAAAGGACGAATCGCTCTAACCCTCTGTGGTCATGTTCAGCAACCTCCTAAAAATTACGTTCCCACAGAACTAAACTGCATTCTCAATTACGTTCAACTGACAGCGCTGGTTTCCCCAAAAGTGGGCGGGGCTGTAAAGTGACGTAGATTTTACTCTCATCTATTATTCAAAACCATTCTATATATTCTAACGTAAATTACATGCCAGTGTTTTATGTTTTTATTTTAAATCGTATAATGTCGGACTTTTTTCCCGTCTGTGAGGAAAAGAAATATAAAATACTGAAATCTGTATTTTTGAAAATCTTTTTTCCTTATTTACTCAACAATAACACACAATTATCCTTGTTTTTATTTATTCGTTTAATTCTATAATCTCGGGCTTTTTAGCCGTAAATAAAGTCACCGGAAACAGACGTAGGCCTATAAGAGACATTTTGAGGAGACACACGAACCCACTGAACAGATTACCCAAGATCCTCAGCTTGAAGCTCGTTGATTGGATGTTTAGCCGCAATGCATGTTGGGATATGATGTTAATGCGATGATATCCGAAAAAAATAAAATAAATAAATAATACTTTATTCCGAGTGTGCTTGCTTTTCTCTTTGGAAAGTCATCACATAACGGCATTGTAATACACGGTTCGGCTGCATTACATATTACAGATCTGCCGTAGTTCTCTATTTAGAGAGCCCTGATGAGAAGACTTCTAGACAAACATGAGAACTGCCGCCAAAACTGAATATGTGACATGGATCATAAATATATCAGCAATTAAACAACATCTTACATTTCTTTTCACACAATAAGTCTCCTTGCAGTATCAACACTAATTCGGCTGACTTTTATATTTGATCCAATCGGTAGATAGGTTACATTTACACCATAACGGTGCACAGCTGATAGAAAAGGACTTGTAGTTTTTAAAGATACTGATTTTCTTTGAATATCAGAATGTAAATACTGAGTTGAGAGAATAGTCAGGGGATTTGGGTGATGGGAGACACATCTATGGAATCACAATTTCAATAGCTTACCATTAAATGACGGATATGGCTTTCTGTCTGCGATGTTTTACAAATCAGATATTAATGTGTAGAAGTAAAGCATGAGAAATAGTATAGCAATATCCTGTAAAAGTATGTAAAAACATGAATAAAACTACACATCTTCAGATGTCATACATACATAAGTGTCCTACACTAATAATACAAAGTTATCATGAGTATGCTGTGTGTACCTTGTGTGCACCGCCTAGTGGTTAAAGCACGCTATTGAATTATTTTTGTTGAATAATGTTATTTCATGAAAAACATATTAAGAGTACATACTTTCATAGGGGGAAAGTAGAAGGTTTGTGATAGAAATATAGAATATTAAAAAATCAAGAAGATACTGTAAGTGATCTCTACAATAACACAGTTTAGTGCACGATGTACAAAGATATTAATATGAGGATGTGCAAAGCAGACAAACTAATTAACCTTTATTTACACATTAAAGAATACTTTAGGTTAAGGTCTTCTTTTAAATAAGAAAAAAGCTTTGGGGGTATAAATATTAAGCCAATAAACCTTTGAAAATCTTGAAAGGGATGTTCAAAATAGCCATTATATACAGTAATTAACTATTAGTAGAGAATAACAAGTAATGTAAATAGAGATCTGCAGATACATGTTTAGTCTTCTCAAGCACCAACTATCAAATATCTCTCCTGATTGTTGGCACTTGACAATCACCTTCCCTGAATTTAACTCAGGTGTAACTAAAGTCTGATTTAAGGGTTGTTTATATTTCACATCATTAATCAGAATCTGCAGAGTTACTAAAGTAAATGTAGTGGAGTAAAAATACCAGGTTAACCTCTGAATGGTAGTGGAGTAGAATTACAAAGTAACAATGAGCTGTCATGTGGGTATATATTAATGTGTACACACCAATGTGTTTCCTATCGCCCTAAACCTCCAGGGCTGTACACAGTTTAATACTGTCAACTTCTAATTTTGGGGAAAACGAAAACGTCTTTTAAAACTACAATTCCCAGTAGACGTGCCATAGAGAACATGTTGCGAAACACAATAGCCAGCATGTGTATTTCTGGGGGGGCGTTCGAGTCCAGTTTTGAATAGTCTGCCGTGGTTTCGTTCCATTTCAAAGAGCTGGACGCTCGGCGTAACCTTGGCGCCACTCCAACATCCAATCCCAGAGCTTGAAGATTAATCACGGGGTTTGTCAACGGGACTGCAGTCCCAAACGATAGCTGGGGATTATGGGTAGTGTAGTGTCTTCGGCCATCCTAAACTGAAATGTTTTTCGGATATATCGCATTAACAACACCACATCTGGCGTCACAGAGATCTTCTGTTGCTGTCCTTTCTTCTTAGAGGAAGTTCAGAAACACGTAACTGGATCTGTTTTAATGTTTGAGGTGCAATCAACGACACAGCAGCTTCTCAAACTTTTTCATACCAAGGACCACTTAACCAATAAAAAAACACTCGCGGACCACCTAACTCCACAAATATCCAAAAACACATCGTTTTTTACAAATCGCCTGAAAATTGTACAAACAAGTGGCAAACATGTGTGACGAAGGTGTTGCGCTGGGCTATATCATGCAATCGAAAGTGAAACTTAAGCTCGTTCCATTGCGGAGATATTCCCGCGAGAGTGCGAAAAACTTAAATAAATGTATTTATTTCAAATGTGAAATGTTTACCAATATACTCACGGACCACTAGGGGGCGCTCACGGACCACCATTGGTCCGCGGACCACACTTTGAGAAGCACTGTTTTAGAGGAAGTTCAGAAACACGTAACTGGATTTGTTTTAATGTTTGAGGTGCAACAAACGACACAGCAGCTTTTTGGCATGTTGAAAACTATTATGTTCTGCCTCCTCATGAGAGTAACAGCTGGCGAGATTACAGCCTCGCCTGCTGATTTGAAAGGTGTGCTCCAAAATGATATTTATAAATGACTGTTATCCTTATTATAAGCAAGACAATAAATGGCAAAGATATGTAGAAAATAAACGTATTTGAGAAAGCAGTTTAGTTCTGTGGGAACGTCATCTTTAGGAGACAGCGTTGTGTTCGGAGTCCAGACCTCACACGAACCTCGGCTCCGCCAGATGGTCGTCAAATATAACAAGCTGAACAATTCATCCGCAGCCCGATCTCTCTGTGAGAATCAAGAGCTGTCCAACTGGACCTCGTCCAATCAGCTGTTTGGGATTTCCGTCTGGTGTCGCGGCGACCAATCAGAGACGTTCCAGAGACACATGTTGGCTGTAATTAATACTGACGGATTATAATATATATAAGTACTCACAGATTGTATTTAATGAAAATAGAAGTACTCGGATCTTGTACTTGAGTAAAAGTAGAAGTACTTATTTTCAAGCTGAGTTTCATAGAAATAAGGTGAAAAGAAAATGCTTCTGAAAAACAATTTGCGGTAATGAAAAGTTATCTGTGATTTGCAGTACATGGACTTAAACTCACAGAAACAATAGTTCTAATTGTTTTTTAAACTTGCTGCCAATAAGGTGCAGATTGAATGAAGGTCGAGCACTTGATAGTGTGTGTTGGCAGCTTAAAGACGTCTTAGTTGTTCCACTGTGACGTTTATCTTTCCTAAATCTCTCTCTCTCACGGTCCGTCCACACTACAGCGTCGACAGCTCCAATCTGCCCACTCACTTTCAATGGGGTGACGTCACGTAGCCGCGCTTTTTCGCCGAACTGCATTGTGGGTAGCAGAGCGGTCCGTCTCCGGTGTCAGAAGTTGAACAATGTTCAACTTCTGACGCCTGAGACGCTGGAGTAGCCAGCGCCAGCCAATCAAATCCCGTTTCCCAAAATCTGACAGCTGAAGCCGTAGCCAATCAAACCGCGTCTAAGCTGGGAGAGATATCCCGCCGTTCATTTCTATATTTCAAAACAAGTCGGAGGAGAAACTAACTATCGCCGTAGCGAATCACCCGGTTGTGTATGACCAGACCCTCTTCACCTACCGGGATACAAACCGGAGGAACCAGCATGGAGGGAGGGGGCAGAGGCAGTGGGGAAACTGGTAGGTTTTCGCCTGTTTGGGGAGTTTATATATATTTATATATATTGCTCCCATAAAATCCCCGGGGGTTTTTGCTTTGTATGTCGGGGGCGGGAGATTCATGTGATTGGTTGTTGGCCGTGTTGCTCGAATAAAATCCCCAAGCTCCAGACACGCCCAGCTCCAAGCTATCTTTGGAGCTGTAGTGTGGACGCTCCGTTGGTCCAGATCCCGTATCTCAACATGGATGATCCTGAGGTGTGCAGCGGAGGTTCAAGGTCTCCAAAGGAAGAATCCTGACTATCTCCGGATGATAAAACCTGATCGTGCGCGAGACATCGACCTTAAAGTCGACCGGTGTTTCTCACACTCTGTCATTAGGACCACTTGACCAATAAAACACACACGGACCACCCAACTCCACACATATCCCAAACCCAGCGGCCTGCTCCCCGCTCCAACAGTTCACAACACATTCCAGCCCGATACTAGTCACTTTGAAACTATTTGAGAAACTTTTATTATGTATTTATTTCAAATGTGAAATGTCACCAATATACTCTCAGCCCACTAGGGGTCGCTCACGGACCACACTTCACTGTGAGAAGCCCTGATGTGCGCTCAGCCAGATGTTCAGACCCTCGTGGGACCCCGTGGACAGACTGGCTTCAGGGCGTCTCCAGCTCCTCTTCACTGACGCAGGCGGACCTCGGTACTGCTCGTTGTTTGTAATGACGTCTTACGTTCTGTTCGTCTCAACGTGGACATCTCTCGGAGACACTAATCATGTATCTGGCCTGATACGAATGTCTACTTCCTTTCCAAGAGTCTGGAGCTGTTGGCAGGGTTAGCCGCTCTTGGCCTGGATAACAACGTTTCCCTCGACAGCTGAGGCTCCAAAGGATTACAGATTAACGTTAACAATGTAACCATTGAAACATGTTGGAGAGCTTGTCCTGGACCACGAGTCGAAACACATCTTTGTCTCGTTGAGTCCTGTCCTCTCCAACCAATGAGAAAGACCTACATGTCCTCCCATTGGCTCAAACATGGGTTCTGGTTCTGAGGTCAGGGGAGTAACAGGACACATGTCATGGCGTTACGTAATTAGGACACAGGAGAAATGTAACCGTTATCCTTTAAAGCAGGGGTGTCAAACTCAAGGCCCGGGGGCCACATTCGGCCCGCGACTTCATTTTTTGTGGCCCCACAAGAGCTCGCAAAGAATATAATATGTTTATTATCAGTGTTGGGCAAGTTACTCCCAAAATGTAATATATTACATATTACTTATTACTCTCTTTTGAAAGTAATAAGTTACATTACAAAATTACTGTCTCTGAAATGTAATGAGTTACACTACTTTAGTTACTTTTCTAGTTACTTTCACCAAAATAACCGCAAAAGAATGGCTAGGTATTTTAAATGCTGAAATGTAGTTTAGTGCAGCTCATTATACCTCCAGTGAAGGGCGATGTGGTTTAGCATAACAACTGTGTAGGCCCTTAGGCTACTAACAACTTGTATTACACGGGTTAGTTGAATACTCGATTCTGATTGTAACTTCTTAACATGTGACACGTTGTTAATACAGCAGTACAGACCAGTGTCAAGGACTATAATGAAGGTTGCTAAGGAGGATCCAGAAAGAGAAAGGAAAAGAGGTTAAAATACGGAGCGCTGGACGTCAGATTAATCACCAGAAGAAGGCGGAGAGGAAGTAAACACTAACAGGACACGGAATGGGCTCTGTAGTGTGTTTAGCATGTGGCCGTGTGCAGGCCCGGCTCCAGAACAACATGACTCAGGGTGCCTCTGAGGTTACAGCAGCAGCAGGTTTACGTGAGCAATAGTGACAACAGCAATGAAAAATAGCATCGATGGTCCCCAATGAACAGATTATGGTTTGTTATGTTTTGAAACCAAGCAAGTGAGAACATTTCAAGTGAGTTAAAAGTGCAATCCTGAAATATCTCATACACTCCAAAGTGGACTGTGGCAAAGAAAAGCACAACAGCTTCAAAACTGTGCTGATAAAACAAATGAGAACATTTTGTAAATCAAGGCACATATGATTTGAACCAGCTCATGGTTTGAAATGGCAAACATTGAAAAGCAAAAGTATTATTAAAACCCTGTAGCTACTAATCATCACTTTGGTCCCATCATATACTCTGGGAAGAGAACATTTACTGTGCTTGAAAACTGGATCACATCATCATCATCATCATCATCATCATCATCATCATGTGAGGTTGACTTTGTGACCTGGAGATCATTTCAGCTGCAACATCAGCTCGTTGATAAGCTTGGGATATGAGATAGTTTTGTAGCCATTCGTGGTGAAGGCATCTGTGCTATTGTGTGCATTATGTTTGACCCAACGTTTCTACAGGCATGGCAGAATATGGCCCTATTTTCACATATTCTAGCCCTTGTCTATTTGTATACCACGAGCTGCAAAATGACCGCCTAACCCCACTGTACAGGCGGGTACTTGTTTAGATATACCTGCGCAGGCTCTGGTTTGCCGTGGTACCCTGGCTGGCACCTGCGCGCCGCGGAGGGGCGGCGTAGTTTCGGGCGATGAAGAGTGCTGCTCCGGGGTTGAGGGCGGCGAGTCAGGCGGGAGTGAGCTAGTGTCCACAACGGAGGGTCACGTGATGTCCCCATCTGACCCGTTGCTACGGTCTGCAGTAGATGCAGTGTTGCTGGCGTTTAGTGATGGCTGCTGTAACCATTTTCGTATAAATGAGTATCCACAGATGTGTGTCACTGCTGTGGAAGCACTTTGGAAATGATGCACGCGCAGCGGAGCAGGTCACGCGCACCTGACACAATTTGTTGTTAGTATTTTTCGCTCCGTTCTCTTTTTTGCATAACATTCAACTGCCCCGAAGATCCCGGCGCGAAGCCTGAAGGGTAAACACCAGGTTTACTAATATATCGCACAATCTGTCTGGTGTCGGAATGTCTCGCTGTGTTAGTACATTGTTAAAAAACAAAACACGGGTTAATGTCGGGTTAAAATGTGTTGTAACTGCGTCACTGAGCATTGTGGGTAATATATTACCCACATGTCATTAGTAATGCGTTACATTACTTCGTTACAGCAAAAAGTAATATATTACTGTAACTCCGTTACTTTTGTAACGCGTTACACCCAACACTGTTTATTATACGGTTACATGCTACAGAAGCACGTTGCCCATAAACTACATGTCCCACAATGCATCTGGAATATGACTTTTTTCTCCGAATTTGCCTTTTTTTCTTCAAAATATGCATTTTTTCTCAGAATTAGATTTTTATTTCTAAATGTCACTTCTATTTCTTTGTTCTCCAGAATTTGGCTTTTCTTTTTAAATCCTTTTGGGACATACGCACTGAAGAGACTTGCCCTATCTTTTGCTTTCAGACGTAGTTAATTATGAAGTTATTACCCTATCCGATGATAATCCAATGCAGAGGCAATGATGTCATATAATACATTATTTTATATATATTAAATATTTATCTATGTATTTTTATATAGTCTTAAAGTTACAACCGGCCCTTTGAGTGCAGCCGTAATGCTGATGTGGCTTGTGATGAAGTTGAGTTCGACAGCCCTGCTTTAAAGCTACATTTTAAAAGCTGGCGATGACTACCAGGATCCACAGAGCTGCAGTAATATTCAGTTTAAATGCAGAATATTAGGTTCAACGTATTGCTTTCAACTAACCTAATACAGAGACGTGGAACCTGTGGACACAATGCACTTAATGAGTCAATCTTTATTTTGTTCAGTTTCCAAAAGCATGTTTTTAATTAAAAACATTTTCACATGTTTCAAACTGAATATGTTCTGTTGTCACAACACAAGGAGTAAAAGCAATCATATGGACATATATTTTCTATCGTCTATCTTTGCACGTTTGATATTGAGGTAACGCAAAAGTAACAGAAGTACCACGATATCAAAGTAATCAGGATTTGTTCTTAGGGTTAAATACAGGACTTGCATCAGACTGCACTGATGCGTTCCTCACGTCCAGCAGCAGGGGGCGCCCACACGTCGCTTACAGATCTTCCTCTGTGGTCCTCCCCCCTGCAGGTTTGAGTGTCTTATTGTGTCCTTGGAAGTCTCTGCATTCTGACAGTCTTCAGAGAGCTCCAGAGGGGTTCGAGCCACACGAACGTTGAAGACAAAAACTCAACATCCCGATGAGAGCTGGAGCCGTTTGGACTTTCCCCGTGTGCTGCAGGCTGAACATATTCCTGAGTCATTTCTTCATCGCGTCCTGCGCTCTCCTCTCCTTTCCTCTCTCCTCTTCCTCTCTCCCCTCTCCTCTCTCCTCTTCCTCTCTCCCTCTCTCCTCTCTCCCCTCTCCTCTTCCTCTCTCCTCTTCCTCTCTCCCCTCTCCTCTTCCTCTCCTCTTCCTCTCTCCTCTCCCTCTCTCCTCTTCCTCTCTCCTCTTCCTCTCTCCTCTCCCTCTCCTCTCCCTCTCCTCTTCCTCTCCCTCTCTCCTCTTCCTCTCCCTCTCCTCTTCCTCTCCTCTTCCTCTCCTCTTCCTCTCTCCTCCTCTCCCTCTCCTCTTCCTCTCTCCTCTCCCTCTCTCCTCTTCCTCTCTCCCCTCTCCTCTTCCTCTCTCCCCTCTCCTCTTCCTCTCTCACCTCTCCTCTTCCTCTCTCCTCTCCCTCTCTCCTCTTCCTCTCTCCTCTTCCTCTCTCCTCTTCCTCTCTCCTCTCCTCTCCTCTTCCTCTCCCTCCGACGTCACGCACAGTTTCTCACAGTCGGCCTGCGCGTCGAAGCTCTTTGCGTTGCCGCTTGCGTTGCCGTGGCAGCCTCTGTACTTGAAGCGAGAGCATCTGCACTGCTTGCTGTTGAAGAACCACTTCACTTTGAAGTCCCGACAGGGCCTGGGGTCCTTCTCGAGGAGACAGGGCCTGGGGTCCTTCTCGAGGAGACAGGGCCTGGGGTCCTTCTCGAGGAGACAGGGCCTGGGGTCCTTCTCGAGGAGACAGGGCCTGGGGTCCTTCTCGAGGACGCCTGCAGGAGGGACGAGAAAAGACACAATGCGTTGTTGCTTTAAAAACTACAGTCTGTCTGCCGTCCACGTTTAAGATTCAACGGTTCTATCGTCACATCAGCTGCAGTGTAGTCATTCTTCTGGCCTGAGCTCCTCCCACAATGCAACAGATACAATACAATACTAAATAGTGCAAGAAGTCTATCTACATGTAAATAGAATACGATATGTATAAGAACAGAATATGAAATTAAATAATGTAAATTAAGATACAATGAAATATGGTTTATTTCGGTAGTCCTGCTGGGACCCCTGACATGTCGAGGACCCCAAGGTGTAATGATATAAGCGTACAGCAGGGTCTCCAGCTCATAGAAACTTCCGGATGCTAACCTGCCGACGTCGGGACGTTTGAACGATTAGCATTAGCTGCGTTAGTTAGCATTAAAGCATGGGGACAGTAGCTACAAAACGGCTTGGCTGATTTAGACATTTCCGGAGTGGTTATCGAGGACGCCGAATCCATTTCTGACATTTTCAAGATCATAAATGGCTTCAACCAGAGAGTGGTCATACCTGTTCTCTGTGTGGACGGACTGCCGGGAGTAGAGTTGGGCCATCGGACAGAGAGCGCACGATGAACATGATTACCTCTACTGTGGAACGCTTTATCTCCAGATCATCCAGAGTCCCCGACATCTTCCAAGTCGACCCGACATGTATCAGAATCAACAGAGAGAACGGACGTGTCCTCCTTCTGCTTAAAGCTGGGACTGCTGATCCTGAAAATGTCAGAAATGGACTCGGTAACCTCCGAGCCATTTTCAACTACTGTCTCCATTGATGCTGATTAAAGGTGGGTACGTGTGAGAAACCGGCTGGAGATACACTTGTTGTTATATTCCATGGAATGCTCTGAACGTCCCGATAGCAATGAATATCTGAAGTGCTTTGACAAAACATACATAATAAATATCATCCGTGGAAGCCGTGGCGCTGTAAGAAGCTCGACCAATCATCTGAGCCGGCTAAAGTAACTGGACGGCCTACCTGCCTGTCAGCCTTCCATCGGGGCACACACTGATCTCTGCCCTCATTGGTCATGTGCGCATTCGTGTGTGTCGGGAGAGGGGCTCTGTGAGGAAGGGGGAGGGGCTCTGTGAGGAAGGGGGAGGGGCTCTGTGAGGAAGGGGGAGGGGCTCTGTGAGGAAGTGGCAGATTTGTTCCGGTTTCCCCAGAATGACCCACCTTCAACTCAACTCATGCTAATGTCCCAACATCTGCAGGTTAGCATCCGGCAGCTTCTATGAGCTGGAGACCCGACTCTACATTTCTAATATAACACGTTGGAGTCTTCTCATTTCCTGGTTCACCGAGCTGGAAACTAGACGATGCACTTGCGTGGTGAGAGTTCTTGAAGTAAAGACGGGATGATTAGATAAATGAGATCTTGTGTTTAGCTGGGGAAACTTATTCTGAACTAAATTTGAAAAGAATCAGGAATTTGGAACCAAAAAAGCCAGAAATGCTGAGATTCTGTTTCCTGATGTCAGCGGAGACGTTTTTAAGAGACTTTGACTTCAGAAGATGCTCAAGATGCCTGGTCTAAAAACAAGACTTCGTTATTAAGTTGATATCAAGTGTATCGACATGTTCTGACATTAGACAAATATGCCGTACTTTTCGGACTATAAGCCGCGACTTTCCCCCATTTTCTGTGTACCGCTAACGGCCACTAGGGGACCTCCTACATCTATGGATCTTACAGGTAAAATTAACCACCTTTAACACTACGGGCTCTAGGACCGCTCCGCGCCCGCCACCTTTAAGCGGCGGGCTCCAGCAGGAAAAGCTGGAGGTCGGGAAAGAGCGAGACAGGTAGCGCGCCAAAGTGAAAGTGGAACCGAGAGACAGAACGAGAGCGAGGCAGACGGACGATGTAGCTGCTGCAGCTTCTATGCAGCTTTCTAGTCCGAGAAGTACGGTACTTGGCAAGATTTTACATTGTTGCAGTATGTGTGTAGCTGCCTAGCTCAATTCCAGAGATGAGCTAGGTAGCTGTGTGTGTGTGTGTGTGTGTGTGTGTGTGTGTGTGTGTGTGTGTGTGTGTGTGTGTGTGTCTCATTATCTTTATATACACGGCCTATGGTCTCCTCCACCTATGCTCTCAGCCCCGCCTCGTCTCCACGGCCCTCAGTCCGCCCTCCCGCCCGACCCTCAAACTTCTCGCCCTGACTGGACGGCCGTTTACTTTCGGCGTCTCTTTGCTTCTCTCTCCGCCGCCTTAGCTCTTTGGCACGGGAACAAGCACTCTTCTTTTGTCTTTCTACACCTGGGATTCCGCCGTGATGCCCGGCGACGAGTGTTTGACATCGGTACCTTTGCACCGATGCCACAAACTGCACATTTTGGACTACTTGACTTGAGTGAGTTACCCGATGTCTGCTGCGTCTCTCAGGTCGCTGCAGGCTCGAGGCGGAGGAGGATGCTTGATCCCTCCCTCTGGGAAAACAACACAAATACAAACACACAATAATAGAATCCATGATGTCGCACTCTTCGTCGCCCACTTGGATTGGAAGTGTGATGAGCTTTCTCAATGTGGAGAGCAGAGGAGTATACGTACCGCTTTCATGTCTGAAACAAATACTACATCATATAGTGAGAGTTATCCCCACTGCTGAGAGGAGAGGAAGACCCCGAAGAAGCGCTGGGTGTAGTGTGTGTAGAGTGTGTAGAGTGTGTGTAGAGCGTAGAGTGTGTGTAGAGTGTAGAGTGTGTGTAGAGTGTAGAGTGTGTGTAGAGCGTAGAGTGTGTGTAGAGTGTAGAGTGTGTGTAGAGTGTAGAGTGTGTGTAGAGCGTAGAGTGTGTGTAGAGTGTGTGTAGAGTGTGTGTAGAGTGTGTGTAGAGTGTGTGTAGAGCGTAGAGTGTGTGTAGAGTGTGTGTGTAGAGTGTGTGTAGAGTGTGTGTAGAGTGTAGAGTGTGTGTAGAGTGTAGAGTGTGTGTAGAGTGTAGAGTGTGTGTAGAGTGTAGAGTGTGTAGAGTGTGTGTAGAGTGTAGAGTGTGTGTAGAGTGTAGTGTGTAGAGTGTGTAGAGTGTGTGTAGAGTGTAGAGTGTGTGTAGAGTGTAGAGTGTGTGTAGAGTGTAGAGTGTGTGTAGAGTGTAGAGTGTGTGTAGAGTGTGTGTAGAGTGTAGAGTGTGTGTAGAGTGTAGAGTGTGTAGAGGTGTAGAGTGTGTGTAGAGTGTGTGCAGAGTGTGTAGAGTGTGTGTAGTGTGTGTAGAGTGTGTGTAGAGTGTAGAGTGTGTGTAGAGTGTAGAGTGTGTGTAGAGTGTGTAGAGTGTGTGTAGTGTGTAGAGTGTGTGTAGAGTGTAGAGTGTGTGTAGAGTGTAGAGTGTGTGTAGAGTGTGTGTAGAGTGTAGAGTGTGTGTAGAGTGAGTGTAGAGTGTGTGTATAGTGTGTGTAGAGCGTAGAGTGTGTGTAGAGCGTAGAGTGTGTGTAGAGTGTGTGTAGAGTGTAGAGTGTGTGTAGAGTGTGTGTAGAGCCTAGAGTGTGTGTAGAGTGTAGAGTGTGTGTCCTCACTGCTGAGCGCGGAGAGGAAGACCCTGAAGAAGCGCTGGGCGTAGCTCTGCTCCTCGGCCTTCAGGCGGTCCAGGTGGACGAGGTGCTGCAGGAGCGGCCCCCCCCCCGCCACCTCCTCCACCTGCCGGCGGTCGTAGCGCTCGCCCACCGTCACCACGAACTGCGCCACCCCCTCACACTGGGCCTTCTGGGAGACGTGGCTGAGCTGGGCCCGGTCCTGGGGGGCCGTGCTGGTTCCCACCAGGCTCAGCACCACCCTCCTCCTGCGGGGCTGCGCCGCCTTCAGGAGCAGCTCCGTCAGGGCCACGTCCAGAGCGCCGCCCAGCGCCGAGGAGCCGCCCTGCGTCCACAGCGAAGGAGAGAAGAGGCCGGTTGTAACTTTAAGACTATATAAAAATACATATATAAATATTTAATGTATTATATATTACATTATTGCTCTGCATTGGATTATTATGGGATAGGGTAATACCTTCATAATTAACTACGTCTGAAAGCAGAAGTCTCTTCAGTGAGAATGTTACAAAATGATTTAAAAAGAAAAGTCAAATTCTGAGAGAAAAGTCAAATTTCAGATGCATTGTGGGACATGTAGTTTATGGGCAACGTGCCTCTGTAAAGTAGCATGTAACCGTATAATAAAATCATATTTTTTGCAAGCTCTTGCGGGGCCACATAAAATGAAGTTGCGGGCCGGATTTGGCCCCCGGGCCTTGAGTTTGACACCCCGGACTCGTCCACGCTGCCAGACGGGAGAAGCTGCTCCTCAGCGTCTACATGGAGCCAGCTGACGTTAGAGACTCCATTGATGCTGCTCTGTCTGTGTCCCCTGCAGACCGCTCAGACCCACAACCTCTGACCGGGTTCCCTCCCACTCGGCTTCACACCCCGGACCCCCCATCTCACACCCCGGACCCCCCACCCAACCCTTTCTCCAGATGCTACGGTCAGTGTCTGCACCTGGGTCTGCGGTTCTGCTGCCTGACCTGAACCACGTTATTCTCCTGACTTAGTGCTGGTACCAGGGACGGTGTACCTGCTGCGTCATGTTCATCAGGTGCCTCTTCATCTGGCCGGAGGTCTGGAAGGTCCCGAACCCAAACTCCACCTCGGGGGCCCGGAAGCCGCTCTGCTGCACGAGGGCCACCCGGGCCCCTGATCCGGGCCTGCGGGGGGTGGGGCTCACGGCCAGCTGTTCCACCACGGAGCCCAGCAGCTGCTGCATGCCGGCGTACTCGTCGGCCTGCACCTCCCTGGAGCTGTCCAGAACCAGAACCAGGTCCACATCCGCCTCCTGAGGCGCCAGCGGGTCCAGGATGAAGGAGCACTGCTGCGAGCGCTGGCACGGGTCTGAGGGAACACGCAGGCAACATGTTTTTTATATATTTGTATATATCTGAGACAAGGACAGTATTCCCTGTGTGTGTGTGCGTGTGTGTGTGTGGGTGTGTGTGTGTGGGTATGTGTGTGTGTGTGTGTGTGTGTGTGTGGGTGTGTGTGTGGGTGTGTGTGGGTGTGTGGGTGTGGGTGTGTGTGTGTGTGTGTGTGTGCGTGTGTGGGTGTGTGTGTGTGGGTGTGTGTGTGTGTGTGGGGGTGTGTGTGTCTGTGTGTGTGTGTGTGTGTGTGTGTGTGGGGGTGTGTGTGTGTGTGTGTGTGTGTGTGTATGTGTGTGTGTGCGGGTGTGTGTGTGCGTGTGTGTGTGTGTGTGTGTGGGGGGGGTGTGTGTGTGTGTGTGTGTGGGGGGGGTGTGTGTGTGTGTGTGTGTGTGTGTGTATGTGTGTGTGTGTGTGCGGGTGTGTGTGTGCGTGTGTGTGTGTGTGTGTGGGGGGGGGGTGTGTGTGTGTGTGTGTGTGTGTGTGGGTGTGTGTGTGTGTGTGTGTGTGTGTGTGTGTGTGTATGTGTGTGTGTGCGGGTGTGTGTGTGTGTGTGTGTGTGTGTGTGTGTGTGTGTGTGTGTGTGTGTGTGTGTGTGTGTGTGTGTGTGTGTGTGTGTGTGTGTGTGTGTACCGTAACAGATGGCACAGCTCTTGACCTTCATCAGGTCAGCGGTTCTCCTCAGCACCGTGAACATGGAGGATCCGGAGTCGTCCACCTGAGACCACAAACAGCAGCTGGTCATCAAAGGACTGACGAGGCGCGGGGAGGTCTTTTGAGGGGGGGGCGTGCCTCTAGGGGGGTCCTCACCTCCTCTAGGGGGGTCCTCACCTCCTCTAGGGGGGACCTCACCCTCCTCTAGGGGGGACCTAACCTCCTCTAGGGGGACCTCACCTCCTCTAGGGGGGACCTCACCTCCTCTAGGGGGGTCCTCACCTCCTCTAGGGGGGTCCTCACCTCCTCTAGGGGGGACCTCACCTCCTCTAGGGGGGTCCTCACCTCCTCTAGGGGGTCCTCACCTCCTCTAGGGGGGTCCTCACCTCCTCTAGGGGGGACCTCACCTCCTCTAGGGGGTCCTCACCTCCTCTAGGGGGGACCTCACCTCCTCTAGGGGGGACCTCACCTCCTCTAGGGGGTTCCTCTCACCTCCTCTAGGGGGGACCTCACCTCCTCTAGGGGGGTCCGGGGGCATGCTCAAGTTAAAGCATCAATCTGGTGCACTTTGAGAGCAACATGAGAGATCTATGGACACCTCTCTCAACACCAGATGAAACAGAACTGGAAGCAGATGTTCTTTCTCTTTATGGATATTTTACAAATCACTCCCCTTTCAAACTGTATTCTTGTTTTGCTGCCACATAGTATTTCATAACTGTTTTTTCTTTATTCTCTTATCTGTTTTATAACGATAGTGATCATATGAAGGTGTGCCGCGGAAATAATCTTTTGAATAATTTGTGACCAAGCCGTTCAAAATTCTCTCTCTCTCTCTCTCTCTCTCTCTCTCTCTCTCTCTCTCTCTCTCTCTCTCTCCTCTCTCTCTCTCTCTCTCTCTCTCTCTCTCTCTCTCTCTCTCTCTCTCTCTCTCTCTCTCTCCTCTCTCTCTCTCTCTCTCCTCTCTCTCTCTCTCTCTCTCTCTCTCTCTCTCTCTCTCTCTCTCTCTCCTCTCTCTCTCTCTCTCTCTCTCTCTTTTTCACTGTAAAAATCATTGTATTACTTTGTATTATCACTATAGATATTCAGTCAATCCAAATACAACTGTTGTGACATACTCTGTTATCCTCTTAGCCCCACGGACCCGAAATCGCGTCATTTGCAGGAAACAACGTCTAAGGAACCTTAATATTTAATAAACTATGAATATTTTATATCCATACAACGGGAAAAACTCATTTAACTGATCTTTTGCATTTATTTTTTCAAAAAAAACAGACAATGCTGACGGTGAGCCTCTGAATTAGCCCAGAGCGAAAAATGCTAACCTATTACTGCACGGAAAATCGCTCCTAGCTCCCTTATTACTTATCCTAGCTCCACATCCAACACATCGTTTATGATCGCAAGGAGACACAGAATCTAACGGTGCCCACCTCAACACTGAAAGATACAAACTCGTTATCAACAAAAACGTACATCAAAACAAGTGGCGCTAGGTACTAACATGCGCTAGGCTAACATAGCTTACCTTCCTCTTTGTCTGGTTTAAACTGGTCTTCAATGGCATTAAAACGATAAAAACGATGATGTAGTTAATCCGTAGGTTAATATCCAATGTGGCTGTGTCCCCTTTGAAATGTTCTGATAATCTATAAGCAATACAACTTACACTGGCTGGCGTTCTTTATACTTTACGCAGGACCATATATCTGGAACCCATTGGTCGATTTGGGTGATTCACACCTTTTTCTTAACCATTACATCCAATAGAATCGATGGGCAGTTCCCAAATCCACGTAAACATTACCATAGCGGACGTAATAGAGAAGCAAACGAAGCATATCTGAAAGTGCAAGCCTGGACGGCAATACTTTATACCCAGTACATTGCCATAAATATGATGATGGATTATCAGTAAACATTTCTACGTGACACAAAGACATTGGATTAACCTTGAGTGGCGTTTTTATTCCGTTGGTGTTCAACGGAATAAAAACGCCGCCGTGGCATTAGTTGTGTTAACTTTTGATCACAAATCAAAAAAGGTAAGACGTAATTATTGTAATATTTTTGGAACCGGATGTTGTTTACTTTCTCTTTTCTGGCTGATAGCTCCAGGAATTCGAGGTCTTACAGTGATGACATTACATGTGTGGAATCTGTGGAGTCTCAGCTTTAATCGGATATAATGTTTGTGCAGTTACGATAAGGAATAAGGGCATTTCTACCGTGAGTGCTGTGCAAAAGTCTGTTAGCATTAGTTAGCATATTTTCGCTCCATGCTAATTCAAAGGCTTGGTATTACTCTTGTGTTTTTTTAGCTAACAATTGTTCTTATTGTCAGTTAGCTGAGTTTCTTACCGTTAAAAAGGTATGGAACATTAATAGTTTCAGAAATGTTAAGAAGCCCTGAGACATAGTCTCGTAAAAAAACGGTGGGTGGGGTCCACTGGGGGGACCCTCGGGCTTAAGAGGTTAAAATGGTGTTACGATGTCTAAAGTTACTGATGAGTCACCTGTTTCCTGCCTGGCCTTGCCCATGGCATTAGTTTATCATTACGGGGCGGAGCCCCCGAGCGAAACAGCAGCAACCAGCAGGTTGCAAAAGTCTCAATAGTAAACTGTGCCGCGGAAACGTAATTTCAGCCAATCAGCGCCGTCAAATATTTTGGTCACAGGGCGCTCACGTTGGCGCCCATGTTGCTTACGTGCGTTGACGTGAGGAGTTGTTTTTAGACTCGTGAGTAACCAAGGTGACGCAGTATTTGGATGAGAATGGTGTGCAGGTGGAGTCGCCGGAAACACGGTCCGCCCAAGAGCTACTCTCCAATCCTTTTGAAAGGAGAAGTTTGGGAGATAAATTGATACTTAAAGACCTTGGACCGGACCAACCCGATTTGTATATATCACAGCAAGCTCGTGAAAAAGACAAAACGTATCAACAAGGCTTCTCACGTAGCTGGTACACCAGAAAGGCTAGCTGGATGCAAACAGGTACAAACCACAGACTGCCTGTGTCATGGAGAATACAGTCGCTGGTTTATTTATGTCTGTAGGCCGTTATGAGTGTGGACGTTAGCGTTAGCTTAGCCAAGCTCCATTCAGGGAACACGCATTCTAAAAGGTGTTTCTCTGCCGTCTGTCTGCAGACTTGTCAAAGCATTAATTCATGGTTTTTTACTAACCGGTATCAGTATGTTGTTACGTCGGCATCATTTAGAAACGTGTATTACAATTTAATCACGGTCAAATATGTTCATTTTGTTGTAGTTGTAGCTCCCGATCGTGTCTTGTTTGAATGATGCGAGTAAACACAGCTGACAGCTGCGGTGAAACTCGAGCGACTAGAGCGATGCGATAGGAGCGTTTAGAGCGAAGCGAATATTCGCATCGCGTCCGGTCTGAACGCAGCATTAAAGCGAGCTCCGCGCTGCACTGGAAACGCGCCATGACATCACCAGAAGCCCTAATTTAAGGGGTCATTTCTGTTTGTGTTACTCGCTCTATCAACAGCCCCACCAAAAATATTTTCCACCAGCCGCCACTGGTGAGTA
Source organism: Champsocephalus gunnari (assembly GCA_036324595.1). Classification (NCBI taxonomy): domain Eukaryota; kingdom Metazoa; phylum Chordata; class Actinopteri; order Perciformes; family Channichthyidae; genus Champsocephalus; species Champsocephalus gunnari. The sequence goes on from CM070430.1 coordinate 6,488,053, forward strand.
GGCTAACTGTAGTGTGATTACTGAATTATAAAAAACGCGTTACATTACTCCGTTACCGACAAAAGTAGCCTAATATTATTACAGTTAGTACTAGTATGTTTTCAGTCCATACCATGTACAATCTCTCTTTTACCTTTAGTCACAGAGATCCACAACTTCTATATTTAGTTTCTGGACAGAAAGTGGCTTTGGATTTGCTCAACTTTTTACTGTGATATCCTGTTTCAATAGTCACTTTATCACTTTATCACTTTATCACTTTATCACTTTATCACTTTATCACTTTATCACTTTATCACTTTATCTTTGCTGTATTATTATTTTTATTTGTAATTAAAAGTTAGTATTAGTTTGGCGGGGCGGTGTGAGGGAGAGGGGGGGTGGTGCGGGGTCGGTGTGAGGGAGAGGGGGGGGGTGGTGCGGGGTCGGTGTGAGGGAGAGGGGGGGGTGGTGCGGGTCGGTGTGAGGGAGAGGGGGGGTGGTGCGGGGTCGGTGTGAGGAGAGGGGGGGGGTGGTGCGGGGTCGGTGTGAGGGAGAGGGGGGGGTGGTGCGGGGTCGGTGTGAGGGAGAGGGGGGGGTGGTGCGGGGTCGGTGTGAGGGAGAGGGGGGGGTGGTGCGGGGTCGGTGTGTAGCGAGCTGCAGCAGCAGTCTGCTCTGCACGCAGGCTTCCTCCAAGTTTACAGTAAAACAAACTGGTGGTGTGACCAATGGCCATTTACAATTATTAATACTATTATTACTATTATTAGCATATATATATTTATATATATTTTGGTTGAAACTAAGCCAGATAAATACATAAATAATAAAAAAATATATATAAATAAAATCGATTTTTTTAAAATAATATTCGATGATGGAGACTGTAACGTAACGTAATCGAAAACAATAATCGAATAATCGCTGGCATCCCTAAGACATATATTTCCATCTTATCTTATAAAAGCGTCAGCTACATGTGATGTAAAGTAAATCGTTTTACTCCCAGACCCACCTTCAGAGCCTCGGCGGTGTTGTTATCGTTCTTCAGCGAGATGACGGCGGGGACGATGTTGAGGCCGCGGTACTCCATGGTGGCGGTGACGATGTCCTCCACGTCCTGCGATGGCCCGTTGGAGAGGAAGACGGCCACCTTCCTCATCATCACCCCCGCTCGCACACGCTTGAAGACGTGCTGCCCCACGAAGCGCATGGCGGCCCCCAGCTGGCGCCGGCTGGACGTCCTCTCCAGGGCCACGTTCCTCAGCAGCTCCAGCAGCTGCGTCTTGGTCTGGTAGTCTTGGAAGCGGATCAGGTACTTGGTGTGGGCGCTGAATCCCACCACGGCCACCCGGGCCCCCGTCGGACAGTTGCTCTCGGAGATGGAGACGTCCTCCAGCAGAGACAGCAGGGCGGAGCGCTGCCGCTCGAAGGCCGTCGGGGTTACGTCCTCTGACATGTCCAGCCCCAGAACCAGCTCCGTGGGGAAGGCCGGGCACGAAGAGGCCCCTGGAGGAGAGACGGGGACGATAGATAGGGTAGGTAGATAGGGTAGGTAGATAGATAAATAGATAGGGTAGGTAGATAGGGTAGATAGATAGGGTAGAGATAGGGTAGAAGATGGGGTAGGTAGATAGAAAATAGATAGGGTAGGTAGATATAGATAGATAGGGTAGGTAGGGTAGGTATAGATAAATAGGGTAGGTAGATAGGGTAGATAGATAGGGTAGGTAGGGTAGATAGATAGGGTAGGTAGATAGGGTTGGTAGATAGATAAATAGATAGGTAGGTAGATAAGATAGATAGGGTAGGTAGATAGGGTAGATAGATAGGGTAGATAGATAGATAGGTAGGTAGGGTAGGTAGATGGGTAGGTAGATAGATAAATAGATAGGGTAGGTAGATAGGGTAGATAGATAGGGTAGATAGATAGTAGGGTAGGTAGAGGGTAGGTAGATAGATAAATAGATAGGGGTAGATAGGGTAGTAGAGGGTAGGTAGAGTAGATAAATAGATAGGGGATAGGGTAGTAGATATAAATAGATAGGGTAGGTAGAGTAGATGGGTAGGTAGATAGGGTAGGTAGATAGATAAATAGATAGGGTAGGTAGATAGGGTAGATAGATAGGGTAGATAGATAGGGTAGATAGATAGGTAGGTAGGGTAGGTAGATAGACATGGACATTGTTGTGCAAGGATTGGGCAGATTGGGTTAACCCTCTAAAAACCAAAATATTGCAGAAAAAATAAATATAATTCAGCGTCATGTTACCCAACCGTCCAAAATCACAGGTAGCAGACGTTAAAAATGGGGGTAAAAAGTTAAAAGGTGAATTATATATATTTTTGTATCGTGCTTACCACATTGTTTACAGTGACAAATTCAAGATATACGTACCTTGATGACATTCTGTATGAGGAGAAAAGACAGTGTTACAATTGAACAGCCTTTTCATGGGTCGGTACAATCTGCATTTAATTCTTTAGTAAAAATTGAACACAATTAATTTAGTAATATGAAACTCAAACGGATTACGTTCACATGGTTGTCTTTAATCCTTCATACGTGAACACTGATTTGAAACGCTCACCACAGTTGTCTCTGATGAGGGAGATCAGCTGACACTCCTGCCAACACAATACATTACATTATAATAAACAATATTAATACTCTAATACAAGTACAAGTCCTGCATTCAAACCATACTGAAGTTAAAGTATGTATCATTCAAAAGTATTTAAAGTACTTGACGTAAAAGTATGGATTGTGCAGTAAAAAGTATTAAAAGTACCTTAAGAAAAAGCGTGTATCAGTAAAATGTAGTTAAAGTACTTGAAGTAAAATAATTCATTGTTCAGTATGATGTAGTAAAAGTAAGTAAAATAAAAGTATGTATCAGTAACAAGTATTTAAGGTACTCGAAGTAAAAGTATGTATCAGTCAAATGTATTCAAAACGTATAGAAAAAGTATAAATTGTGCATCAACCATTATTTCAAGTACTTGAAGGAACAGTATTGGTTGTGCAGTAAAATGAAGTAAAAGTACATTTCAGTAAAAAGTATTTAAAGTAATTGAAGTAAAATCATACAGTAAAATGTAGTTAAAGTACCAAAGTAACTAAAGGAGTGAAATAAACGAAAGCTTTGGTAAAATCAGCATTTACCTGTAAAGTGAAGTAGAAGTACAAGACACGGGAGAATGGAAACACTCCAGTGAAGTAAAAGTACCTCGTATTTTAAGTACAGTACTTGAGTAAAAGCGACTTTGACTCACAGTCTTGTCTCTGAGTCCTGGAGGACCCTTAGGGACCCTGACGGAGGGAAACAGCAACGTCAGAACATTTTCAGAAGGTCAGGTTTTCAGGCTCAGGAACCCAATGCTATTTGAGTTTGTGTGAGTTGACATTTTGACAGAACGATGACAATTATATCTTTCTCGAAAAACCCCAATTTGGGGTGAAGTGTCTCAGGGACACAACGACGTGCTGACTGCAGTGGGGTTTGAACCTGTGCCCCCCTGATCCCAACACCAAGACTCTATCCACTGCACCACACGCCAACTGTTAGGGATTAATTGTGTCTTTTACTCCTTAGACATTTAACCTTATCCGGTGTGTTGACATTTACGACCATCCCTGCTTCTAATCTCCCGTAAGGAATGTGTTGATGCAGTCGTATGTTGACACTAGGTTTTATGGCCTGACCTGCCGCTGGCTTCCTAAGCTCCAGAGATGTGAGAGAGGTTTCCTCCACGCCTCCCTACTTAAATGAAATGTTATAACTGGAAACACAAAAACAGGACAGAAAATAATCCATTGGAAACCTCGAATAGAAAGAGATGGACCGACTCAGTTCAATAAAAGTGAAATAGCACCAGAGAGAAAAACTGAAATTCCGGGTTAATAAAGTTTCTCTTATTCTTATTGGATGATGTCGAGGGTTCAGAGGGAAGACTTTATGTTTTGAATGAAAATGAAATGATTGTCCTCTCACCCGGTGTCCTAGATGTCCCGGCTCTCCAGGCGTTCCTGGTCCTCCCGACCCGCCTGAGCTCCCCTGGGTCCATCAGAAGGAAACATAGAAATAAACGGCTAGTCACGAGAACTCTGGGTGCATGTGTTAGAGACTGGTCCCCGATTGCCCCGTACATGAAGGAAGAATGGTCGAGTGTTGTAACTGTGGGCGTAAATATAACATGAGAAGGTTGTATTTACTACTGTTGCTGTTTGTCTGTTTTTGTCGTTGTTATTGTTTTGTGGGTTTCATTACGTTTTGTCGTGCTGTCTCACCTGAAAATCAAATCTAAATATATTGAAAGAAAATAAGTCAATTGGAGATGAAGTGAAAACACAGCCCAGGAAACGGACCTGTGCTGCCTGGCTCTGCTCTGGATCCGTCGTGAGGATGCAGCATTGAGTCATACTTAAAAAATAAAACATGATAAACTTAAAGGTGGGGTCGGTACGTTTCAGAAACCGGCTCGAGTGCACTCAAATTTGAAAGTACGCAGCCGAAAATAATCCGCCCCTTCCTTCAGACTTGCACGAGATGGAAGGCTGACAGACAGGGCGGCAATCCGATTGGTCGTGCTTTTTACAGTATTACGGCTTCCACAGACGAAATTTGTTTATGGATTTGTTGTCAAAGCACTTCAGATATTCATCGCTATCGGGATGTTAAGAGCATTCCATGGAATATAAGAAAAAGCGTATCTCGAGCCGGTTTCTCAAACTTACCTACCCCACCTTTAAGATAATAAGCGTCTTTGAGCACTGGGAAAAGCGCTATAGTCTCATAGAGTCCGGTTGAACCCTGAAATGTTGGGTGTCTTACCATTTCACCCCTTTCCCACTTCACCCCTTTTTTACATTAGGCCACGTAAGAAATGATACTTGTTTGCTTGGTCGTGGGTCTTAGAGTTAGGGTTAGGGTCTATAGATCTAATGATGCATCCAATGAAGCATTGCATGATGTCTGTCGACGAATCAGAGGCTGTTGTTGGGGCTGCATGCGAAATGGGAATAAACCGAAATGTTGAGGACCCCAAAGTTTTATGTGAGAAATGTACAGTAGGGTTAAAACTGCCATTGTTGATCCTGAAACGTGAGAAATGGATTCAGCATCCTCAATAACCTCCAAAACAAACTGTCAAAATCGGCCAAGACATTTTGTAACGAGGTCAACATTGGCTTTGGGGTACTCAAAATGTCCGGGTTCACACGGGAACTATAGCAATACTATGTATAAGTGTGCGTTACATACACACACATCATGCATGTCCCCTTTATATATGAGCGGGCGTACAGGCCGTAATTCATACTGGTCCTCTCACGCACATACATTCTCCTTTCACACATATACACTCACACATTCACATATTTATACATTTTGCTCTCATCATCACCACCAGGTGGTTCTCAGGAGGGGACTTTGAGTATTTCCCAAAAGACACACAGTAAAAGTACTTCAATGTATTGTTAGTAGCAGTCAAACTAATACTTGAGAAACGCTGATTGGGCCCGGCCTGGCCATCGGGAGGACCGGGAGGACCGGGAGGCTGTTTCAGGCAGAATGTATGAATGTGTGAGTGTACATATATGTGTGTGTGTGAGTGAACATGTGTGTAAAAGCAGAATGTATGTGCATCAGAGGACCAGTATGAGTTACGGCCTGTACGGCCCCTCGTCTGCACAATGCTCCACCTCTGTTACAATATGTATTTGTATATAAATATGAATATGTAGAAGAGGTTTGTTGTCTCTCACCCCTCGCCCTCGGTTCCCTCTCATCCCGGGGAACCCTTTAGTTCCCTGATGGCTGTCCTCTCCCTGAAAACACACACACACACACACACACACACACACACACACACACACACACACACACACACACACACACACACACACACACACACACACACACACACACACACACACACACACACACACACACACACACACACACACACACACACACACACACACACACACACACACACACACACACACACTTTGAATGTTCATGTTTTTGAGACTTTAATCTCAATTCTTAGAAAGAGTTTGGACTCACACTCAGACCGGGGTTACCAGGGAAACCAGGAGCTCCCTGTAAAGACAAATCATAAGATGTCACATGTTAGATAATAAGTGCGTTTGCATCAACCAGTTTTTATATTTTATAAGCACAGAGCAAAGAGGTGTTCAATATAATAATACACATGCGAATGGGGCGGTGGTGGCGAAGTCCATAGGGAGTTGGCTTGGCAACTGGAAGGTCACCAGTTCAAGTCCCGGCAAGACCAAGTGCTACCGAGGTGTCCCTGAGCAAGGCACCGTTCCCCACACTGCTCCCCGGGCGCCGCTCAAAATGGCAGCACACTGCTCCTAACACTAGGATGGGTCGAATGCAGAGAAACCATTTCCCCACGGGGATTAATAAAATATAAATATATATATTATATTCTTTCATTTTTGTAAATCCAGACCAGAGCCCCAACATTTAATGGTATTTCTAAAATTCAAACAAAAATAAATAAAAATCTCCCCCCTGCCATGCTGGCTGTGAAAGAGGGGCGTGGCTCTACTTTACAGGCCACTTTAGATGATGTGGCGCACTATGATTGGCTCATAGACACCCAATCAAATAAGCCAGTACAATTGTGTGGAGTCATGTGACAGTCAAGAGACCGAGGACAGTGTTTCTCAAACCTTTTTATACCAAGGACTTAACCAATACAAAAACACTCGCGGACCACCTAACTCCACAAATATCCAAAAACACATCGTTTTTCTAGAACAGATTACAAATCGCCTGCAAATGGTACAAACAAGTGGAAACATGTGTGACGAAGGTGTTGCGCTGGGCTATATCATGACATCGAAAGTGAAACTTAAACTCGCTCCATTGCGGAGATATTCCCGCGAGAGTGCGGAAAACTTTTATTTATTTATTTCAAATGTGAAATGTTACCAATATACGCACGGACCACTAGGGGGCGCTCACGGACCACCAGTGGTCCGCGGACCACACTTTGAGAAGCACTGACCTAGACAACCGAGAAAAGTTGATCATTATAATGAACGGGTTAATGTAAACCCTGGAATGGTGAGGACCCTAAAGTGTTATGATATACACGTAGAGCAGGGTCTCCAGCTCATAGAAACTGCCGGATGCTAACCTGCAGATGTTGGGACATTTACACAATTAGCGTTAATTAGCAGTAATGGAGATAATAGTTGATACATGGCTTGGGTGATTTGAAAACATTGTTTGGGAGGTTATTGAGGATGTTGAATCCATTTCTGACGCTTTCGGGATGGCAGTTCTAACCAGGAAGTGGCCATCTTTGTCGTCTTGCTGGACTTTGCCATTGTTGATCCTCCATATGCTAATGAACGCAACTCATGCTGATCGTGCAAATGTCCCAACATCTACAGGTTAGCATCCGGCAGTTTCCACAAGCTGGAGACCCGACTGTACTTTACTATCGTAACACTTTGGGGTATCCAACATGTCCAGGTCCACTCAGCTGGAAATGTGATATTTAGAATGTATCTTTATGTATCTAGCGTTGGACGTTTTTCTGTATGTTTCTTCCTGTTTGTTGTTCGGGGAGGATCTGGTGCCCCGTGCGACGTCACTGTCGGACACAGCGTGGACCCGGGTAATCCAATTGACAATTTTGCTTAGAAGTTGCACCAGGATCTTGTGCAGTGAACATGTAATGTTTTCTCTTTTAATGAGTGAACACATCAGCCAATAGAACAGGTACAAAATGGCGTGGTGAGAGTTCTTGAAGTAAAGACGGGATGATTAGATAAATGAGATCTCGTGTTTAGCTGGGGAAACTTATTTATTTATTTATTTTATTGAGTCAGGCACAACGAGTTTACATTTATACAGTCAATATTTTTATTTATTTTCCCCCTTTCCCTCCCTCCCGGTCCTAGCTAGTAAAATAAATAACTAACTAAGATAGATACCTGTATGGGTCAAAGTAAAGTAATATAGAAGATAATATTAAAAGAAAATGTATAGATAAGGGAATAAAGAACAGTAATACTTGTACCCATATACTCATATGTATACCCACATGTACACACATACACGTACCTACCTACATACATACATGTATACAAAGACAGAACAAATAAATAAATAAATAATACATTCGTAGTCCCCCTCTCTCTCCTTATTGTCTTCAGTTCAGCTGTAGGCTATCATAGAGCGCCAGACAGATTCAAATAGTTTTGAGGAGCCCCTCCAAGTTCAGGTACAGCATTAGATCTTTAAGCCCTTGAGATGCTTTAGGTGGTATAGAACATTTCATTTAGCATTCTTCGTGCTGAAAGAGATGCAAAGGCTGTACTGTCCTTAGTTTTCCTCTTCAACATTCGGTGGCCAGGTATTACTCCAAACATGGCAGTTTCTGCACACGGTGTCAATACCAAGGGACTTAAGATGCCTTGTCTAAAAACAATACTTAAAGGTGGGGTAGGTAAGTTTCAGAAACCGGCTCGAGATACACTTTTTGTTATATTCCATGGAATGCTCTTAACATCCCGATAGCGATGAATATCTGAAGTGCTTTGACAACAAATCCATAAAAAAACGTCATCTGTAGAAGCCGTGATACTGTAACAAGTACAACCAATCCGATTGGACGGCCTACCCTGCCTGTCAGCCTTCCCATCGGGGCACACACTGACCTCGTGCCCTCATTGGTCATGTGCGCGTTCGTGTGTGTCGGGGGAGGGGCTCTATAGTTCGTGTGTGTTGGGGGAGGGGCTCTGTGAGGAAGTGGCAGATTTTCTCCGGTTGTGTATTTTCAAATTCTAGCGATCTCGAGCCGGTTTCTCAAACGTACCTACCCCGCCTTTAAGTGATTAAGCCTTATATCAAATGTAACGACATATTCTGATTAGAAATTAGATAAATATACTCAGCAAGATTTTACATGTTTGCAGTGTTAAGAGTCTTTCACTGAGGACCTCTCATTGGACGCGTAGACTGTCGTGTTGCATGGACGCAACCAAACACGAGCGCTCCACAAGAGTCATATACTAATACTCGATAAGCATCAGTCCACTTCTCTTTGAATGGTTTTATGGATTCGTTATGGACGTGAAGATGAGCTTTACCTGTGCACCTGTTTGCCCTGGAGGTCCGTCCCCGTCTCTCCCGTCCTGACCCTGAAACACACACCGGCAATCAGAGTCCCTTCGTTCAACAGCTTACACCATGTGGCTGGTGCGTGGCGCCTCACCGGCAGTCCTTGGGGTCCCGGTGACCCTGGGTCCCCCTCACCCCCCAGCTCCCCTAGTTGGCCCTGCAACAACAACAACAACAACAACAACAACATCAGTATTTAAAATAAAAGATCCCATCGTTAGTTGTTAAGTCAAATGCATCTTCCTACATTATAGTTTTGAATGTTCTCAAACAATCTTCATTGAGCCGCATATTGGGTAAACCAGTTTCATCCATATATATATATTATATTTTTTAATTTCGACATGTATATTTCCTACTTTTTTAATGCTATTGTTTATTTCTATTTGAGATGTTTACATTTTTTATGTCTTTTAATTTCTCTAATGTAAAACGCCGTGTCTTTTTCTTCTGCTGCGACGCAAACATTCCCACATGGGGATCAATAAAGTACTTCTTATCTTATCGTATATAAATACACAATAGTATGGATAATGATAATAATGACGCTATAACGACTCTACTGCCTGCATGTAATCACAAGAATGACTGCTATTGAGACACCTTGATGTGTTCATATAGGAAACATGGTAGATACATGAACGCTTTCTCATTTCTCTAATTTCCCCTCCTCGACTCCTATCCTCGACTCCTATCCTTAGTCCCTTCTATGTGTGTATTTTAAGTGCACAATTCCCCAACTCTGATTGGATCACTCGAGAGGTAACAGGAAGTGATGTCACGCACCTTCTGTCCAGTAGCGCCGCGGTGTCCGGGTAACCCCGGGCCTCCGGCTGGTCCCAACCCCCCCTGCAGAACAACAACGGACTTAGAACAGGAAGTGCTGAAAACTACCCCAAATACAAGTTTACACAAGTTTCATTTCAGAAAAACATAAATTAAAACAACTTATTTATGACTTTCTGGAATAGTACAGCAGCCTGAATAATCACAAAGGATGTCAAACCTTTCAGTCTTTAAACAACACACCCATGTACATATATATATATAAATATAATATATACACTTTATCATATTGATACCGTTAAACCCTATGACCCTAAGGATACGTTATATAAACGTGCAAATTACTGTTCCCTTGTTGTCTCTTTATGCTTTAGTAAATGTTTTAATTCTAATCTTTTATATATTGCTGTTATTTTGTATGTATTTGCGTTCATCTGTATTTATTTCTGGACATCCAGTAGAGATCCTTGTTACGCCCAGGTCAGCGCGAACCTACTGAACGCAGCCACAACACTGAACTGCAGCGAAGACGATCAGCGAGGAAGTACCTGAGGTCCGGAGGAGCCGGAGGTCCCTGCCTCTCCGGTTTCACCTTCTCCGCCTCGGAGGCCCTGCAGAAGCACTCAAACATGTTTGATCTTGCATTGCACTGGGATTTATACTTTATAAACGTATGTTTACAACTACCGTACTTTTCGGACCTGCATGTAAGCCGCAGCAGCTACATTGTCTCGTTCTGTCTCTCGGTTCCACTTTCACTTTGGCGCGCTACCTGTCTCGCTCTTTTCCCGGCCTCCAGCTTTTCCTGCTGGAGCCCGCCGCTTAAAGGTGGCGGGCGCGGAGCGGTCCTAGAGCCCGTAGTGTTAAAGGTGGTTAATGTTACCTGTAAAACCCATAGATGTAGGAGGTCCCCTAGTGGCCGTTAGCGGACAAAGAAAATGGGGGGAAAAGTCGCGGCTTATAGTCCGAAAAGTACGGTACGTAAAAACTGTGATTAATATCAGAAGAAAACTCAGAAATGTACGTGGTAATTAGAAATGTTTTTTTTATAGTATTCTCACACATTAGACATACATCAGGACGAGGAGGGTCAAAGCTCGCAAAGTGAAGAGAGCGGTTTTTCTAAATGCATGACTTTAATCTCAGAGAATGTCATTCTTTCATTAATGATATATCATAACGTCAGAGAATATATCATTAGTTTCTCGTGGATTTATGACTTTCATGTTATTATTACTTATTTTACGAGATGATCTTAATCAGAAGCAGTGTGGGAAACACAGCGTCTGGTCAGATCTGTGAGCCAGTATTTTCTCTGGCATCCCTCATGTTTTCCCTTTTGGTATTACTCAACAGTTCTAGAGAATTTCTGAGGAAGTCTGTGTGGCGAGCCAATCAGGTCATCGAGTCCAACATCTGCAGCCAAATCCCTACCCTCCCACACACATCCACCATGTGTGTCTCTACTTTAAAGAGTCCTCTCCTGCTGATGTTCAGGTGTATATCAGTATGTAGTGTCTCTACTTTAAAGAGTCCTCTCCTGCTGATGTTCAGGTGTATATCAGTATGTAGTGACTCTACTTTAAAGAGTCCTCTCCTGCTGGTGTTCAGGTGTATATCAGTATGTAGTGTCTCTACTTTAAAGAGTCCTCTCCTGCTGATGTTCAGGTGTATATCAGTATGTAGTGTCTCTACTTTAAAGAGTCCTCTCCTGCTGATGTTCAGGTGTATATCAGTATGTAGCGTCTCTACTTTAAAGAGTCCTCTCCTGCTGATGTTCAGGTGTATATCAGTGTGTAGTGTCTCTACTTTAAAGAGTCCTCTCCTGCTGATGTTCAGGTGTATATCAGTATGTAGTGTCTCTACTTTAAAGAGTCCTCTCCTGCTGAATAGATAATGAGGATCACTCACCTGTGGACCTGAAGCACCGGGGATGCCCTGAGATCCTCGAACCCCAGGCCCTCCAGATGAACCCTGCACCAAAACACACACACACACACACACACACACAGTTCACACACACTGTATTTGTCTGCATGTAGCTGTAAGTCGTTATCTCGCTCTCCTACCTTCTCCCCCTCAGAGCCTCTCCTCCTGTCGGCACCCTGCCACACAGATAAGCTCGTCAGCACAACCATGAGCATAACATTTTTTTTATATTTCCACATGTTCTAAAAAAAATGGACTCTTTAGAAAGATATAGAAGTAATAAAGTCAGAACTCCCACCTTGAATCCAACGTCACCTGCAACGCCTGGTCCTCCATCCACTCCGGATACACCCTGGAGATCACAACACACTCAATGATAATCAAAGGACTACAACTCCCATGATCCCACGCTGCATCAGAACCACACCAAAGTCTAGCTTGTACGGCTGTTTTAAATTAGGGACCTGTAGTGGCAGAACATTACAGATAGTACATTATATTAAAAGTATTAAACACACTGTAAAAAATACTTCGAAAAAAATAGAAAGAAGACTACAACTCCCATGATCCCACGCTGCTTCACCACCACAACAAAGTCCAGCTTGTACGGCTGTTTTAAACTAGAGACCTGTAGTGGCAGAACATTACGGATAGTTCGTTATAGTAAGAGTATAAGCACACTGTAAGAAATCCTCTTGTAATGTGAAAACATCTGAAGAAGACTACAACTCCCATGATCCCACGCTGCATCAAAACCACACCAAAGTCCAGCTTGTACGGCTGTTTTAATTCAGACAGAGACCTGCAGTGGCAGAACATTATAGATAGTACATTATATTAAAAGTATTAAACGCACTGTAAAAAATACTTCGAAAAAAATAGAAAGAAGACTACAACTCCCATGATCCCACGCTGCTTCACCACCACAACAAAGTCCAGCTTGTACGGCTGTTTTAAACTAGAGACCTGTAGTGGCAGAACATTACAGATAGTACATTATATTAAAAGTATTAAGCACACTGTAAAAAATACTTCGAAAAAAATAGAAAGAAGACTACAACTCCCATGATCCCACGCTGCATCAAAACCACAAAGTGTTGTTGTTACCAGGGGTCCGGGGTCCCCAGGGTTTCCTTTGGCTCCAGGGCTGGTGTTATCCACGCCGCGCTCCGCCTGTTAAACCCCCCCACAAAGACTCATCGTGAAATCAAAGTGTTCACTTGTTAAGTGGAGCCTCCAGCTGCGCTCCATCTTCATTGATATAAAAGGGGCCCATTGTGCTTTTCCAGTCCATATATATTATACACACTATTGTATACAATCTAATATATATATACACATTAGTCACATATTTATTATTGCAGTACATTAGCTACAATTCTTCCATTTATTTACTTTGTATTTTATATTTAATGCAACTCAATGTCCCCTCTGGGCCTTCTCGAAATATGTATTGTTGCATATATTATAGTATAATGTCCTCATTAGTATTTTTGAATCTAATATTTAATATTTTGAATAATTATATTCATTTAATAAACACTGCCGTTTATTATTGTATACATTGTAGTACACTTTTCCCATTTGTATTTAAATATATCTATACCAATGTATTTATTTATACTTCATTGTTTTATATACAATCATTTCAAACCTTTATTTAACCAGATCGGTCCCTTGAGATCATACATCTCTTTTTCAAGGCAGACCTGCAGCATATCGGTTCCACGTGAAACAATAAAGGACGTCATACATTATATCTACAGGATACATTTACATAGTTATAGAGGTCACAGGTCAAAGGTCACGGAGCCCTTTCCTGGCCTCAAGCGAGAAGCAGGACGTAGCCTCACCCTCGGCTCTCTAAGCAGGTTAGTGACATGACGTTTAAATGTGAGACAATCATCAAGCAGACACCCAGGTGTGTGTAACAGGCAACCACTTCGAGTACTTGCATAGTTACAATATCCAAAACCGGCCCCGGTGTCTTTTCAGCTTGAGAAAAGAGCACTACCTTACCTTAAGCTTATATATAATACAATTATTTTTTAAATGTTATTATTATTTAATTGTATTTATTTGTATTTTATTAACTCATTCTATTTACTGATGTTTACACATTTAATAGTAGTAGAGCAACAACAACAAAAGTTTGACTGACCGGATCTCCTCTCAGTCCTCGCTGTCCGGCCACCCCCGCCTGCCCTCTGATGCCCCGGGTACCCTGAGAGAGAGACAAGTTAAAGGTGGGAATAATTCATAATAATTATATAACGCTCCACAGGTAATGAGACAACAGTTTACACAACACAAAAAATATATATATCAGGGTTGTGTCTGCACCGGGTAGCAGGTGAACCCAAAATGCAGCTTCCCCGTAAAGTGTGAAAGCGATGCCGGAACTCTGAGAATCACTCGGAGCGCCAGACGGGAGCTCCGACGTCACGTTGTTGTTTACGTCAGGAGACATCTCGAGAGAATCAATATATAATATACAAGATCAGCGCCACAGTACTCATACTCTGGACTACCTATGTTGCAAATGTATTATCTCTTCGATTTGCACACGGCACCTACTGCACGTCTGTCCGTCCTGGGAGAGGGATCCCTCCTCTGCTGCTCTCCCTGAGGTTTCTCCATGTTCCCTTTACACTGTGGGGTTTCTCCGAAGTGTTTCCTTGTACGATGTGAGGGTCTAAGGACAGAGGGTCTAAGGACAGAGGGTCTAAGGATAGAGGGTCTGAGGACAGAGGGTATAAGGACAGAGGGTCTAAGGATAGAGGGTCTGAGGACAGAGAGTCTGAGGACAGAGGGTCTAAGGACAGAGGGTCTGAGGACAGAGGGTCTGAGGACAGAGGGACTAAGGACAGAGGGTCTAAGGACAGAGGGTCTAAGGACAGAGGGTCTGAGGACAGAGGGACTAAGGACAGAGGGTCTAAGGACAGAGGGTCTAAGGACAGAGGGTCTGAGGACAGAGGGACTAAGGACAGAGGGTCTAAGGACAGAGGGTCTGAGGACAGAGGGTCTGAGGACAGAGGGTCTAAGGACAGAGGGTCTGAGGTCAGAGGGTCTAAGGAGGGACAGAGGGTCTGAGGACAGAGGGTCTGAGGACAGAGGGTCTAAGGACAGAGGGTCTGAGGACAGAGGGTCTAAGGACAGAGGGTCTAAGGACAGAGGGTCTGAGGACAGAGGGTCTAAGGACAGAGGGTCTGAGAACAGAGGGTCTGAGGACAGAGGGTCTAAGGACAGAGGGTCTGAGGACAGAGGGTGTCGTATTGTCATACTGATATTCTGTACAAACTGTGAGACAAATGTAACATCTGTGAAATTGGGCTATAAATAAACTTTGATTGATGATAATATCTTTCTAGAAAAACCCCTGATATCATAAATATATAAATATATAAATATATTACTGGGTTTCCTGAGTCTCCTCTTTCTCCTTGAGCTCCATCTGATCCTGCCAGTCCCTGCAGACACAGAACCACAAACACAATATAATAATAATAATAATAATAATAATAATAATAATAAAATAATAATAATAAAATAATAATAATAATAAACTGACAAAATATAACCAAACAAACAAAAGTATATTATTATATTTCTTTTCAATAATAATAATAATAATAATGCATATTTGTATTATTAGGTTTATGGGTTCCACTTTACAATAAGACTACCCTCATAACGGGCTTACGAATAGTTTGTAATGTATTAATTAGCTTGTGAACACTTTATAAATCCTTAATAAGCACGAGATAAACCGGGCGACTGCGACCGGTTGCTTGCCAAATAGTGAGCCCACGTGTATCTGTGCTGCTGAGCCTCATTAGAAACGGCAGTAACGCATGCTAAATGGTGAGTTGTTTCCCTTCTGGCGGTGATACATGTTAGTCACTCATAAATAGATGCCAAGAAACACCAAGATGGAAGGGGGGGGGAGCCGGTACTAAAAGTAGTTCATGCGAACCTTTTTACCCGCTCGAGAGAGAGCAGGGACTTTCGAGCGGCTCTTTTGTGAGAAAAGAGCTATATGTCTGATTGGCTGGCGGATTGCAAACCACGCCCCGTAACACTCCCAACAAGTGTTTGTGAAGCCGCCATTTTATTATCCTCGCATTAGCATTATTAGCATTAGCATTAGCTCAGCGCAGAAACGCAGAGAGACTAACTTATGGCAACACAAAATAAAACATGGGAGCGTGGGAGACGAGGAGGTGTCGGCGTTCTGGCGATTTACTCGGAAGGCTTCAGTAGAAGCTGCTGGGACTCCCAGCAGCTTCTACTGAAGCCTTCCCCAACTCCGGGGACTTCCGGCCGGGGACTCCGGGCGGCAGTATACGCCGTGAAGTGGGTTGCGGCCTGCCAGTAAACCCAAAGCAGAAGAAGAAGAAGAAGTGACGTCGGCAGCTTCATTTGCCTAATCCTCCCCCAGGGACTTATTCCGGTGTGAACGCGATCTGTACTTAGTTACCTGTAGCTTTGTGGGAAAAGTACCGCAGTGTGAATGCGGCTAAAGTAAGCTAGGTAGCCAACATAAGGCTTAGTCATCTTGCCAAATAGTGAGCCTGTGTTGATGCATGGAAACCAGTTAGAACTGGTTTATAAATGGTTCTCGATGATTAATAAAGTGTGTACAGCCTAATTATAAACCCTTAATGAATCCTTTATAAGGGTTAGGGTTAAAGTGGTACCGGTTTACGTGATGACTTTCTGTACCTGCTCTCCGCAGACTCCGTCCAGTCCGTCGCCTCCTTCTCCGCCCTGTTGGATCAGAACCAGCGTCTCAGCGCTCTCCTCTTTATGAACTCAGATATTTATGTTTCTCCAAACACTTTTAGAAAATGCAGTTTCAAGTCTTCTGTAATCTCCTCTAAAGGTTTTGCTCCACTCACGCGGTTCCCGGAGAAGCCCCGGTTGCCCTGCGGACACAACGCACACATCCTTTTCATTTCTGCGTCCTGGGAAACACTCATCCGACGGGCTCTGTCCACGTGTGACATGTGGGCTTTAATGAGGGGTCTATAGTGGTGTACTAATGGTGTAAGAGGGGTGTAGTGTTGGGTACATGTGGGTATAGTGACAGACAGGGCAACATGTACTAATGTGTCATATGGGTCATTAACCTACACATATATTAATGAAATAAATATATACAAAAATAATAAAAAGATAAACTAAATAAAAATATGATTAGAAATGTATAAAATAAAAGATAAAATAAAATAAAAAGGCAGCATTAATATAATATTCATACCTTCTGTCCTCGGACTCCAGGACAGCCCTGGAGGCCCTGCGGTCCGCCGGGTCCAGGAGGCCCGCCCACCTGAAACACCCGAGAAGAGGATCCATCACTCTGCAGAGAACACTAGAGGCTTCTCAATACTCTAATTTCCCCTCCTCGACTCCTCGGTTCCCCTCCTCTCTCCTCGGTTCCCCTCCTCTCTCCTCGGTTGCCCCTCCTCTCTCCTCGCTTCCCCTCCTCTCTCCTCGGTTCCCCTCCTCTCTCCTCGCTTCCCCTCCTCTCTCCTCGGTTCCCCTCCTCTCTCCTCGCTTCCCCTCCTCTCTCCTCGGTCCCCTCCTCTCTCCTCGCTTCTCCTCCTCTCTCCTCTCTCCTCGCTTCCCCTCCTCTCTCCTCGCTTCCCCTCCTCTCTCCTCGGTTCCCCTCCTCTCTCCTCGCTTCCCCTCCTCTCTCCTCGTTCCCCTCCTCTCGCTGCTTCCCCTCCTCTCTCCTCGCTTCCCCTCCTCTCTCCTCGCTTCCCCTCCTCTCTCCTCGTTCCCCTCTCTCCTCGGTTCCCCTCCTCTCTCCTCGCTTCCCCTCCTCTCTCCGTTCCCCTCTCTCCTCCGTTCCCCTCTCTCTCCTCGTTCTCCTCCTCTCCTCGGTTCCCCTCCTCTCTCCTCGGTTGCCCTCCTCTCTCCTCGCTTCCCCTCCTCTCTCCTCGTTCCCTCCTCTCTCCTCGCTTCCCCTCCTCTCTCCTCGGTTCCCCTCCTCTCTCCTCGCTTCCCCTCCTCTCTCCTCGGTTCCCCTCCTCTCTCCTCGCTTCTCTCCTCTCTCCTCTCTCCTCGCTTCCCCTCCTCTCTCCTCGCTTCCCCTCCTCTCTCCTCGTTCCCCTCCTCTCTCCTCGCTTCCCCTCCTCTCTCCTCGGTTCCCCTCCTCTCCGCTTGCTTCCCCTCCTCTCTCCTCGCTTCCCCTCCTCTCTCCTCGCTTCCCCTCCTCTCTCCTCCGTTCCCCTCTCTCCTCGGTTCCCCTCCTCTCTCCTCGCTTCCCCTCCTCTCTCCTCCGTTCCCCTCTCTCCTCCGTTCCCCTCCTCTCTCCTCGGTTCCCCTCCTCTCTCCTCGCTTCCCCTCCTCTCCGCTCGCATCTCCTGTGGGCGGGACTAAGTCTTGAGGATAGGAGTCGAGGAGGGGAGATTAGAGTATTGAGAAACCTCTACTGTGTCACATCGTAAACCTCAAACACATTGAAAGTCCTTCCTGTGAAGGACAGCAACGTTTCAGGATGAGCAACAGCCTGAAACCCTCCATGGAAAATCAAAAACCCCCCCGTCTTGTTAGTTCCTTCACAAGAGGAGTCGAGTGTGTGAGTATGGAATGAAAAGACAATGAAATAAAGCACTTACGGAGTGGCCTTCCTCCCCCGGGAATCCCGGATGACCCCTCAGCCCCGGCTCGCCCTGTTCACAACGACATGGAGAGGCATTTAGAATAGAAAGCAGAATAGATCAACGCAACCGGATAAATACATACAGATCTTATCCTTAATTTAAGTTAGGTGTATCATTAGTAATATGTTATTTGGAATATACCATATATATTGTTATTGCACTGTAAATTGAGCATCTTGTGTGTGTGTTTCGGTCACCTTTGACCCCAGGACGCCGCGAGAGCCACGGATGCCTTCGTATCCCAAACATTTGCACATGACGTTGCAGCACTTCCTGTCCGACACCGTGTCCTGCGGAGACACAGAGGAGAAACCCGTGAACAGAACATTTCATTTAAAGACCCTCATCAAACCAAAATGTCCCTCCTCGCATTTCCAGCCAACGGTTATGTTGAAGTTTAACTCCACGTCCGTCCAAGTTGTGATCACCTCATCATTTAAACATTACTGTCATAATTAGGGCATGAATTCCTGATTCAAAGTTAGTTTAGCAGCTCTGAACATTGACCACTAAACGCTACTGAGTTCATCCTTGAATCCAAGTGGATGTTGAAGACATTTGAAGAGATTTCCTCCAGGCGTAAGTTATATTTTATTTTACGTATATATTGGATATATATATATATATAAAGGAGATTTTAGTAAAAAGTACAGTACATGACTTTTAAAGTACAAATATATGAGTAAATGTACTTTCCACCACTGCAATATGTCAAATGACATTAGGAGAACCCCAAGGCTACATCCTAGGTCCTCTTCTCTTTCATAAATGGTTACGTCCCCGTGGTGTGGTGTTACGTTATCTTTTGTTACTTCCCTTCTCCCCTAGATGATTAGGGAACGTAACCTATATACATTTGAATATACACATGGCAACGTCCTCAACGAAGTGTCCGAATTGAGAAGGAACCTTTGAGTAACACCTGTAGAATTGTTGGAAAGTGATCGGGGAGGAAATGATGGCAGACGCTTCACCCTAACTTCCAGTGTGGCTTGAAAGCAACATTTTTACTTTACAATTCTTCGGGACGTAGCTCCTGTAAGCAGACCGAGGGTCGGAAGACGGTTTTACTGTCGGCAGCACGACGAGGGACTCACGATCTGTTTGAGGACGGTGCTGCCCACACTCGGCATGCCGATGCTCAGAGGGAGTTTGTGGTCGAGCCCTCTTCCGAACTCCACCATCTGCAGCTGGGCGGGGTCCCGGGTCCCCTCCAGGGCCACGGTGAGCAGAGCGCTGACCCCTGCACGCACAAAACAAAACCACACTTTGTAAGTTTAGTGGGTTTAGGCCCTTAGGACATACCACAGACCGAGAGCGCACGATATGGAAGCAAACAAGAGGCATTGAGATACTAATCGGAGGTACATACACATTTCCTTTTTCCTGTATTTAGTAAACCCCAAATATGTTTGTTTTTCCAAGGAGCAAGTTCAACTATTTCATGTTTATGGGTCACAATTTCTATATGGAATTCATTACTTTATGCTACAATAGAATCAAAGATAATTTAAATCAACCGTTCACCAAAACCAAGACATTAACAGCCTCTCTTAACGAGTGAAGGCGAGAGGGCCAGAAAGACGAAAGACGAAAGAAGTGAAGAAAAACTAAAGAGCAAAGGTGAAAAATCGAGTGTTTTAGAACGACTCAAATAACCACTTTATAAAGAGGAGAACTAAACACGTACCAGACTGACGCAGCAGCTCTGCTCCATGCTCCAGTGTCCGCACGTCTTCATCCAGTCCGTCTGAGAAGATCACCAGCACCTGATGGACGAGGTTTGATGTTAATACAATATTTAATGTGAACGCACTTTAAGAACCACCTCATCCTGTTAGGTCAGCACATTCATATAATCATACTATACTACAAACTAGAGATGTCCCGATCCGATCACGTGATCAGGGATCGGAGCCGATCACGTGATTTTCAAAAAATCGGGGATCGGGATTTTTATTTTTTTTAAATGTAATGTTACAAAACAAAAATGACCATGTTCACGTCTTAAAGTCATCCTGAGGACTTCGTTTTGGTTTAAAATGACACAACATCATGTATGTGTTGCTTCTTTGGGCTTGTTTTCAGACCTGGTTGCTTATTCCTCTGAAATCTGGCAACAGAGTGGGCGCAGTGTCTAATAGTAGCAGCAAGCTAACGAGAGGCTACGTTCAGCTGGGGACTCGGGAGTCGGGACGGAGAACATGTCAGGAGTTTGGAAGTATTATAACATTGAAAGCGAACAACCAACACTTTCAGAGACTTTCAAAAGGAAAGAGAAACTGCCCCAGAACAGAGACAAGGCCAACACAATAACACCCAGATAGCTGAATTCATCGCGTTGGATGACCAGCCGTTATCTGTTACCTTTTTTTTCCCCTTAATGCATTGCATAAAGATCGGATCGGGAAAAATCGGTATCGGCAGATTCTCAAAATCAAATGATCGGAATCGGATCGGGAGCAAACAAAGATGATCGGGACATCCCTACTACAAACCTTAACATTTGACTTATCTTTTGTACCTCCTTTCTCTTCTTACTAAGCACCATCATCAGGTCAAAGACGTCCCTAAGAAGTGTATTGCTAATGACGTTCGCCTCAGCCACAGCTTCACTTTGTATTAACTGCAAATTAGCAAATGTTGTCGGCATAGCTAAAGACTGAACATTGCATTATAAACTAAAAGGCATCTGCCGAAGCCAAATGCATGATTTTTAAATGTTAGCAAAAGTTAAAATATCGTTTGTATTCGCGTTTGGATCCACTTCAAACGAAATGGGTTTTATACACCATTCCTCAGTTTCATAAACGAGTGGACCCTGTAGTTTCCCCGTACACCAGTTCCACACGCTGAAGATATCTCTCTTGGTGGAGGCAAGGCATGCAAACTAAAATCGGGGTTGCCAGGCGTCTCTCACCTTCACATCAGCTTTGGACTTGTCCAAGAACCTCTGCTTGAAGGAGTTCAGCATGGCCGTCTTGAAGTAAGTAGGCCCTGACATTCGCACTTCCATGACTTTGTCCACCACGTTCTTGCTGTAGGCTTCAAAGTCTGTGTCGTACAAGGAACGCCCGTCACTACCCAGCACTTGGAAAGCGACCTTGGGCTGGATGGGATCTGGACCGACGCAGCAAAGGGTTTTCACCGAAGACACGGAACGGACGATTTCCGGCAGAAACCTCAGGAGCATGGTGTGACCGCTGACCAGCGTCTCCCCTGCTGTTCTCCGAGAAATATCGAACCCCAAGGCGATATCGATGCTGCAGTCTGTAGCAAAGGGACACGTGTATTTACCTTTTGGCAATCGTAAACACAGAGGAGTATGGTGGGATACATAAGCTGTGTTCATTCACATATTCGTAAGTGCATGTTTAGGTGTTGCATTATGAAGAATGTCTGAAAGCAGCAATATTTGACTAAAACTTCGGCAAACATTTTTACGCTAACAGTTTTTTGATGACATGATATTCCCATAACACATGACTGCATGTCTTAGTGTCCAGACAGCATGAAACATGTTGAGTTTAAATGTTCCTACACCGCTTTATACTAGCTGAAATAAAAGAGCAATTTTGTCATATCATATACACAACTACGATGCACTTGTGCAATGAATGAGAAACATAGGATCCTCAACAGTGCAATTACAAGACATACAACAATACACATAATAACTAAATAATAATACAAAAATAATGCTATAAAGAATGCAAGATCAGGGGCCTATACCACGAAGCTGGTTCAACCAAAATCCTGCTTCGTAGTATACCCCCCAGGTGTTAAATAGTCTTATGGCCTGTGGAATGACCAAGACAACCTCTTTTGTTTCCAAACTCTACTATTTTGTTAACTACGAGATGACAGTAATACGTAGCCTTTACCGTGACACAACTAAGTCCATTGTATTCTCTCTAAACCAGTTGATAGAACAGTACCTAATTCTTTTTTGCAACATTTGAATGGAAACAAAACTATTGAGATGCAAGGAGACACTTTTCAACTTACTGCTTGGGGGGCGACGGGGCGGTGGGTGGGGGTTGTTGAGGAGGGTCGGGGTGAAGGTGTGGGTGGGGTTGTCGAGGAGGGTCGGGGTGTGGGTGGGGTTGTCGAGGAGACTCGGGGTGTAGGTGTGGGTGGGGTTGTTGAGGAGACTCGGGGTGTGGGCGGGGTTGTCGAGGAGGCTCGGGGTGTGGGTGGGGTTGTCGAGGAGGCTCGGGGTGTGGGTGGGGTTGTCGAGGAGACTCGGGGTGTGGGTGGGGTTGGTTTTGGACCGGGATCATCGCATAAGATGTCGACCAAGTTTTGCTTGATATTTTTCAATCCGTTAAAGTTCTGCACGTTCAACAGCCTCTCCGGGGTGCCAGTGATCTGCAACAGCTCCAGGTCGTGAATGTCGCCAACGCCGATGGCAAACACCAAAATGTTGTGTAACCTGAGATAGTCGGCTGCGTCCTCCACGTCGTCATGCGACCCGCCGTCTGAGATCAACACCAGATTCTTCGGGACGACGCGACTGTCGTCAAAGTACTTGCTTATGTGAGCCAAGGCTTTCCCGAGGAACGTGTTTCCACCAGTGTATTCCAAGTTCTGGATGTGCCCGATCAAATCCTCCTTCCTGAAGTAGCTGTTGAGGTCGAACTCGTCCCGAGGCGTATCGCTGAACTGAGCGAGTCCGACACGCACCCGCTCCTTACTGATGGTAAAGCTGTTCACTACGCTCGCCGTGAAGTTTTTCATCATGTCGTGATCTTCTGCGTTAATGCTGCTCGACTGGTCGAGTAGGAAGATCAGGTCGGCCTGCTTTGCCTTACATCCTGACGGAGCAAAGCAAGAGGAAGACATAAGTCAACATGGCGGACATGGAAATATAAATAGACGGAAATCAAATGGAATTTACAAAAGTACAAAGAAATTCACTGTAAAGCATAATTTGTTTGGCCGCACCAAACCGTTCACTCCCGTTGTTACGGTGTGTCTGATAGATAAGGAAGCGATGCAGCTTTTCTGTCGATCTGACAGATCAAAACGCAGTTTCTCATGAATTCAAATATGCCCTGCTTTTACTGCCTTCGTGATTCTTACTCCTTGACGCCGCACGCAGAAATGTTTTGAGCATCGAGAGAAACTAAATGTGTGGGATATCTACTTCTAACTTGTGGTCATTTCCCGTCTTTCCTTGCTTTGCCCAGACCCTAAAGAGCTGGATTAGGGAAGCAATCAAGACCAACACTACTTTCGTTTCCAATATTTGTTGTAGAAGTGCATTAAAGGCGGGGTAGGTAAGTTTGAGAAACCGGCTCGAGATCGCTAGAATTTGAAAATACACAACCGGAGAAAATCTGCCACTTCCTCTCAGAGCCCCTCCCCCAACACACACGAACGCGCACATGACCAATGAGGGCACGAGATAAGTTTGTGCCCCGATGGAAGGCTGACAGGCAGGTAGGCCATCCAATCGATTGGTTGTACTTTTTTACAGTACTACGGCTTCTACAGATGCCATTTGTTTATGGATTTTTAGTCAAAGCACTTCAGATATTCATTGCTCTCGGGATGTTCAGAGCATTCCATGGAATATCACAAAAAGTGTATCTCGAGCCGGTTTCTGAAACGTACCTACCCCGCCTTTAAGAGACCGAACATAAATACTGGTAAACTATACATTAAAATGTTCCATGAACCATCATTCCAAAAGGGCTTTATGTTTATTTTAGGGTTTGTTTAAAACATTTTGAATATTTTAAACCCTTTACACGATTATTGTAGTACTGTGAAGATCTAGGGGGGCGTGTGGTGCAGTGGGTTGTGCGTAGGTGTTCAGATCAGGGGGTCGCAGGTTCAAACCCCGCTGCAGTCAGCATGCCCACAGGATTGCCCACAGTGCTGAGGATGTAAGTCGCTTTGGATAAAAGCGTCTACCAAGTGACTTGTGATGTAATCTTCGATCACGCTGAAGGACGTGCAGTAAGGAAGAACAAGAAAGTTGAAGGGGCGAATAACGATGGAATTGATTGAACACAATTCCTGATCTCTAAAAACAATTCCCGTTTGAAATGAAAGCCGTATCGTACAGTATGTGTCTTTGTGAGTTTCCTGGATTCAATTATTTCATACGTTTAGTGGATCTTTCGACACAAACTTTGAATCTTAGCTCGGAAGATCGTGAACTTCTGTACCACGGATGTGCACGGACCGCTCACCTCGTTTTGTGGCATTGCAGAGGACAGAAGACATGTTGTTGTGCAGAGTTCCTAGGGCCTCAAATCTGTCCACAAAGAAACTTCTGCCGGCGTTGCCAGCAATGGCCAACAGCTGATCTGGATCTGCTTCCTTCACTCCGACACTGATGACGGTGACGCCGTGTTCTCGCAGCTCATCCGCCGGACCCTTGAGGTTGGACGGTATGTTCGCAGGTCCGTCTGTGAGCACTATGAGAATCTGAGGCACCTCCCGGCCTCCATGTTCGGCATTAAAGTACTCTAGAGAGTAGCTCAAGGCTTCGTCTGTGTCGGGTGCCTCCTCCTTCCGGCTTCACTGTTGGTATCGCTGCAAGAACTTTCCGTTTGGAGTCGTAGGCGCTCAGTTTAAAATGAGTGCGGGGTTCATCCGAGTAGGAAATAAACCCGAAGCGAGTCAGGTTGGTGCCAACGGTGGTTTGGTTCACTATTGATGCCATAAACCTCCGCATGCTTTCATAATGCATTTGAGATATTCTGGAGCTGTCCACCAGGAAAATAATGTCGGCTTTTTCCATTATACATCCTGGTTTAAAAGGAAACAGAGGAAAAAGGAGAAGTTAGCAGAGACATTGGTTGGGAATGATTACAACTGAAAAAAGACGTTTCATAAAATCACCGCAATATTTTCAGTACATATATGTCCATGACGTTTTTTCCCCCCATTTTATTCGAATCTAATTCATTTCAGTAAACAAGACAAAATACTTAGAGTAGACTGAAAATAAGGATTGAGAAATATAAACCCTTGTTGCCAATGGTGGAATAGCACAGTAAGTACATTTACTTAAGTGTTGTACTATAGTTCTATTTAACTACTTTGTATTTGTTTTACTTTAATATATCATAGAAGGTTTATAGTGATAGAATGATAAGATGGAGTACCGTACTAATTATGTACCCAGTATAGAAAATTGGTTCCACATTGACAAACCACAACGTTAAAATGATATGACATGTGTTGAAGTGTTCTTAAAGAACTCGTTATACCCTACTGGCCTACGAGGGCATTGCGCTCCAAGAATGCAGGGTTGTTGGTTGTTCCTAGAGTCTCTAAAAGTACAATGGGAGCCAGAGCCTTTTCTTATCAAGCTCCACTTTTGTGGAATCAGCTTCCAGTTTGTGTTCGGGCGGCAGACACCCTATCCGTTTTCTAAGAGTGCGCTTAAGACCTTCCTTTTTGATAAAGCTTATAGTTAGGGCTGATTAGATTCAGCCCCTAGTTTTGCTGATATAGGCTTAGTTTGTTGGAGGACATCTTACTTCTTCCTTCTCTCTGTCTGTACCTGTGTCCTCTCATGGGGACATCTCACTTCTTCCTTCTCTCTGTCTGTACCCGTGTTCTCTCATGTTCCCATTAACCCAGCTTCCCCACATGTCTTTCTTTTGGTGTCTATATACGCCGGGATCGGGTCTGGATGATCCTGAGTCCTGGATTTCGAGTCGTGGCTGAAACTGTCACTGCGGTCCTGCCTGACTCTCATCATACTATTTCCCTGATGGCTCCCACAGGATTGTTGACATCCTCGTGGATTCATCTTCCTATTATACACACACATGTATTTCCAAACATTTGGTCTACCTACGCTGTAAAATGTATTATCTCTTGGATTCACACACGGCATCTATTGCACGTCTGTCCGTCCTGGGAGAGGGATCCCTCCTCTGCTGCTCTCCCTGAGGTTTCTCCCATGTTCCCTTAAACTGTGGGTTTTCTCTGGAAGTGTTTCCTTGTACGATGTGAGGGTCTGAGGACAGAGGGTCGAAGGACAGAGGGTCTAAGGACAGAGGGTCTGAAGACAGAGGGTCTGAAGACAGAGGGTCTAAGGACAGAGGGTCTGAGGACAGAGGGTCTAAGGACAGAGGGTCTGAGGACAGAGGGTCTGAGGACAGAGGGTGTGAGGACAAAGGGTCTGAGGACAGAGGGTCTAAGGACAGAGGGTCTAAGGACAGAGGGTCTAAGGACAGAGGGTGTCGTATTGTCATACTGATATTTTGTACAAACTGTGAAGTCCACTGAGACAAATGTAACATTTGTGAAATTGGGCTATAAATAAACATTGATTGATTGATTGATTGATTGAAGTTAAAAACTGAATATTAGTCTTTTATAATAATGTGAAAAGAAACATTTTGCATACTGATAACGTTAGATATTTGAAGTGCATTCAGCTCAAACATTTGGTACTTCTAATTAAGCAACATTCTCAATTCAGATATTTTACTCGCAAGTTAGTATTTTTAGACCATTGTACTTGTATCTATACTTAAGTGAAGGTTCTGAGCACTTCTTCCACCATTGCTCTACTCCTAGTTGCTTGTGTTGGTTTGCTCTTGGCCTGCTCTTACCTCTCTCGCAAATCTTTGAGGAAACCTGGGCTTCCAAGTCCTTCAGCGCATCAAAGTCCTTCACAGAATAAACCCTGTGAGAATCACCGCTGATCTCCTTCAGCTGGGTGGGGTTGTGATTCTTCCCTCCGATGGAGTAGATCACAACCCCCTTTTCCCTCAGAGCCTCAGCAGGACCCCTGACGTTATCTTGCGCCTTGCCGTCTGTAATCACTATCAGATTCTGAATCATGCCAGGACGCCCTCCTCTGGCCGCATCGAAATACTTTGAAACCTCTGTGATGGCCTTTCCTGTGCTCGTACCTCCATTCATATGCTTCATATCATCAATGGCTCTCAAAATGTCAACTTTGCTGGAGTATTGGTTGAGGGGAAACTCCAGATTGTAGCCGGTACTGAACTGCATGACACCGACGTGCACCGTGTTCTCCCCGATGGCCGACTTGCTGATGACAAATTTCATGAAGTCTTTCATTTTCTGAAACTCTTCCTCATCGATACCCTTGGAGCTGTCAGTGAGGAAAAAGATGTCGCCCTGTATGTCTCTGCAGGCTGTCGACACAGAACACAGAAATGTTAATGAGGAGTTCCTTTTTTTGCCCTTCTCTTACTTTCATTGGGTATCATTTAGAAGGTCTTTTGTTAACTTAGGTTCAGGAGCAGGGCAATGCCTCAATATGCAGCCAACACATCGGCCACTGTTGTTTCCATTCTCTCAACCCACCCGCCCTCTCCCTTCCTCTCATAGATTCCCCTTTCTACCTCATCATTAACCAAACCCATTCATCCCTCCACCCTTCGAACCATTAATCTTTTTATGCCCACACCCACGAATCCGTTCATCCCTACCTTCCCTCATCTCTAAATCCACCAATCCCTTCATCCCTACCTTCCCTCATCTCTAAATCCACCAATCCCTTCATCCCTACCTTCCCTCATCTCTAAATCCACCAATCCCTTCATCTCTAAATCCACCAATCGCTTCATCCCTACCTTCCCTCATCTCTAAATCCACCAATCCCTTCATCCCTACCTTCCCTCATCTCTAAATCCACCAATCGCTTCATCCCTACCTTCCCTCATCGCTTCATCCCTACCTTCCCTCATCTCTAAATCCACCAATCCCTTCATCCCTACCTTCCCTCATCTCTAAATCCACCAATCGCTTCATCCCTACCTTCCCTCATCTCTAAATCCACCAATCCCTTCATCCCTACCTTCCCTCATCTCTAAATCCACCAATCCCTTCATCCCTACCTTCCCTCATCTCTAAATCCACCAATCCCTTCATCCCTACCTTCCCTCATCTCTAAATCCACCAATCCCTTCATCCATACCCTCCCTCATCTCTAAATCCACCAATCCCTTCATCCCTACCTTCCCTCATCTCTAAATCGACCAATCCCTTCATCCCTACCTTCCCTCATCTCTAAATCCACCAATCCCTTCATCCCTACCTTCCCTCATCTCTAAATCCACCAATCGCTTCATCTCTAAATCCACCAATCCCTTCATCCCTACCTTCCCTCATCTCTAAATCCACCAATCCCTTCATCCCTACCTTCCCTCCTCTCTAAATCCACCAATCCCTTCATCCCTACCTTCCCTCATCTCTAAATCCACCAATCCCTTCATCTCTAAATCCACCAATCGCTTCATCCCTACCTTCCCTCATCTCTAAATCCACCAATCCCTTCATCCCTACCTTCCCTCATCTCTAAATCCACCAATCCCTTCATCCCTACCTTCCCTCATCTCTAAATCCACCAATCCCTTCATCCCTACCTTCCCTCATCTCTAAATCCACCAATCCCTTCATCCCTACCTTCCCTCATCTCTAAATCCACCAATAACTTCATCCCTACCTTCCCTCATCTCTAAATCCACCAATCCCTTCATCCCTACCTTCCCTCATCTCTAAATCCACCAATCGCTTCATCCCTATCTTCCCTCATCTCTAAATCCACCAATCCCTTCATCCCTACCTTCCCTCATCTCTAAATCCACCAATCCCTTCATCCCTACCTTCCCTCATTTCTAAATCCACCAATCCCTTCATCCCTACCTTCCCTCATCTCTAAATCCACCAATCCCTTCATCCCTACCTTCCCTCATCTCTAAATCCACCAATCCCTTCATCCCTACCTTCCCTCATCTCTAAATCCACCAATCCCTTCATCCCTACCTTCCCTCATCTCTAAATCCACCAATCGCTTCATCCCTACCTTCCCTCATCTCTAAATCCACCAATCCCTTCATCCCTACCTTCCCTCATCTCTAAATCCACCAATCCCTTCATCCCTACCTTCCCTCATCTCTAAATCCACCAATCCCTTCATCCCTACCTTCCCTCATCTCTAAATCCACCAATCCCTTCATCCCTACCTTCCCTCATCTCTAAATCCACCAATCCCTTCATCCCTACCTTCCCTCATCTCTAAATCCACCAATCGCTTCATCCCTACCTTCCCTCATCTCTAAATCCACCAATCGCTTCATCCCTACCTTCCCTCATCTCTAAATCCACCAATCGCTTCATCCCTACCTTCCCTCATTTCTAAATCCACCAATCGCTTCATCCCTACCTTCCCTCATCTCTAAATCCACCAATCGCTTCATCCCTACCTTCCCTCATCTCTAAATCCACCAATCGCTTCATCCCTACCTTCCCTCATCTCTAAATCCACCAATCCCTTCATCCCTACCTTCCCTCATCTCTAAATCCACCAATCCCTTCATCCCTACCTTCCCTCATCTCTAAATCCACCAATCGCTTCATCCCTACCTTCCCTCATCTCTAAATCCACCAATCCCTTCATCCCTACCTTCCCTCATCTCTAAATCCACCAATCCCTTCATCCCTACCTTCCCTCATCTCTAAATCCACCAATCGCTTCATCCCTACCTTCCCTCATCTCTAAATCCACCAATCCCTTCATCCCTACCTTCCCTCATCTCTAAATCCACCAATCCCTTCATCCCTACCTTCCCTTATCTCTAAATCCACCAATCACTTCATCCCTACCTTCCCTCATCTCTAAATCCACCAATCCCTTCATCCCTACCTTCCCTCATCTCTAAATCCACCAATCCCTTCATCCCTACCTTCCCTCATCTCTAAATCCACCAATCCCTTCATCCCTACCTTTCCTCATCTCTAAATCCACCAATCCCTTCATCCCTACCTTCCCTCATCTCTAAATCCACCAATCCCTTCATCCCTACCTTCCCTCATCTCTAAATCCACCAATCGCTTCATCCCTACCTTCCCTCATCTCTAAATCCACCAATCTCTTCATCCCTACCTTCCCTCATCTCTAAATCCACCAATCCCTTCATCCCTACCTTCCCTCATCTCTAAATCCACCAATCTCTTCATCCCTACCTTCCCTCATCTCTAAATCCACCAATCGCTTCATCCCTACCTTCCCTCATCTCTAAATCCACCAATCCCTTCATCCCTACCTTCCCTCATCTCTAAATCCACCAATCGCTTCATCCCTACCTTCCCTCATCTCTAAATCCACCAATCTCTTCATCCCTACCTTCCCTCATCTCTAAATCCACCAATCCCTTCATCCCTACCTTCCCTCATCTCTAAATCCACCAATCGCTTCATCCCTACCTTCCCTCATCTCTAAATCCACCAATCGCTTCATCCCTACCTTCCCTCATCTCAAGGCTGGGTACGATATGGGAAAAAGCCCTTCTCTCACTTCGTCCATCCATTTAAAAAAAATAATTGTCCTTACCTTCTTCAGAACAGATTTCTCTGATGATTTCATTGTTGATGGATTCCAAGGCATCGAAATTTCTGACGAAGATAGTCCTCTTGGGGTCTCCTGCAATCTCTTCTAGCTGAGTCTGGGATGTATCTTTCACCCCAATGGCGTAGATAATGATTCCCTGCTCCCTCAGTTCTTCTGCAGGAGCCTCCACCTTATCATGGGACAATCCATCTGTGACGACGATCAGGTACTTCGGGGCTTCGTGACCACGCGTGGCCGCCGCTCTCTTAAAGAGTGGGCCCATGTGTGAAAGTGCTTTTCCTGTATTCGTCCCACCTCCTAAGCGACGTATAGTGTTGATGGCATTCACCAATGACGTTTCATCGGAGTAGGTTGTCAGATCAAATTCATCAGTCGGGGAATCGGAATATTTCACGAGCCCAATGCGGACTTGTTGTGGCCCAATTTGGAATTGTTCTATAAACTTGTAGAGGAAGTTCTGCATTTCTTCGAAGTCTTTCCATGAAATGGTTCCCGAGTCATCCATGAGGAAGAAGATGTCTGCTTCATCCGTTTTTACACAAACTAAATTGGAAAACAATAATAAGACGTTGTTATTTTCACATATTCAACAAGAGAAAGGTTAAAAATTAACATTCATTTGGAAATATTCGAGTTAGATTAAATACAAAAAGATGGCTGTTCAAGGGGAAAGTGCCATTTTAAATCCCCATAGCACAAACAAACCAAATAGATCTAGGAGATTTCTGTCTTTCACAGTTCATTGAGGGTCAAAGTGTATTATTGATCCACAAATCCCCTTCTCATTTTAACTTTATTTAATTCGCTCTACAACATGAATACAAATGTAGTTTTTAAAGTTGACTTGTTGTGTTTATGGTATTTCCTGTAAGACCAGAAATGGTAAAACTACAGATTGTAAAAGTAGTTGTACTACAGTGCAGAAATACCATCATCAACGTATACTCAAATGCAACATTATGAAAATACTCGAGTAAAGTCCAGCGCATAGCTTAAGTTATTTACTTCCCACCAGTCCCAAAGACAACTCCAACAAAAAACTGTTTCAAACCTTCTTTGGTTTCCATTTTCATTGGCACTGCTTTGGCAATGATGTTTTTGCACAGGATTCTCTGCAGGGTCTGCTTCAGGTGCGTCAGCTCGGTGAAACTTGTCCGGGTGAAAACGTGCTGATCAGGAGGGTGTGACGCCATTTCCAAGAGTTCGCTCTCGATGGCGTCTTTTATCCCTAAAGCGTAAATGGTAACACCGGTTCGACGCAGAGTAATGGCTGCTTCGCTCACTTCATCCTGGGATTTACCGTCAGTGATGACCACCGCCACCTGTTGGACACCGTTTTCTTTCCTGCAGCCCTTCTCTTTAATAAAGACGTTTTCCCGAGTGAAATTCAGGGCCTCTCCAGTATTCGTACCGCCTCCATTGTAAGGCAGGATATTGATGTACTCGAGCAATTCGTCCTTGTTGTCGAATGAGTTGAGGAAGACCTGTGGTGTGGAGACATCGTTGTACGTGACAATGCCCACTCTGACTCTCTTCGGACTTACATCCAAGCTGCTCACAACCAAGTGCAGGAAGTTGCGCATGAGCCGAAAGTTTTCATTTCCAATGCTTCCCGACTCGTCAACGATGAACACGATGTCTGCCACCGTGGCTCCTTTGCAATCTGTGAAAGGAGTGGAACTTGAGTCATCTGCTACAAAGGGACTTGATTACAGGTATACGTGTAACCAGCGACGTAGCAGAGCCTCACCTGTCACTCTCCAATGTAACGAACAAATACAAAATAATAAATAATAATAATAATATTAAATGAATAAATGAGTGCCCGCGCTCTAAAGGTAAAGTCAAGGTAAGACCACAACTGTATTGCAAATGGGATTTTACTAAGAGAGAACAATCCAATATTTAAATGAAACTACATTTTTTGGGTATCCTTTTGTTGAACGGTCTGTTTAAAATGAATCGAACCATCAGACTAAAAAAGCTTTTGAAAATAACAGAATATTTCGATTACGGTCAAAATATAATATTTGTAAATATGAGTCAGTGCCTCCGACCGTGAACCTCGCCGCACGTCACTGCTTCTAACAGAGCTCAAAGCAGTAAGCATAATGTAGTGTTCTGCGATTAGAGGTGGCTAGGACTTCAATAAGACTATGAATGCTAGTTTTCTGTAGCCGTCCACTTCTAGATGCTAACTGAAAAACTGCCAGTAGGATGGTTGGGATTCTCACCTTCAGTAATGATCTCCTTTTTCTCAGTCAAGAAGACATCCTCCAAAATTAGCACGTTTGAAGTATGATATGCATAGTCAGGACTGGCAAACGATTCGATTGATTCCATACTTGCACCTGCACTCATTCCTATAAGAGTTACCCCCGATGATTTGATCAATTCAGCGTCCCTATACACGGAGCGTTTGGGGTCTTCTGCACTCATAACAACCAGATACTGTCGGGAGCCTTGATGCGCGCGGCCCCCGGCCTCACTGGTAAAAAGGTGAGTGTTGGCGTTGATCAGGGCACCGCCCAGGTCAGCTGGTTTCTTGGTGTTTGGGCGCAGGCGGAAACGCTTGACAGTTTCGATGGTTTTCTGTTTGTTTTTAAATTTCTCAAGGGAGAATTCGACCTTGGTATCTTCGCCGTACTGGGCCAAACCAATACGGTAGGTGGACGCTGAGGCATTGAGACGATCGATCAATTCAACCAAGTGAGATATGACCTCCGGGACCATCCGTGGAGCCATGCTACCGTCCAGCATGAAGAAGATATCTGCAAACCTGTCTGTCAATGCTGGAAAAGAGACAACATTAATACTTTTTCTTACATTAAAGTCCAGATGTCAGTATACTCCAAAGAGTATGGCTAGTAGGATATGCACTAACATTTTGTATTTTCAGATATTTTCACATTAAGCTAACGTTGAATCTTTCCAAGCTCTCATGTTGTACCACAAGCAGGCGCAGCACCATGCATTCCCTTTATCCCTTTGCATAGTTCATCATGTCCAGCCACGCTCTTTGGTGGCTGCCATTGAATGAGCTATTGGGAATATGTATACTTTAAAAACTGGTTACCAAAAAGGACTGCATGATTGTAAGGAAACTTATTCAAATCAGTAGATCTCATCTTCAAATACCAAAACCTAATTTGCCCGCTTAGAAATATAAACTTTATTGCCATCAAATGGACTATTATGTGATGTTTTCTCCAAGCCTTTGCCTTACCTTGCTTCTGATCCTCCACTGAGATGCACACAGTTTTCAGCAGACGGTCTTTCAGCGTCTTCAGAGCCGCGTAGTTACCGATGTAGGACCGGAAGCGCACTGGAGGCCGGTTGGCGATGGACTCGAGCTGCTGCAGGTTGGCTGCTCCCACCCCGATGCTAAACACGATGACACCCTGCTGCCTCAGGCGCTGGGCCGGGTAGGACCACATCGTCCGTGGAGTCTCCATCCGTGATAACCACAGCGATCTGAGGCACCCTTTGGCCGGCTCGGCTCCCCGCTTCCTCCGTGAAGTACTGCGTCCGGAGGAAGTCGAGGGCCTTGCCTGTGTCTGTGCCTCCTGTTCGGTAGGGCATCTTTTTAACTGCGATCATCAGGGATCTCTTGTCCACGTGATCCTTCAGCAGGAACGCCTGGTGAGTGTCATCGCTGTGCTGAGCCACGCCGATACGAACCTTTTTCCAGCCGATGTTGAGGTCCTTGATGACACTGCTGAGAAAACCTTTGACCTTCACGAAGTTCTTCTTGTCGATGGATCCGTCCACCAGGAAGACGATGTCGGCCACGGTGGCATTTTCACAATCTGGACAAGGGGAAGAAAAAGTTCAGCTCCGGGGACGTAGACATTTGTTCTGTTTATTGACAGCTCAAGTCTGAAACCTTTCTTGCATCACAGCAGCAGCAACAAAGACAAATATTTAAAAAAAATTAAACAGATCAGTATCACTGAAGACAAAATGTTTAAAGAGGCCCCATCATGCTTTTTGGGGGTTTCCCTTCCCTTGTTCTTTGTTAGGGTAAAAAACATGCTGCAAGAGGTTTTTTAACAAAAGCATTTTATATAACTCTCTTTTTACCAGAGGACTAAATAATGCACATCGTGGCGTTTAATGCCGAGACATTACAAGGCAAACAATAAATAACAATAAATTGATTTAGCTCTGTTACCGTTTCTTCGTTATTTAGCCAAGCAGGATTGTGCTGCCCACAGGCTGCTAACAGCTAACAGCTAACCGCTAACAGCTAACCGCTAACAGCTAACCGCTAACAGCTAACCGCTAATAGCTAACAGCTAACCGCTAACTGCTAACAGCTAACCGCTAACAGCTAACAGCTAACCGCTAACAGCTAACCGCTAACAGCTAACAGCTAACCGCTAACCGCTAACAGCTAACAGCTAACGTTAACCAGCTCTCTATCTGCAGATTTGTTGTTCACAAAGTTTTATTATCAAATAAATAATAGGCTGTGTCCATCAATTGTACATTTACTGCATCGCGAACATATTTTCGATTATCCCAGAGAGGCCGTTAGTCTTGATCCTGCAAGGGGAAGCCTTTTTTGGTCAGAGTTTATATTTCCGTCAGGATGCAGGTCCCTCCACTCAGAGACTTCATCACCTCTTCAGCGATCGGTTTCCCCTCAGCTGTTTGCGCCAACACATTTCCTTCAATTCCTAGAAAGTCTCAAGCATGCATAATGTCTTGGCTGCAAAGCATTCTCGGACATGTCCAGATGTTTCCAATGATCAGGTTTCAGAGTGGATTAATGGGAGTTTAAAGATAACAGTGTCTGGAAGACATCAAATAAATCTGGTCGACTGTTGGCTGTTTATTGAGCTTCAAAACTATTAACAGGCGCACTTTAATGTTATGTCAAACAACGTTTTTGTCCTTAGATCTGTTGCATATAAAGGAGACTATATTTATTTTTTATTTTCTGGAAAAAAATATTTACAGTATCAGAGAAACACATACTGATATACACCTGAACATGAGCAGGAGAGGACTCTTTAAAGTAGAGACACTACATACTGATATACACCTGAACATCAGCAGGAGAGGACTCTTTAAAGTAGAGACACTACATACTGATATACACCTGAACATCAGCAGGAGAGGACTCTTTAAAGTAGAGACACTACATACTGATATACACCTGAACATCAGCAGGAGAGGACTCTTTAAAGTAGAGACACTACATACTGATATACACCTGAACATCAGCTGGAGAGGACTCTTTAAAGTAGAGACACTACATACTGATATACACCTGAACATGAGCAGGAGAGGACTCTTTAAAGTAGAGACACTACATACTGATATACACCTGAACATCAGCAGGAGAGGACTCTTTAAAGTAGAGACACTACACACTGATATACACCTGAACATCAGCAGGAGAGGACTCTTTAAAGTAGAGACACTACATACTGATATACACCTGAACATCAGCAGGAGAGGACTCTTTAAAGTAGAGACACTACATACTGATATACACCTGAACATCAGCAGGAGAGGACTCTTTAAAGTAGAGACACTACACACTGATATACACCTGAACATCAGCAGGAGAGGACTCTTTAAAGTAGAGACACTACATACTGATATACACCTGAACATCAGCAGGAGAGGACTCTTTAAAGTAGAGTCACTACATACTGATATACACCTGAACATCAGCAGGAGAGGACTCTTTAAAGTAGAGACACTACATACTGATATACACCTGAACATCAGCAGGAGAGGACTCTTTAAAGTAGAGACACTACACACTGATATACACCTGAACATCAGCAGGAGAGGACTCTTTAAAGTAGAGACACTACACACTGATATACATAACATTTACGTGATCGCTTATTTAAAAACGTGTCTAACGACCCACCTGTCGTCAGAGCAGCGATGCCAGAGAAATACGCTGCTACGATAACGCCGAGGAACATTGTCGTTCTTCCCTTCATGTTGGGACGCTTCGTGGGTGCCTCTCTTCCTACAACAAAAACATAGCAGAGGTATTTCAGAACATGATTTTTGTAAGTTCCAGGAAATACACATAAAGCAAACCTTCGTACGAGAGTAGAACGTAATGGTCTATAAAACAGTGAGTCAGAGGAACGTCTTTAAGTGGATTTTAATCTCTTCAGCGTGTTGCTCTGGACCGGCTTCCTGAAACACAATATACCACATGGTGTAGAAGATTCTTTGAAACTTTATTTAAAAATGGGAAAGAGTTAATATTCACATCAGATACAATTACAAACAAAGTGAATACGTTTCAAACATAGATATCGGCACCATGTGGACTTCAAGGGTTTTCCGTGTCAGTTTCACGGGGTCGCTTTTCACTCCATCGTCTTAAAGGTCGTGGCATTTTGGAACATTTAAAGAACTGGTGCGTAAAGCTGCCGTTTTTCAATCTGAAATCAGACCAGATTGAAATGCACACAATATCCATCAACGTCTTCTAACATGAGAGAATAACGATACTGCTGTTCCCAAGGCAACCTACAGCTCGGGTGATCCCAATGACCCTGAACACAACGCAAGAGTTAGCATTAAGTTTTTGTTTAACGCATATTTTGTTCTTCAAAATCACATTTTCGGTCCTCGAACGCACATGTTAGGGGCATTTTGAGATTTGTTGAGGCATTTTTTTACCCGTGACTAGTTAATACTAACACGAAAACATATTGGCACTACAAAGAATCCACATTTGGTTGCAAGAAAAGTAAGATAACGCGTGCACAATATAATTAATTTGATAAATTACAAACATTCAGAGAAGAACTATTTACAAAAGTGTCTTTGAGTTTTATTTTGGGTTTCATGTCAGCACAACCGGTAATCCCAATAGAGTGGAAATTGATAAGTCTGGTGAGACTTAAATACACAAACGATCAAAGCTTGAACAGTAGTTAGAGTTGAGATGAACGATTTTGCAGGGATCTAGCATGGGCGTCAATGGGCGGGTTTTTGTAACTCGTTCTGTCACTTCCTTCTTCCTTCTCTCTGTCTGTACCTGTGTCCTCTCATGGGGACATCTCCCTTCTTCCTTCTCTCTGTCTATACCTGTGTCCTCTCATGGGGACATCTCCCTTCTTCCTTCTCTCTGTCTGTACCTGTGTCCTCTCATGGGGACATCTCCCTTCTTCCTTCTCTCTGTCTGTACCCGTGTCCTCTCATGTTCGCATTAACCCAGCTTCCCCACATGTCTTTCTTTTTGGTGTCTGTATACGCCGGGATCCGGAGTCATGGATGATCCTGCGGTCCTGTGTCCTGGATCGCGAGCGCTGGATCTTGAGTCGTGGCTGTGGTCCTGGATCATTGGACTACATGAAAGTATGACGAAGCAGTATCACCTGAAAGTTGGATGATTTTTAGCTCCGTCGATTTCCCATTCATTCCTTTGGGGGAAACGATTGCAGCTTTTTGCGATTTGTGTGAAAAAACAGCTTGGTGAATCTCTTAGAAAATACGACAAGTAGCACGTCTAACTTTAAGGTGGAAGATAAGGAATAAGAAGAAGAAGTATGCAGGATGATAATACGTGTGCTGCCGTGCCATGCAGTCACACACAATGCTCAACATCCTTACAGCAGTGTTTCTCAAACTTGTTCAGACCACTTAGCCAATACACAAACGTGTTGCTGCTGAATCACCTGCATCAGGACGAGGCACCTTGACTGTCGCATCAGATTTTCCATGTAATGTTCTTTTAACTGACCCCGTCTTTAGCCATCGATCCATCTTGTCAGTTGACCGTTATTTTTTTAGTTGACCGCTCAAATTGACCGCGCAGGTTCTGCTCTCAGATTTATTCTGTGCGCGCTCGAAACTTTTGTGCAACAATCCTGTCAAAATCCCTCAACCAATAGGAGGCCAGGTGTCCTTGCGGGTGCGTTCGCTTTACTGATTACAGCGTCCCGTAAGGGCGGTTACTCTTTGGTTTATAAACTCCCGCCCTCCACGGCTTTATAACATAGCATGTCCGGCACTTGTTTTATTTTAGTCCCAGTCCGCCACTGAACGTAGCTATTATGTAAGGTATATACTAACTGTGCTTACCACCCCTATTTGAGTGCGAGGACAGGGTTTGAGGGAAATAAATACATAAAGTATGCTCTCAAATTTAAATACCACGCTCTTGAATAACGATAGGAAATAACCCCCATACTCCACCAACACACACGCACGCGCACATGACCAATGAGGGCAGAGATCAGTCTGTGCCCCGAGGGAAGGCTGACAGGCAGGTAGGCCATCCAGCTACTTTAGCCGGCTCAGATGATTGGTCGTGCTTTTTACAGCGCCACGGCTTCCATGACATGTTTGTATGTATTTGTTGTCAAAGCGTTTAATATATTCATTGCTATCGGGACGTTAAGAGCATTCCACGGAATATATATAAGTGTTTCTGAAGTGAATTACCTACCTTTAAATGTCAGCTAAAAGAGCAGTGAAATGAAAGACCTCTGCATTTTCTGTAAAGATATTAACAGTACTTCATGTCAGCTTAGTAAACACATAAACATTAGCTAACAGACTAATTTCCACCACTCATGGACCACACCCACCTTTTCTTGTGAACAACTGGGTGACTTTAGTCCCTCTCTCTTGTCTTTCTCTCCTTTCTCTCCTTTCTCTTCTTTCTCTTCTTAGAGCCTGACTTTGTTGGTCGTTGAAACATGGTACTACACACGTACGTAGGCTAAGTACTAGCATCCCTCCTCACATGCTTTCACTCTCTGCAGGTGCCGGTGCCGCACCGCGTTTGGAGGCAGGACCAAACCATTACACGTAAATAGAAGGGGGTGTACAGAGGCTTTGGGTAATTGACTTTTGGAAGAAAATAAGTTAAATGAATCGTAAGTTTAGTGAGTAATGTATTAATATAACGTTCTATTAATGTTAATTATTGAGGATTGATGAAAGGTTACTTTCTTAATGTTCTGTACATTTTGGGGAACCCCTGTCAGTCACGGGCCCTTAGAATCGTCCTAACTTTTCACCCCCTACGCTAGTCTGACCAAACGTCCTCTTTTGCCCGGACACGTCCTCTTTTCACGCCCTGTCCGGGTCGTCCGGGGGGGGTTTATAAATTCATGAAAATGTCCGGGTTTCGCGGACCGTTTGCATGTACTTCAATTGCACTGACGACTACGGACTCTGTTGCGTGTGTGCCGTGATCCCTGAGTCTGAAGCTTTGTGCGCGGCTCTACAACTACGCTGACACACAAACAGGAAGGGGACAGAGCGGACCGCAGCTCACATTCACAATGCCAACGCGCATGTACTTTTACAGATGAATTGCAGAAGAAATTCCAAATGTACCGACCCGGTCGGAACAAATGGGAGGCGGAGTGCACCGTGTGCAAAGCTCGCACATACGTGTGTGTGTGTCCAATAAAGGTGCAGGCGATCTTAAAGCGCACATGGACACAGAGACACATAGGAAAGCTGTGCAAGTGTAGATCTTTGTTAGACAGGCAAAACGGAGGATGCTGTAAATGAGCGGAGGGTGCGTAACTTGCATTTCACACCGAAACATCACAGCAGCTGCAGATCTATGGAATCAAGTGCCTTGCTACAAAAGCATTTCCTGAGACTGCCAAAACATGCAGTAGTGCGCGCACTAAAACCGAAGCCATTGTCCTTGGTGTTATAGCGCCCCACGCGATCGATGTCGCACATGAAGCACTCAAAGACATGCAGTACTGTAGTGTTTCTACAGACGGGAGTAACCACGGCAACACACTCTCACTCCCTAACCACGGAGCAGGCAAAATATTCCCAATCATAATCCAGTACTTTAGGCGCGTTCACACTGCGGTACTTTTCCCACAAAGGTTCATCAGAACTCTTTAGTTCTCATGAACTAAGTACAGATCGCGTTCACACCGGAATAAGTCCCTGGGGGAGGATTAGGCAAATGAAGCCGCTGACGTCACTTCTTCTTCTCTGCTTTGGGTTTACTGGCAGGCCGCAACCCACTTCACGGCGTATACTGCCGCCCAGAGTCCCCGGCCGGAAGTCCCCGGAGTTGGAGCCTTCCGAGTAAATCGCCAGAACGCCGACACCTCCTCATCTCCACCGCTCCCATGTTTTATTTTGTGTTGCCATAAGTTAGTCTCTCTGCGTTTCTGCGCTGGGCTAATGCTAATGCTAATAATGCTAATGCTAATAATGCTAATAATGCTAATGCGAGGATAATAAAATGGCGGCTTCACAAAACTTTTGGGAGTGTTACGGGGCGTGGTTTGCAATCCGCCCAGCCAATCAGGAATATAGCTCTTTTCTCACTAAAGAGCCGCTCCAAAGTCCCTGCTCTCTAGCATGCTCTCTAGCATGCTCTCTAGCATGCTCTCTAGCAGGGACTTTGGAGCGGGTAAAAAGGTTCGCATGAACTACTTTTAGTACCGGCTCTTTTTGGTGTGAACGCGATCATGAACTAAGTTCGCATGAACCTTTGTGGGAGAAGTGCCGCAGTGTGAACGCGCCTCTTGACTGGAAGAGGGCTGGCATGCAAACACAATGAATGGAGGGTAAAGACACACCACATGAGACGGCAGAAACCACGGCACAATATCTCATTGAAACATTGGCAAAAGACAATGTCTGAGAAATGCATTGCATTACGGGCGACCATTGCAACACAGACTTTGGAGGAATCGGCGCGAGGAAGGCGGAAAGAGTGTGTGCAGATGTGAAGAGGTCGCTGCAGAAGAACTCTGATGGGTGCCCAGCACACACACTGAGTTCATCACGGGGCAGACACACGATAGATACAGACCTGGAGAATATCATGTTCAAAATCTACTTCCACGTGTACACTGTGCACTGAGAGCCTGAAGGACACTGGGATGTTGTTGACTGAACACAGAGATGCTTCCTCACAGCGAGACACGGTGCTGTCACTGTTCATTGAGAGGACGATACAGATGTTCCAGCCTTAAAGGCAGAAAGCACCCAGTGATCAAGACGAGATCGAGATCGGCCGACAGTGCACGTCTGGAGTGTCTGGAGAAGTGCACGACTCCCATGGAGGAGTTCTGATGTGGAGGCTGCATCCACTTCCTAGGAGAGAAGGGGGGGGGGTGGATGACCAGTCTGAAGAGATGCCCAGGAAGGTGGCGAGGAGCTCAGTGGCTTGCAGGTGCACCAGAAGAGGACCAGAAGCATTGCATGCTACTCAGACGGCACCGTGTGTCTTCGCCCTCTCCTCCCACGAGGCGCTGAGGGGTTTCCTCCCTGATGCAGCCGGTGGACCAATGAGAGGAGCCGGCTGTCTGCTGAGTCACCGAGGAGGACTCTATGTGTGCAATGCCGTTTCAAAGACATGTCCTGCAAAGACTTTCAGGCTTATGTGTTGAGCAACCGAAAACAGCTGGGACAGATCAGCTCCTCGGCTAACTGTGGATGGGCAGACGAGGAGGAGGAGGAGGAGGAGGAGGAGGAGGAGGAGGAGGAGGAGGAGGAGGAGGAGGAGGAGGAGGAGGAGGAGGAGGAGGAGGAGGATGAAGGTTGAAGCGTGCAGCTATGCAGAGAGAGAAAGCTCTAACTTTCATTTTAAATTGGGACCCGAGGAAACGGTTTGAAGCTAGACACATGTGAGAAGCTGTCGTTCCACTGTTGTTGTTGTTGTTGTTGTTGTTGTTTACAAACATTTAAAGCAGCTTATATTTGGTTCGTGGTGCCTCAAAATGTGTTGGGGTTGATGTAATCAAATGTTACGTTCACTAACGGCAAGTATGCTAAACTGCATCGTGCACTTTTAAAATAGTTAGATTAGTATCTGTGAGGCTACTGTTTATTGTTCACAAAGAGATTATGTGTTAACGCTGGATTTTCTATTTTCCACTATTTCACATGTTGTTGTTTATTGTTGTCCCGTAAGACTCGAAGAGAGAGATATTATTCTGTTACCGGTCGAGGCTGAAGTTATTCTGGTGCCTCGAGGCATAATGAAGCATGCTGCTGAGGGACCTTGGTTCGGTGTGTCCTTGGTTAGAGAGAGATCATTGTTATACAGTAAAATAATATAAATAATAATGTTGTATCCTTACAGAGGAGGCGTACTACAACAATAAGGCATCTTTGAGTAAACGTTAAGTATCGTTAAGTATCGTTAAGTATCTCGAGGCAAGTCCTCTTTGTGGAAATCAAAACGTGGTCACCTCCATCTCTGACACACTCGAGTCCTTCTGTAACAGTTTGAGAAACACTTTAAACTTATAATAATATGAATTTCAAACGTGGCATTTTACAAATATACTCGCGGCCCCTCTGTGAGAAAGACTGGAGACGCAGACGAGGAGCTGCTGCGTAACGAACACTAAGCACTAAGTGGGATTAAAGAGTAGAAATAAACAGTTAAAAGGTTGGAGTTAAAGACGGCACACAAAGACAGAGAAGGTACTTACAGACGTGCCGCTCCGCCTGCTGCCTCTGAGCACGAGCTGAGGTCCTCCGTCTGCTAGGGGAGGAGGAGGAGGAGGGGGGAGGAGAGGGAGGAGGAGGAGGGGAGGAGGAGAGGGAGGAGGAGGAGAGGAGGGGGGAGGAGAGGGAGGAGGAGGAGGGGAGGAGAGAGGGAGGGAGAGGGGAGGAGGAGGAGGAGAGGGAGGAGGGGAGAGGGGAGGAGGAGGAGAGGGGGGAGGAAGGGGGAGGGAGGAGGGGAGGAGGGGGGGGGGGGAGGAAGGAAGGAGGGGGAGGAATAGGGAAGGAGGGAGGCAGGTTTCGCTTGCTCCTGCTGTCGCTGTGAAGTAAGTCAACGCCCTTCATCTCGGATCTTCATTTGGACATTCGACTCATAAGGTCCCCCAACCGGTCGTCTTCTGTGGTTTTCTTCCCCGTCAACCCCCCCCTCCACCCGGGTCTGCCCCCCCCCTCGCCCCGGCGCGACCCCGCCCTTCGCCCGGCCAACGGCGCCAGTCCCCGCTTGGCCTTCCCCCTCCCTCGTCCAGCGCACTCTCCCACACCAGCCCCCCGCCAGGTAACCCCGACGTCCCCGCCTCACCACGCCCCTCACCCGCCCGCCCAGCCCCTCCGTGCCAGCCATACCAGATCCCCCCCTACACCACACACCCCCTCCTTCCCGCCCCCCGGCCTCCCCCAACCGGCACTCGGGGCCCCACTCACGCCCCCACCCATCCGCCGTGGGGCGCGTTCCCCCCCTGTTTCCCCCAAGGACCGCTCAGCCACCTCACCGGGGGGGGTGGGGGGTCCCGACCACCACACACAGCCACTTACCCATCCGAAGCCCTCACCCCGGGTCCGCTACTCCTGCTCCAATCCGTCCCCACACATGATATCCACCCACCCCCCGTTACACGCTGCCCCCTCGCCACCCCCCCCCCTTCTCCCCCCCCACCGACCCTCACC
Source organism: Champsocephalus gunnari (assembly GCA_036324595.1). NCBI lineage: Eukaryota > Metazoa > Chordata > Actinopteri > Perciformes > Channichthyidae > Champsocephalus > Champsocephalus gunnari. The sequence goes on from CM070430.1 coordinate 6,532,335, forward strand.
ATCTCCCGCCCCCCCCCCCCCCCTCCCCCCACCCCCCCCGCACTGCCCCCCCCACCCACCGCGCCTCCAATCCGCCGCGCGCGCCAACCCACGCTCCCCCCTCTGTCGAAACGCACCGCCCCCCCCACTCCCCTCCGCAACCACCCCCCCGCACACCCCCCCCCCGTCCCCCCCCCGTACCAACGCCCCCCTCCTCCCTCCCCCCAGCTCGCATCTCCCCCGCACGCCCCCCCCTCCAACCACACTATCCCATGTGAAAGAAAATACCATTACTACTACGACATCCACACCAACCTCATTCGGGAACGGACACAAGAGAGGACGCTTTTCCCCCATCCACCACCATTTTCCCCGGTGAGATGGTGCTTCCAGGACACGCAGCTAGGGTGATTCCATGGCGGCAGCCTGCAACGCAAGCCATAAAATCTACTATTCAAATCCGCGGCTCCCCCATAGCACTCCACACTCCTCCTGCGCCGGGCCCGACCGTGTGGGGACGGGGCTAAAGACGATCTCTCTAGCGGCGGCGGGGTTGTGCTAGGTAATCATCGGATCCCTTCCCGACCCCCCCCCCCACCGCCCCCCCACAACCCCCCCCCCCCGCCGGCCCCTCCCCCGCACCCCCCGCACACCACCCCCCCGCACGTCGCACCCCCCCCCGGCCTGGCCCCCCCACCCCGCCCCACCCCCCCCCCCAGCCCCCACCTCCCCCCCGCCCCCCCCACCGCACCCATCGCCCGCGGGCCCAGCCGCGAGCAACGCCTGTGTTCATAGGCCCGCACCCCCCCCCGTGGACCCCCTCCCCAGGCCGCCTCGACAGAGGCCCCCCCTCCACCCATCCCGAACCTGTAGTCCCCAGCCAACCCCCCCCGCACGCACCCTGCCCGGGCCATACCTCCGAACGACACCCGCCCCCCACCCCCCACCTGCAGCCGCCACCTTGGGGACTGGACCCCCCCGCCCCCCCCCACAGGTCCCCCGCGCCGGCCCGCCCGCAACCCCCCGCCGGTCCCCTCACCCTTGCCGAGACCGCGCGAGCCCCCACACCCCCCCCATCCCCCCCCACCCGACACCCCCCCCCGCAGCCCCCAACCCATCCACGCCCTCCCAGCGTCCAACGGACGCCCCCGCCGCCCCCTAGCACTGCCCGCGCACCGCCGCCCCCGCCCCCCCCTCGCCCACCGCCACCCCCCCGTGCCACGCCCCCCGCTCCCAGACAGCTGCCCCCCCCCCCCACGACCAACGCACCAGTACCCGCCCAGCCCCCCGTCCGGATCTCCTCACCACACCAGTGTCAGTCTCCCCCCTGCCCCCCTGGGCCGCGGCCCAACCCCTCTCACCCCCCCCCACTATGCGCGCACGCCCTCCGACGGCACCGCCGGCCCCGCCACGACTTTCCCCAGTCCCCCTCATACGCCGCCGCCCGGCGACCCCCGCCGCCCCCCCCATTCCAACCGCTTGGTCCATCACAATCTCCTCCCAAAGCACCACTGCCCCGCCACGGTCCCGCACCACTCCCCTCCACACTCCCCAATTCGGGGCGCAAACCAGTCCCTCCATCCCCACCCCAACAGACACCCCAGCCCAACGCTGCCCCTGCCCCTGGGCCTCCGCGCCCCCCAGCGCCCCCGACGGGACCGAGACCAGTCCTCCCCCGCCCGGTCGGTCCGCAACGCCCGTCCCGCGGCTCCCGCGCCACGCCCGCCCCGTCACCTCTTCCCCGGCTCGCTCTCGCCCGTCCCGCCGACTGGCACGGACACGGCGCGTACTTCGCAAGCCCGTGGCTCCAGCGCTGCCGCTCGACCAGCGCGCCCCGAGCGCTCACTCCCCGCGACCCCGCCCCCGCTCGACAGCGCGCCCTCGCAGCCTGCCGCGCGCAGAGCGCACCGCGCCCCGCTCGCCGTCGCACCCAATCGCTCGCGCGCTCCGTGCGCGCGCTCCCGCAGCCGCAGGCACCCGGCCCTCCACCCCTCCGGCGAGGGACTCTCGCGTCCCGTCACCGCGACCGCGCACCGGGGTCCGACGCCCTCCACGACACCGCAAACCTTCCCTGCTCTCCCAACGCGCCTGCCTACCCCTGCGCTCCTCGGCCCTCGCGTTTCCCACACGCGCCCAGCGTCGGGCCCTGGACAGCCCTCGAATGCTCCCCGCCCGGGCGCGCGCGCGCGCGTCGCCCGCCGCCTCTCCCGTCGCCGCCCCGCCGGCGCCTCCGCGCGCCGGACGCCGCCCCACCAACCAGCTGCGCGCGCCGGGCCCACCCGCGGCTCTCGACACGCGAGCTCGCAGCGCTCCGGCGCGCGGCCCCGCGCGCGCGACGCCCCCCACGTTCACACCCTGCTCCCGACGCTCTCGCCGCCTCTACGCGGCCGGCCGCACACCCGCACGGCCCCCGCCTCCACACCACCTCCGCCGCGCCCCCCCCACGCACGCACGGCCGCACCCCCCCGCGCTCGCGCCCCCTCGCGCCCCGTCGCCCGCCACCACGCACACACTGCCCCCCACCACACCAAGCGCCCCCGTCTCGCCACCTCGCCCGCCTCTCCCGCGCGCGCACCGCCACCCCCCACCCCGCACCTACGCCCCCGCCCCGCCCCGCGCCCCGCCCCCCCCGCCCCCCCACCCCACGCACACCCCCCCCCCGCCCCCCCCCACCCCGCCCCCGCCGCCCCGCCCCCCCCCGCACCCCGCCCCGCGCGCCCCCCCCCCGCACGCCCCGCGCGCGCCGCCCCGCGCGCGCGCGCGCGCCACCCGCGCGCCCCGCGCGCGCGCCCCCCCCCACACGCGCGCCCCCCACCCCGCCCCCGCGCCCCGCGCACCCCGCGCCCCCCCCCCGCGCCCCACCCCCCCCCACCCCCCCCGCGCCCCACCCCACCCGCGCGCCCCCCCCGCGCGCGCGCGCCCACGCGCCGCCCCGCCCCGCCCCCCCCCCGCCCCGCCCCCCCCCCGCCCCGCCCCGCCCCGCCCCGCGCACCCGCCCCCCCCCGCCCCGCGCACCCCGCCGCGCCCCGCCCCGCGCCCGCGCGCGCGCCCCGCACCCGCGCGCCCCCCCCCCGCCCCCCCCGCGCCCCGCCCCCCCGCCCCGCCCCCCCCCGCCCCGCGCGCCCCCCCCCCGCCCCGCGCGCGCGCCCGCCCCCCCCGCCCCGCCCCCCCGCCCCGCGCGCGCGCCCCGCCCCGCGCCCCACCCCGCGCCGCGCCCCGCGCACGCCCCCCCCCGCCCCGCGCCCCGCCCCGCCCCCCCCGCACCCCCCACCCCGCCCCGCGCGCGCGCCCCGCCCCCCCCGCGCCCCCCCCGCGCGCCCCGCACGCCCCCGCCCCGCGCCGCGCCCCCACCCCCCCCGCCCCGCGCGCGCCCCGCCCCGCCCCCCCCCCGCCCCGCCCCCACCCCGCGCGCCCCGCCCCGCGCGCGCCGCCCCGCCCCGCGCCCCCGCCCCCGCCCCGCCCCGCGCCCCGCCGCCCCGCCCCGCGCGCCCCGCGCGCGCCCCCGCGCGCCCCGCGCGCGCCGCGACCCCCCCCCGCCGCGCCCCC